>OX276463.1:23955845-24693345 GCA_946251905.1 Cryptocephalus moraei | reverse complement strand
CACGAACACACACACACGAACACACACACACGAACACACACACACGAACACACACACACGAACACACACACACGAACACACACACACGAACACACACACACGAACACACACACACGAACACACACACACGAACACACACACACGAACACACACACACGAACACACACACACGAACACACACACACGAACACACACACACGAACACACACACACGAACACACACACACGAACACACACACACGAACACACACACACGAACACACACACACGAACACACACACACGAACACACACACACGAACACACACACACGAACACACACACACGAACACACACACACGAACACACACACACGAACACACACACACGAACACACACACACGAACACACACACACGAACACACACACACGAACACACACACACGAACACACACACACGAACACACACACACGAACACACACACACGAACACACACACACGAACACACACACACGAACACACACACACGAACACACACACACGAACACACACACACGAACACACACACACGAACACACACACACGAACACACACACACGAACACACACACACGAACACACACACACGAACACACACACACGAACACACACACACGAACACACACACACGAACACACACACACGAACACACACACACGAACACACACACACGAACACACACACACGAACACACACACACGAACACACACACACGAACACACACACACGAACACACACACACGAACACACACACACGAACACACACACACGAACACACACACACGAACACACACACACGAACACACACACACGAACACACACACACGAACACACACACACGAACACACACACACGAACACACACACACGAACACACACACACGAACACACACACACGAACACACACACACGAACACACACACACGAACACACACACACGAACACACACACACGAACACACACACACGAACACACACACACGAACACACACACACGAACACACACACACGAACACACACACACGAACACACACACACGAACACACACACACGAACACACACACACGAACACACACACACGAACACACACACACGAACACACACACACGAACACACACACACGAACACACACACACGAACACACACACACGAACACACACACACGAACACACACACACGAACACACACACACGAACACACACACACGAACACACACACACGAACACACACACACGAACACACACACACGAACACACACACACGAACACACACACACGAACACACACACACGAACACACACACACGAACACACACACACGAACACACACACACGAACACACACACACGAACACACACACACGAACACACACACACGAACACACACACACGAACACACACACACGAACACACACACACGAACACACACACACGAACACACACACACGAACACACACACACGAACACACACACACGAACACACACACACGAACACACACACACGAACACACACACACGAACACACACACACGAACACACACACACGAACACACACACACGAACACACACACACGAACACACACACACGAACACACACACACGAACACACACACACGAACACACACACACGAACACACACACACGAACACACACACACGAACACACACACACGAACACACACACACGAACACACACACACGAACACACACACACGAACACACACACACGAACACACACACACGAACACACACACACGAACACACACACACGAACACACACACACGAACACACACACACGAACACACACACACGAACACACACACACGAACACACACACACGAACACACACACACGAACACACACACACGAACACACACACACGAACACACACACACGAACACACACACACGAACACACACACACGAACACACACACACGAACACACACACACGAACACACACACACGAACACACACACACGAACACACACACACGAACACACACACACGAACACACACACACGAACACACACACACGAACACACACACACGAACACACACACACGAACACACACACACGAACACACACACACGAACACACACACACGAACACACACACACGAACACACACACACGAACACACACACACGAACACACACACACGAACACACACACACGAACACACACACACGAACACACACACACGAACACACACACACGAACACACACACACGAACACACACACACGAACACACACACACGAACACACACACACGAACACACACACACGAACACACACACACGAACACACACACACGAACACACACACACGAAC
Source organism: Cryptocephalus moraei (assembly GCA_946251905.1). Lineage (NCBI taxonomy): Eukaryota > Metazoa > Arthropoda > Insecta > Coleoptera > Chrysomelidae > Cryptocephalus > Cryptocephalus moraei. The sequence continues at coordinate 24,691,000 of OX276463.1, read as the reverse complement.
ACACACACACGAACACACACACACGAACACACACACACGAACACACACACACGAACACACACACACGAACACACACACACGAACACACACACACGAACACACACACACGAACACACACACACGAACACACACACACGAACACACACACACGAACACACACACACGAACACACACACACGAACACACACACACGAACACACACACACGAACACACACACACGAACACACACACACGAACACACACACACGAACACACACACACGAACACACACACACGAACACACACACACGAACACACACACACGAACACACACACACGAACACACACACACGAACACACACACACGAACACACACACACGAACACACACACACGAACACACACACACGAACACACACACACGAACACACACACACGAACACACACACACGAACACACACACACGAACACACACACACGAACACACACACACGAACACACACACACGAACACACACACACGAACACACACACACGAACACACACACACGAACACACACACACGAACACACACACACGAACACACACACACGAACACACACACACGAACACACACACACGAACACACACACACGAACACACACACACGAACACACACACACGAACACACACACACGAACACACACACACGAACACACACACACGAACACACACACACGAACACACACACACGAACACACACACACGAACACACACACACGAACACACACACACGAACACACACACACGAACACACACACACGAACACACACACACGAACACACACACACGAACACACACACACGAACACACACACACGAACACACACACACGAACACACACACACGAACACACACACACGAACACACACACACGAACACACACACACGAACACACACACACGAACACACACACACGAACACACACACACGAACACACACACACGAACACACACACACGAACACACACACACGAACACACACACACGAACACACACACACGAACACACACACACGAACACACACACACGAACACACACACACGAACACACACACACGAACACACACACACGAACACACACACACGAACACACACACACGAACACACACACACGAACACACACACACGAACACACACACACGAACACACACACACGAACACACACACACGAACACACACACACGAACACACACACACGAACACACACACACGAACACACACACACGAACACACACACACGAACACACACACACGAACACACACACACGAACACACACACACGAACACACACACACGAACACACACACACGAACACACACACACGAACACACACACACGAACACACACACACGAACACACACACACGAACACACACACACGAACACACACACACGAACACACACACACGAACACACACACACGAACACACACACACGAACACACACACACGAACACACACACACGAACACACACACACGAACACACACACACGAACACACACACACGAACACACACACACGAACACACACACACGAACACACACACACGAACACACACACACGAACACACACACACGAACACACACACACGAACACACACACACACGAACACACACACACGAACACACACACACGAACACACACACACGAACACACACACACGAACACACACACACGAACACACACACACGAACACACACACACGAACACACACACACGAACACACACACACGAACACACACACACGAACACACACACACGAACACACACACACGAACACACACACACGAACACACACACACGAACACACACACACGAACACACACACACGAACACACACACACGAACACACACACACGAACACACACACACGAACACACACACACGAACACACACACACGAACACACACACACGAACACACACACACGAACACACACACACGAACACACACACACGAACACACACACACGAACACACACACACGAACACACACACACGAACACACACACACGAACACACACACACGAACACACACACACGAACACACACACACGAACACACACACACGAACACACACACACGAACACACACACACGAACACACACACACACACACACACACACACACACACCGTGACCAGAAACCCCTTTCGAACTACAAGTCCCGGCCCACTGAAAACGGGAGAGAAATCTAATCGTAGTTGTATCCAGAAGAGCTCTTAAGTTTTAATACGGGAAACAAAAGGGAGAAAGAACCAGGCGGGTCTACCCCAGGGAGTCTCGTAAACATCCATCAAAACCTGATCCGGATCGTAGATTTGTCTTTCTCCTCCACGAATTAAGCGGAGCGAAGCGAATTAGCTCGATGGAATTTCAAGCGTGTTTCGATTTACCTCCTGTCATAATGCTTGAGGGTAAATAAAATTTACGACGGTGTTACTTGAGTCATACGGTGCATATAAAATTATATTCATAAATACAAAATTTGTTCCATAAAAAGCGATCCTTCGGGAAATAATGCCTAATGTACTATACCGCCGCAGGTACTAAAATTTCAATTTAAAACTCTCTTAATCTAATAGTGTTTGTAAAGAAACTAATTAAAATGAGTGAATGGGAACTGCTCGTGGAAATTCTGCCGTATTCCTGCAATATAATTGGTTTTTTATTTTATTAAAAGCGGTTCTGAGATCCGATGAAATATTGAGGTAACAATTAGCGAATGTTTCTGTTGCGCCCGAGGCGTAATTTAATCAATCAAACTTTTCGAAAATTCCAACGAATCTATCGCGGGTCCGACTATATAATATCGTCCCTCCGTTTATTAATCCCGATCGGTCGATATCGACGCCACGGCCTATAAGGTCAAATTAAAATTTACACCTAACTAATGATTTGCTTCCGACCGATAATTGTTGGCAATTTAAACCTCTAATTTAAACACAAAATTGGATAGTGACGGGTTGAAAAAATATGGCCGATTCCATACCTGAATCGCTGAATGTGACGTCAATTGGAAATGCAGTTAAGAGGAAATCGGTTAATTAGCAAATCACAAATCATGAAATAGCGATTGGATATGTTCGTTTCTCGGTTGATTTACGGTCTTTTGCAGTAATAAATACAAAGTTTGTATAGAGCAGCGCGTTGAAGTTTAGCATTATACTGCATTTTGTGAGATACTTTTGCGCAACAGCGAACAGAGCAACCTTTCGGCACAGTGGGCTTAACGTAGTATTATTAGGAAAGTTGCGTAAGAAGATATAAGTAATGGAAAATTGAAATACGTGTTGGGCATAAGTAATAAAATTAATGTTGAATAAGGTAAGGTAAAGATATGGGTATCTTTTATATTTTATAGTAGGAAAAGGAAACAACCAATTCTAAATGTAATTCAATATTCAGACAGAATTACTAAGTAAAAGCTTAAAGAAAATGTGTAAGAGATGCATTGGAACAATATATTTTGTTGTAGACCATAGACTTATCAAAGGATTTATGGTCGTTTTTTCTATTAACAGGTGAATATTGAGATATGGTGGTTGGCTCAAATCTAGACAATTGGATAGGATTTTTAACCAGGAAAATTGTTAACCATTCCGAAATAAATATAACATGTTTCGTTCCGCTAAATTGAAGGCTAAATAATTTGAAGTTAGACCATGAAAGTTATTCAGTTGTTTTGCATACTCAAATAGTTCATTTTCTAATTAAGTTACGGTTGTTACAATTACGTTACAAATTACATTTACAATACAACGATCTAACATTTTATTTGTAACAGAGCTTTTTCCTAGTTATCTAAGTTAATGTTTTAAGTAAAATGTATCGTTTGGAACCGCTATGTATAAAATTTATTCTGGCCTTCTTCAGTGTCCTCGCTACAGGAAGTCTCTTAACATTTTAATTTAAGTAGACTAATCAGTTAACCAAATTATATTTGAAGAAACAATTTACTCCGACAATTAGAGAGGTATCACTGAATATTAAGAGGCTGAAACGTAAAATATTATTCGTATTTTCGCTCCGTCCTCATAACAATTTTTCTAAAATATTGTTTCTCTAGGAACTCATTTAACTAAAAATATGATCGGATAGTATTTTTAATAGCGTATATCATCATGGTAAGCAGTAAAGTTTGAACATAATGGAGACATAAAAAGTTATTTAAAGCATGCAATATTAGAAGAATGAGACAATAAAATTTGAAATTCCGTTGTGATCACCCGCTTTTGAATTTACAGTTCTAAAAGTCCCCTCTTTAACCATTATGTCTTTCGTTGCCTGTTATTGTTTGATACCAGTGGGCGAACTTTCGACGGCAAATATTAAGGGTAACTGCTTTAATCGAAGGGTCAAATAATCTTACAAGAAATTTCGACGGTCGGCTTAAGGCAGGTAGGTAGGAAGTGTATCGGTAGGAACGGTTCAAATTCAGGTAATTCAAGCCCCTTCAATATTTTCTTGATAAAGATGTGATTTCCCGTAATTTTCGTATTCCCTTGCCCTTACCCATTTTCCTTGCCCTTTGTATATTTTCGTGATAAAGATTAGATTTCCCCGGAGATTTTCCTTGCCCTCTTGACCTGTAGTAACAAATAAATTGTTTTAATGTATCTATCCCTTTATTTTCATTCCTAATTCAACCATCAATACGCGGGCTTGTTAAATTATCTTTACCGTCGAAAATACCCGTACAATAAAACCACCATTTCGGTCATGCGGTGGAAAATCCACATCAACCCATTGTAAAACACCTGGTCCCGTCGAAACTTCTTCCGCCCGTCGTGAGACACGGAGAAAAATTGGTTATTTTCGTTACGTTACCTGGAAATCAGTTAGAACTGGTTTAGATTCCAAAAACTATACCTAACCGTGAACTTTGGACCGTCTTCTCAACATCTGAAACTTGGTGGTATGGGTGGAAAAAGGTGCTATTATATATTATGTCAGCGCCTAAAAGTGTCTAAGGACGTGCGGCCATAAAGGAAATCACAGCATCGTCGTAGCAAAGAAAAACAGTTTTCAACCGCGATGTTCCGACGTTCGGGAAGACGCACACGTTCAAACACGGAGTTCCGTAAACCCTCGAACTTTAGATGACAGGTAATACGTAAAAAACTGAGTTCAGGTTCGGCACAAACATATTACGATGTAGATTACCGTGTTATTCCGACTGAAATGGGGATCGATAGGTGATATATGTATGTGTAAGAATCTTCTTTAAAATATTTGAATCGAGATGAGCATTTTCAAACCGAAAACATGCTCATCAGAGGAAAAAACTGGAAACGTGCATCAGGATACATTAGCATATTTTGCACGTATTTAAAATTAGTTATGAAAGGTGTAGAATTTGCAAATTTTTACAAAATACGTACATAATAAACATCATTCAGTATTTACTTACAAAATAAAATTCGTAAGTAGGAGAGAAAATACGCACCTACGAAAAATAGATGTGCCGATCGCTTTTAGCCGATATGCAATAAACTATACATACGAGTATAGTCTTAAAATATTTTGTTTCACCTGGATGGTTACAGTACGGTACACATTATACGTTTAGAGTGTAATAGTTTGAGTGGAATTAAAAATTTAAAGAGACAAGAACTTCGTAGTCTCTATAGTAAATCGATTGTCTAATTTAACGCCAAATGCTTCATCATGCGATCTCTGAAATGTGTGGATTTCAGGATTAATACGGCTAATAATATGTATGAATTAAATTTTCAATTTTGGCTAAACTATTAGACCTCCGTTGTTATCCAAAACGAGGCGAAATAATTATTACAGATTAGTTGAATCCAGTAACGAATAACTGACTCGTTAGTATCCTGTTGAAACAAAAAATATGATTAACATAGGGATGTTCTCGGGGATGGCAAGTTGACGAGTACTGCTTTCTCTGTTATCGCCCCAATGAAATAACAAAAAAGTTCGACGCAATTTTTGTTGAAGAGCCAATGTTTCGTCCTGTATCTCGGAAATATTCGTGACTAAACTATTTACTACCAATTAAATTAACGGGCGTGAAGCTGGTCAGATCCACAAATCCTGTAGTACGGAAAAAAGTGCAATTTTTTTTGTCTCAAAATTTGAACAAAAACGTTTTCGGAGAAATTGTTTATTACTATACAAATGTATCCGATACGATTTACCACTCTAGCTTTCATTTGGGGGTTGATAAATGGGGTACATTGACAAAATATCGAAACAAAAATTATTTTAACCAACCAAATCAATTTTTACACTGAAAATATTTATCAGAAAATATTGATTCCTACAAAAAGCATTCCACTGAAACAAGTTCAAGTCCAAAATCAGGGCATGCAATAGTCATTCGAGGGTTCATAGGTTATAAAAAAAAATTATTAAGTATCTAAACCAATTTTTACATCTAAAATTTTTATCTGGAAATATCCGTCTGTACATAGTCTATTCCCCTGTAACAGATTCAAGTCGAAAATTAGGAAGTGCAATACTCAATACGGGGTTCACAAGACACTTACTTACAAATTTGGGACTCCTACGTATGGTAATTTTTTTAAGTATCTAAATCAATTTTTACATCGAAAATTTTTATCTGGAAATATTCATTTATAAATAGACTACTCCCTTGAAATAGTTTCAAGTTAAAAATCACGGAATGCAATGGTCATTCGGGGGTTCATATGAGACTTGCTTCGAAATTTTGAACTCAGGTATGGAAAAAATGAATTAGGTGCTATTTCAGATTTTTGTGCAAGTGTGGAAATATTTTCCTTCAATTTTGTTTAAATAAACAGATTGACGATACTGTATATTTAGGTTACATCTGTGGGAAGACAGATAAATAAGGCAGATTGGAGGGCAAGTTAACTGTGTCGCTATTAACTTTAACTATATAAGGTTAATAGCAACTGTAACAATTCCATTTCGTGCAAAAGTTATCCATAAATGTTTGTTATTTTCAATTCAAGGAAAATGTAACTCAGGAATATTTATGAAATAATGCGGTCTACTGACATTATTGTTATTTTTTTTGTTTTATGATGTTAAAAACCACTTAACAATCTTTTATACCAGGGGCTCTACGGATTCTACGGGTGTTCTATAATAACGGCAGTATTAAAATCTCTGTTTTATTCACATTTAAAAAGAATAGGTGGGAAATATTATCACACTTGGTCAAAAAATCCGAAACAGACGGTAGTGGGGCTCGGTATTCACCCATTAAGATTACCGTGTATTACTTACGAAGTAGACTTTCTATTATTTCACAGTATTTTTAAATAATAATAACCCTCTTGTTACATAAGTTAACTCACAACATCGAATTGCTGTATGTAGTGGAAATTGTTTCGGTTCAATACCACCAGCATTGTAATTCGGGTGTACGTTCATTTGCGACGAGTATAAAAAAGTCCACCACTAGTTAATTAACGGTTGAACACTAAAAAAATATAAGTGTTCATAAAAGTGTTTTTGACATATACGTATCCATATTTTTATTGATAGTAAATAGTTAAGCTATGAATATGTCCAAGATATAGGACAAAACGTCAGCTATTCGATAAAAAAAGCGTCGAACTTGGTGTTTTATTTCATTGGTGCCATAACAGAAAATGCACTATCCCCGTTAATTGTTATTAAACTGCATTTAAATAGCGTAGTACATGCATGGCCGACACAAGTTGTTTCATTCACCCGTCGCACGTTCGACTGTTCCATCCATATTCAAAAATTGCCGAATGCAGATGTCTGTAAATTACATTAGGTCTGTATATTGAATTTATCCAAAAATATAAATTCGCTTACGAAATATTAATAATAAAGAAATAGTTTTTAAAACTCAAACATTCGAAAATAGCACAAATAGCACAATAATTGGAAGTTTTAATGTAAAATTTGTTATATTTTATTTCACTTATATTCGTTTTCCCAACAAGACAGACTCATGAGTGATTTTTCACGTACCATTCAGTATACCTGCATTTTTACCTGTTTTTGTATAATTTAGAAGGGGCCATCCTGTTTAGTGCTGTCAGAACAGGCGAAAGGTCCGAAGGCGAAGAAGAAGAAGAAGAAGAAGAAGAAGGTAAGAGATAAGCAGCAAATCCTGTGAGCGGATATTGAGATGACAGTGGCGATTCGCGTTTTCGACAAAGTGTTCTGAATAATGAATAATGCATGCGTTTGTTAAAATTGGTGTGGTTAAAAGTTGTCTGCTTATTGCAGTCCGTCAATACTAATTAGACACTAACAATCCAAATATGAATATACAAAATTTACATTATAAATTATTTCAATTTGAAATTCGTTAGTAATCATCTGAGAATGCAAAGGAGCTATCAGCATTATTTATGGTAATTATTAGAGGTTCTACTGTCCTGTTCATTAAATGTTTTAATTGCCAAAATTATTCCTCTGTTTTGATCACGTGATTAACAGCTTTTTCCAATTTTCCGGGGAGAAACTTTTTATTCCATCTAGTAGCAGAACCTCTACATCTTTTAATTTAAATGTTACGTTTGTTCTTGCAACGTGGCCTCACGCAAAAATGCTCGATGTAAACAGGTTTGTGTTTAAGAGTGCAGATGTCAAAGCCATCAATAAATATTGACTATATTATTATATGATTTTATATATTATTATGTGCTATATTAATAAATAACTTCAGTAACTGTAGTGAAATGCCGTGCCGCCTGGTCGTCCATGGGCGCATCATTACGGATAATAACTCGTAACAATGAATTCACTTTCAAATAGCATAAATAATTGGCACACACATACACACACCACTGCTTTCTCGAGTATAAGTGCCGAAGAACCGAAACACCTGCTCCATACAAGAAGAAGAAGATACAAACGGAGCGACCCTGTCTAAAAACAATTTTGCGACCCAATTTTTCTTTATTTCTTTATCTGTAGATATCCATATATTCACATATACGATTTCACTTGGGCGACTGCACGAACACGTACACCTGCATTTTAAAATATACCAGTGCGTTTCTGAATAAGCAAAGAAATAAGTCCCATGGTTTTGTATAGAGATAACGGGCTCTTTTCGAATGTCCTCGGTAAATTCAGATTCTATTCAGTGTTCCAATTGCTACTGATTAGAGTATACCTACCTCTATTAGTCGTAATAATTCTCGTTACTATTAACCATACTCCTAAATAACCTTATTTCAACGAAAAACACCGTAATTATTGACACTCCGTTATCCGAAATGATACTGTTAGTTGCACGCCTATGACCTTGACGGTGACCTCATTAATATGCGTCTATTTTGTTGGGAAAAAGAGTATAGATTTGATTCAGTCTTTTAATTCAAAATTCAAAATTGGTTTTCTGGCAATACATAACGTTCTTTAATTGGCGACAGAATTTCATGATATAATAAATATGATATTTTCAACAATTTAAATTTTTTTTTTAAAAAAACAGTAGAAACTACTCCATGAATAAGAGGAGTATGCCCATATATTCCTGAATACAGAGAGTTGGTGAAGGAGCAAGACTTATTGTTCTATTTTAAGCTTGACAATTTGTCATTGTCAAATGGAAGCAGACGTATATTTATTTGCATATTTTCCTCTTTATCTGCATATTGCATGCATATTTTTATAACTTTTCTGCAATCATTAGTGCTCGTTATAAATCTGACCGGATAAGGGCGAGAAAAATGGCCCCCGGATCCCATTCACGAACCCCATAATCCTGCGGGCATTCATTCGTAACCCTCGCGGCTTTGGCGTTTTGATTAAGAAATGGAATTAATATCATTCTGACGTGGTCGATTCCGGCCTCCGAGGCTTATTGTCGGAATTTCGAGCATGATAAATGGCCCGGAGTGTAAACCGGAATTGTTTCGATGTTATGAAGTCGAATCGGATCCCGTCCATTGAATTCCCAGAAAATGGAAATCACGGAAACCGTCCTCGTCTTTCAGTCGACTTGATCGTAACGAACATTCGTCATACTTGACAGTTTATATCGTAACTTTTATTTTGACGGGTTTTTATTCACGACGAACAACAACAAAACAGCCTTAGGTTCCACATTCGTATCGCTAGCGAAACACAACACGTCATCATCCCACATAAATTATCGCAGAAAGTGAATCATCCCATACTTTCTAAGGTAAATATCCACCAGGTTCAACCCCTGTCAAACTGACACGAGCTTAATTTCAGAGAATTTTTGAAGAAACGGTTATTAGAGTTAGTTAGAAAAATTAGACGTGGGCAACAACTTCCAAACGAAACCGAAAATGATAACAGATTAAAATGGAACGATTTTGCGGCGAATATCAGAATGCGTGGAAAAAATATTTCTACGCCATATGTAAGACATGCATCCTTTAAATTTAAGTTCAAACTGATTTCAATTCATTCAGGTCTTCTTGGTCTGCTCTACATCTACCTGGAGGTGCTCAACAACAGCAGGAATATCGGGAAGTTATTTCATGATATCGACGCGTTAAAAGTAACCAGGTCGCCTATAATCTCGTCACAAATGTGATCGGTTTTGTGATTTCAGACAATGGTACGTTCCACGGACCCCTCAAAAAGCGTGTACAAGCTGGAACACGTCATCAAAAACCTTCACCATGAGCAAGGTAAAGAAACGAAATAGATAAGTTTGGCAATGAATCAGTATCGATCATTTTCAGCTCGACAGAACGACAAACTGAAAGAGATGGTGACAAAGGAGCTGGAAACCTTCGGCTCGGACAAGACCGGTAGGACCGATTTCGCCTTTGAAATGACAGGTACTAAAAGTATTACTAGTTCTATCAGAAGGTAATTTCAACTATGTAATTTTCGATTTTTATCTCTCATTCGGGCGATTATTAGCTCAATCGGGCTGAATTTTTCCTTACTGAACCCAAAATATTTAAAAACGACATATATCAATCGAAAGTACTTCAAAAACGTGTTTCAGAGACACCAGTGTTATAGTGCGGAGACGATCCGTTTAAAAGTTATGGCACTTTCAAAATGCGATTTTCCATGACAGGTTAAAAATCGTGTCGTCAAAAATTAAAAACTCACCAAAAAATCACCTTTCGTCCAGAAAATACTGTTGAACATGATGGTCCACTTCTTTTCTTAAAATTTCTTCTGGTTTCTTGGCAAAAAAATATTTAACTTTTTATGTCACTTCCGCGGACGGGTCACTTTCGTTCTTAATTCCTCTCTCGGCACTAACTGGCGGGCATCAAATTCATTCCATATCACAGGTTTGTGGTCTTTTTTATATATTTTTCACTATTATTCACGCTCAAACTCTTTGCAAAATATGTTAAATGCGAATTTCTTTCGATATGATCAAAATTGGATAAAACCTACCACAAATCACCCGATATATAGAATGTACACTTGACATTTTTCATGGAACGTCAAGATTTTTATTGTGGCTACGCGACCGTCCAGAGTATTTTGTCGCTGCCGGCGTGGAGCATCCGAACTGGGGCTCATAAAATTTCACATTCTACAACAAATTCTGATGATACCTATTAGGCTCAGTGAGTACATGATTGATCCTTGCCCTCTTGCGTTAACAACGTACATTTTAACATATCTAGATTCCTTCTATTCCAAGTAACAATCGTCATGTCGGCCGGTTAGCCACTGGCAAAACTGCTATTAGCGTCGCTGTCAACAGTATTTGAATATGGCGAAGGACCGAAAACATCTTTGTTTCTAATCGTCTTTTTGCATATTTTTCGGTATTATTTCGACGTGAAGTTAATGTCATCGTATAGTTCAAGCATCGAACTACATTTGGGTCTTATACCGAGTAAAAATTACTCACGAAAATACTGAGAAATTCCTCTTTGAAAATAGGCAATTTCGGTGCTGTTTCCAAAATTTTATTTTTTGTTCTCAAAAACTAGGCGTCTCTGCAGGTAGAAAATATTTTTCCCGGCGTCTCTAAAAGCCGCTTTTTCGGTCTACAATTTTTATTTTTCTTTAACTCGGGTTCAGTAAGGAAAAGTGTTACCAAATAATGATATTATCATATCAGTATTAAATAATGAAATAATTCAAAAAAAATATATTAATGTTAATATTTTAAGGGGGATAAACTGTGTTTTGTTAAAATAAAAACATAAAATATAGCAACCCGCCATGCGAAGTGAAACGTCAATTAAAGCGAATGACGTCACTCCTATGTAAACATCATTTTGTTTCATTCGATTTCCTTGTGTGAGCGCTTTTTCCACTATTTCTGTTCGGTATTTATTACTATTTTGTAATTTAAATCTATCTTATTGTCTGGTTTTGTGTTTCGAATCTGGGTTCACAAAGGCAAACAGCTCTACTTTGCCTAGAAAGATTTGATGATGTTGAGCGCATTTCTTACGTCAAACAAAGACTTTTGTTCAGCAGAATTTAGAAATATTGCACTTTACAAGTTAACGTCAATGCTGTGGTCGATGTATTTACATAAGCCTGACCTCACAGGTGTCACAGGTGACGCCATGACACCTACGAGTGTTTGGCACAAAAGTATTCATAAAAGTCTCATCTCGTTCTCAAAAAATTTCTAAAAGTTGTTTCGTCTCGTCTCGTCTTAATCTAAGTCTGGTTTTGTCTCGTCTCGTGTCAGCCTCGAAAATTCCTAACGTATTAGTCACACCAACTAGTTTTATTTTATTCTATTACTCATTTCTCACTCGGAACTAGTCTTGCCATTATATGCCGGATTATCGGATTATGAAAAACATTTTTTTTCCAATTTGGGAGACTACGTAGCTAAAGAATAAATACATTACTATTAAATAAGTTCACTACAGCAATCGCACTATCCACTCCACTTTCCGAGTATTGGTCCTAATAAAACTTTTCTGAAATTGTAAGAAAACGTCGTGATTACGGTAAATTGCGCATTTATATCAATAAGAGCAGAAAATGTTACCATTTATATCTTTACTAATTTACTTGTCCGATAAATGAGCTTGCGGACATCGGATGTATTATCCATTTATCTGCCCCTCGTCGAGTTTTACAAGCAGGAGAACGCAGATATAAAATTCGAGATTTCGAGATATTTCGAGGCGAAATCAATATTAAATCTCGTCTTGTATTACAATTTCAACAGTTAATCTCCCCAAGTCTTAAATTTCGAGAAGAGACCTCGAGAGGCGAAGTCTCGATCCCGCGTCCGGCACTAATTCAGTTACAAAAATGGTGGAGCAACCTACTGATAACATTTTATTTTATTGCAATACGTGTTAGAACTTTTACCATTAAACCCAGACCGTATTTATCTTTACAATTTTCTATTTTTTTGCCGAACCAAAAGGAAGACAACTCTATATGTTTATTCACCAAAGATAAATTAAATAGAAATGAAACATTTAAAAGTTAAATTAAAAAGATCTCAAGATTTCAAACTCCCACCATAAAGAAGACATATAAGAACAAAAGTTACACGATCACACATAATGACAAGTTAAGTAATATAAACATGGAAATAATATTTATAATATTTATAAATATAAAAACATATGTAGATAAAAGTAAATCCTCTCTTTCGATCATATTTCATATTTTTTTGTGATTAAAAATATTCTCCGATATGGTTTTTTAAAAAAACGTTCCCAGTACTCTTTCTTAATGTTATCTACTTTTTTGTTGGCCGTAATTTACATTCCAGTGTTGATTATTTCCTGCGTTAGAAACAACCGTGATTAATATTAGCCATTTCCGACCAAAATTATTATGAGTTTGTCTCCAGGAGGGAAAATCATTAAGCTGACGTCGGGCACGGAGAATTTTGACAGTGTCAAGACTTTCTTCGGCTTAACGCTCTGTGAGGGGATGCACGGCCCAAGGGCCATGATACAGGTAATTTTTGTTTATGTTTTGTTTGTCTTAATGCATTGTCTCCACTCTTCAGGCAGACATGTCGCCAGGTAACTGTTGGGCCCTTAAGGGCTCTCACGGTGGAGTCGTCCTAAAACTCTTAGGAAAGGTGCAGATCGACGCCGTCAGCCTCGAGCACATCTCGGCCAGTGTCTCTCCTACAGGAGAAGTGACGTCAGCCCCGAAGGAGTTTTCAGTATGGGTCAGTTTAAACTGCAATATTTTAAATAGTTTCAAATAATGAATTAGGTGATGTCAGACTGGATTTAACTAACTTTACTCGGTCCCATTATTAGGGCAAGGAGACAGTCGGAGATAAAGGAAAGCTCCTCGGTTCATTCACTTACGCCCTCTCTGGTTCCCTGGTCCAAATCTTCCCGGTGCAAAACTCCGATTACTACGAGTTTATTGAGTTTCGGGTGAAGTCGAATCACGGAAACCCGGAGTTCACCTGCGTCTACAGGTAAGGATTCGAATTCATAAATGACAGTTTAAAACCTTACGCCTACTTAAGTCTGGATAATGCAGAATGAGAATTTATCGGTTTCTGGGGATTTCGGCGGTTAAACGGCGCCGTCTGTTTCAGGTTTAGAGTTCACGGAGTTCTAGACAAGAGCACCGTTAAACTGTGAGAGGAAGAGAGGGGAAACAAGTGATTTATATTTGTACCGATTTTATACATTTACCTGTAATACATACGCATTTTATTGGAAGTAAGTTTATAACTGTGACTAATTGCTTTGTTCTAGTTTATGAGCAATCCGAGTAACTCGTGACCCGATTAGGCCCTTCCAGATTGTTCTCAACTTTCGGATAAGCGTTCGATACTAACATATAAATCGGAAAGTTTATGGGTAAATTTATAGACTTGCCTTCACCTATTATCTGGCTCAAATACAAGAAACCGCTTACCCCACTTAATACTGAATTTGTAATCTTAACCCTACAAGCTTTCTAGTAACTGACGAAGGTTAGAATTATAATCGAAACGTTTTACTAGCAAAAAGAGTTTTCTTTCTTCGCCCCCAGGCTGCCGTCCCGATATCTTCAAGTTTTATGTTATACATATATGTATGTGTAAATGCATAATATATAAATTCTCCATCATCATCACCTTAATATATATATATATATATATATATATATTATATATATATATATATATTATATATATATATATATAATTATATATATATATAATAGTTTCTAATATTTTTCAGCTTGAATAATTAAGAATTTTGTTTTGTATTCACCATCCTCGTTTAAGTTTAATTTTCTTAATTTTATATTTTACACCTGATTGTAGTAGTTGTGTTGGATGCATTGTTTTGTGTCAAAATGTTTGCTAGTCCTTTATTTTACTAGTTTTGAATACTGTATAGTTTATCTGTGTTTCTTTTTGTTGTATACGATGAAATTGTCTACCAGAAGCGTTTTTTACAATCGCATTGTGTATCTACTATTTTTAATGTAATTGGGTCTGATCTCCACATACAGTATTTTTGGGTTTTCTTGGAGTTGCTCCAAACATTTTATCTCTTTTTAAGTGCTGGATGAGGTTACCAGTATTTACATTAAGTATTTACATTTTTTCGTGCTTAATGATTTGATTATCGATTATACATGGTGATGTGATAAGTGACAACATTTGTGTTCCCCTTTGGTAAAGATTAATGCTTCACCTTTTTGTTTGGTTATTTATAAGTCGTGACTTATTAGTCATGTGGGTTTAGCAAATATTGTTCATTAGTTTTTTTTGCTAGTGCGTCGCTTGACTTTTATTCAAAAAACAAGATAGGATACACGCATCCATTGACAAGGAAAATAGTTGGGTAGTGATTGAGCACTTAACTTACTATAGTGGCAATTCTGCAAGTGAAATTATGAAATTAACGGATGCAGCAAAAAGGTAAATTTTAACTTCTATTTGTATTCTGTTTTTTGAATAATGTTAACAAGCAGGTTTTCTTCCTATGAATTAACGGATCGGTGGTAACAATGTTCGTGTGTTGGCGGCAGTTTTCTTACGTTTTATACGGCAAAATGTGTTCTGTGACAATCGTACGTCAAACGAATCCGAATATTTTAGAAGCTAGGGCTAGAGGCGGTTGTGGTCGTGTGGTTTAAGGCGCTGGCTTTGAGTCAGGCAGTCACTGTCGCCGTGGATTCGAATCCCACGTAATCGATGAGTATTGTGTCTGTTGCGGAAAGTGTGTAAAATATATCCAAAATCCCGTTCCTATTCACGCCGGTAACCAGACCGGATAGGATAGGTTATCCTGTAGGAGGGCGGGACTAGGATATACACACACTCTGAATCGGTAGAGCACGGAGTGGATCAACTGGGGTGTGAGCCTTAGGGGGTAAAACCGTGCTCGATGACCGTGGTTCAGAGCCCACGTTAAACCGTAGGTTCCGTCCAGTTTAGAGGTTATGCGGGGGGACGCTTTCGATTACTAGGTTTATTGTGGATTGTCGGTGACGGTGTTTGTGTTCTCGTTTTTTTTGCGTTAAATAGTGTTAGTGTAGTATGGAGCACTATCGTTGTAGGTGTCGAGGACAGGTCGCAATCTACATAATTTTTGGAAATTGTGAGTCAAATACTGTGATGTGCATTATTGTGACAACATAAAAAAAATTAATGCAGTGGAGACACAATGGAGAACAAGGTGCCTCGAAAAAGGAGCATGAGTAATATTCAAAAAGAATTTCTGAATATATTCCTAGAACAGAATAAAATATTAGTAGAGAGTAAAATAAAACCTGTCATTGCATAAGCTCATAAAGCATTGAAAAGCAACTGGAAAGAGGTAACAAATCTCCTCAACTCCAAGCCAGGTGCTAGGAAATCTGTGGACTAGTGGAAAGACGTAACTGGTGAAACTTCAATATAACCAGCCACTATTCAGTTTAAATGTATTATTGGCGTTTAATGAACTAAAAAACTATGTGAAGTCACTTCATTGTGCAACAATGGGAACAGGCAATGGGCCTAAAATCGTCCGAAATTTTACTCTCGGAAAAGGTTTTGGGTCTTATATCCAAGATTGTAATAACTGGTATGCCACAAATTACTGAGGTATGCATTATTGAAGGTAACGAAGAGGACAAAGAGGAACCGCATCGTGCAGAAGAGGTGGTTATGGAGGCAGCTGCAAGTGTTGCACTTAGTAGAGAAAATGTGGTGAGTGTAGCCTTTATTGTGTTACAGGTATATTTTTTTACGAATATGTACATATATGTAATCTATGTATAATAGATTAGTTGTGCATAGGTTTCATAAATAATATGACAATGGAGATAGGCTTGTAGAACTATGCCAACAACACTCACTACGAATTCAAAATGGATTTTACAAACACAAAGATATCCATTAATATACTTTACTCTCCAGAGAAAATCAATTATCCATTTTATTATAACTAGACAGACCGCTAAAATAAGACTACATGATGTCCGACTGTACAGAGGAGCAGAGTGCGGCACAGACCATTATCTAGTAAAGGCAGATGCCTTCTTTCCACTGACAATTCATCCTGAAAAACAGTCAGTATTAAATTACCGAGAAACAATCGAAATAAGATATAACTTGGACAGTCTAAAAGAGGAGTCGACAGCATTCCTTTATAAACTCAGGCTTTAAAACTCAATAACGTAACATATTCATCTGGTTTAAATATATATGAAAACATAGTGAAATGTATAGGAGAGGCTGCGATGGAGGCCCTGGGAGAACAACAAAGAAACGATAAACGGAAAAATACCGAATAGTGGAACGAAAACATTGACCAAATGATATTAGAAAAAAAACGAGCATATAACATTTGGCTAACGACACATAATACACAACATAGGAGATATTATTCACGCTGTTCCTATAATGTTAAAAAAGCTGTACGAAGAGCAAAAAATGATGCCTGGGACAACAGAGGCATGCAAATAGACCAGAATGTAGGATACAGTAGATCCAATGAAGCATGGAGAACTCTAAAATCACCGAGAACAGATAGAAAAGAACGAGCCCCTATCAGCCTCATACCACCAAGTGAGTGGATACACCATTATAGGAATTTGTACACTGAAGATTGTTCAGAATTTATAGGAGAGAATAACGATGAAAGTGATAACTTAGAACTGTCATTCACAGAAGAAGATCTAATTACAGAAGAAGAAGTGAGAAAGGCTCTCGGCACTATGAAAAATGAACGAGCTCCCGGGCCAAAAGGAATTCCCATAGAACTGTTGAGAAATTTACCAAACCTTTTATTCCAACTACTCACATCTGTCTTCAACTGCTTTTTGAGAGGCGAACAATTACCCCCCCCCCCCCCCCGAATGGAAAACGGCCTACATATCTAATTTACACAAAAAAAGGCCACAGAATAGTATATTAAAGTATGAGTGGATATTGAGCTCTTTCAAACACGCGCAAGTTTTCGAAATAAAGCAAGTGTTTGAAAGAGCAGTTGTCCACGAATACTTTACGCGATTTTTTTCATTGGTACCTACCTTTGAAATCATAAATAGTGTAAAAATACCCAAATATCCAATATAATTAATTTGAACGACACTCGGGACGCTTCGTGCCGGCCCGTCTCCCGTCGTTCCACCAATCAGGTCGTCCCGCTACGGCCAAAAACGCTCTGTTATTGGTTGATTTCGTCGTTGTTGATGCGTTTCCATGGCAACTTTAAAACACGCGCGTGCGAAAAAGCCCGATTTACGCACGCCAACGCGTGTTTGAAATAGGCAAAATAGAGTACCAATAAAAAAAATTATGTTTAAATTATAGAGGACTGAGTGTGACAAACTCCATTGCAAGATTATATGGAAAAATTATTAAAGAACGAATAAAACAGCAAATTCATGATATAGACGAACAAAATGGCTTCCGTGCTGGCAGATCATGCTCTGAAAATTTATTCTGCTTAAAACAACTCCAGGAGAAAAGGATGACCCGAAACTTAGAAACACATATGATATTTATCGATTTAAAAAAGACCTACGATAGTATACCCTTCAGTAGAATGTGGCCTTTAATGTCGAATAATGGCGTGAGTGACCTTAATATACATGCTGTGAAAAATTTATATACTAGTATGTCTAGTAGTATTAAGTTGAGAACAAAATTATCGGAGGAATTTCCAATATCCAAAGATTTACGACAGGGCTGCGCAATTGCCCCGACCTTATTCAAGATATACTTGAACTCCACATTAAAACGTTGGAGGCGTAGCTGCCGAAATATGGAAATTACAGTTGGAAATGATAAACTTTTTAGATGGAATATATTCTCGAAATTAAATTCAAAGTGAAGGTGTATATGTAAACTTTTTACGTTACACTTTGCCGATGACCAGGTCATTTTTGCTGAATATGAGGATGATATAAGCTATATATGGTCAGGAAACTAGCAGAGGAATACAAGGCATGGGGTTTATCAATCAATATGGAAAAAACATAATATCTAGTCGCGGGAGGCATAAACAGAGATTTGGTCTTAGAACAGGGAACTATTAAATGTGCTGATTCATACAGATACTTGGGAATAAATATTACTAAAAGTAGCACTAGTGAAACTGTAATGAAGAACCGTATCAGACAGGAGAAACAGGCAACAAAACAACTAAATAGAATCTTGTGGAGTTCACAGATTAGACCAGATACTAAGATCAGAATCTATAAGACCATCGTAGAGAGTATTACAACCTATGGGGCCGAAGTCTGGGAAATGACTGAACATTTGCAAAGGAAGTTGATGACAGTGCAAATGGATTACTGGAGACGATGTTGTAGACTGACACTGCTAGATAGAATAAGTAACGGTGAGAAAAAGCAACAAATGAAGATAGACACCACTATCGTTAATACTGTTGAAGCAAAACGTTTGAGATGGTATGGCCACGTATGTCGAATGCCGGATGATAGGTGGCCAAAAAAATGATGACATGGGTTCCTCCAAAGCGGATGAAAAGAGGACGCCCTAGAAAAACATGGAGAGATGGTAGCAGAAGCGCAATGACCCAAAGATATCTACAAGAGGAAGACTGAAGAGATAGAAAGCGCTGGCGACTGGGATGCGAGAAACGACTCTAAGTTGTATAACTTAGATCGCAGATATATACATATATGTATATATATGCTCAGTGTTGGAATATTTAAAAAAATGTCATTGTAGTAAGAAGCCACTCTACATTATTTTGTAAAAATAATGTATATATGAAAATGCATTGTTGGCACTTGTCAAATGTATTTCTCGTAGATGGCAGGAACTAGTTCTGAAAGCAATGCGAAAGTGGAAGTAGCAACACCCCGGTGCGCACCTAGGAAAGGATTGAACCGGAGACGTCGGGAGGAGTCTGGTTCATGTGTTGAAAGTATTGCCAGAAGACATTAGAAGTGTTTAAGAATTTTGGCAGAGTCTAACAATAGATTGGCTAGAACAAATGAAACAATTGCTATAACAGAACTAAGAAGCGATGTAAAAGTAGTGTATTCAAATTAAACATTCATTGCCCTTTAAAGTTATTAAACAAATCTATATGGAAAACATTTTTATGTATAAGTTATTTTGTTTGCATATAAAATGCATTTCAGTTGGAATGTATTAATCTCTTAGGTATCTCTCCACTATACGATTTCAAATCAGACCAGCTTGATTGTTTAATTGTACTTCATTGTTATGTACATGCATTAGTGGAAAAGGAGACATCCCATGACTAGGAACAGGAACAACTATTCTATGCACATATTGTGCAGTTCTCCACAGCTCTCTATTATTTTTGCTGCCCTGACTGGATCATTATGTAGTCCTCTATGCCCATGCAAACATCGAAAGCTAACTTTGAATAATTCATTCACATGTTCACTAATAATTCTCATTGATGCGTGAGCAGCATTGAATCTTGCTTCGTGTGAATATCCAGGAGGATCTTGAAAATGAGTCATCAATCAGGGATCCAGGAGGTATCCACTGTCACCAATTAAATAGTCTGAACTGTTCATCTCTACAAAATTCCTTTGTAACTATGCTCTAATTCTACTCATTGACCATACAGCTAAGTCATGTACGGACTCAGAGTACCTAACGAGCATTTATGCTTAAAATTTCCTTTTGACTGTCACTTTTTTGAGTATTGGTAGTATAACATTCCTTCCGACAATAATAGGATTGACCAGGGTCTACTGGATGGTTTGTTGGTGGTGCCTATATTCTAATGTATGTACCATCTATAACACCGACTACAGCTCTAAACCTTCCACTTAGGTTTCTAAAAGAATTACCAATTGCATTACGTTGATTAGCAGCGGGAAATTTATCCAGCCATTCAATGAATAGTCCGTAATGGCGTCGGATACTTCAGCATACATCGACTAATCACTAGTTGACTAACTGAAATATTTCCATGTCCTACTGCCGACTGATAAGACCGTTGACCAAAGAAGATTAAAACAATAAGAACTCGGAAATATGGAGATTCCATTGTAATTATTTGTTACTGTTCAAGGCGTGAGGTTAAACTGTAAACTAATTGTTGGCCACATGCTTTATTGAGTCGACACAGTGTAATGAATAATTTGTTAGGTAACTCAAATGGGTTTGCGTAGTTCCGAAATTGGGGCTGTAAAGCTTTATTTTCCAGTCTGCAGTTACATTGTAATGTTAAGCTACATAAAATATCCATGTCTCACAACGAATTAACATTCGTCGTATATTCCCGTCATTTTCCATCATCATCAAATACAATAATCCATCAAAGGCCATTTTAACAAGTGCTACGAACGATCTGTTAAAATTAACCTCACAAATAGCTTTTACCTATTGAATTTAAACCATTCCATGTGATGCAGGAAACCAGTTTAGGTTAGAAAATAACGTTCCTTTAAAATTAACAGATTTTTCGATTACACCTGGAGAATATACCTCAATAATAGTTTAAAAAGTTTAAGTACGTTAAATTCTAACGAGCAACTTCCATCGTGGTAGGACTTCGTCGAGAAAGCTTCAGGTACACTTTTTAACATTTTCCATCCTAAGTAGCCAGCTGAACATTAAAATCAATTGGCACGTTTCGCGACTAAAAAAACCTGATGATATTAATTGCCACACGTTACCTACATTTAATTATCCGACGAATTCAATTATTTCCCCGCAGGGTTTGCTTCCACGACATGAACAACTGGTACGGTCGATACCCAAGAATACTCGCACTTACAAAATGCAGAAGACCATCGATCCTCTCCTACGTCCCCCGAAAGAGAATGTGTAAAGGTTACATGTTGAAATAAACTTAAATTTTTCATCGAGGCCCCCCGAACACGTCTCCGTTTTTAAAATGGCAACAGTATCTAGCAAGCAGATAAGAAACCGGGAGATTATGAGGAATGAAGTGGACTCGATTAGAATGTGATTGAAATGAAGTTTGAATTATAATAGCCAACCTACCAACATCAACCCTTCGAATACTGAATGCCTACTATTATCAGATAAAATAGTCCACTTTGTTGGGATTTAATTCAATTCGCGCAAAAACATTTACGTTAATTTATCGTGGCGACAATTCCCTGCTCGGTAATACATCACGTGAGGCATTTGATTAACGACGTATTTACGCAGGATGCAGTCATAACTAGAAAACGTAACAGCTTATACCCTGAATAATATTGTCATCTATTCTAGAATTTTCAGAATGTTACAATTTAACAATAAATTAGAAAAAGTAAAATAGGAAATAAAATTATTCTGGAATACTCTAACGAAATAAAATTCTTTGGTCGGTAGTCGCAGCAAGACTTGGACGAAAGTGTTGGTTAATTGAATAATTAGGGCTAGCTTTGAATTTTGGAGTAATGTACGATTTACAAACGGTTTTCTCGGACACCACAATAATTATAAGAGTTGCTCCCTTGAGCTTCAAATAGTATATATTCATACGAATGTCCGGGTATCCGGGAACATAAAACATATAATAAGAAGAAAAAATATTTTTTTTTTATTTCCGGAGAAGGATCGGAATATTATACAGAATTAGGCAATGAACCTCTCTCTACGGTCAAACTAGCCTAGCTGTTTACAGAAAAACGGCGATTTGTTTCATAGTAAATATACTCCGTAGCATCGGCACGCTCTCTAGCTAACAAAGCGGATATGTGTAATTATAGCTGGATTAATCGGCAACGGTCTTACTAGTATGGTTGGAAAATTCATGATATATAAATTCACGATGGTCGGAAAATTTGTAGCTGTATAGAGCACTCGCCGAATCCTGTCGGTTTCGGTAGTCGTATCGTACATTAGTACGACTGTACGATTGCTGTACATTAGTTCGGTGCGATCGAAGAATACGCGATCTTAAGTCGTGAACAGTTCGGTTGTAAGGTGAGATTTCGCGGATTTAATTAAGACGATCTAGTGTAAACAGAACCATAAATATCGACGCTTTCGGCGGTGACCTACTTCATGGGTCGAGCTCCATTGTAGGCAGTCGCACAATAGGTCATTTCGGAACATCGTCGGTAACGGCCTGATGTTCATTGCTGTTAGGTCTAATTTGCTGGTGATTATCCTCTCCCCCAAGTTTAATAAGTAGATAGTGTGGTTAGCGAAAATTCCTAGTGATCCAGTTGCGCGACCTGGTCGAAGTCGAAAATGGTTTTTTCGCAACAAATTTCAAATACATAAAAATACAAAAATACATTTTTAATTAGTTTTAAAAGACAAAATAATCCAGTAAAGGAACGCCAATAAAGTCCCAAATCTAGGTTAAATTCTTCAAAAGGATGAAACCGGATGCAATTCTAGGTCTCAACTAAGTCTTTCGAAATACAGAAAGTTGCCAATTCTCCGGGTGCCGCGACATGGTGGAAAATGGCCTTCAAGTTCCAAAAATCCGTTTTCCGCCAATACCTCTGAGAATATGGCATTTATAGAATTTTTGTTTAAATACAATAGGAAGATCAGTTCATTGGTTACAAAAAGGTCCTTATGACTTTTATGAAAACTCGACAGTTTTCGAGATAACGGCCCCGAAACGAGCCCTTTACTTGTTGCTCCTGCTCTGAATCCAGGAGAGCGAATTCGAGAAATGAAGACAAAAGCGGGCGGACGAATTGTCCAATAACTCGAGTGAAAATGGATATTTTTTTAATTATTCAAAATTCACGTGAAAGAGAAAACCCATGGCTATGGTATCCTGGGTCTCGGACCTCATTTTTATTTTTCTTGTATATTGGAAACCCTGGCCTAATTTTTTTCTTTGATATTTCTCCACTTTTAGAAAATTCATCCATATTAATGAATAAGAATAATTTATTCGGGTCTTTCTTGATAGTGGGACCCTACAACCCATCGAAGGAGCCCAGAAAGGTTCTTTTATTTTCATTCTTTTGCATCCCAATAAAAAGTAACATTGTGTATGTTGATTTTTTGATATATCCGGAGTTTTGAAAGTTGGTTGGCAAGAATGTTGAAGTTGGCAAAAAAACGAAGAAACCATTGGAAAGGGAACATTTCAAGCGTTCCAGTGATGGGCATTGCGAACCGATACGATGATTCTTAATTTTTCATCATCATCATCAAACAGCTATATAGTCGTCCACTGCTGGACATAAGCCTCCCGTAAATGTTTCCATCCCTCTCTATCCCGTGCCGCATTCATCCAGTTAGTGTGAATGCGCTTCAGATCATCCGACCATCTAGTGGTCTGCCTCTGCTGCGAAGTGCATGGTCTCTAGGTCTCCATTCAGTTATTTTTCTTGTCCATCTGCCATCGCTCATTCTAGCCACGTGGCCTACCCAGTTCCATTTGAGATTCCATATTTTTTCAATGGCATCTGTCACTCCACTTCTCCTTCTCACCTCCGCATTCGGAACTCTATCTCTCAGAGAGAGAGACCCAACATAGCTCTTTCCATTGTTCATTGTGTCACTCGTATTTTGTTTGCCGTTTGCTTTGTTAGTGTCATTGGTTCGGCTCCATATGTTAACACTGGCAGAACACACTGGTTATATACCCTTCTCTTTTGACATATGGGAATATTAGATCTTAAGACGTAGCTCAGTTTTCCAAAGGCTGCCCAGGTGAGACCCATTCTTCTGCCGATGTCCCAATTTGATTGTGTCTCCCTAATCGTATTTCGTGACCCAGGTAATTATAGGACCACACTTGCTCAATATTCAAGTCGTTAACTTTTAGATATCCAGTGTTGGCTAGATTTGTCATGAACTTGGTCTTGCTGATGTTGATATTCAGCCCAACTTCTTTGGATGCTAGTTCCAGTTCCTTTAGCATCTCTTTTGCTTTGTCGAATTTGTCTGCAATTAATAATAGGTCATCGGCGAAGCGAAGATGGCTCAGCTTCTCGCCGTTGATGGTAATATCAAAGTTGTCGATCTTAGCACGCTTAAACATGTACTCCAGAAAGTTAGTGAATAATTTGGGAGAGATGACATTACCTTGCAGCACACCTCGCTCCATTTTGAAGTCGGGAGTATCTTGATGGAGTCTAATAACAGCTTTCGCTTTCTTGTAAATATGCTCGATAAGTTTGGTGTAACGATGGTCGATTCTACAATCCGCGAGGGCCTGGAGCATACTTCGATGGTCCACTGTATCGAATGCTTTTTCGTAGTCCACGAAAACAAGCACCAAAGGCTTATTGTACTCTATGCATTTTTCAATAAGAATTTTCACTGTGTGGAGATTATCATTGGTGTCATAGCTCTTACGGAAACCTGCCTATTCGTTTGATTGATAGAGATCAAATTTCGTTGTTAGCCTTTTGGTAATGATTCTCATGAAGAGTTTATAAATCTTTGAAAGTAAGCTGATTGGCCAATAGTTTTGTATTTGGGCTATATCACCCTTCTTATGCAGCAATACTATGATGGCCTTGTTGGCCTTGTTGGCGTTGTAGTATTTCTCAGGTAAGCATTGTATAGTTTGCACAGTATCTTTAGTAGTGCTGCTCCTCCTATTTTGATGTTTTCATTGCTGACTCCGTCGTCTCCTGGTAATTTGTTTTTCTTCATGTCCTTCAAGCTATTGTTGATTTCGTTGAGTGTGATATCTGGGATATCATCTGACCCCTGGTTTTGTATTTTAGGAATGTTTGTGTTGCCCTCCGGTACTGTCGTTTTCTTGTAGAGATCCACATAGAATTCTCTTACAACTTTCAGAATTTCCTGCTTATTAGTCGCGGTTAGTCTAGTCTTACTATCTATAAATAATCTTGCATATCTGTTTTTTGCCTTCGGACAACTTTTTTTCCCAGTACTTTCATTCCCTTGTGCTCCTCTATTACCTTGGTTATTTCTTCAGTGTTATGTAGCCTTACATCCCTACGGATTGCTTTGGATATCTCTTTGTTAATTTCTCTCAGCTGTGAGGCGTCCCCTGAGTGTTTTTCTCTTAAACTTCTTCTTTTCTTCATCAGGTTTCTAGTTTCACTACTCAGCTTCCCCCTTTTTTCAGTTCTAGCCAATTTGCATTTATTTTCTGCTTCCTTCATTGCTGCTGTTACTTGTCTATTTGTCTCCTCGATGTCTATGTTCTCATCTTTTATTATTCCTGATGTATTAAAGCATGAATTTAGCAGTTGTGCGTACTGGTCTGCATTTTGCGCTGTTAATGACGTCCTACAAGCTGTTCTCCTTACTAACTTTGACCTTTCCCTTCTTATATTTATTGAGATTTTTGCTCTGACTGCCCTGTGATCACTACCTATAGGGAAATTATTAAGAAATGTGACGTCTTGTACCATGTTTTTCGTGTTTGAAATTATTAGGTCGATTTAGTTTTTCGTCACTCTGTAAGGGCTAGCCCAGGTCCATTTTCCCTTGGGAGCCTTTTCAAAGAAGCTGTTTATCGCATATAAGTTGTTTTGTTGCATGAAGTTAAGCAGTGTCTGTCCTCTGTCGTTCCTTATTCCAAACCCATGATCTCCTAGCGAGGTTTCCCACTCGCCATGTTTTTGCCTTAGTTTGGCATAAAAATTTCCTATAATTAGCGAGTAGTGCGAAGGAGCCTGTTGCAGAGCTCTGTTGATGTCGTCGTAGAACTCTTCGACTAGTTCCTCATCCTGCATCGATGTGGGGGCATATGTCTGCACTACCTTTAATGTGTATCTACTGTTTAGTTTGAGTGTCAGAAATGCTACTCTAGGACTTATGCTTTGAATCTGCAGAACATTTTGTAAATGTGCTTAGTGTATTATAAAGCCTACTCCTCCTTCATATACATTTTCTGCACCCACATAATACAGATGTCCCGATTTAAGCAGTACTTCACTTTCCTTTTTGCGTTTGTGTTTACTGATTCCCATTATGTCCCACCGTATAAATTTGAGTTTCTCCTCTAGTTCTTGGAGTTTATAAGTCGTTGCTAGGGTCCTGGTGTTTAGGTGATTATTTTCAGCGTTCGTCTATTTCGGTAGCCTGGTCTACTCCGGAGATTCTTAGCACCCTCTACCCGCGCTCTTGTCCTACCGCTACCTCAGTTGGGGAAACGTGGGTCGCCGGAGAATGAGGGCCTTGCGCCTTCTGTGTTCACTCCATAACATAAACGGGGATTTTTGCCTTACCTTAACACGGTGGCAAATGCGGTTGTTAAGGGGTCCTAAGGGATATGTATTTCAACATATAACAATCTGGAAATGGTATCCCTTGGAACTCATGATGGATGACAAGACGGTTTGTATTTGGTACGTGCTATAGCTGATTTGCCTCAATTTTGTAGTGATGATTTGCAATGTTGATGCATCAATTCAGCAACAGTTTTAGGCTATTGCCAATATTATAAGTGGTTTAAAAATACTGTGATATTGTACTTATGTAATATATATATATATATATATATATATATATATATATGCACAGCTATCTTTGTCGGCTCCGTACACGAAACAGGCGCCCACGCCTCCACCATAACGGATGCAGCTAGGGGCTTAAATCTTGTATATAAAAGTTCAACGAAATCATCTTAACCGAAGCACTATTAGAGGGGTAAAGAATTGAAAGATTTTTTATATACACATTTGAATGGCATTTTCTAGATACATATTAAACTCCAAAGTACAGTTTCAACCTAATGGACTCCAGTGTATATAATACGACATATTTATATATCAAGTTCGCCTCCGACAATGTTGTCACATAGTAACACTCTGTATATAGCATATAGCACTGTTGGTCTGCTTATGTCGCCTCCAATACTTAGCGACCCGGCAGAATATCATGAAGTAGTGAGCAATCAGAAATTGTTAAAAAATACTTCAAAAGACACATTAAAACCAAGATAGCACTCAAAAAGGCGGACTGTGAGAAATTCTTGAAGCAACACCCCCGTTTGTTTCGTGGTGAAGATTGGGTTCTAATAAAACCATATGTGTATAATGCCTACAGGGGTCTAGGACGTTTGGCCGCCGCCGTTTGGCCGTCGCCGTTTGGACGTAGGGACCTTTGGACGTAGGGACGTTTGGCCGTCAGGACGTTTGGACGTCGGGAAATTTGGCCGTGGCAAATTTGGTCGTTTATTGCAAACACCTTAAACTCTATGTTAAGGGGTAAGGGTAAGGGTAATATTTTTTCGTAGATTCTGATTATAATTAAATGACAATTATTATATCTCACAATACAATTGGTTTTACCTATATTATTTAACCCACAAATATGAATATAAAAATGTTACGTTTTTTCCAAAAAGTATGTAATAGTTATTTAATTCAATTTTATCATTTATGCATTTTTATACATGTTTTAATTTTGGGGTGATGTATTTTGCTTACTGGAAATCAAGAGAAGAAACAACAAAAGTATTAGAAATTATAATTATTTATAATTATCCTAATTGACATTCTGGGAATCATTTTTCTAGTTTACCTACATCTCATTTATACTGTGATAACATTTACGATTTATTAAGTATAGAAACCTTCATTTTCTGCAAAATATGCATTTTTAATATATACTTATTATGTATATCGAAAATATATATTTCTAATAATGAGAAAGCCTTTTATATGAAATCCTAACTCTAATAATAATATTTATTTGTTTGGTGAGTATCTATTTATTTCGGATTAATTTATTTTATGTTTATTTATTTATAAAATACATTTATGTAATTTATTTTATTCTTTAAGTAATCCATTTTATTACCTGCCGGTAAAATTTGCAAACCTACGTTAAATAGGTATGGGTAGGTTTCACTGTATTTTGATTCATATATTAATTACCCTGTCTTACAAACTGCAACATATAACAATTGTCATTAAATTATAAACAGAATCCAAGAAAAAGTATTACCCTTACTCTTACCCCTTAACATTGTGTTTAAGATGTTTGCAATAAACGACCAAATTTGCCATGGCCAAATGTCCCGACGTCCCTACGTCCAAACGTCCCTACGTCCAAACAGCGACGTCCAAACGGCGACGGCCAAACGGCGGCGGCCAAACGTCCCATCCCGGCCTACAGAGACAAATAACTTATATGATTTTGTCTTATCACTTTATTTAATTTTGTTTGTATTTGTTTGGAGAATATTATGTGTTTTGTTATATTTCTGGATTGTTTCCAAAAATTATTTTTATGTTATTAGATTTTTAACAATATACCTATATAAATTTTTGTGAGTTATAGGCGGAATTTCAATTTCTTGCTGCTTCACAGTGATTCTTCTATTTTCTGTTACACCGAAAAATAAGAATTTAAAGTTGGATAGTTCAGTGAAGTATTTTGCAAATACTTCTACAATATCTACATTGCATAAGAAACTCTGGGATTTTCGATTCGAAAATTAGCGAAAAACTACAGATTTTTGCTTTGGCTATTTTATAATACATATGATTATTACAGATTTACATTTTTGTAAATATCATATGTAGATATTTTATACATACGTATGATTTTTTTAATTACACATATTTATTAATTACTATTGTATGATACTTATAACAATTGTTTAGAATGTATGTAATTAACATATCTGGCCTCAGAACGAAATGTGACCCCAAATTGATACTGAATTCCACTGCGAGCAGCATCCTTCAAGATTTAAAATGTAACACGAAAAGAAAAATTCACTGTTGCCAAAAAACGTCGATAGCTCGCCTAATTTTTTTTATGTATACTCACCAACGGTTCTCATTTATACAAGTGGTGCGATTGAGTGATTATTAAAACAAAATTTGAATATGATTAAAATTTTTGAACAAACCATGGAGTTAAATGGGTTAGTTTCGTGGAGTGGAGATGTATACGCCCATTATATGACGTTATAATACATCAATAGGAAAATTTCAAATAACGGGAAAGAAATTAAATATATACAAGATTATACGTTTAAATGCCGCAGACGACTCCAGCGATGTTGCCAAATTTTGGAGGCGGTTTCGAATAGCATACATGTGGAGTCGATTTGGTATTGGCACTAACGCGAAGTGTATATATGTATAAAACGGTGGCGCCCCCACGTCGGAAAAACGGTGAACTGAGTTGTATAACTGTATAAGTGTATAGTGTATATTCGCCTCCGACCTAAAATTGGGGAAACAACGCGTAGTGACGTATAACATCGAAAAAACACTTTATACACGGGGGTACCTACTTGCCTCCGGTTTTACGTATATGCCTCCGATTTCGGAGCCGAGTACGATGTTAGAATATATATTTCGGAGGCGTATATGACATTTTGCATATATATATATATATATATATATATATATATATATATGAAATTTATTCTACGTTTTTTATAGACATGCATATCATTATTACTTACTCATATGAGGCACTATTTAAGCTGTTAGGAGTAATAGATGTTTAGGAGGGTCTCCTGGGTATAAAAACATGTTTTTGAAAAAAATGGCTAGTGTGCGTGTGGATATTTCAGTTCATAAATGATTCACATTTTAAATTTACGCTATATAGTATATCAGGGATCTCTGTATTAAGATACAGTACTACATTAATAAGTTTTTTTATCAAAATCGGCCAAAGTAAAGGAGTGGTTTATTAGCGTCATTTTTCTGTTTATAGAATTTTTTTTAATAATAATAATAATAAAATAACAATATCAACAATTTTATTTTTAGCCTCTTAGTATTTATTTCACAGTCGAATATATATGTATACTAAAGTTTTAGGACTTTTTTGGTGTCGATCTTTTCTGAACGCCACTGCACTTTGTCATTTACCTATTTTCGGAAATTTTGTTTAAATCCTCGTCAAAATTTTTTTCTAAACTTTGAGCATTCATTCTACTATCGAATAATTATGTAAAAGTTTAATAATATTTTTGGTTCAATCATCTGTAAATGGCACTTTTATTTTGTCGCTATTCGGTTTTTTTAAATTTTCCCAAAATCGTTAAGAATTCTTCTACCGTGGCAGCACCCTAATAGTATTAATTTTCGTAATTCGTAAATTATGAGATGAAGTGGTGCACCAGTAACTAGTTGACAAAATTTTACATGATAGTTTTTTCTTACTTTTTTCGATAAAATCCACCTGGATGATCACCTTCTAAGCGCTTTTTTTTTAATAACTGATCTGGCATTGAAAAAAAGGATTATTCAGCTATATCACCTGTGGTAATATCTCCGAGGTATCCAAGATTTTTTATGTGTTTTGATAACGATGACCCACATTCCGATCTCCATTAATAAACTCATCATATATATATATATATATATATATATATATATATATATATATATATATATATAAACCGATAGCATATTATATGGCAGTGATGGGCCGATATCCCTGAAGATTTTCCAGCCTGTTTGCCGAGTGCAGCAAAAAAATCCCTTTGTCTGTACGCGTTCGTCCTGCACGCTCGATTTAGCATTTTATCGCACATGAAAGCCATTTACTCGGAAAATCCATGGAATAGTCTCGACGACAAGGAAATGGGACCGCGGCTGCTCTGCCAAGCATAGATAAAAACTTTCGATGCGCGTTCCGTATCCCGGAGGTTAAGCTTTCCAGGGGTCGAGAGTTCACAATTCATCTGTTGATTCAAGCCGTTTCGTGTAGGTTGTTTGTTTAGGTTCAGCACGCTCGTCTAGATTGTCGAATTAATACCCGGTTCCGTTCTTTCTTTCTTTCTCTCTCTCTACCTCTCTCTCTCTTCTCCTCGTCGTCCTCCACCTCATGTTTCCTCCTCCTCCCACTGATCCTCACCTCATATACACTTTCACCACATAAAGTGTCATTACAAAATTTAAAAAAAAAAAATTCATACCTATATTTTACCTGAACTGAAAATATCAATAGCTGTGTAGATTTTTCACGACATTAATTCATAACCGGATGAGAGTGGTCAAATGTTGTACGCTCTGATTAGTTGATCATGCCTATATAGTTTTAAACATTCAAAAAATGTGCATTAATGGGAGGGGTCCAAATTTACCAAAAACAAGTTTTTTGATTCTACAAGCCAAGTATGCATCTTGGCGAGAAAAGTTTCAAATGTAAGTTGTAGACAATTTAAAAGCCTATAATTTGAGGTGCAGCACGATTACTTTTGTCAAATATTTTTTGCAAAAATGTCAAAAAACCACTGAAAATGGTCATTTTTTGCATATTGATTATTTATTGCAAAAATAATTTGATTTAGGTTTTTACTACTTTAGAAGCTAGCTTTTAAAATTCCAAACCTAAGCAGCTTTTACAAAAGTCAATTGGTTAATTTGTTACTGATATATTGCAACTTGATCATCCCAAGACGCATAATGTTCATTGCTGTTACGTCTTTTTGTATAAACATTTCGAGGTAAACAAAGGCTTATTCTCTTCACAAATAACCAAGTTTTCATATCCTGTTAAGAAAATATGATAAAAACAATTGTCAACCCCTTATTTATCGCTTTAAAAAAGGGGGTTATTTTTTTTTATAAATAAATAGACCTGGAGCCATTTTCATAACTTGAACAAATTTCTCACTTACAAATTCGGATAACTGGATTCAAAACGGAGAATTGGGAAAAAAAACAACTTTTTTCGACCATTAGAAGCCGAGATAGGATTTTTTTTGAGACTGAGATACGGATATTTTGTCCGCGCTCTGAGGATTTAAACGCTTCAATTCGGTCGTCTCAGCGCGAGCGGTTGCGAACTGCCATCCCCACCACTCGCCCTCTAGCGTAGGCCGAGAGTACCTATACACCTTTATTGTGCATATACTGCATCATACAGCTTTTTTAACAATAACAATCGTGTTTTTTTTTCTTTTCTAATAAACATTTAAAAAATATAAATATTGAACTATCGAATAGAGCAAAATTCATTTCTTAACTGTTATAAACAAAAGGGCTGCGAATTTTTAAAATAAAAATTCCTATCTCGGCTTGTAATGGTCGAAAAAAGTTGTTGTTTTTTTTTCATTTCTTCGTTTTGAATCCAGCTATCCGAATTTGCAAGTCAGAAATTTGTACAAGGTATGTAAATGGCTCCTGGTCTATTTATCTATAAAAAAAATCATCCCCTTCTTTAAAGCGATAAATAAGGGGTTGACAATTGTTTTTATCATATTTTCTTAACGGGATATGAAAACTTGGTTATTTGTGAAGAGAATAAGCCTTTGTGCACTTCGAAATGTTTATCCAAAAAGACGTAACAGCAATGAACATTATGCGTCTAGGGATAAACAAATTGCAATATCTCAGCAACAAATTAACCAATTGACTTTTATAAAAGCTGTTTAGGTTTGGAATTTTAATAGCTAGCTTCTAAAGTAGTAAAAACCTAAATCATATTATTTTTGCAATAAATAATCAAAATGCAAAAAATGACCATTTTCAGTGGTTTTTTGGCATTTTTGCAATAAATATTTAACTAAATGAATCGTATTGCACCTTAAATTGTAGGTTTTTAAATTCTCTACAACTTATATTTGAAACTTTTCTCGCCAAAATGTTTACTTTGGCTTGTAGAATCAAAAAACTTGTTTTTGCTAAGTTTGGACCCCTCCCATTTGTTAATGCACACTTTTTGAAAGTTTAAAACTATATAGGCATGATCAACTAATCAGAGCCTACAGCCTTTGACTACTCCCATCCGGTTATGAATTAATGTCGTAAAACGTCAAAAAATGACTACGTTGACTGGATTACAATAACATTAAATGCAAATGAAATGAGAAAAGAAGTATTCCCGAGATGTAAAAACTAAAATCGAATATATGCATATATGTATATAATTGACAATCCCTAAAACTAACAAACGTTGCCTGCATCTATTTTAAATTCATCGTTTCGATCACATCCTTATCCCATATTGTGGCCAAACTTTACAGCAAAGACTAAAATTACAGCTCCAGGAGTTGCACCTGTGAGATTTAATACGGGTAAAAAGGTGAAACCGCACAGAAAGCCATAATTTTCCGGATTTACACACAGGTGTTAAAAGAGAGTCAAACTATTTTTAAAAGAAAAAAATCCAATTGAAGCAATAGGCAAAATAAGTAAAGTTCGCTAGCCAATAAAACGGACGAATTCCCGGGCACCACGTGGCAAAAACTATTTATTTTTGAAAACTTTTACGAGACGTAAAATGGCATGATTTACGACCGAACAATTGTGTAAGTGATTTTTAAAGAAACATTGCGGGAAATTACGACAAAGTAGGTTTTAATGGTACAGTGGTGCGAGGACGTTCCCGCATTGTTCAAATAAAGAGAACCGGTGATTTTATGTAAATAAATCAGTTTTGTTTTATCGCGACCTCCATTGAAACTAAACACTCGCTGGTTAAAAAAATAAATAACCCTACAAATGATGGATTCTGCTACGAGGTGTAATTGACTTGATAAGCATAGTCTATCCAACTAATTTCGCGTAGCGGGGAACTAAATCGCTTAGGCCCGACAGGCCTACAAATGTGTAAAGAGGTGACAGGCGTTAGAGGAACTTTTTCCATTATCGCTACGTCACTTTTCGACGAGGTAATAGAAAAGGCGTGAGACATTTTTTCACACAAAGTTTCACTTAGAACACGATGCTCCCACAATTTTGCAATGGGGGCTCGGAAAAGTAAAAAATATGCCTTTCTCTTTTTGTATTATGATTATGACGTAATAGATGCTGCAAAAGATTTAATATACTGTAACGAAACGGCTCGCCGGCCGCGTCATAAACACGCCGGGAGCTACACAAGTTCGCCTTATTGCAATTCTGGGAAGGACGACGGGAACAATCGAGAGAGTTCGATGCGATAACGGGTTCCTGGAAAATCGAACATTCTAGTAATTATCCCGAAACTACGAGAAGCTTCTACCTGCCATAAAAAGGGAATGTCGGACCCGAGGCCAGCAGTTGAACCGGTGTGTGTAAACATTCGAGCGAGAGACCGCGCGCGTTAAAAATAAATAAACATCTCTGAGTGAAATAAATTATAAGTGTTAAAGTGTAGTTAGAAATAAATTAATTAGGATAATCGTGTAGTGTTTTAGTTTTAGTAAACAGTAAAAACGTTACAATATATTCTTATCTTAGTAAGTTAAACTAAATACTATTGTGAAAAGTAAAAAAAATATTACAATAATAGAAGTCAATACTTGATTTTATTTCACTGATGATACATTACTTTTTGTGCAAGTGGAATTTAGAAAACGACTGTGAGTAGTAACGTTATAAATAAAAGCTCTTGCACTTATCATCTTAAAATGTACATTGAGCACGTAAAGGTTCGAAAAAAACTCAACAAAACCAGTATTGGTAAGTGATAGGGAAGAGCAACTGAAACGTCCATTCTATGTTATAACATAATTTTTGCGCATGTTTCTCGCCTATTTTAACTGTCCGAGTAGAGAAGTGTACTTTATTTTTGCTACGGAAATAATAGTCAATTATCCGGTAGAGCACAATTTTTAATTAGATACGTGTTTTTTTCAAGGTTCCAAGGTACTCGCACTCCCTTCTTTTTGCTACATTTTTAATATTATTGTCACTTGTACCCGTGCCGTTAGTCTACCAAATCATATGCGTTCCAACGATTAAGAATAATTATTTTGTTAGACATATTTGTAATGTTTCATATTATTGTTATTGGTTTCCTTTGCTAAACTCCACAACTTACACATTCAAATAATCACGTTTTAAACAATGTCATGTTATGACTTAAATGAATCAAAGAAATACTATTTTTTTAAGAGTGCATATATTGCTTAATCCAGGTTTTGTCTTTATCGGCCTAAAACTATTACTTTGTTCATTCATAACCTAAATTGATTAACCGAATAATATTTGTAGAAATGCATATTGCCAATCCAACACGAATATGCAATTTCCTATAGTTGTTACAATACCCAAACGAAACAGCCTTTGTTGTAATACATCAGACGGTGTCTCATGGGTATTGTACGAAGTGAATCAAGAATTTCTGTTTTTTCGGGGTTCCAATATAGGGGACTCCTAAATTGAAGTAATTGTCTTGATAATGTCCCCAATCCAGGGACGAAACGTCGACGAATTAAGATTACAATAAATACCTCCGGTTGACTCCAAACCAGTGTTTAATATTTGAGAAAGGCTTTACGAGAAAATCCTTTCGGCTCCCTAAAAGCACTTTAATATTGTTGCCATGAATATTGATAGTATTATACGTCAGCTGACGTATTATCCACCACTGTATAGTTAGCTGACTTGCTTTTTTCTTTAAGATATTGGGTTGACCATAATCTGAGAAATTTTCAATCGGGAGGAAATGACTGAAAAATATTTTTGGACGTGCTTGGTAGGCTACCACTGCTTAACCATGGCCGTCTTTACTGAAGGCCGGAGCGTTAAATTTGGCAACACCGCCAACTAAGAAAATAGAAGGCCGACTTATCGGAACATGGCCGTCTTTACGTGTTTACATTCGAATAATTTGAATGCTGAGGATATAGGATTATAGCGTTAATCATAGTTAAAGTGGTTTTAAACTATTTCGACGACGATTTAGAAGAATCTGGCTTACCGACAGAAGAAAGTCTCATCCAGGATGTGAAAAATAAGGAGAAGACAAATGAGGAAAGTGGTGACAGTGGTGATGAAGAAATTATACAAAAACCACAGCAAAAACCATCTAAGCTACAAGTGTTCAATGCTTTTTTAACATTAAGAACAGCCTTTCAGTTTGAAACGTTCCGGAAAATGTGTTTGTTCAATTATAGGGGCTTGGTTAGGCCCTTAAGAAAAAAATTTTTTTCCACATACAAACACATTTATATTGAAATTAATTAGCATATTGTGAATTATTCACATTTATAAATTATGTTTATCTAATTTATAAAATATTATGTACAGTTTTTTTAAGAGTAATTTGTTATTTTGGTTTGTACATCACACGACAAAGTTTTTTCATATACCTAAATCTTCAAGCCACTATAATTGAACAAACACATTTTCTGGAACGTCTTCAAACTGAAAGGCAGTTCTTATTGTTGAAAGTGCACTGAACACTTGTAGCTTAGATGGTTTTTGTATAATTTCTTCATCAACACTGTCACCACTTTCCTCGTTTGTCTTCTCCTTATAACCATCAAAAATTGGGGAATTTCCATATAACCAGACCTCTATATATTGAGCAAATTTTGCAGCACCTTCATTCTCGTTATATAGAGGTTCTCGACTGTATAAAGACATTCGTTTTACAAAAAAAAAAATATAAGAAATTCTGTACTGTACCGAAAGTCTTAAAAGTTGGGTTTTACTTACATTTTATTAGTACGCAGAGCATACAAAAATAAAATTAATTTATATAGGTATGTAAAGTATGTATTTAGTAACAGTCACTATAGAAAATACAGTCCAAAACACACTTAATTTAAAGAAAAAACACCTCTTCACTCAACATTAAAAATTGTAAATATAACCTTAAATTCACACAATCGGCCTTCACCACAGCGTTGCCAAATATCAATGTTCCGGCCTTCTAGTATAGACGGCCATGGCTTAACCCACCCACCGAACCGCAGCTGACTTAATGGAGCTTCATTACACAACTCTCTGAAGCATTTTACAAGTTATCGTCCGGGAGGAAATTTGTCATGAAAATGTGCTGCTGGCTCGCGTCTATAGACACCGTTTAAAATAATTTCTTCTGTTTTTTTCAGGAGTCAATATTAAATCATAATTTTGCATTCATTACGAAATCTTCGTTAGGGTATCATTTACAGTCAGTTTTAACTTCAAGGGAGGATTTTCTTTGACTAATATAGCTAAATCACCCGCAAATGCTGTTAACTTCATATTTTGAGATACCGTTAAACGAGGAACATCATCATAAAGGATATTCCACAATAACCCTAACCAGTTAGGGATCTTTGTGAAAATGATCTTCTATGATATTCATTAAATATTCAGGAATACCTCCCTCTTTCATTACTGAAATAATGAACTTTCATGAAGCCGTATTAAATGCATTTTTTATGTCTATGGTTATCAGAAAACACCATTTGAATTCAGAATTGTCATCCCGTCGACAACAAACTGCAAAGCAGAATTGCATATTTCCGTTTTCTAAAACCAAACTCACTAAATGTGATAATCCCTTTGTTTCTGCCAGATATTTATTAATACGTTCCTCGATAATATTTTCATATAATTTACTTAAAGAACATAACTTACCTTTCCATATAAGATATACTCTGTCGATATTCCATACGTTTGGAAAGTTTAAAAGAAATTCATTGATTAGGTCCAGAAATACACTAGGAATAACTCTACACGCTTCTTCTATGGCCTCTGGAGGAATTTTTTCTGGACCTGGAACACGTCGAATTTTTATACCTATCTACGTTTCAAATAAATATTTTCGTATATTTTTTTGAATTGTTCATTCGAAAAATTGTTTTCGAATAACTGTACATTTGGAAAAATTGTTTTAGAGTAATTTACCGACACGGGAAGTAGTAGATATATCAATAATTCTCTTTTCTCAGCACGTTATCGTCAATACAATTATTAGTAATAACCGAACCGATTTTTAAAATTCAGTTAATGTCAAGCTTCTAAATCTATATATAAACTTCAAATGCATTATTGATCTCCAGATCTCTCACAGTTCAATGGAGTAACTAAATGATATCATTCTACAATTCTGGAACACCTGACTAACCCAAACAAACGCCATGAGGAACTATTGATCCATCTTCAAGAAAATCGAGGCCACTTCACTTTATAATCAAAACATCAAAACATAAAACCGCCTTTCTGTATCAATAATCAACAAGAGTAAAGAAATCTATATATATAAAAATGGATGTTTGTGTGTATGTTCCGCATAGGCTCCTATACCATTCGTTCGATTGTAACGAAACTTTGGTGAGTTGTAGGGCGCATGTCCGTAAAGGTTCCTGAAATGGTTCCGCGTCGAAAAAAGAGCCAGGAGGCCGAAACGGCTTAAAAATATGCATGACAAGCAATATGTCATCTTTATTTGACAGACGAGTGACTGACAGATAGCGCCATCTCGCGGCGAAACGGTATCTTTTAAATGTCGAACAGTTTGACAGCGCTTTGAGGATCGAATTGCTCAAAATCATTCTGTTAAAAGTAGAAATATTTCTGAACGTGTGTGAGTGTTAGTGGTGTTATTTGTGAACTTTGGACATTGGACAATAGAAAACACGCGCATTTATTTAATACTTTCGCTGTGAATTATGCTTCCAAAAAGGAAATCGATTGGCAGATCCATATGTACAGCAAAAAAATAAAAGGCTTTACGAGCTTCAAAAAATGACGGGCAAAGGGAAGATAGACTAGAAACCCTCAGATAAAAAAATGCTCAAGCCCGTTTATTTGAAAAAGACGAGCAAAGGGAAGCTATACTAGAAAGCCTCAGATTAAAGCGTGAAACAGAATGGACGCGCTCTAGACGCGCTCTACACGTCGTGAACTGTCAAAAGTAGAGAAAAAAGAAAACGCGCCCACAATGAGCGTGAGCGTCGTGTACGTACGTCAGCCAGAACCTAACCTGACCTATATGTTCTGTGTCAGACTGCGTATGTTCGTTAACGTCAGTTAGTGTTTGAAATAATTCCGAAATGGACGATTTCGAACTATTAATGCTATTTTATGTGTTCAATATCATGTATTTAATGGTAATTAATGCCAATATTTTTGGCCACCGAAAAAGACGTTAGTGGGTTAGACCAGTAAATAGAAATGGAGACGCAACATGATATTTTTCAGATACTTTTTTAAAGTTGAAAAAATTGGAACCAGAGCAGTTTTTTAAACACACAAAGATGAATGTTCAATTATATGAACTGTTGTTAAATCACTTGAAAGCTGATTTAACAAAACAGTCTATAAGGAAACCTATAGATGTATAATGTCGACTAGCGCTAACTCTTTCGTAAGAATGTTTTTAATTATTTTTAAATACATTTATGTTTTCCTATTTTTCGAAGTATGCAGTAACAGTGACATTTTTTAGCTATGTCATGTAAAAGAAAGGTTGTATGTCACACAACATAAAACATCTAATTTTGGCGGTGAGCGCGTAAAAGTAGAAAGTTGACCAACTTTCGGCGTATTGTTCACGTCAAGCGCGTTCATTCTGTGCAGTTTCATAAAAACGTCACTTGCTCTATCTGATTAGACAGTTCACGACGTGTAGAGCGCGTCTAGAGCGCGTCCATTCTGTTTCACCCATAAGAAATGCTCAAGCCCGTTTATTTGAAACATAGGAGCAAAGGGAAGATATATTAGAAACCCTAAGATTAAGAAATGCTCAAGCCCGTTTATCTGAAACAGACGAGCAAAGGGAAGATAGACTAGAAACTCAGATTAAGAAATGCTCAAGCCCCTCTCTGAACAAACGAGCAAAGAAAAGCAAGATTGGAAATCGAAAGAGAGTACGCATTGCTCGATCAAGACAAATAACGCACGCTGATTGAAATCATTTTCATGGAGTGTGAAAAAGCCGAGAAAAGCCGGAAAAGCGAAGCCGAGTACCTACATCAGTTATAAAAAATAATTACAAAAAAATATTTTTTCCCCTTTTCATAACATTCTACAACATAGTCACAGCAATGCAATGCATGGTATTGAAATAAATTATTTGTTTTTTCGGTAAATCTATATTCGCTAGATTAACTATTTTTATTTAATTGCTCATTTATTTCATATCAAACTGAGCCACAGTGAAGCGTGGTCGGGTCACGGCTAGTTTCAAATAAAATTATTCATAACGAAGGAGTATTAAAAGAAAGAGTGAAATAGATTTCAGGAATTGTAGGAATTCTCCGGGTACCGCGACATGGTGGAAAATGGCCATCAAGTTCCAGAAATCCGTTTTCCGCCGATATCTTCGAGAATATGGCATTTAGAGAACTTTTGTTGAAATACAAAAGAGGCCAGTTCATTAGCTACAAAAATGGTCCTTATGACTTTTTCCTAAAACTCGACAGTTTTCGAGATAACGGCCCCAATACGAGCTCTTTACATGTTGCTCCTGCTCTGAATCCAGGGTAGCAAATTCGAGAAATGAAGACAAAAGCAGGCGGACGAATTGTCCAATAACTCGAGTTTCGAATAATTCGATTTTTTGGTATTTCATGAGTTTTGAAAGTTGGTTGGGAAGAATATTGAAGTTGGCAAAAAAAAAACAAGAAACCATTGGAAAGGGGACATTTCGAACATTCCAGTGATGTGGATTGCGAACCGATACGATGTTTCATAATTTTTTAATGCCCGATTGATGCCACAAATGTCAAAAAACCAACAGAATCAAAGTTACTTCTTATTGGGATGCAAAAGAAAGAAAATGAAACAACCTTCCTCGGCTCGTTCGATGGGTTTTGGGGACCCATTATCAAGAAAGACCCTGCTAAATTACTACTATTGGTTAAAATATGGACGAATTTTCTAAATGTACATAAATATCGAAGAAACAACATTTAGCCTGGGTTTTCAATATTCAAGAAAAATAAAAATGAGGCCCGAGACCCAGGATACCATAGCTATGGGTTTTCTCTTTCACGTGAATTTTTCAAAAAATTCAAAAAATATCCATTTTTACTCGAGTTATTGAACAATTTGTCCTCCTGCTTTTGTCCCCATTTCTCGAATTTGCTCTCTTGGATTCAGAGCAGGAGCAACAAGTAAAGGGCTTGTTTCGGGGCCGTTATCTCGAAAACTGTCGAGTTTTCGGGAAAAGTCACAAAGACCATTTTTGTAGCTAATGAACTGATCTTCCTTTTGTATCTCAACAAAAATTCTCTAAATTCCATATTCACGGAGATCTTGGCGGAAAACGGATTTTTGGAACTTGAGGGCCATTTTCCACCATGTCGCGGTACCCGGAGAATTGGCAACTTCTTGTATTTCGAAAGACCCAGTTGAGACCTACAATTGCCAACGGTTTCATCCCTTTACAGAATTTAACCCAGGTTTTTTCCTTCATATACTGGACTATATTAGTGAACGGATACATTACTCTGAAATATATCCATAAATGCAATTAAAAGATACTCATCACTTTCTGAATGTCGGTGCTATAATAAATCTTTCAAAAATCCTAAAAAAACAAAGGTATTACTGTAAAAGGGATAGTTATACCGATGAGAGTGTAAACTTTACCATTTACCGTCCTTCCTGGTCTAATGGTTCGATGAATAAAACAGCGTTTTAAAACTTCTTCGAAACAGAAGTTATCAACGGTCGG
The DNA here is from genome assembly GCA_946251905.1 of Cryptocephalus moraei. NCBI lineage: Eukaryota > Metazoa > Arthropoda > Insecta > Coleoptera > Chrysomelidae > Cryptocephalus > Cryptocephalus moraei. The sequence goes on along the minus strand of OX276463.1, from coordinate 24,648,458 downwards.
TTTGTTTTCACGCTTCACATACATGGTTTTCAGTGATGTTTTTCTTGTGTCGTTTGGTAGCATTCAGTTGTTTCAACCTGGATTTATGGCAACTGTTTCCACGGAAATTCAAGAAAATGAAAAATAACCTGTGGAATTTTATCTGTTATTCGCATTTAGGATTTCTCACCCACGAAGCGGGTTGTATATAACTGTAAGTGATTAAATGCACGCGTTCATTGATTGGTATCGTACAGAGGGTACGTACGGCAAGGATCAGATTTTTTATTATTTACCTAGTTTTCGCCATGAGGCCAGAGTCACCATAGTTTAAATTATTCCAAAGAAACTGATGTGCCGCAAGATGAATGGTGAAAAATCCTTTGAGTTCTTAAAGAATCGTGTCCAACTATTATTTTGCCTTATTATATGTATATAGGCGAGTATTTTTCAGGTTCACTGCCGTTTCTCGCAACCGGATCTGCACTGCTACTTATCTTTCTATTCATCACCACTGCTATTTTTTTGTTCATAGCTTCCTAAATGCAATAATCTCATCAGCGTTTTCAAGGTCGACCCCTTTTTCCCTTTTTCGCCGAGATTCGTTTCCAAGCTTTATAGGGAACTCTATTTTCTTGAATCCTTCTGACTGTTTTCTGTGGAGTCTAATTTTTTTATGGTGTCTAAGATGTTATTTGTCACATTCATCGTTCGTTTTATACCATCATTTGGGATATGGTCCAATAATGTTAGCTTTTTGCTTCTTCTTCAGTATGTTACCTCAGCTGCTTCGACTCTTCGTTTTAGCCTCTGATACATAACTCACATCTTAAACCCATATGTTGCTACGCTTTCGACCATTGTCTTTGAAAATATAATTTTTGTTTTTTTTTTTATTATTTTAATATTTTATCTTTTTATAACATTATTCCACAGGTCACGGTGAAGTTTTTTTATTATTCTACTGACTTTTTCAATTTTTTTTCTCAGAATATCTTGTTCATCTCGGCAGTCACTAGTAATAGTTTCTCCCAGATATTTATGTCACTACCACCATATATTGAGTCCTGTTTATATTCAATCCCCATTTGTTGTATTCAAATTAGGTTATTCAGCATATGTCATGTCTTGCTCGTCCTTTTGCACCTGGTCATCCACAAATAACATACGATCGGTATCCAGCCATACTCCCATAGCTTTGCATTTTCGTATCAAGTAATGCAATGTGGAATATAGGTAGATATTGAATAATGTAAGGGGCAGACGGCAACCCTGTTTCAGACCTTTGGTTTAGCATTTGTTCCAATTGATCGCACAGTGGAGTCATTTGAGGCAATTTACGATCTCTTTCCAGCCGAAACACAAGAAATCCTTCATTACTTTAGGATGCGGGGACAGGCCGAATGGGTAAAAGCCACAGATGGGGAAGCCAACCACTTGCTCACAAAATGTGGAATTGTTATGAAGCTTTTATAAATGGTCTGCCGAAAACAAATAATAATGTTGAATTTTGGCATAGTTGCTTTGAGAAGTTGTTACGTCACGCTTTACTAAATCCCGAATTAGCGACGAATTTTAAATTCTCATATGTTATTTTAACTACTTCGGAGTAACGCCGCACGACGTCATACCCTCTATCCCATTTAATTTGGCCCTGAAAAGGATTCATAGCTGTGGTCAGGGCGGGCCGATCGTGTAGTGTTGACACTTTTATTCGAACGGCCGCGACAGTGTGTCGCTGGAACGCTAGTGAAGAAAATACCAAAGATGAATGGTATGAGATTTTGAGCGATTGTTGGGATAATGCGTGAGATCAGGTCCTGTAAATTTGAAGATAAAACTCCGATTAGTTTGGTCATTATCAATGTGTGCATATATTGCAAATGTGATATCCCGTCTCTCTTTGGCTGGAATTGTTTTATGGGGTACTTGCGGTCGCCACATTCTTAAAAGAAGCAGAAGAGAAGAATCGAACGTGACCGACGTCATCAAGTAGTGGGACTTTTAGAAGGCCGGAATAGGTTAGAATTTTAGAGAGTAGGAAATTTGAAACTCCGCTATTGGTGATATGTCATATCCGGCCACGTTGGAAGGAGTCAGTTGGAGAGAAAGTGGGTGTGAAATTGTATTAATCTCCGAGCCTCGAAAGGGTTAGGATGGCTGAGCCCTAGCCATCTAATTTTGTTGGATTATTGTTGTTGTTTTTTATATTAGTTTGGAAATTAGTATTGATACTTTAGAATCAGTTCACATCGGTGGTCTTGACAAACTTTCGACTAGTTTACCCCAAAATTTGAGTGGCCCCTATTGTTAAGCTAGAGCCATTGTGAAATATGTGCGTTAGAACCTAGTGACGACAACCCAGCTCGGTGCCCCCAACAGGCTCTTCGCCTGCCGACGCCTCTTCTTTGACGAGGGCATACCACGGCTTATCAATCTCCGACTCCGTGTGTAGTGCTCGTGTGAAGCGACAGGTATTTGTCACATAAATATGCCTATTATTTAATTAACTGGTACCAATCGATTCCCCCTTGAGTCAAGACAATCTTTGGTAGATTTTTTTGTTAATAATTTTAAGACATTAAGTAAGTTACTTCGTCAAACGTTTGTATAATTTAGCATCAGTTTAACTGATGTGTCTTGTTGCGTAGTAAATAATATTGTCGTAATCTTTTGGCGAACTTACTGATATGTAAATTAGTTGTTTACGAAAATATTGGATTTTACGATTTTATTTAAATTGGTATTTCGGCGCTCTATTTGTTAGACATACCCAATTAAAACAGCTGTAATCTGATATTTGATTTTCCTTTCAACCACCCTTGAGTATATTTTTGTGCTAGCCGACCAAAGGATATAAGAGAATTTTAAGTAAGTGAAAATTTAACGTTACAAAGTTGTTCACAAGTCACCCTTCTGTCTGCAAATTTAGGGATGCGCCTAAAAGAAGAGATAGTATAGAGTATAAACAATTTGAAAATCAATCTAATCTTTGAATGAGGAGGCGCCCACCTCTTCAGATAGAAGAAATAGGTAGATTACGATGAAGGCTCAATAGGATTTTGAATCGGTACGACAGCAGCGAAAATATTGTGGAGTATTTAAGATACATAGCAAGTAACATTTCTTCAAGAATATTTAAGATAAGATCATACTTTATACTTACTTTTCGATTAATCGAGATTCGATGAATTGAGTTCGAAGAATTGCGATTAGAGGAATTGAGTTCGATTAATTTTTCCCAACTCATAATGAACGTATCAATTTAGAGAAGATTGGTTCGACAACGAGAACAGCGAGATTAATACAGGCAAAGATTGACGTAATTGTGATGTTACCTAAACAACGAAAAACGCTGTAGATGTCTCCGAATCATTGCAATAAAATTAATTTATTACTGTCACTAACTTAACGAAGGTGTAGTTATTCTCATTCTCCCATAACCAATTTAGTTCAACCCTTAAGCAGATTAGCCCCCATCGCTAACCGACAATCGATCTAGATGCTCACGCCCTTTGGAACAATTACTAGACGACAAAAGACGTTAAGAAATTTAACTACAGGATTCTGCAAACTACGGCCTATCCGTAAATCAGCAAAATCGTTAGTTGTCTAGTGAAGACTGGGAGACCAGTGTTACGGTATGATTTTTACTTGCCTGGTAGTGAGATATTTGCAAAGCATTTGAAGTCGGATTCGAACGGTCTTGGTAAACAATTTTTTAGGATGTCTCGACTTTGCGACGACACTTACAATTTCGAAGAGGCTCGCAATGTTTGTTTTGTATAATTAAGTTTCCTGGAATTCCAAAAAGCCGTTGGTACTAACACGCGCTTAGAGAGTGATGTGATTTGCAAGGAGAGGGAAATTGTAACGCCCCGTTAAGAGGTTCCTGGTCAATGATAGGCGGAAAATCAATAGGAAGGGATTTTGAGATTGGATTTTGGGAAATAAGTGGGAGAGTTAGGGCCCGCAAGAGAGGAAGACGACTTGGTTTCTGGCCTCGGGGGAAGCAAGTTGCTTCCCCCGATGCGCTATTATGGGTTTAGTTAATGTTAGTTTACCATTTGATTGGAATTAGTAAATTGGTTTGTGTATTGGTCGCGTCAGTTAAAACATCGAGTAAGAGTTATGTTGACAAACTTTTACTACACGAACCCCACTAATTTGACGGGTAAAGTGTAAACGAATTGTTAACCTGTGCGTTGATTACAAGTGCCTTTCGGAGTGAGTAATTGCGTCCTGCCAGCCTCCAAGAACGCCAACTTACAGGCGATCTGCCTTGCGTCCAGCCAGCCGCCGAGAGCGCCCACACACAGGGCGATCCGCCCCGTATCCGGACGGATTCCAGCCGCAAGCGGACATCAGCGAGCCTTCTTGAGTGTTGTGATCCACGCTAAGTGAAAGGTATCTTCTCCCATTAAAGGCCTTTAAGATAAAACGTTAAATCGATCGATTCCCCTTTTATTAGCAACAAACATTGTGCATTATGTGTTTCTGCAATTACTTTCTGAACTTCTCAGTATTTTAGTAGTTTGCGTTTATGTGAAGATTTAGTATTATGAATATTTTGATTAGGTATTTGGACATTTGTTAGTATTTGTTTTGGGTTATCTGACTGACTCGATTAAATGGCTATAATCTGATTTTGACATTTTCTTTCGACCACTCCTGAGTCATAATAATTAGTTCGAGCTAGCCGACCGAGGAACTTCTAAGCAATTAATAAGTAAGTACAAAATTGCATGCGTTTCACCAGAGATTATATCAACTGATAACCCTTAAGCCGAAAGAATTACCGCTAGTGGTGGCACTAAATCCTGGAAATGCGAAGCAAATCATTGGGCCATACAAAGTAACTCCAAGCCCCACGGGACTTATCACCGTTATACCCTACCGGAACAAGCTACTCCAGCGATTATGAGAGGCTGTCAAGGAGACAGCTTCAACACTTACACTTCATCCACGAGAATCAAGAGCACTCCATTTACGGGGACACGCCACATCAGGCCTCACGATAACCTCTACGCCAGTAGGACAAGATGCCTTCTAAGAACCACGCCGCCTCATATAGGACAGTTTTTATGATCCCGAAAATAAGCCAAAATAGAGATAGTCGACAAAATGATTTCGGAGCGGTAAGAAATGTCACAAGCTATTATTTACATTTGTGTAGTAATTGTAAAAAGGGCAGCCATGCAAGAAAGAATAAGCAGTAACAAATAAAACAGAAGTATTAGACAACTTATGGAATAGAGCCATAATTAACCATGAACCCTTCATCGAAGTTAGGGAAATATGCATACAATATTGAGATCAAAAGTCGCTAATGCAAAAGAAGAGACTAGAAAATACCTTATCACCCCGTAATCAGAGAAGGGAGCGTTTTGAGAGAGAAGAGACGAAAGAGCCTCTTTTTTTATGCCTCTGCAAGGACGACAAATGGGGGTTTAATTAAAACTGCACCGTGCACATAGGACCAAGATGGCAGAGGATATCTTTGATATTCTCGTAGGGAGAGGGAAACATGAAATTGTATTTTCCGATAACATCCTAAAACATGTGCCGATTAAGATAGCGCCGAACAATAAGACATAGCAATGCATTCTCTGCAGAGTCATAAATGAACCTAAATTAGCAAAGGATGAAGATGTTCGATTTCCAAAAACCGTAAAACTTGCACCAATGAACTTCTATGTCGATAATGAAATTAGTGAAGCAGAAATGACCTGAAAAGCACTAGACATACAACCTCAAGTAATCAAACCGCAAGTTTTCCGTTGAGAAAATGGTTAAGCAATAGCTGGAAAAAATAAGTCCCACGGGACTTATCACCGTTATACCCTACCGGAACAAGCTACTCCAGCGATTATGAGAGGCTGTCAAGGAGACAGCTTCAACACTTACACTTCATCCACGAGAATCAAGAGCACTCCATTTACGGGGACACGCCACATCAGGCCTCACGATAACCTCTACGCCAGTAGGACAAGATGCCTTCTAAGAACCACGCCGCCTCATATAGGACAGTTTTTATGATCCCGAAAATAAGCCAAAATAGAGATAGTCGACAAAATGATTTCGGAGCGGTAAGAAATGTCACAAGCTATTATTTACATTTGTGTAGTAATTGTAAAAAGGGCAGCCATGCAAGAAAGAATAAGCAGTAACAAATAAAACAGAAGTATTAGACAACTTATGGAATAGAGCCATAATTAACCATGAACCCTTCATCGAAGTTAGGGAAATATGCATACAATATTGAGATCAAAAGTCGCTAATGCAAAAGAAGAGACTAGAAAATACCTTATCACCCCGTAATCAGAGAAGGGAGCGTTTTGAGAGAGAAGAGACGAAAGAGCCTCTTTTTTTATGCCTCTGCAAGGACGACAAATGGGGGTTTAATTAAAACTGCACCGTGCACATAGGACCAAGATGGCAGAGGATATCTTTGATATTCTCGTAGGGAGAGGGAAACATGAAATTGTATTTTCCGATAACATCCTAAAACATGTGCCGATTAAGATAGCGCCGAACAATAAGACATAGCAATGCATTCTCTGCAGAGTCATAAATGAACCTAAATTAGCAAAGGATGAAGATGTTCGATTTCCAAAAACCGTAAAACTTGCACCAATGAACTTCTATGTCGATAATGAAATTAGTGAAGCAGAAATGACCTGAAAAGCACTAGACATACAACCTCAAGTAATCAAACCGCAAGTTTTCCGTTGAGAAAATGGTTAAGCAATAGCTGGAAAAAATTTACAAAATATACCTGATCCGCGCAGAATCTCATCGTATTAATCTTATCTACAGTTCTAATATTTCTAATAGTTCTCTGGTAAACGTTATTTGTCCCCATGAAATGATGTAATAAAGTGTTTGTGTGTGTGTGTGTGTGTGTGTGTGTGTGTGTGTGTGTGTGTGCGCCCGCGTGCGCGCACGCGTATTTTTTTAGTTTTTTCGGGTTTTCTCGGCGACAAACGCACTTACAGAGTTGCGGTGAGACTCGTTTCAAAGGATTTTAAATTCTCTACAACTTTTGCGTTTTAGTCATAACGATATCTCCTATAGTTTCTGCTAGAAACAGAAAAAAAAAAACATATTTTCGTGTAATAAGGTACGGTTTTTTGGCTGCCATTTTGATATAAACCATAATTCGTGGTTATGATTTTATCCCTTGTCATCTACGAATCATACTTTAAAACCCTGCATACTTTGTAACCTATTTTTTTAATGCAAAAATGATCAGTTTTAGAACTCTGCTGGTTGGTCTATTAGTCTATAATTTGCTCGATACTAAAGTAAATAATGTTTGCGTCCTTGTCAGATGATCTACTCCGGATGTTGGCATTTAAAGCTCTGGAATGGCTTTATTTATACTTGACCCTGCACTCTCTCGGGAATTTATATATATTGGTAAATTCGAAGGTATTCTGTGAAACTCGTTAGCGGCACTTTAATTAGCGTGTATCAACTTCAAAGAGGAAAGATCTCAATGGCCACAACAAAGCGAAAATATTTGTTTTACGGCAGCCCGGGACTTTATGTAGTTACACAATAACGACAAAGTTGCGTTTTTACTAATTCGTTGTCCTAAATGAGAGAGAGGGAGAGAGAAAGAGAGAGAGAGAGAGAATTTCGGCACCGGTTTAAATAATAGAAGTAAAGACCTTTGTCCTGATTCATCAAGCACTTGTACTCTGAACTTCAAATTGACCTTACGTGTTTTTTTATGGAAAATAAGTGCCCAATGAATGTAGGTAAGTATCAGATGCATGCCGAAATTTAAACCATGGAAATGCTAATTCGAAACCCCGTATAGTTACGGTTAGTAAAATAAAGCACACTCGCTCTCGACTTGCAGTACACAGAATATTATCCCCTGAGTAGTTCAAAGTTTTTCTTCCAAACATTGGAGCATACGATGTTCCCTATGTCACGCGAACATAAGATGAACATAGAATGTCACGCCGCAAACTCTAATCATACAGTATTGTAGTAGAATGTACTGGCGTGCAGTCTTTTTACTGTTACATCTTAAAACAAATATTGTTAGATATTACTTACTTGATTTGTATCTCTATTAAAATCGATTTCTGTACTAATTTTCCTGCTTAGGGGCAAACACGTGTTTGCAAGGTGTTTTGACGAAGTTTATTTTCAATCGCAGTAATAATAAGCAGATTGCTTGTTTAGCGCAAATGTGAGAAAATAGGATGCCGTGTTGTATACGGAAATATAATGAAGTATTCATTTGAAATAAACGAAACAGGGACGGCTTCGTCATGTGAAGATTGGCGAAGAATCTACAGCGAGATTTACGTTGTATCTGTTGATATACATCCAAAGTAAATCATTCCCAGAGAAATCACCCAGAATATCCATTCTTAAGTTTTCATGAATTTCTGTGGTTTCGTCTTTCACGAACACTGGCACCCTTCCTTATAGCGTCTTGTGTGTGTGTGTGTGGCGTCCCCTTCGTGCTGTTTATTGGTTTTGATGTAAATGTTGCATTCAATATTCCACAAACACTGGTACTGTTGGTATGTTTCATTACAACACATTTAATTTGCGATTAACTAATTTCGATTAACCAATTACGAATAAAATATCTGCAACGAAATCAGTTTAATACAACAAGGAATCTCACCCAAAGGAGTGTGTAAATTATCCTTTATTTGTGTTTCATTCAAAATGTAATCTAAAAATGAACGACGAAAGATATTTATCTAGAATGTCAATGAGTTGTAGTTCGTAGTACCATTATATAATTAATCAGGTTCATTATCTTGCAAATTGCGGTGTGTCAATGTTTCATTTAAACATCCGTCGATAGATGATCACTGACATGGCCCTAGTTTGGGTTAAAGGTGAGGTTGCAAGTACCAATATAAGAATCTTGCCCCCGCTTGCTCCAAAAGGATGCGACCCAATTAGTACTTGTAACGACTTGATTACAAACGACGATGAAAGCTAGATAAACTTGATAAAAGCGTTCAAACCGATAACGTGACGTTTTACTATTGAGTAGCGACATTCAGCCCATTTACAGAATGTTTTCAAGGTGCCACAACAACGTGTTGAGATTTTCTGCGCCCTACATCGTCATTAAGTCGATGTAGGGCGACTTCGTCGTCTACAATTCGCAGTCCATAAGCGGGGAATTGATTAATAAGATTCATATTATCCATTGATCCCTACCCTCTGACCGCAAACAGCCCCACCGATCTTCTATAAAAGTGGTATATTTAGAGCCTGTATAATTATTTCCTTTCGTATCGGAGACCTGTGCTGGGTTTTTCCAAAAGGAAAATATTGTCAATTTACGGATTCTATGCCATGTTAAAGACTCACCGGGTAGATTGTTCAGTGATTTGGACATTATGCATTAATTTTTATTGATATTGAACATTACGCAACCTGTTTGTTGTCAAAATATCAACAGCGAAAGGTAGCAGTACGTAAAATTTTATGAAGGTTTCTTTCGGGGTTATTCAGTTTTTTTTTAAATTATTTAAAACAATATCTAAGGTAGTATATGACCGTCATGCATTTTGAAACTTTTTTGAAATTGAAAATGATTGTTCGTATAACACAACACAGCTATTATCTCTAGTGAAATAACTGGATCACTTGTCATTTCCCAGTATAATTTGTCTAGCTAGTACCTTTTATTCTTTAAACAGACTCAAGGCACAACATACGCCCTCCCCATATCATCTTAATAGGATAAGTTTGAAAGGTGACCCGTTCTGTAACAACTATGAAGTTGAATAATGACGGATAGTCCACATCAATCGGTTCTGAGTAAATGATGAATCGTCAAGAAGAAAAACCATCGGCTGGTAAGAAAATATGTTACCATTGTTTTCCCCTTTATATTTTTCTTATCGTCTCGTCTGTTTGAAGAGTAAGTTATTATCATCTGAAACAGTCTCACCTGGCTGTGTGCATAGAACACAGGAGTCAATATTCAAAGCAGAGATGCCAAGACACGCATCATTGGACATATATTCGAAGATATCTGTTGAATACCTAATATTTAACAACAAACAGATGAAAACCAAATGCACTAGTCACAGATCAGTGGAAAGCTATTTTATGTGCCAATGCTTAACAAGAACTGTAATACGAACTGGTGTAGCAGCACATTTTATAATACCCATGTACTTAACTAGATTTATGAATGTTTAGAGGTCATTCAATCAACAGTCAAATGCAAAACGAATAGAATATCTCAACTTTTCTACACCCGATATACATATATATTTCCGCTTAAATTAATTAGCAAATGTTCCGCCTCTTAGCGACATACCTCGCCTCCCTGCGTACTTCAGAACCCGGTGGACTAGGTAATTCATTTTCGAGGAAAGAAGCAGACCGAGCGACTTTAAAGGGGAGTCCCGGTAATCTAGAGGTAGGAGGAGGAAAAAAGAACCAGTCGGTACATATTTTTATTCGACGCTCCGAAACTTCTGTATGGATCGCTGAAAAATTTATTACTCCCTTTAGCACCACCAGGCGGTTAGGTGTCGCTCTAGGGATCCTCATTGTCTCCGGACAAACAGAGGGGGAATGGAAAGCATTATCTCGAAATCGCAGATGATTGACTCGAAACGAAAACCCAATTAAAAACGGAATAAAATACCCTCCGTTCCCCGACGGGCAGAGGGGAGAATAAAGTCGACGCATTAGGACTTGTTGAATATCTCGAAACAGGGGCACCGCTATTCATCACGTCCGAGACGTGGAGTGGGATTATTAGGAGGCGGTAAAGCAGATGTTCTTTTTTCGGAGAAGCTGAAAACATGAAAGCGCTCGTTCCAGAAAAAAATTAGGCTTCACTCGTGAATGTTGTTTCTCGTTTTGCACTTGCCCGAATTCAGTCCTACATCAAATTATTATGACAATCATTTTAATGCTTTTGAAGATTTAACATTCAAAACTAGCATGTTATTTATCTTCACTTTAAGAGACCATATCATACGTTTATTGTTAATTCAGAACTGTCCGTGTCTCAATGATCCTTGTTAAGTGATAACAATTTATTATGAATCCTGATAAATAATGATGACCATATGAGCAATAATAATAAATAATCTGTGTTTAGTACTAGGCTAGTGTTGGATTATAAGAGACTGCACGTTTTCGGTTTCGCTGAAATGCGTAGACTAAGAAAACCTTACTCAAAGGTTAAGAGCATTATACCAAGTTATAACAATAAATAAGTGTGAAGGGCTGAAAAGAGCAAGACGTTTGAAAAGCGTATGTGTCGATTCGGAGATGCACGTTGATAGCAAGGCTTCCCAAACTCTAAAAAACAAACGGGTACGGTTATGTACCAAGAGTAGCAACTGTGAAGAGCCAGTCAATGATGCGACAAGAAGGAACCGAAGTAAGAAGAGGAAAGGAAGGAATCGCTAGAGTCCGAGATTTACTGTCGCGCGAGAGAAAAGTTTGCGCGCAATTTTCACTTTGGTGTCTTCACCCACTATACGAAAGGGAAGTAGACCATAAGCGAGTGCGAAGTAACCCTGTTTCGTCACGCCGCTTTTTCCCTGTTTACTAGCGTTGCGACGAATTCCAGCTACAAGAAGCTTCGCTTCAGAAATATTTGTATGGAGATGAAACCAATTTATGTCCATGGGGAAGGAGATATAATTGAAACATTGTATTCAGCTCATTAATAACTAACGAATAGCGAGTATATACCTCACTCGGATACTAGATGTCTTCTTCCCTTCAGCACCCGAATTCATATGACATAATTTGCTAACCACATGGCTTAAGAGTCCGCCTTATTATTTTATTATATTATGCAATAAATTGGAAACAAATAGATTAGTAAACTTGGCTGAATTAACCTGACAGCAATATCAAATACTGTTAACTCTTGATTGAAGCTTGTGAAAAAATTCTATAGTATTTTTTTTTTTGTCGAAAGTGAGGGTCCCACCCACTCTTAAACCGATTTCATATTTTATGCGTACTTAACTCAGGGTTAAATTAACACAGCCTCTTGAACTTGATTTTATCATAATGGGATCGCAATAATATAAAGCACTCCATTCAACAGACGACAGGTCCGATTAACCATCAGAACGCAGACGTTTATCGAATTTCTTTGAAAACTCGTACCCATTCATCCCGTTCTTTGAATCAACATTAAATGATACCAGGTCTCATCGATCTGTCCTGATCATTCACTGAGGTCCCCCTTAGATCCCTCATGTAGGTCACGAATCCGAAAACAAGGGACGGCATGGGTTTGGGATGATTTGCCTATTATCGAGAGTTCAGCTCGCACGCACACACACGTTTTAGTTATTACCAAATCACTAAAAATGAGGTGAAAACGAAATGAAAACGTGAATCATTCCATATTCACGCATTAATTAGGGGAATGAAATCTTATTTACAATAAGAAAAACATTTGAAGTTATATAGGTACCTATATATATCTGCAGCACAGCTTGCAGAACCACCAAAGTTATTGCACTTACGACCAACACCGTTATCTTCAGATACCTCGTAAGGACATATTTTAATTGTCAGCACATTTAATATAATATTCCTAAATGTTTAATTTTTGTTTCATTTATTATAAATGTTGTACGTGCCGTTGTAGTTATTCTTTACTTATAAAGTTAAATATTGACAAATAAAAAAATAACTAAATCTCGTGTCACTTGCAAAGCACGGCAAATGCCGCACACAACTCATTACCTATATGCAACATATAACTTAACTTCAATCGCTCGACTCCATAGATACTATCACACGCACTAACATGCTATATGGATATCAGACGAATAAGCTGCGATGACATGTTAATGTAGACGATAAGCGGAATTACATTGCAGTGATGAAGATCTGATATTTCAGTTGCTACTCAATTGAAGAGTTGGAATAGATATGTATATGATGTTACAGACTTGTAAGAGAACACGTTTTATGCATTCTGCCTATTCCCGTCCAATCCCTATTAGACATCTTCTATTGGCTTACCTCCCTAACTCTAACCTGTATCCGTATATGTTATTTATGCCCACCTAACAGCGAATAATTCTCCAAATAATACGCCTCACCTTTCTTTGTACTTCGTAATTTGCAATAATTTGCAGACTTTGTAATAACCAGATATGTTGCAACCAAATCTTATTGACTGATTATCACACGTTTTAGACAGTCCTTGCTTGTAATTAAACGTAGTTGCCGTTGCCTATTGGAAATTTATAATATGCTTTTTACATTATTGCAGATTATTGTCGAATATAAGAAAATCAATTACTTATTTGTGTTCGTTACTTATTACAATATCGCCAACGGTCAGCGGAAGTCCGATAATCACTTATTTTCTACTTAGTGGCCCGTAATTTCAAGAATTCGACAATTTAATGCGAATTTTTAAAGTTCTATATTAAGTAATTGAAAATAGTTGTCGATATTTATATGATATCGTAATATAATAAAACTTTATTCCGAATCGGCTGATTCTATATGAAATAAATGGTTTGATTATTTTCGGACTTCAGTGTTTTCACTATTTTGATTCTAAAATCACCCACAGATTAAAGAAGGAAGCCTTATGAAAAATCTGGCGCCCGAAGTAACTGTATTTGAACCCGACAAACAACTTTATATCGGAGACAACAATGGTGTCACATGTCACCCCTACAAAACATAATTTTAAAGTGATGTGATTACACTTACAAGCATATGTCCTGAAAATTTGGAGCTCACAGTTCATTTAAAAGTATCACAATTTTGAGAAGGAAAATTTAGAAAAAAAACAGACAAAATGGTAAAGGCGAATGGGACCCATAAACAAACAATGATAATAGTAATAGTTCTTTTATTGTCTAACAGACTAATTAAGGGAAGACTTTAAATATTCATTTATGCCATTTTAGCAAACTAGTTTAAATTGACATTTATAGTTGGTCTACTCAGTTTTTACCGTACAAAAGTTTTACACCAATACATTGCTATTGGCATAATCTAAATAGCGAAGAAATTATCAGTTGAACATATCACAGAGGGGGAGCGAACATGTTAAAATTATTTCACATTACATGAACTAACAGTTTTTACCGGTGTTTGTTTTTGGCGTAGAAAGTTAGAATTGGGACGGATGTCTACAAGAGAGCAGGAACATTTAAATTTATTACGCACGATAGGCCTCGGTGCATCAATTATATTATAAAGTAATTGGTACAAAAATATCATGATATTAATTTTGCGTCTTTTCTCCAATGATTCAATCTCAAATCTCTTTAACACAGAGAGTTAATCGCATCCGGGAACAGAATAAAATCCGTGCATTATGATGTAAGCAATTTACGAATGTCTCTGTATATATTCTAAATTTTAAGTATGTAATTGAAACCATAAATGTGAGTCGTATAGCTTAGTTCTGATTAATAGTTTGGCTAGTGAATGTTATATTTTCTTATCAAAAATCCAAGCACTGTCAGCGCAGAACACGTTATGTTTCCAACATGCTCATTGACTGTAAGTTTACTGTCAAAAAGTATGTCTATGTCACGAACATTGTTGCACCTGAAGGCCTATAGCCGCAATGAGTAACCCATAAAAATGAAGAAGCTCTTACCAGTGTGCGCGTCGCTACAAAACGGGAAATGCACACATGTCCGTCGCTAGAATACCATGACCAGTATACAATATAGAATCGCCAGTAAAGAATGAATAAGGCTACATTGTAAAACATAATGTTAATATCTTATTTTTATATATATAAAAATGAATTGCTGCTCGTGTACCTCGCAAACACTCGAGAATGGCTAGACCGATTTTGCTAACTTTCATCTTGAAATATTTGTGGAAGTTCAGGGAAGGTTTAAACGGTGAGACACATAAATGATAAGTAGCGGAAATACTAAAAAAGGTACGTTTTGTAATTTTGGGTACAAATCGTTAAGGCAACCAATCAAACAAATGAAAGTATAGTGTCAGTTGGTTGTCAAATAAATAAATGTCAAGACGATTATTAAAATCTATCATCAGTTTGTCAGTGCGCGAGAACTTTATTGATTTTATAATGCCAAGGAGAAGACAACCTGACTTAGGTCGTCGAAGTCAATCAAATGCGCGACGAGCTACCTCACGTGCTTATCGCACTGACGACCAGCGACAGACAGATAGTGATGACCAAAGGGCGGAAAAAATGCACGTGAATAATTTAATAAAATGGGCATTAAAATGCAGGAAAATGTCAAAAATATGCACGAAAATTTCAAATAATGCAAGAAATGCATAAAATTTGGTAAAAAATGCATATGCTTAAGAAATAGTTTCTTTCATTAGGAACGTCCTGGATTAAGTAAAAAGAATACTCTTGTTTAAAATGTATTTGATTTTATTACAAACCACACTTTAGTTTCAACACTACATTATGTATAGGTACACAGTTATATAAACAAAATAAGAGAAAAATAAGACCATAAAATAATAATTCATTTTTCATTCATTAATGATGCACACAATGCATTTATAATTATGTTTTTCACAATTTTCAATAAGAATAGATTGTCTTTTATCAATTTTTTTGCAGCATGGGTCTAAATATGAAGAAGGTACTGTTAAAATATGTTTTGTTTCTTATTTTTGAAAGAAGAGTAGGACTTACAATTGAAAGTAAAATAAATTAAGCAGCTTTAATATAATATATAGGGCCATTCAGAATCCCTCGATGAAGTAAAAAGTGCAAAAAAGCGTCAGGTAATTAATGAATGGCCTCATGTTTCGTTAATTGATATCTAGGTAAATATCCACTGAAAGTAATTACCATAATTGGAATAGTGTAAGCAAGTAAATGAATTACTAATTCAGTTAAAATAATCTATGTAGTTATTGCTTTCTATATACTTACTATTTTCGAACATACTCTACAAAATAATTTGTCATTAAGTCATCAATAAGTCATTAAGCACATCCTCCTCCTATTAGACTACCCAGGTTAAAACAACCCTTATGAAAATGAACCACTGCCAGATAGCAAAAGTACTTGATTACCAGATTTCAGTTCCAGTTATAACTTATATTGTCTATCTATAAGGTCTATAAGTTATGATTTATCACTCATCAGTACATTGTTTTTCTAAATATCCAGCAGATTGCAAAGAAAAATGCAAAATATGCACGATTGAAAAAAAATGCAAATTTGAAGAAAAAAAGGAAAAAAATGCAAATAATGCAAAAAATGCATTTTGCATTTTATCCGCCCTTTGGTGATAACATTTGTATTGGTATTAGAACAATTGCGTTCAACAGTAAATAATTATGAAGTAGATAGGCATAGAATGGAACGAGTTCGGGCACATCAAATGCAACAGCAGCGAGCACGACACAATGAAATAGAGAGATTCCGCAGATGTAGTGTACCTGGAACGAGTTGGATTCCACTACGACCCGGAAATAGATTATTGTGCCGACCAATCCGTAACGATTGGAGAAATGACAATCATTTGTCATTGTCATTGTCATTGTCAATATTGTAAATCGTTAAAATACAGCGGTGAATCTATTGGATTATGTTGTGCTGGTGGTAAGTAAAATTGCCACAATTGTTCCCACCACCAGATCCATTACGCTCATTAATTCCTGGGATGGGAAATGACTCCAAGCATTTCTGGGTCAACATCCAAAAATATAATAATTGCTTGCAAATGACATCGTTTTTGGTGCAACGCAAATTGTACAGGAACATTTCATGCCCACTTTCAAGGTAGTTTTTGAAAAATTATTTGTTAAAAATTGAAAAATATAATATATAATTTCAGATACAATGACAGTTTGCGGAATCAACTTGAAGTTTCCCTGTTTCGCGCATGGGCACTTATACGTCGCGTGTTCGCGAGTCGTAAAACCATCGTCTTTATATATTTATGCACCATAAAAAAGACAAAAAATATAGTACATCAGAAATCCTTAAAATGATTATGTGTATAACTGTGTTGCATTTCATTTAATGTAGATAAAAATGGTATATTAAGTTTTGACCATATTTTTCAAAAATATATGTAGGTGATACGAAGTTCACCGGGTCATCTATAATTTTTATTTATCTTTCTGTTTTTAAACTTTACCTGGCATTGCAACGCATGCCGAGTACGACTTGTTACAACTAAAAATAAGAATGGACCTGCAGAGAAACCCAGAATTATTCCAAATGGAAGTATCGGATAGAAGTAGTGGAACGCAGGAGCGGACGGAAGTAACCACCACATCAATTGTGGCGTCTTTCACTCCTCCCTAATTGATTTCTCCGGCACGTCGACGACTCCCATTGATTTCCCCCCTTTTTTACGAGAGAGAGGATGGGAGTGAGAGGGAGAGAGAGAGCGAGAGAGAGAGAGAGAAAATTCCCGATAAATATCCATTAGGTCAATCAAGTGGGTAGGTCTGGGATAGATCGCACTGCCGGGACGCGGCCCGGGTGAGTCGAAAACGACGGATTTAGATAGGACCCGACCCGTCGTCCGGAAAATTAAATTATTTTCGTCCAGGGGAAGGGAAAAGATCAGAAAGAGAAAAATACCACCGGTTACGCTCCTGCGCTCGTAATGTTAGTTATAGGCGCAGTGAAGGAGGTTTTAATGATTGAATGAAGTGTTACGACAAATATTAGCTTCTGAATCGGAAACATCGAGGAAAGTTCCGCGTCTCTGTATGCATTATGTGTGTGGGTGCGTTCGTGAGTGCGTACGTGCGCGCGCGCGCACCTGTGTGTGTGTGTGTGTGTGTGTGTGTGTGTGTGTGTGTGTGTGTGTGTGTGTGTGTATAAACGTCGAACTCCGCTATGTTTTCAGTTCATACCGAAATGTGTAAATAAACATGGAGCCAGCCGCGAAACTCACAGCGATCCCGATTGTTATTTTTATACCTCGGCTAAGTCGATAGTAGAACATTCGAAATGTGTAAACATTGAAATGATTCAGTGGAAGTGTAGGTATGCATTTTTATTTTGATTGGGCGATGCCACTTTCAAATTCGATTTTAAAAATTTCGTAGCGATGAAAAATACATGACGGTAACTTTAAGGGGAACGAACCACCAAAGAAAACAAATTTTACCTCCACTCAAAATCCTTTAATGTTATTCACTGACCATATTTCAGCAAATAATTATCCGCGCACCACGGCTTCCATCCGCGGTCACTCTTTCGATAAACTCTTTTCCGGAATTTCTGATATGAAACTCATGTAGCCACGTTAAACAGAAGTATTATAAAAACAGTATCAATATAATAAATTGTTGTAATATCATTTTGGAATGTCAAGGATATTTTAACAAAACAAGTCAACTCGAGCCTTCCCTGTCTATTTTACTAACTTCCGAGACGAGTCTTCGCGTTTCCAAAAGATTCCAATACCATCTAGTGGCGCCGTATAGAACCGTCTATGGTATTCGAATTTCACATATAACAAAATATTCAGTTTAGGAGATAAACAAAGCACTGAATCAAATTCTAGGTATAAGAGGGAAACGGCGAATAAGCAACCAGTTCGACAGATAAGAGTAAAATTAGGCCGTTTGTTGGAGAAAGATGGCAAAGTTTAAAATTTGTTTTGAGTTCCAGAAAATTTGGAGTAGATCGGAACAGCTATGCTTTGAGGTAGGGTAAAGATTTGTTAAGATTACTTTGTGTTCTGGGAAAAGAAGGAAAAGTTGGAAACTGAGTTGATTGATTTAGTGGCACGATAAAGCGCTGATTTGAATTGATATGGGTAAACAGATGAATACCCAGTTAAATTTTCTGAATAAACACAGGAATTTTCGCGTATTTTCGCTGACAGGAACAAAAAAGGATTGTTTATTATTAGGAGATGAAAAATAGGTCTATTTTCTGCATCAATCGACACTGCAGCTTCGGCACCAAAAAGACGAATAAACTGAAGTGACAGCGGTGTGATGAAGGCAGCCTACTAGAAGGAGATACAGTCTACCTCTTTCAACACGCAGGCAGAAGCTTACTGATAGACCAAGAGCTGGAGACGAGATTTCAACGTCATCAGTAATATGGAATTCGTAAACAGGAATAAACTCTATTACCATCAGTTATTAAAGTTCCGAGCAGGCGGACAGATTACTTGGGGCTAAGGGTAGTTATAAGGGGTGAAAGTTGATAATTTTTCGGGAAAATTTCGGCATTGATAATAGGCTTAAAAATTTATGTAATGATAGGTCTTGCCATACCTAAACGAAATTCCAAGCGGCGGACACATGAGTAGGTGCAAAGGGGGCGGCGGACAAGAGTTAAGGGGGTGAAAAGGCGGAGAGCTAGAGCCGAAATTTCAACGTCATCATTATCAGTAATATGAAATTCGTAAACAGGAATAAACTCTATTACCATTAGTTATTAAAGTTTCGAGCAGGCTGACAGATTACTTGGGGCTAAGGGTAGTTATAAGGGGTGAAATTTGATAATTTTTCGGGATAATTTCGGCATCGATAATACGCTTAAAATGTATATAATGATAGGTCTTACCATACCTAAACGAAATTCCAAGCACAAATTAACTAATAACTACCCTAAGCCCTAAGTAATCTGTCCGCCTGCTCGGCACTTTAATAACTGATGGTAATAGAGTTTATTCCTGTTTACAAATTCCATATTACTGATCATGTTGAAATTTCGGCTCTATATAGCTCTCCGCCTTTTCACCCCCTTTACCACTGTCCGCCGCACCCCCTTTGCACCCACTTATGTGTCCGCCGCTCGGAATTTCGTTTACTAATGGTAAGACCTATCATTACAAAAATTTTCAAGCGTATTATCGATGCCGAAAATTCCCCGAAAAATTAACGAATTTCGCCCCTTATAACTACCCTCCGCAACCAGTAAGCTGTCCGCCTGCTCTAAACTTTAATAACTGATGGTAAGAGAGAAAATAAAAAAGCAGAAATACCGCGACGAATAGGTCAGAGCTGGGCTGCATTCAAAAAACTAGGATTTATACTTAAGAACAGAGATGTCTCCATGAACCAAAAAAGGAAAGTGTATGATAGCTGCATACTTCCAGTAAATACTTACGGGTTGGAAACAATGAGCCTTACAAAAACAGTTTACATCGCCTACAATGCGCGCAACGAGCTATGGAGAGACAAATGCTGGGTGTCAGTTTGAGAGATCATATAAGGAACGAAGAGATCAGAGGAAGAACCAGAATAACATGTATAACCGAGAGAATAGCTAGATTGAAGTGGCAGTGGGTAGGACACGTGGCCAGGATGGATAGCAGCAGATGGACATCTAGAGTATTGAAATGGAGGCCCTGGGAAAACAAACGAAGATTGGGTAGGCCAATGAAGAGTTGGGCTGATATTAAAACCACAGCAGGAAGAAACTGCACACAAAAAGCGCAGGATAGAGATATCTGGATAAAACTTGAAGAGACCTACCTCCAGCAGTGGAGGAATTACGGTTTATGAAGAAGAAGAAGAAGAAGAGAGTTGATTCCTGTTTACGAATTCTATATTACTGATGACGTTGAAATTTCTGCTCTCGATCTCCGCCTTTTCACCCCTTTTAACCTTGTCCGCCGCCCCCTTTGCACCCACTCATGTGTCCGCCGCTCGAAATTTCGTTTAGTTATGGTAAGACCTATCATTACAAAAAATTTTAAGGGTATTATCGATGCCGAAATTTTCCCGAAATTAACCATTTTCACCACTTATAACTACCCTCCACCCCAAGTAATCTGTCCGCCTGCTGGGAACTTTAATAACTGATGGTAATAGAGTTTATTCCTGTTTACGAATTCCATATTACTGATGACGATAACGTTGAAATTTCGGCTGTAGCTCTCTGCGTTTTCACCCCCTTTATCCCTTGTCCGCCGTCCCCTTTGCACCTACTTATGTGTCCGCCGCTTGGAATTTCGTTTAGTTATGGCAAGACCTATCATTACATACATTTTTGAGCGTATTATCGATGCCGACATTTTCCCGGAAAATTATCAACTTTCACCCCTTATAACTACCCTTAGCCCCAAGTAATCTGTCCGCCTGCTCGGAACTTTAACAACTGATGGTAATAGAGTGTATTCCTGTTTACGAATTCCATATTACTGATGACGTTGAAATCTCGTCTCCAGCTCTTGGTCTATGACGGGACGGATTAGGCCTTAAAGAATGATATCGAGAAATGAACACCGAAGTTTAATTGAACTGATCTAAGGATGCAATCATATGATACTGGTACATATGATAGTGGAATGGTAATTTATTTGACGAAAAGTGGTGACAGTTATTGGTAGTTTAAATTGATTTATTTTGTTTATTTTTATCTCACTACATTATTCAATTTTTCGTTGGACTTGGTTTTCACTGTAGCTTTAGTTGAATATTTCCCTGCCCCAGAATCCGTGAGGCTGACTGATTGCTCAATGTGAGATTCTGAGTGTTTTCCTGTACTCATCTACTCATACTCTACTCATAATCTCTGGTTATCTCAGATATCGGTGACCAAACTATTACATGGAAGTTTTTATATGGACATCATTGATCTAAAGGATGCAGATTTTGCTGTCCCGATTGCAGAGCAACAGAAAACGTTTAGATTTAGGTACCAAGGAGCAACATTTCAGCTCAACCTCTCGCTTTTCGGTAATCATTGCTCAAAGGGGTTTCACAACATTATTGCAGCCACTAATAGCGCCACTACGGGAGCAAGTTTTTTTGTCATTGATGTACTTAGATGGCTTTCTCCTGGTAGTTAAAGATGCACGACAATGCTTAGAGGATTAAATACCATGAATCACTAGAGTTCTGCACTAATTATGAGATAGGTCTGTCTCACGGAACGGTATATCATTAGTTAAGGTTTGTATGACATCAACAAAATGGCAGTTTTGGTAACTGACAAAAAGCGTCTCTACTCTATGATGCAATTAAAATACTTAGAGCAATTCTATACCGTATAATTTGGAATTTTACCAGTTTTCTCGGGAAATTCGTATCGAATTGACAAGCAATGAAGTATGGTTGCTTATACGCCATACGCTTAGAAAGTGCAAAGTTTTTAGCGCTGAGGTGTTCGGCATGCGATTTTGAAGCACATATTCAGATCCCTTCTGATTTAGATAAGGACTTTGACTGATGGCTTGTGAACATTCACAGCGCCAGTGAGTCAGATCAGTCCATTTCTTTTGAATTGGGTGTTTTCTCAGAGGCGTCGTCAACAATCTAGAAATATCATGAGAGAGTAAGATCCCATGGTCTGTGGTCAGTTTCTGGAAAATAGCTTCATATCAATTATTTAGAACTCGCGGTGGCCTTCATTGACCTAAAATATTTTACAGTTCATACCCGAAATCACCATATTGGTGTCGAGTTGATAATACCACTGCAATTGCATGTATCAACCGAATGAGGAGTGTTTAGATAACACTGCTAGATGGTCTCTCAAGAAGTATGGCAGCGTGCTGCGTACATTAGCTTGACAGATTATGTGTCCTGTCGTCTAAGTTTAAAACGGGATGGGAACTTAAATCCAATCAGTTTACACTAATAATTGGTAAATGGTCGTCAATTAAGATCGATCTCTTTGCTCCTGGTGCTATCAAAATTGCCCCAGATTTATATCATGGGCGTAGGAATTGGAATATTGTTCAGCTGATGCATTTAAATTCCTAGAGAAAATGACACGACCACACTTTTACAAAGCCGTAGGAGGAGCCAGAGACCTAGCTGCTGGACAACTTGATTTTCGACTTATCGGCACAATCAAAGAAGGGTATTGGCTACATAAAGAGTATTCAGTTCCATCATGTAGGTCCAAGCATTGGACGTGACGAAACGCGATTTCAAACCCCTACTGTGTCCGCAGAAATACTGGTGGATTATCTGAACGAGCGCATTCTGATATACGAAATTGACAATGGCTTGCAAAGGAATGAGTTAGCATTTGATCTCCATACCATAACAAGGGCTCCATGTTGGGAAACACTATTTATGACGGGCCCCTGTGTATCGACATGCCGATGTGCATTTTGCTGTTTCATCAGGCGGGCGACATCGCAGTGAATATTACTGCAACATACGTTAGAGCTGCCTAAGTGCGCCCGAAGAAACCCATTGATACCATGCAGGATTTTGGAGCAGGAGATGCCATGGTCACTTCCAGGGAACCCTCATGTACCTTGGACTATTTCTCGATAAATAGTTGTCCTTCGGGGAACAGATACTGCGGTCGTTGCCAGGCAGGATCATGGCCATCGTACATGGTTTCAGACCTTGTATGAGTTGTTTGCTTATACACACAGCAGAATCTATCATGCTCTATGGAGCTAAGACACGAAGCGACGTAGTACCTTTTGAGAAATGGCGTACCTTGACGGCCGCATTACGGAAGAGATGGTGTTTTCGTGTCGCTTACCTATACCGCGCGGTCTCTGAGCTAAACGAAATAGTGGTTGCTGGAGTCATCGCAATCGATATACTTGCCAAGGAAAGACAGTTCATTTAGCGAGAGAAGCACAGGTTGGGCAAACGGAGAGGCGTGAACTGCCAGGTTAAACACAATGGAAACCTGGCAAATCCTATGAGAAGAAGAATTTAGAAATGGGATAGCTCGTTTAACCCGTCAGCTGAACCTAGACAAATTGAAACTTCTGCGAGCTGAATTATTACCTCACCTAATTTTCCATGGCCAATGGAATATTTTATGCCTGTCTTCACAAAATAGGAATGGCAGAGGAGATTCCGCCTCAGACGATGCTCACCTCAATTTTTTTGAATGTGATAGGTGGACGATAAAACGAAATGCCTTGGAATTGGAAATCGGAAACATAACTCCAGACATGATTGTTAGGACGATGCTTGGAGGGCAAAAGAAATGGACGAAAGTAACATGTATCGTCGAAACCAACATCCGTAAAAAGAAAGGCAAGGACTGAAATCCGTCGATAGATTTGCAATATTGTTTCGGTTTCTGTGAGCTCTTTACTAGAGGAACCTGAAGGGGAAAAGTTGCTAACGCCAATCTGAATTTAAATTTTGGTGTCACCTCAGAGGGTTGGTAAAATGGGTCCAAAGGATTACTTTTATTGTTATTATTCCATGTATCTGTCGTTAAAATTCTGCTTAAGTAATACGAATACAAGGATGTAAGGATGCATCAATTAATATGCAAGATATTCACCTAACAACTCTCGGGGGAGCCTGTAACCCCTAGAGAGCGCGTCCCCAGGTGGCGGATAGGGGGATGTCCTCACCGGTCCATGAGACCGGCGGATAAGTGGGAAATAAAATACCACCCGCGGACCAACAGGCTAAGGGAGACAACCCCTACATAAAAACCGATCCTTCTAGTACGAAGGTTGAGCAGTTGGCTAGTAACCAACTCTCGTAAAATACATTAATTACTTGCAGAACCCAACATAGCCTCGGAAACAGGACGGATAATAGGCAGACGACCCAAGCAATGAAAAAGGATAAACGAAAATGGTACAAGGAGCAGATAAATGTAGCAACCTGGAATGTGAGAGAAATAACACAAAAAGAAATGGAATTAGCAACAATTCTGAAAAACATGAGAATAGATTTCGCAGCAATACCGGAAACCAAGAAAAAATGTAAAGGGACAAAATATGTAGACGAATACATGATGATATTTAGCGGAGTGAATCGAGATGAAAGAGCAAGTAAAGGTATAGCTCTATACATTCATAAGAAATGGGAAAATAGACTGAAAGAATACGATTTTGTAAGTGAAAGAATAGTTTTAGCAAAAATAAAACTAGATAGAGGCAATGCGACGATTATAGCAGTATACGCCCCAGAGGAAGGGAAAAAGGAAGAGACCGATGCCTTTTATGAAAAGCTACAATTTATAATTAATAAATGTAACGCTACCGACCAAATTTTTCTAACAGGGGATTTCAACGCTAGAGTTGGCAATATTCCAGTTGACAAATGTATAGGTGCTTTTGGAGAAGAAGTGTGCAATCAGAATGGAAAAATACTTAGAGATTTCGTGACCTTTAATAAACTGAAAATCACTAACGGTTTCTTCAGGAAAAAAGACATTCATAAGTATACATGGACGGCGAGAGGCCACAGATCAATAATCGATTACGTGATATTAAATAACAAAGTGGCAGGAACAGTAAGAGACACAAGAGTATACAGAGGCCGTGATATAAGTTCGGATCATTTTATCCTAGTGACGACAATAGATTTATTTGAGAGATGGAAGAAAGTAAAACCGTTCAAAAGTCAAAGTACAGACGAACAAGTATATAAAGTGCATTTACTCAATCAAGACAGCATTAGATACTTATATCAGACGAGAATGAATGTAGCATTGGGGCAACTAGAAACAAAGGAAAGTATCGAAGAAGAATGGACAAACATAAAAGAAGCAGTGATAAAGGTAGCAAACGAAGTCTTGGGTAAAAAGAAAAGATACAGGAAGCGAAGAGGTTTAAGAATATGGAATGAGGAAATCGAACACGCAGTTCAAGACAAACAAAGAGCATATCTAAATAAAATTAACAACCCAACAGAAAGAAATAACGAAATTTATAGGCAGAAAAGAAACCAAAGTAAACAAATAACACGAGAAGCACACGAGGAATCATGGAATAGATTCATAAGCAACATCGAAGCAGATATACATGGTAGACAAACTATGGCATACAAAGTGATGAAAGCACTCAATAAAGAAGAAACTAATTATTAATAACATAGAACAACGAGAATGGATAAAACATTATCAAGAGTTATGGTTCGAAGGAAGAGCAGAAGAAATCATCTTGGAAGAATATGATACGAAAGGTCTAGACGAAATAACTATGGACGAATTGACGGAAGCTTTAAAGTTTACAAAAAACAGAAAGGCAACAGGTCTGGACGGTATTAATGCAGAATTGTGGAAATACGGTGGTATAATATTACATCTGAGAATATTACATATTTTTAACAAATGTTGGAAGGCGGGTAAAGTACCTATTGAATGGAATAGAGCTAAAGTGATATCATTATTCAAAAAAGGCAACAAGAACAACTGTGAAAACTATAGGGGAATTAGTTTAATAGACACAGCCTCTAAGTTATATGCTAAGATTCTAAACAACCGTCTCAAGGTCATTATGGAACACTTAATAAGTGAAGAGCAAATGGGATTTCGAAAGGGCCGATCTACTATAGACGGCGTATTCATTCTTCAACAGATTATTGAAAAGCATCGGGAATTTAACAAGGATACACACATAGCTTTCGTTGATCTAGAAAAAGCTTTTGACAACGTTAATAGATACAAACTATGGAAGATCATGGGAGAAGCAGGATACCCGAAACATTTAATAAGAGGAATACAAAGTTTGTACAGAAGCACCAACATATTAATAGATCTTAATGGCCAACTAACAGAAAATATCGCTACAAACAAAGGAGTCAGGCAAGGTTGTTGCCTTTCCCCTACTTTATTCAATATATATATGAATGAAATAATTCGTGATTGGAGGACAAAATACAGAAAGGGAATTTGGCTAGATCAACATACACGTGTCGATTGAATACTTTACGCAGATGACCTGGTATTGCTATATGAAACAGAAGATGACTTGCAAAGAGGGATTTACGCTTTACACCAAGTGTGTAAGAAATACGACATGAAAATCTCCGTGGAAAAAACAAAAACTATGGCTTTTTCGGGAATACATCCCATAAGGACAAAGATTGTGATTGATAATCAGATACTGCAACAAGTTAATAGCTTTAGATATCTAGGATGCAATATGTCGTATAATTGTAGTAATGATATAGAACTGAAGGTTAACAGATTTTCACGGGTATGTGGAACAATAAGTAAAACTCTCAAAAACAAAACAAGAAAAGATACACAATTGAAATTTTATAAAACCATTGCAGTGCCAACCCTCACATACGGAAGCGAAATATGGACAACTACAAAAAAGGAAGAACAACGCATACAAACACAAGAGATGAAATTTCTTAGAAGAGTAAAAGGATGCTCCAGAATAGACAAACTCAGAAATGAAGACATTAGAAACGAGCTAAGTATATTTAACATTAACGATAAAATTAAGGAAAATAGAAAGAGATGGAAAGAACATGTTGATCGAATGAATGCAGATCGATTAAAATACCATTTAGAGTAATGCATTACAAGGTTCGGGGAAGAAGAAGCGTAGGCAGGCCGAGAAAGAGATGGGTACCGTAACAGGCAAATTTATATGCCTAATACTTGTAGCGAAGAAGAAGAAGAAGATTCACCTAACAAGCCAAACTTTATATTCAACGTCGAAATTAAATCGCAAATTGTGATTGTCACACGACTACGATTAGTTTTCGATGCACTGTCTAATAAATTACGAATCCAGAATCAATACAAAAATACGACAAGAAGCAAACATAAATTGTTGTTTAGTGTTGTACTATTACATTTATGTGGATTATGTTTCTGAAAGTGGAAGTTCCGAATTCAGCTGTCTATTAGGGGTTCCGTGAATAGTGATTGGGATGGTACATGTATTACGGTTAGAGATTAGAATTGTTTGCGAGATTATTCGACCCATATGTATGACAGTAAATTTATATATTGTTCTTGAGCTTAAATTTTGCATTTTCAATGTTCAATTTCCATGGTGCATTGCATTTTATTTTCGTACTTCGCAGTTTACTACAGTAGAATAAAATGTACCGTAGAATGTATAAAAACTACGTTTTTCAAGGACTGATTATATTATTTTTTTTAAATCAGTGTACACTACATTTGAAATAGTTATTATTAAATTTCTAACAAATTGGAATTGGAATTCGTCAACTGAACCCGAATTCTCGTTAATTAAATTACACATATCATTCTAAAGTAATATAATTCATCGGCGATTTATTATACGAGCATAGCTTACATTCCAATTGCTAAAACTGTAATACAGGAATTCGTTACTATCCTAATGAGCACTGACATCAATTCCCACTAATACCAATTGTTCGACGAGATTAAACCCGCACTAAACTCGATTACATATCCCAAGAGAATTTTAATAGAAAATGTATACAAAACAAACAAAAAAGTACTGCCTTCGCAATACCGATTTGTAATGACGACCAAACTGCTACACAGTTTCAATAAAGATGAGATACGGAGTTTGGCAAGAAAATATCATTTTTTCTCCACAATGAAATATCATCGGAAACCTTTTGTAGGCAAGTAACGTCATATATCAACATTTCCAAATTTTTGTTACGGAGTCAAAAAATAATGTTCGGTTGCGCTCGACAGGTCCCGGAATAGAATAACAAATGGAAAGATCCAAAAAAAGCGGATAAACCTGCACCAGAAAAATCTTCCTTCGGGAGAGGCATATCGTTCTCATAGGATAAGAGAGGGAAACAACAAATGCCTTTCCTGGAGGCGATGGATCTTTTCCCTTTTTTCTTATTTAAATGGACAATCGAGAGACTCCCTTCCTCCTCCCAATAGGACGGGAAATGCAAACGTGTTACGGTTTTATTTTTACAGGCGCCTCACTTTTACGAATTGTTTTTGTTCTCGACCCAGAAAAGGGACTATGTATCGGTCAAGCGTATCTAGAAACTCTTGCCGTTACATGAAAAATGTCCAATTTCACAAAAAAAAAACGTCTCTTCGGCATATTTTATTCTGAGAGCAAATGGTCAATTTTGGGTCCTAAGGTAAATCAGAGAATGTCTTGATTATGTTAAAATCGTGGAAATGTCCCCAATTATAAATAAATGAATCCATTAATTCATAGCGTACAACAGATGTGCGTTATGGAAATGGACGGGGCGACATTCCGATGCCTAAAAACTGTACTTATTGGCTAAGGTATAGCACAATAATTCTATTTAAAAAATCATAATACGGAGAGACGCAAATAGTAATTATTACCACATATGCACCCAAACAACACACCGTTAAAGGCGTTCCAACAAAGGCTCTATAAAATATAGAAAAGTGTAACATTTTAACGCGGTCCAAACATGATTTTCGAGGTTGTTTGTAAAAATTAATCACCATTAATTTGCACCAAGATGTTAACATCTGGTAAACAATAATTTGTTTCAAAGATTACAGATTTATCAGTTAAAAGATGTATCACATGGGCATTTTTCACTTCTCGTCTTCCAATCATCGTCCCAAAATGTCTCTATATTGTCATAATTGAAGTAATATTCGACCTAAACTATCTCGACCCGATATCGGAAATTAATACAAATTCGCCACGAAGTGTAGAATTCCAGATTGGCAACATTTAATAATTACTTAATCACGACAACACTAATGACTTCATGAGCGCGGATAAACAAGTTCATCTATCGCTAAGTGTATATTGCAATTCGTTGATTGATAAGCTCAAACAATTGCCGAACCTACGATACACGACAAAAATATAGCCGATCAAATCAACGGATGTCCAGTTGTCGTGGTCAAGAACGCTACTCTGCTGTGTTTCTGCACGTCTCAATCGTGACCGTAATCCCACGGGAATCACGTAAGAATCTCTATTTATCGTAAGGGAGTCAACTAGTCAACTATGTTGTTTTATTGTTTTTTATGCAACAAATTAATCTATTTCTTCAATTGTATTTAATGTGTCGTCTCATATTTAGCATGTAATTTGACTTGTTATTAACGCGAGAATAAACGCTTATCTTTTATGCTCCTTTTCAGATTTCAACTGAGAATAACGCACCAGCACACATTCATGGAGAGTACACCCCCATGGACGTGACAATATAAGTACCCGCGAGCCTATGCTACCAGACCTTTAGAGGCGATTCCAGTACCAATGTTCTCTGTTTCTCACAAAATTTAGATACCGCTTCAGAGCACGTTTCAGTGTCTTCTCTAGCTAGACAGAGGCATCGTTTACAGGGAGAAATTTGTCTACAGGAGGATATTGACTATGGAAGAAAAACTGGACTATATTAAAGTAACATATGAAGTGATCTAAGAATCTAACTGTGATGTTAACTTGTATACCAGAAAATAAAAAGAGTTCAAAGACATTCGAAATAAATATGAAATAGAGCAGTTGATTGAACGATAATTAAATGTTCAATTGAACTTTGCGGGAAGATAATATATTTTGACTCAGATAAAATTTGGATTTTTTTATTTCACTGATTTCTATACATAATTATTTGCTCTACCATGTACCGTTTTCTTGACACACATATAATATTTTGATTTTGTTGTAAGTATTGTACTGTCCATAGCCCACAGACTGAAAATAGATGAAGATTAAGTCATTGCTTCCAGTTGTCTATAGTCACATGATAACTGAAGTTATTATTATTAGGTGGTCAGTTGAAATTGGAAAAAAAGGAACATTGAGGTCCAGCTGCCCTTGCTGCACAACGTTATCAGCAAGTTGAGGGTAAACCTCTAGTGCAAATACGAAAATTAACAGCGACTCTGAGCTGGCGTATGCCGAGCAGTTGAACATGGGTAAGAATCTCTAGATCGACGTGACGAACGAGGAAACTACATTCAACTTAGCTAGCTGATCGAGAGTAGGAACCTGGATAAAATTAAGGAAGTCGCGTGTAACACGGAGTCGCGCATAAACAATATAGAAAAGAAGGTGAACAAGATAGAGGACCAATTAAAACAGAAGGGGGTGCATCCCGACAACATGAAAATTAGGATGCTGGAGCTGAAAAATACACTTCAGGAGCACAACTAGGTCTAGTACGTGCCCATAGACGCAACCGTCATTCCACAAATCCAGATAATCTGGTTGGCCAACATGATTTCGACCAAAAGGAGGCAAACGCAGTGCTGCGTGACAAATGCGAGAATAATAAGCTGATCTACGACAGCGAACTGCGATACCTCGCTGCACTAAGCGCTCGATGCATGAGCTCCACGTCAAGAACATGGTGAAGCTGCAACTGCAGTAGATCAAGCACGAGAAGCGCGACATCTGTGCGCTCAAAAGACTATAATTGATTAAAGATTTTAACAGACATGTTGCGTATGACAACTGGTTTCGAATATAGCAGCACTACAAATTTTAAGAGAATATAAACCTTGTTGGAATTCCAACAATATCCTTTTTATTATCTACTATCCTATACAGCCTCTCATATTTCACAATCTCCCGTTAATTCTCTTCCGGCTCGCAGTTATTTTTATGCTCAGTATAAACCTTTTTATAATCATAAACTTGGTCGTCCAAGGGAACAAAAGCGCTCCAATATTTCTTATTGTCTCTTTTTTTACTATTTACATCCCTTTATAACAACTTTAGTGACGGCCTCGACATTCGTCCGATGTTTATATGCCCTCTCCTCACATTTTCCGAGAAGAATATTATACCATTGTGGTTCAAAAATCACATGTTCGTTGTCTTCCAGTCTTCCCATAAGGGCGACATGGCCAAAAAGAGTAACATATGTATTTTTTCTCTCATTGTTCCTTTTTACTTTCCAAATTTCGTCACATCTACCCTTATTCTCAGAAGGTAAATTTTCTCTTTTATTGCCCACGCATTACCATCTGACGCACCGAACGCTTACCCAACGCTCCCAATCAGTACTCGATACGCAAACTCGAATCCTTCAATCGCAGAATGAGACGAAGGGTCAATGGGAGGAGCAATCACACTTAGTCTGATGGACACACTATTTAAGGACATAACATTTTGATACTCGCCCAAAATCCATTAAACTCGCAACGCCTCAATTCACTCTCAATCACAAAGATATTCGAATGGTACATAACTTAATGTAGTTTACTACTAGTCGTAAATTTAAAAGCACCCGCGTTTCACTCCTCATTTACCCTGGGTCCAGCGGAAACACACCATTTAATTGCATTGGCAAGGTGCAACAATTCAATGAAAAAACACCATCTTCGAGATGGTGAACTCACCGAACCTAAGTTCATAAAGAGTTGCAAACCGCAACAAACTTGCACTTGTTTGTACCATTTAAGGAATAAATGGGAAACTCCCTCAAACTTGCTGCGTCTTCAAGGTAGAAAGGTAGAATCTTCCGTATTGGCACTTAATTCTGCGATTTTTGTTTCGTCTATACCCAAATAGCGACAAATGTCCTTTTTCAACTCTACACAATGATAATAAGAGGATGAAACGACGAACAACTTACAAATACCTGAAGTTACAACCATTTATAATTTCAACGCAGGTGGTGTAGATGAGTTATCCGGTTTATACAGTGTCTCCAGAAATAGCTGTAGGTGGAATTTTATACTATCTTATTCGATGTTAAATACTGCGGGCACAAATTCAATAGTAATCTAAAGCTAATAACCAACATTTTAAAGATGTTTGATGCGGGAACTTTCCAGAAAATTATTCGATACTGCTGAAATATGGTGTCAAAGCTTAAAATCACACGTGGTTAATCCCGCTTCAAGAAACAGATGCTTCCAGGATATGCGTTCAAGGAAGCAAGATCAGAAGTCGTTTTAGGTGTGTAACTGTTTCAAAGTTTATTGCAATTGGATCATTGCACTTCTTTTGTGACAATTGTTCAGCTTTGAATAGGTCTAATCGTTAATGTGTTTCCTAAAAAACTAATTTTTGTGTACATTTTCATCTTTATATTTCCACGAAATTCATTAATTTGTTGAAAAGAATAATTTGTTAATATTGGACTAACTTAAAAATATTTATGTATAATTCATTATCAAAACTAGTTATTTCCAAAGTGTTGACTCTACGATCAACATAAAAGAGAGCTAAGTAGGGTTGTAGGGATTTAATAGGGATTTAGGGAACATAGTCATCAATTAGGGATTAATAACCATTAATTAGGGAACTAGAGCAACTTGTTATTAAAAACATCTTAGGTGAAAATTCCACTTGCAAATTAAGTAATCAAAAATTAATTAGAACAACAGTGAAATAATTTAATGTGCGTGCTGATAAGGTAATCAATTATTAGGTAATTAATAACTATTAAAGAGGGTATTAAAACAACTGAGTAGCTAGGTGGACGAAAAAGCGCGGATCAAAGTGACAATTTCACAATAATTAATCGCATAAGCATAACACCAGTCGTCGAAATATGATAATAAACACGCTCGGTAAGGTCAAGCACACAGCTAGGTGAGGAGAAATAAAATCTAGGACACCAAAAGATAACAAAACTTAATATGCCATTTAACCAATGTAATTTGAAGATGTACAAAAGATTGTGAATTTTTGGTAATAAACCAGTATACTTGTATGCTCAAAACGACGTGTGTTGTTGGTCTTGATTTACATCACCCCAACCTACAAGCTCTCACGTTACGCCCTGAGAGTTCTACGAGATCTTCAAGATACTACAAATTCTAACTCCAAGATCTTCAAACCCGGAGAGCACGTTACGCCCTCTCTCCAAACCTTCAAGAACTTCAACCCAGACCTGCACGTTACGCCCTCAGGTCCACACCAGAGAGCACGACACGCCCTCTCTCCAAACGACTAGAACTTCAACCCCGGATCTGCACGATACGCCCTCAGATCCAAACCCGGAGAAGTACGTCACGCCCTCTCTCCACACAACTAACACTTCAACTTCAAGAACTTCAAGAGATCACGTCACGCCCTCATCTCCAACTACTACTACAGTCTCCAGCCTTACAACCTGGAGACAAGATTCATCTCCGCAGCCACCCACGAGCTACGAGAGAGATCTATACAGTCCGATTACAACAGAGACCACTTCACACTTCGTTCACAAAAGAATACAAATGGCTTCATATCATAATCGTTTTGAATGATTTGTTTTCTAGTTATACTTTATACTTTTGATATATTTACAAAACTTTTTTTCACATTTTGGGGTAGTAATATTGGGATGATTTTTTTAATTTACGATATGTTACTCACTCTATTGTTTTTATTAAATAATTCCCATCTGCCGACTCAAGGAGAAAACATACCTAAATTTCACTTTATCTTATTATTAAACCTTAGTCTTATTACGATTGATCATCCAGTTTGTGATATAAATCTTTTCGCTTTGATTTTGCCTGACTTAAGTATTTCCTTTACTTTCGGATGCATAATAAAGAAGGGACAACTGAGTTCGTACGCGGACAATTGAAAACTGGATATTTTTGTCTTACCTCCGTTTCAGACTCCGGAGATGATTTTCGAGCCGAAATCATGCAGAGATTCGATTCCTGGGTATCTAAAATACTTACACCGAATTTATCTCGGATCCGTCAAAGCCAAGCTTGAATCATATAGATACAGTAAGTTTTACATATACTTACTGATGAGAATAATATGTTATGAAAATATCGACAAGTTGTAAATATTTTTAACTATATTTAGTAAATAAAGAAACGTGTTCTATATTTATTATTTTTAAGTGTATAGTGTTATCTATATTTGTGTCATGGGTTTTTGAAAAAATCGATAATTGGCTATTTTATTTATCTGTATTTTTTCTCTACAAATTGTCACTTCATTCAACTAAGACATTTATTACATTTAAACACTTACTGTAAAACTGTTTGTGATCGTGTAAAAATTGCAGTACGGTCTAATATCCAAGGCAGCATTTCGAAACGAACTCCTAACCGGTAATCAACCCAGTCATTCTTCTCCTATTAATTACAATATTTACGTCCTTATAGGGTGGTTGCTGGTCTCAAATAATGTGTCAAAAAATAGACATGTGTTAGTCAGGATTAATTTCCAGAGAATAGAATATGTGACGCTAACTTTTAAAAATAGCTTAGGCGTAAGCTTTGATACCTCAGACGGCGTAGGGTAGCGACACAAAGCCGCACGGCTCTCTCAATTACCTCGGAGAGTTTGGGAGGGTCAGAAAAATTGACTATAATTACAGATGTTTGATTTGGGCGCCACTGGCTTATATGTACCCAAGCCAGAGGGTCCTCGATGTCTGAGGAGCCGTCTGAGATAATTCCCACTGCAAAGTGCCACCTAAACAAATAATCCTAATAAAAACAAAAAAAAAGAATGATTACAGTACCCACAAAATTTAGGGTGATCAAAGGGGGAAATGGCAGAAACTCAAGCTCCAAAAACAATAAACACTTTATTCTATATCAAAATCACAGAATATTTTTGTTCCCAAGAGGGAAGGGGAAAAAAATATATAACAGTTCAAAATAGATAAGTAGTTGTTATAATTGTTAAGTTTTCAAGACTCGAGTCTTCCTAAGTGACAGGCAGTTATCCTTAAAATGTGTTAAACTGCAGCAACAAACAAAAAAAGAAAACTCTTATAACCGGTTGCAAATTCAATAATTTGTCTCTCAGGTTTTAAGGGGTCGTATCGACCGAAAATTAAAATTACAACTGGGAATACCCTTCCCCTCAGAAAGAAAGCAATAAAAAAAAAGTAGTAACGGGTCCTCGCTCAGCTATGAGGACAGTACCAAATATCTGGCAATGGTCGTGACGAATTAAGATAAATAAAAGGTACACAATTACCGACCGAGGTTGGTTGGTTACTCCCTGCAGCGACACAATCCGGGTACGTTCCGGGCCCCCGATGTATGGTCGTATCCCGGTCGGGAGTGCGGTCGGCGTTCGGTCTGCTCCTCACACAGGAAATCGGAAACTCTGTCTAACCTCCAAGTCAACCTGGCACAGGACCTTCGAAGGAGCCGGTGGGAGATCAGCACGTGGCCCGATTATCGATAATTCGCTCCGAACCTTTGGTACTCAACTTCCGGTCCTAAAAGCCGGACTTAAAAGTCGGACCTAAAAACCCTCTGCAAAAGGGTTTTCCTAGCCGTCCTCGACAACACAAAATGGCGGCACAGCTCCGCGTAGAAAATCCTCCAACGAGACGTCCTCCTCTCAACGTACGAATCCCAACGAGGACTAGACGACAGATTCCTACTCTCTCCCTTCGTATAGATCCCACACAAGGCAACGTCGAAACGAAAATTACGAGGGTAGAGAAACGCTTACGCTGTACTATCGCCGCCGCCGAAAGACAAAAAGGAACACGTTCGATAAATCGGGACTTAAAAATGGCCGAGACGAGACGAAAAGATGACCTCGTCATGTCAGTCGTTTCATCGCACAAAGCATAGAACGGAGCAAATGTTAGGCGAGTTCGATTTGAACCACTAATCGTTTGTAAACGGGATTCGGACCGTTACAAATATATGCTCGACTCCACATCTTTCGGATCTTTGGCCTCCCGCTCACAGAAGCTTATATTATTTCAAAAAAGTATATATAAACTGTACCTATATCTTTTTATTTTTGATATATGTATTTCTAGCAATGGCATCTAAACGGATGAAAACAGAGGTTCCTAGTTTCAACCCGTACGGTATCATCCATCCTTCCAGTGGAAGGAGGGATGAAATTTATCGTCGCGATAAATAGGTATATCGAGCAATGGCTCTACACGCTCGATGCGGGACAGATTAATTTCTCATCATTAGACCGGCAAGTGAAATCGAACGCCATACGATCTCGCCGTGTGGATCGGAGCCTTTCTCTCTATCTCTCTTTCTCTCTCTACCTCACCTTCTCACTTCTCTTTTCATTAATTAATGTTTAGACGAAAGGCGGAGAATTTGCAAACCAAATCCGGAAGAAGATCCGGAAAAATACATGCCCTGCTACTCGGACGCCAGACGAGCGATAAATCCCACCCTCTTATCCAGATTTTCCAGACAAATAACTGCATTATCCTCCGTTCAATCAGACTGGGATGTTGACGGAAACATGGGTCGCCAAGGATATGAATCGAAAGTGATCCCTCTCGCACTATGAATTACACGATTCGTCTTTCGGGATGAGAGATATTTCACCGGTTGTAATTCGATCACGCTAAACGGAATCCCGAGTTGATTCCTTTACTAGAGTTGCAATATCTATAAACTCGTTCCAATGCGGTTAAATTCATTCGTCGGTAATAAACTACGTTAGTAATTTGGTCAAGAATTTCAGGATCAAATAATTTGGAAAAAATAATGAAACAAATCATATATAAGAAATTGATACAATAAACTTAATTGTTGTAATAATTATTGATCGCTATACAAGTACAATTTACTCCTGAACTGAATTTACTTTAGGTACGTAAAAGTACTAACGTATTGTAACGTTTTGACTACGCGAATATCACTACACTACA
Source organism: Cryptocephalus moraei (assembly GCA_946251905.1). Lineage (NCBI taxonomy): Eukaryota > Metazoa > Arthropoda > Insecta > Coleoptera > Chrysomelidae > Cryptocephalus > Cryptocephalus moraei. The sequence goes on along the minus strand of OX276463.1, from coordinate 24,611,357 downwards.
CGAATCATCTTAATCAATTCATTTTAATCACGTACACTTATCTACTAATAATTAATATTTAATTTATCATTTCAGAAGTATCTAATTTATATTAACCACATTTATATATGTTTGCCAATGGCCGCTCCGCCCGACATCCGTCGGCCGTCTTTTTAACGACTGACGGTGACTGTTTCCGTCACGCTCTGCGGCCTGCTATTTATTTTGCCGCATGGGAATTCCAGAACAATCTCCTCCTTTCCCCAATAATCCACGGCTTCCAGGAAATCGATCAGTTCGCCAAATTGCCGTCGTTTCGAAGTTCCCAGACGCGACATTTTCTGACAGGTGCTTACCTTTATGGCCAGCCGTTTCGTTACAGTATTGAAAAACGAAAAGAATATGTTCCTGGGGAAAAGACGTGGAAAGTGATAGTCACATTAAACACTAGTAACTGAGGAACTAGTAACTGCTGATGAATCTCCCAACAACGTAAATGCTATCCGTCCTAAAAGATGGACAATAGAATATTAGATAAAGAACTACAACCGTTTTACATAACAAAACAACTTATATAAGAAAAGGGAATTAAAGGGTGTAAAACAACATTTTAAAAATGAAACTTGCTCTTATTAATTTATGGTTCAGCGGTATTCAGCAGTTCACAGATGCGAGACAAAATTTTCTAAATTTTGGGACCGACGGACCAACAGACTTTCTTTTCACAACATACAGCCCAGTTTTATGTTGCCAACGAACCAAAAAAAAATCAAAACACCCGTTCCCTGAATTGTGTTCTGAACAAGAAATCATTGCACAATTGAGCCAAATGTGCCACATCGCACTACTCAATATGATATTCAATTTTCAGGAACAGTTCATATTCAATAGGATAGGCTCAAATATATAGCCTTAACTGACTTCATATATGTAGGTGTAGGTATCCAGCAGTATCCAGTAACAAATGATACCCTCTAATACTAGATGGAATAGGTTCTCGAAATTAATCAGTGAAGTACTATGAAACAATTGTAAGAGAATTTTTGAAAAAGGTATTTGTAGTCCCAGCCGGGGTTCGAACCCGGGTCACCCCAATTTCGCGTCGGGTGCTCTTGACCGCTAAGCTACTGAGCTACGTACCAGTTTCATTTCAGTTGTTCCTGATAAACGCTTTTGAGAGGAAATGCGGAGGACGTATTGGTTGTACGCTCTGTCCTCCGAAATACCTTCCTACGTAGTAATTCCTACGAAATACGTCCTCCGCATTTCCTCTCAAAAGCGTTTATCAGGAACAACTGAAATGAAACTGGTACGTAGCTCAGTAGCTTAGCGGTCAAGAGCACCCGACGCGAAATTGGGGAGACCCGGGTTCGAATCCCGGCTGGGACTACAAATACCTTTTTCAAAAATTCTCTTACAATTGTTTCATGATACCCTCTAATGTTTATATCGAATTGTTCTATGCAAACAATAGAAGTTCCTCGATAGGAAACGTAGTTTAATTTACAGTAGTGTTCTTAATGTGTTAGTGAATCTCTTGTAGGGTTCACTAGTCCTCCATCGGTCACTTCACCAGGTGGCGGATAGAGGAATGACTCCCAGATATGGATGGCGCCGGAGAATCGACATACCCGAGGCGGACCAAAATTTACACCTCATGAATGGCAGCAGATTCATCAGTACCAATTAGAGGCGTAAGAGGATAGACGTCAGCAACTGCACTACATTGGAGAATGGAGGGCATAGCGGGAACAGTCTCGACGGTCTCCAAACTGCGTTGTTCAAAGGAAACAGAACTCTCACAACACTGTTGTTTCCTATTAAAACCAAAATGATTAAAGTAGACAAAAATAATGCCCTCAGTACGGGGCAACCCTTAGGTGAGAGCGGGTGCGAAAAATCGCCCCGTATACAAAAAGAATATCAAAAATTAAAGTTTATAACGACTAGATGATCAAGACGACTAGAATAGCGAATGGAATGTCCGCAGTCTCTATGTGGCTGGAAGACTCGTTTTTATAGATGCGGAAATAAACCGCTTGCAAATCAATATTCTAGACTTGAGTGAAGTTAGAGGGCCAGGTTCCGACAAACTGAGGACAGACAATGGAACGATTTACTATTCTGGAGACGGAGACCCTTAACATCAATATGGCGTGTCCACGCTCATTTCGGCTGAGTTGGAGCCATCTGTCATAGACTTCTTCCCCTCTTCCCCCTCAACGACAGCGTTATGTTCCACAAGTTTGCCATCTCTCATCGTGTTCTGAGCATCACCCATGTATACGACCAAACAAATAAAAAATCTGACGATGAAAATAAAACATATTGCCCTCACAAATCTGGAGAACGCAGAATAAAGACAGTTATATGCCAACATATCCCAGAAAAACGGGTGTTGAAGGCCAGTGGAAGGTCTTAAAAGACATAGCATATACGATAAGATAGAAGAAGCAACCATGGATGACTAACGAAATTCTTCAGAAGATGAATAACAGAAGAGAGCAGAAAACGAGAGACATCAACAAATACAACGAATTAAATAACGAGATTTTTTGAAGAACGAGATACATTTTTGTCGATAAAGAAACTTTGAAAACAGCTCAAACTTTTATTTACATTTAACGATGCGTCGGAACTGACGAGTCTTTCACCTGGAACTATTTTTTACTTACTTTCCCGGGTCGAGCTCCAAATATTGTTATAAAGTGATAATGAAAATTAATCGATTTCAACGGTGGACCGATCAACTCAATGATGTTTTTATGGTACAATTAATTTTAATATCGATATTACCTTAGCGACACGAGGAATTAACCCGCACATTAATTACGAGCATATAATTAATTATATTTATTAGAGTGGTAAATTATTCACTATTTCATTAAAGACAAATGGCACAATGGAAATTGAAACAAAACAAAATTTCTGAAAGCTACATATTTTCTATTCATTTATACTATTTATCGAACGCGAATTGCGATGTGAACGAAGGTTTTCTTTGTCAATTTAAATAGCAATAATACGAGCGCTATTAAAAAAATGTTTCTTGCGGAAAATCTAAATGATCGGACCACAGGACAGATTATTAAATAATAGTGAGGTAGTTCCTGAGATGTCTTAAATGGTAACGGTGAGAAACGGATCGAATTATCGACGAAGGTGATATATAGTCCAAATAACAGAGAATTGTCTCCTTTGGTAATTTGTTATGAACATAAGTAAACGAAAATAGTCGATTTTCGCTTTTCTGAATGCAAAAGCATTGAATGAATCGTATGAATATCAATTGAACGTATATAGAGAATTAAACAACTTTCAAAAGGGTATGTTGTATACCGCTGGCGGGCAAATTTTATTCGAGAAAAGTGTGAAAAGTGGCTTTTACTAAAAACATTCATAGTTTTCTCCTTTTTAATAATGGGAGAAGATATTTCGGGAAATAATCGCTCATCATGTCTGCTTTAAACAGACGCAAGATGAAATTCATTGCGCTAACAATTTTTGCATAATTGCAATAAAAAGAAATTAGTGCAATGTGTTACACAATGCATCTTATTATCCATAATATTACTCCTAACTACACGTTCACCCACTATACACGTTCCACCACTACTACTGCTTCGACTTCGAACTCGAAACAATACGAAAAAAAATGATTCCAGACGAATCGACGCGTCGCAAGAATTATGTTGACATAAACTACCAGTCGGTTAGTGAAAAAATATATGTATATTATGTAGGTAAATATAATTTTAACTAATATATACCTACATACTTACATTTGGAAGTTGGAAAATATTCGAAAAGACATAGGAGACAATATTATGTGTGGATTTCTATAGATGAATCGACTGACTGTAAATGGCGCTTCGTTGCCAATTTCGTAGCAGATCAACTAACCGAACATGAACCTGGAATTAAACATTTGTTGACATCTAAAGAATTAGATAAAACAAATCACAATACATTGGCCAACTTTATTGACGACAGTATGAGTTAGTTCGGAAATAATTATGTTTGACATAATTAACATATTTAATTTGTTGTATTTTATAGGAATTTTATATCCCGAAGGAATAAAAAAAAGGAAATTTACTCTTATTACTCACAGATTGACCTTACATGGTCAAAGCCGGTAAAATTTTGCAAATTTTTTATATTAACATGGTTCACTTGAAATGTTTGGAGCGCGGAGTACACCGCGTTTGTGAATTCATTCGGGAAGAATTTGCGGCAGTCAATAAATTGATTTCGTCTACGAAAAAGGTAAGAAATCGTATTTTACATTCTAGAACAATTCTATCATAAATATTAAATTTGCAGATTTTTTTAAAGCGCCTTTGAGGGTTGCTTTATATAAGGATGAACTTCCTGGTTTGCCTTTGCCACCGGAATCAATTATAACTAGATGAGGCTCTTCGATTCTTGCATGCTTATTTTACGCCACTCATTTTGATAGCATTAAAGAGGTATTTAGAACGAGATATGTGCATATCTCATTTATTTACAATTATGGAAACAATTTTGGGTGGTTAACAGTTTTGAGGCTTCATCAGATTTATCAATAGCAAAATCGCAAGACGCATTTACGAATGCTGGGGTGAAAAGTGGATTTACTTTCATTAGAGTTAATTATTCACATTTACCAGATGCAATTAATCAATTGGAAGAGAGCGGACTCAGCCTATCGAAGTCAGCAGAGCTGTTTAATATGACTAAAACAAAAATCGACAATGTTCCGGAGATGATAGGCGAAAAAATTGCAATAAAATTAAATTCGGTAATATTGAGAAAACCAGGATTTGCAATAATTGTGGATATTGCAAAAATATATCAGAGTATTGCTACTGAATCAATACCACTAGGAACCAAAAAAAAAATCGGCTTCAAAATTTGCCTCAGTGATCCTGTGAGGTCGAACGATCTATTTCGCTATACAAGGATATTTTATTAGATAAAACACAAAACCTCTTGCCTGAAAGTATTGAAAAACATTTGTTAATTAACATTATTAATTATTTAATTATTTATATAATTATTAATCTAATAATATTTAATTGTATCCTGGAAAACCAATAAAGTTTCATATACATAAATTCAATTTATATTTATGCAATTTGTAGATACATATATATATATATATATATATATATTAATAAGGGGCTAATGTCGCCTCCAAAATAGATATATATTTAACGAAGTCACTTCCAAAATTTCGTTGTGTCTTCCGATTTTGGAAGTGACAACGTTTTGCATTCTAAACTCCATATATCGTTAATAGAGGGCCATAGGAGTCTATTGGTAAAAATTTGGCTGGAGGTCATATTGACTTCATTTATCTACAAAACGGTCTTTTAGTTCGGCTATTGACCGCTGGCGCTAGCATCGCCTTTTCTCGTGATAGACCCCGCGCGAAGTGACCTCCAATACATTGATGGTACCTTATTACCTCCGAAATGTCGACAACACTGTCGCTCTCGTATTGTTTTTATGTAATGGGGAATATTGTCGCGATACTGCTATTTACATCGAATAATGCACTCATTAACAGGTAAGGAAATTTAACAGCTAGTTCCAGACTGAAACAATTTCATTTTATTTATAAATTTCCACCTATAGAACTAATATTTTCGCAAAAATAAATGTAAACCGACATTAGCAAAAAGAGCTTATATGACACTAACGGTAATAAATCTCATAAATACTTGATGAAAATTTTTGCGATAAAAGAATTGTTAAATCATTAAGAAGTTAAAACTGCGTCGGGAACGCCGATCGAGTTGCCTGTCGAGACGACCGATCGAACTTTATTAATTTTATAGCAAAATGCTCTGGAAATGCAAAATGCAAATGTGTATTGAAAATAGCTACAAAATAAACCTAGTTACATTAACATCTGTTCAATATTATCTGCTATTGCAAAGAGAAAACGGATAATGAAAAAATTCTGCTGAGGAGGTATAGTCAATATTTCCATGATTTACATTAAATACTTCTAGTATTGACTAAAACTAATAAAAATGAAAAGAAAATTTAGTGGAGTTTCAAGGAGTTGCCTGCATTTGTAGATTGCTAATTTGCCAACCAACTGTCCTGAAACACAGAAGTTGTGTATTAGATAATATTTTATCTGCTTCTTTATTGAAGATTTTTACTTTGTTCTGATTTACAGTGGTCTTCTGTTGAATTGCGAGTTTATAAAGGAATCAATCGTTGTTAAATCACTATTGACGCATCCTGAACAAGGAATAGACCGTTCTTTGATCTGAGAAATCAATTTTCATCTCTTCTCTGGTAGGATGACTGCACAATACTGACTAATATCTTTGCTAATATATATACATATAAGTTATAAATTAGGTATCTTTTTCCCGGTGTTCCGTCAATTCATCGCGGGACAATTTATCGCACGACAATTCATCGACGTCAATTCATCGCGGGACAATTTATCGCTACGACAATTCATCGCGGGTCAATTCATCGCAGAACGTTAGAAAATTTGTAAAAAAAAAGAAATGATATCCGTGTTAACTTACAAATTACAAATAAATATAAATCCAGTTTATATTAAATAGGTACAAACAATTTATACTCCTAATTCAAGAAGTAGTATAAATTTCTGGATAAACACATGGGTTATTTTCAATAAACCGATATTTTTAAATTTGTTTGATCCACACTCGGGGAGAATAATAATTGATAGCAGTTGATAAAGTTCATCAGAAAAAAAAATACAAAGATACGGCAAACGTCTGCAAAACCTTGCAGAGAATTATGATTTCGCCAATATTCTGGATTATCTTAGACTTAGAGGGATCGTTGACAATTTTTCATTACAAATATAATATTTATATCACATGTATTATGTATAAAATTATGTATGTATTTGAAATTTTTTTGCAATTTTTTATCATAAATAAAATAAATAATTTTTTGTGCGTTTACTCATTATTCCTACAAATTTGGTGTTGTATCTGTATATCTAGCACATTAAAAGATCTTTACTATGATTACATCCCCAAAAAAGAACAAGAGTCATTATACAATACCTACTTAATAAAAATAGAAATTTGCGCGATGAATTGTTGTCGCGATGAATTGTCGTAGCGATGAATTGTCGCCGCGATAATTTGTCGGCGATGAATTGTCGTGCGGTGAATTGTCTCGCGATGAATTGACGTAGAACCCTTTTTCCCTATATGTATAATGTTATTTAGCCAGATTTTATTAAATTTCGAATTTTAACTGAATCAAGCCATATATAAACATAAAGGATTTTAATTTTAATTCTAAGGATAATCCTTAGTGTGAGAATATTTATTCATACCGTTTGGTTCTTATGTTAGCTTGATATATAATTGTTTTATTTTTACAATGTAATTATCTAAAGATGACTTTGATAAATTTTTTTAAGATTGACTATTCTATCTAACTTTTTCTGTTTCTATTTTAATTGGTAAGTCTTGAGAGAGCTCGAAACAGGGGGAAACCTCGACTGTTTTAAATAAATTGATTTTTGAAGAGGACTTCGAATATGATTTCTTGTATTCCTGCTTTGCTAGCTCCTCTGAGAACTTTTCTATTGTTCGCTTCTATAAGTTGCATCGATATTTTGAAAAGATCATAAATAGCCTTTAAGTGTATACATATTTTTCCCATAAATTTAATTGTCACAACCAATTTCTATTTGTTTATAACGTTTTCTCGAGTGCTATATTTTGTATTACACTTTTGTAATTAAATTACAATACTATATTAGTCCAAGACCCATCTTTCAGAAATTAGCTACATATGGACGAAAGAGGTGACCGCAATGTTTTTACATGAATATCTCGGGAATAATGCCTAGAATAACGATTGACTTATCCTCCAGCGCGGAGAGGTCGGAAACATTGTTTAAATAAAACAAATTAAAGAAATTGAAAAAAAAACGCGTGTTTCCCTACTTGTTTTGCGTCTAACTTTTTAAGTATTGAATTTAGAAGAAATATGAAGAGAGAAAAAAAGTTGCAGAATCGCTTTTTACAGAATATTGTCATAATAAAAGAATTCCGTAAATTTCGTTTCGATCGGTTTATTTGATTTAGCACAATAATTTTGCAATCCAGAAAAATAAAAAAATATTGAAATTTTTTTAAATTGTTAAAAAAATTTTTTTGCACTACACGATTTTAACAAAACTGGCTGAGCACATATAAGTGGGAACAAGCTGTCATGTTTTTTTTTCAAAATTAAAAAATATTTATTAGAACGGTCACAGTCTTAGTTTAAATTTGGTGTCGTTTTTTTTTGCTTATAAACAAATAGATTATCTCGGCGAATTTTTTGTTAAATGAAATTCTGAAAACGTAGCCGAAAAGTATTCGGAAAGAGGCTTCTTTTTACATAATAAATTGCTATTTTGTTCATTAGCTTCTGAGATATAACTCCTCAAATTTGATTAGTGTTTAATAAACTGAATAATAATGGTTAATAAAATAACTATTTTTTCTCATATCTCAAAAAATAATTGTTTCTCGCAGTAACCAGTACTTATAATATGTTTGTTGAAATTTACATTAAAAAGATTGAAATCTACATTAAAAAAAATTTCTCACTTCGAATTTTGACAAAGTTATAAATTTAACACCAACTTTAAACAATGCCTGTGACCTTTCTAATAAATATATTTTAATTCTAAAAAAAGCGCATGAAAGTTTGCTTCCTCTTATGTATGCTCAACCAGCTTTGTTGAAATCGAATAGTGCAAAACAATTTTAAACATTTTTGGAAATTTTCAATATTTTTCGATTTTTCTGGATTGCAAAATTATTGTGCAAAATCTAATAAACCGGTCGAAACGAAATTCACAGGATTTTTCTATTATAAATTTAAGATTTTCTACCTGTGATATGGAAGTCCTAATTATATTTTAAAGTGCCTAAAATAATGAATTTAAAAAAACACTTTTTGGGCCGATTTGTTTTTGTTTATTACTATTTTGCACAACCGTTAATAAATCTTTGAATTTCTAACGTATGCTATTTTATTTAAAAAGCGATTCTTTAACTTTCTCTTTTTAACTTTCTTCTAAATTCAATATTTAAAAAGTTAGAAGCAAAACAAGTCGGAAAAACACACGTTTTTTTATTATTTTTTTAACTTGTTGCATTTTAGACAATGTTTCCGAGCTCTGCGCTTTGGAGGATAAGTCAATCCTTATTCTAAGCATTATTCCCGAGGTATTCATGTAAAAACATTGCGGTCACCTCTTACATTCCCGTGAAAACAGATGACTCCTGGACTATATTGTCTTTTTGAGATAATAACTAGGATGAATCTTAAGCTCGCGAGTGCCGGTGAGAAGTTTCCTATAAATTCGATCATAAACCAAAATTTGTATTGCCAAATGCGGCTGATTCGAATTAACGAATTAATGAATACGTCATTCGGGGGTTCATATGAGACTTACTTCGAATTTTGTACTCTTAGGTATGGAATAAATGAATTAGGTATCTAATCAAATTTTTACATCGAAAATTATTATCGGCAAATATTCCATTATATATAGAATACCCCCTTGAAACAGTTCCAAGTCGAAAATCAGGGGATGCATTGGTCATTCGGGGATTCATATGATTCTTACCTCGAAATTTCTCACTCTCAAGTATGGATAAAATTATTTGAGTATCTAAACTATTGCATCCCCTGATTTTCGACTTGAAACTGCCTTAGGGGGTTAGTTTATATATCAAAGAATATTTACAGGTAAAAATATTTGATGTAAAAATTGGTGTAAGTAATTAAAAAAACTACCATATGTAGGAGTTCGAAATTTCTAAAAAAGTGTCTTTTGAACCCCCTGTTAACTATTACATCCCCTGAATTTCGGCTTGAAACTGTTTCAGAGGGATAGCTTATGTACAAAGGAATATTTACAGATAAAAATTTTTGATGTAAAGATTGGTTTAGATACTTAAATATTTTTTCCATACGTAAGAGTAAAAAATTTCGAGGAATGTTTCCTGTGAACCACCGAATGACTATCGCATCCTCTGATTTTCAACTTAACACTGTTTCAGGGGGGTAGTCTATGTATACTAATAAGTATTTCCAGATAAAAATTTTCGATGTAAAAATTGGATTAGATACCTAATTCATTTGTTCCATACCTAAGAGTACAACATTCGAAGTAAGTCTCATATGAACCCCCTAATGACCATTGAATCCCCTGATTTTCGACTTGAAACTATTTCAGAGGGGTAGTCTATGTGTTAAGGAATATTTCCAGATAAAAATTTTCGATGTAACCATTGGTTTAGTAGTAAAATAATGTTTTTCATACGTGATAGTACGAACTTTCGACGTAAGTCTCATATGAACCCATGATGACTATTGCATCCCCTGATTTTCGACTTGAAACGTTTGTAGGGGGATACTTTATGCATAAATCAATATTTACAGATAAAAATTTTTGATGAAAAAATTGTGAGTAAAAAGTAAAATCCTCCTAACCCCCTAATGTGATTAGTGACGCCCTAGTAAACTCAGTTTTAATGTTACAATGACCCACAGAAACTAGTGTGAAAAATTCAGCTTTACCTAGAATTTTTTCGTTTATTCGTTTTTTATTGACAGGATATTGACTACCATTTTACATATTATATTAGTTAGGTATAGAGCACTCCATAGTGTAAAATAATCGTAATTCTTTTTCGTACGACGTTGTGTAAATCAAGTGTCTTTATGTTCTTCCCCAAGTTGAATATAGATATGCACTTGTTTGGTTATTCGCTCTTGGTCTAGAAAATTAGATTATTCTTGGCAACATTGCTGGAGGCGACTTCGATGCACACGTTACTTTATATATCCTCGTGTGAGGAGGTGACATTGTATCTTCTGTAAGCAGTATATATACATTAAAAAAAAATTAGAATTTCTTACCCCTCTTATGAAAAACCACGAACAGAAGTCCCCCTTATTGCAAATATAATATGATATCCGCGAAATTATAATATGTATTGGTGGAGGTCAGGTCGCCTTATCCATAACTCGGAAGTCACTACTTAACAGGTATCACTATATATATATATATATATATATATATATATATATATATAATTAAATTACATAAATTTCAGTAAATTAATTTTAATCAATTAAATGTATAACAAAATTTTTAAACTAAAGTATGCCTTTTTCCTCATTCCATATTATTCATATTACTATTATATACCTTTTTCTTTCGAAAATTAGACTATTTTGTAAGAAAAATAGGATGTGTTATAAAAATGTTTGTCATTTAAATTCCCGTTTTTTGTTGCCTTCTTTGCAAATAAATTGTGCCTCTGTTAATACATTTTATGCCTTTTCCGATATTTTTTAATGCCTAGCTATCCGCTCTTTAGTAATGACTAACCATAGAGAGCATACTAATTACGTACCTAGCAATTGAACAAAAATTTCTTATGCCAAAAATATATGGGTATATCATGGAATTCAGCAAACCCACATGAACCATCCGAATAAGCATACCAAGCTAATCTCTTTATATGAGAATTGACAACAAAGATGCAAAGCAATTGAATTTGATAAGCATAAAAGACTAGTACACAATTACTCTCAGAACCTTTTACTCACCGTAAAAACACAAAAATTCAAATTTACAAAGTATGATGATGAAAATTTGTTAGAAAGCTCTCCACGGCAATAATAAAAATAATAATTCAAATATGAAAACAGAAAAATAAATAAAGTGTACGAAATAAATGAAAATCGGTATATCTACTTACTGAGGTAGTATTTCTAGTGAACTAGTTGTAGAGGCACCAATAAAACGTTTTGAACTGCTTGCGGAATTGATTATATAATATAGATATGAAAAAAGAATGTTTAAAAAATTTTGAAACTAAAAAATGTAAATTTTAAAATTGTAGTATGAATTATAAATTGTAATGGATAAATTTAAAAATGGAAACAGTTAACAACAAAATTGAAGAAAAAAATTGTAAATGTTTAAAAATCTATAGACTTTATATATGGAACGACAGAAGAACATTCTCGGAAGAGATTTCAACATGTACCGTGAGATGTATTAGAAGAAACTAAAATGCAACAGGATTTCTTTGGTCCCATTAGGTAATAAAGGAATATTAAAGAAGAATATTATACCACTGCCGAGGGTGTATGTCTTCGCGAAAATGGAATAAAAAGGGTTGCTCGCAGCAATGGCTGACCAGCATCATCCAGCAATTATGTAGGGTCTAATTAAGCGAATCTGAGATCGAATTTCCGTATGTGCTTCAATTTGGGGATTATCAGTAATTCAAGAATACAATTAGCTTCCGAAACTTGTATTGTTATGTACGCGAATAATCGTTAATCTTATTCTTTTATCCGAAATAAGTTAATAAGTTCAAAAAGGTGGAAAATTTTGTTTACTTAAATTTTAGCTCAAACGATTTCTTCGAAGAGATGTAAAATTTCCGAGTTGTATGCCAAAAACTAAAGTAAGGTGACAAAGCGTAACGGTTTTGTGGAAAAGTGGAGTATAGATTTAAGGGCAAAATCGGAATTGACAAATGTCAGTTTCGTATTCAGCCACCTAAAAACGTAAAGGTAACAAATATCACGAATACTGAAAAACTCTCCACTATTTACCTTTTTTCAGTTTAAATCCTCCCTCCGAATAGTGATTACAGGCTCGAAAGGAATAAATCTTCACCAGTTTTCAGAACTTAAATTTTAGCATATGACGAACGTGGACTAAAAACGTCTTGCTGTTAGGAACGACGCTAATGCAGACTTACCCAAGAAAATGCAGATATTAAGAGGACAAACCAAATTAAATATTTAGAGTAACATTCACTAAAGCGGGGACCAGCCAAACAGAAACAGAATAAATACAGGCAGAAATATCTATGTTTAAGAAATATCTTGATTTCTATGCGACAAAAAAGTCCAAAAACAACTAAAAAAGAAGATATAAATCTATAGTAGAGACAGTAGTTACGTACGTAGCAGAAGTGTTGGATGTAACCAGTAGAAATATAAAAAAAAAATGCAGGCTAGAGAAATGGATTATGTGAGAAAAAGTTGTAGATTGACAAGGATAGATAGAGTCTGCAATGACGATATTAGAGAAAGAATGGCGCTGGACAAAGACATAATTGATGAAATACAGAAATGACAGCTGAGATGGTTTGGTCATGTTAACAGGATATCACTCGAATCATGACAAAGGAGGATATTAAAGCGGACACCAACCGATAAAAGAAAAATAGGACGACCTGGGAGAAGCTGGAGAGGCGATACAACCGACGCCATGAAAGAAAGGAGGAAAGAGAGAATTCATAATCGGAGTCTATGGAAACTGGGGGCGGAGAGACGAAGGTAGTAGTAAAAAATTCGCATTGTAGAGGTGACCGGCTTCGGTATTATACCATTAGCAATGCTTGTATACTCTAACCATTAGCAATTGGAACACTCAATAAAATCAGAATTTACCGGGGACATTCGAAAAGAGTCCCTTGTCTCTATACAAAACCATGGGACTTATCTTTTTGCTTATTCATAAACGCCCTGGTATTTTTAAAATGCAGGTGTTCAGTTGCCCAAGTGAAATCATGTATGTGAATGTATGGATGTGTACAGATAAAGAACTAGATGGTCCATTGGACCGCAAAATTTTTTTTACGGCAGCGGCACTTCGTTTGTATCTTTTTCTTCTTCTAAGGTGCAGGTGTACAGTCGATCAGTGAAATCGTGTACGAGGAAGTACGCGAGACTCTACGGATACTGGATGGTCCACTGGACCATAACACATAACGGCCACGTGTGCTTTCCTTGTGATGTCTTCTTCGGCACTGAAGAGGCAACTTTCGGAGAAAGCAGTGGTGTGTGAATCTGTGTGCCATTTGTTTGTGCGATTTGGAAGTAAATTCATTGTTAGAGTTATTATCCGTAATGATACGCCCATGGACATCAAACTACCGGGCGGCATGGCTTTTCACCACTTAAAAAGCCATTAAGTGTTTTTTTGCCGTTCCAACTCGGACTGGACAAAGTATACATTGCAATTATTAAGAACAAAAAACATAAATATCAGTTAATACCTTTCATCGACCTAGTGGCGAACGTATAGTAAAAGCATTAAAAAACATCTTCAGACTGTTGTCTATTCTCCAGGTAGAAGCCTCATCTGCTATACTGACCTTGTTAGTTGCGACGGTATTGCGATGGAAGTGTTTCTCAACTTAATAGATTAATAATCCCATGCAGATCACCAAGACTTTCAAGAGATTTTCTTTTTTGTACTTTAAGGCCAGGTGAGAATTTTTTCATGCATGTATAAAGTGAGTGGTGGTATGGAACCAAATGAATAATAAGATTAAGAGCATGGAACATAGAAACTGTCTTGAAATATGGTACTTAATCATGGAAGTGGTAATGTGGCAAATGGGAGTAGAGAAAAAGTAAGTGACTTTAGTGTTACTACCTACAATAAATAAAATTAATAGAAGGAATAAATTACTTTAAACATTATACTGAACTGAATTGAGATGTTTACTTTGCAAGGTTTATTATAAAATAGAACTAATAGTTATATTTCCTTTTTCATTACTTAATTACATACATTAATTGTAGTGTTAACGGGTCTGATTTTGTTATAATATTGAAAACGATTACCGCAATAAAAGTTTAATACAAGTTCTGAAACATGGTGAATATTTCATTCCTTTTGACTCTGTAATTCATGCAACGCTACTTGAAGCTCCGGAGATTGAAGTCCTCTGGAGCTTGAATATTAATTGATTAAGCTATTAATTTATTTTTGATTGGAGGTTGATTAACTGTCCCACGTAATATAGTACTAATTTTTTTTCACATTTCCTTTCCGACCTCGTGTTTTATGGTATATTATGCTCAGTATTTCATGAAATGTAGACGTCGTCCTCAATAAACGTAGTGAATAAACCCCAAATAAAACGTCACCATTCTTCTTCACAAACATTTGATACAGCGTTTCCCGCGAAAACTTTCCGGATTAGGCAGATAATCTCGAACGTGACGGGGAGCTTTCTCACACGTCGAACAGTTTGGAAATACGGTAACGAGCTTCCATTCACCTGAAAGCCTGAAAAATAACGAACAACTACCAACAAAACTGCTTTAACACACATCCACACACACACACCCTCCGAACCTGTCCCGAATCTCCTACTAATCTCAACTCGTGTAATAGTCGCTCGAAGCACTCAACAAGTACATGAACAAGAGCGAAACAGGGAAGAAGGAGAAAGAGGGAGAATGGAGACTGTGGAGGAAGAGAGGGAATACATGGGAAGGCTAGGGTTCCCCGCCCGGAGCGACAACCCTTTTCGTAGCTTTCTCCCCCTGACGTTTCAAAAGGCCGACTCTCCGTGTGTTTGCTGTTCGGTTTCGACTGCAATCCGACCATTGTGCTCTCGCAGGATAGTTATGCATGTTTCACGAACGACTGGATATGTGGTGGCTTTTGTTCGTTGTCGCGCGCGGGGTAGGAGTGAGAGGGCGTTGGAAACTCTCGAGAAGACCACGTAGTCAAATTGGCTGCGAGATTAATACTCGAAGATTGGAAGTCTGGCGCGGACACAGATCGGCTTAGATGTTTTTAGTTAAGATTCCACTTCATGATTTCATCTTCCAACAATGGTATGGATAGTTACAAACCTAAATTTCCAGCGACAAAGTACAACAGATTTCACGTATAAATTATCTTACAGCGATTTTCCACGCACATATCCCCAACAAAATATTCTCCCTTAGAACGAGCAGGTAAAAGTCCAATCAGTTTCGACAGATACGTCTATCATATGGTTTTTTGTTTGTTTGTTTACTCTACCATATGTTTAAAAACACTAATAATTATTATATATAGGACTACATACCAAAAGTAAAATTATGTTCGGTGCACATCATCAATGAAAAGACAAACACTGTTGGCCAAAGGCCAAAGTGTTGAAATAATAAGATCGAATACAAAAATCTTAACCTTACTATTCGCATGGAAATAGATGCACACGTATTCAGTAATCAATTCACAGAAGTCTCACTATTACGTTTCTTAGGGCCGGTCCAGACGTTACGTTTTGCCCAACCTTTTGTCTGCACAGTTCAACACGTTGCAGATAAAGGCCGGTCCAGACGTTACGTATTGCACAACCTTTTGTTTGCGCAGCCTTAGAACGGAATGAAAACGTTGCAATTTTTAGAGCGTCAACATGGTGCAGAGATATCTGTATATTTCGCAGTGTTAGTGACATTGTCATGGAGGAGGTACTACTCTAGTCAATTTTGGCATGCTATCTTGATAAATAAAAGATTGGATCGTCTCAGAAGTATCGGGCGTTCAATGTGGTCGCGGAAGTGGCTTCTAAATGGCTAACACTTGTCTCATATTAGATTACTGCGTGAATTACGTGATGAAACTAATGATTGGCGGAACTACTTGAGAAGGGACATATTCACGTATAATTATTTAATGGAATTAGTGACACCGCACATCATCAAAGAAAATATTTGCAAGAGAACAGCAATATCAACACATGAAAGGCCAACAGCAACTTTAAGATTTTTGGCAACTGGCAGAAGTTACAAAGTCCTAGAATTCACAAGACTTGTATCGAAACAATCGTTGAGTGAAATCATTCCCGAAACATGTGACGCTATCTTCAAGGTGCTGAAGAAGGAATACTTGAAGATTAGGAATAATGGTATTGTCTATAAAAGATTTATATTTATATGAACCTTAAAAGTAACATCAGTGTTTAACAAAACTTAGGCAAAGCAGAACGAAAATGCATGCAAGTACTTCAGCTTTGTTGAAATGTTAAGTAGTTTGCAGCGGAGGAGAGAGCAAGGACTTGATATGCGTGTGTCTGTTGATCTTGATCTTGCTGTGGGATGATGCGTGAAACAATTTGCCAAAGTGTTTCATACTCCTAAGTGTGTGTAAGTTGTTCTGGGACGCAGTTATGTGACATAGGCTGCGACTGTTGCGAGAAGGAGTGGTATTATCCAACTTGTGAAGAAAAAGGAGGTATATGGCATTCTCAATTGTTGGGGCATATTCTGTTAACGCCATTTCCTTCCATTCAGTAAACCATCATTCAGTAAACATTCAGTAAACATGGAACCATCATGTTGGCCGTGCAACACGCATTTGAATATAAACAACACTGTTGGAGACATATCATCCATAAATGAGGACAATTCATCAAAAACAATACAACAGATAAATCTATTGGGTAAACAGAAAAAGAAGGTTTTTGAAATGAAATCGAAGGACTTTTAAAACTTTTAACCAAATATTTTTGTTTCATAAATGTTTAAATATAAAAATATATTTTCCTGTAGCGCTGTTCGCACGCCAATTCGGTTTTGTCGTTTACAAAACATCCGAAGATAATGAAAACAAGGCCGGAGTAATTAAGGCAATCGCACTGACTTTTCTGTGGTTTCACAGCAAAAACGAACAGATCTCCGGAAAAAACGTTTGTTCGTAGGTATCCCTTGCTTTGTCGCAGACGCCCCTAAAGGAAATTGGCCCTTTGTCGTCTGACAGAAAAAGCGCAACGCGAATTTAATTAGAAACAAATCCACTTTGGCCGAGAAGGAAAAATCCATTTAGTCCCCCCGAAAATTCTTCGGGCTCACCAAAATTAGATCAGTATCGGTTGGAAAATTATCATTTTCGCTATATCATATAAGCCCCTGGTGTCCCAGGCACATACTAAGAAACTTTTCTGCTAAATAGAATCAGTGAGAATAAAGAAAATATTTGGGTGTGCTGAACCACACAAGCGAAGCAAAATTTTTCATGTTGGTCAACTAATATTACTTATATAATTAATATTTGTGGTGGGTAATGTCTGAAATGCGTTCCTCACGTTTTAGCTCATTCCACCGAAAGTAGTAAAAAAAAATGCATAAAGTGCATTTAGAAAATACGGACGTTTTACCTTCGAAAATGTATCGCATTAATCCTTTTATACAATGGAATATAATACAAATTCAACTATAATATGACAATATACAATACAAAAGACTACGAAATAACAGCTTAACCTTGCTTTTCCCTTCTCTCTAGCTTTCACGACCACACCTCTTATTCTTGTGCTTCTGATTGGTCCACAAACTGTCATTGTCACATTTTCTGGCAGATGGCATCAAATTTGAATAAGAGTGAAGTGTTAGTTCTGAAATAATTCACTTTCTTCTTCCTTCCTGTATAACGTATCATGTAATCTTTTATATACAAGAAAACTACATACCTCAGTGTTTCTCATTTTTCAGAGCTGATAGTTAAGAAATTTCGTTTACGTAGATTACCACCAACTTGAAAATTTTCCCGTGTGTTATGTCAGCCCCTAACAATGAACCCTTTTAATAAATTAAAGTGCATAGCTAATCATCCTAGGATTGTATAAATATAGGTTCCGTAGAACAAAGCTTTAGTCTTGGTCAATTTGCCGTACCGAACGTAGTCTTGGTCAATTTGTCATACTGAACGTATCGTCTCCATAAATAATATTGTATCTACATGTATTGTTTTGAAACCTAAAGTAGTGTAAATAAATAGTTAGTAGTTTTTAAAAACGCGTTTCTCAACCCGGAAACCGTAACTCGTGATAATCTCCCATAAAACAAATATGTAGAAACAGTTGCTACGTTTAACAAATTCTGACGTCACACTTTCCTCGAGTATCTCTGTTATTCGCAATAGCCGAAATCGGCCACTGCCCGAAATTTTTACCCACAACGCGTTGTGGGTATAGTAGTTTACCCACGATGCGAATGGAAACGTTTTTTCCGAACAGTGGGTAAAATGAATTACCCACAACGCGTTGTGGGTAAACTATGATACCCATGACACGAAATAACGTTCCACGCGCCTTTGTTTTGCATTGTGGAGCATTTCGTTTGCACACGTCGTGTTCTGGCTATTGTGGTTTACTAAGAACGCGTTTCAAATAAAACTGTGAATAAGAATAAAAATTAAATATTTATTTAAACTCATATAACATAAATTACATGTTACTATATCTTGAAAAGAGCACAAAGTAAATTTAAAAAACAACACAAATAAAACTAGAAATAGAGCAATGAGCTTAAAAACAAACATGACTTATTTTTACAAGAAGAGCTATTATGACATTTTGAATTACATTTTATATTAAATTTGATGCACATACATGCCTTCGTTTGACGTCTTTTCAGGCAATTACATTGTACAAATCCTTGCTTATGCCCAGAAGACAACTTGGCTTCTTCACGCACGTTTACAGAATGACCTGAAGGGATCTCAGATAAAGATAAAAATACCGAAGGCCATAATTGAAACTCATTTCGGGTGTATAACCGTTTCAATTTTCCATTTTTAGTGCCGAAAATATACACACCTTGATCAGTTTTTTCCATAGTGATTGCTAATACATTTCGAGGAGCTAGACATCCACGATCTACCTCTGGTATGTTTATCAAATCGTTATCACCTATCTTAACAGATGGGAATTTGCAATGCGATTGGGTAATCATTTTATCAGCTTGTATTTCAAGCTCCTTTTGGCAACCTAAATGGCAACGTAATTGCCTGAAAGGATGTCAAACGAAGGCCTGTTGGTGCATCAAATTAAATATAAAATGTAATTCAAAATGTCATAACAGCTCTTCTTGTAAAAATAAGTCATGTTTGTTTTTTAAGATCGTTCCTCTATTTCTAGTTTTGTTTGAGTTGTTTTTTAAATTTTCTTTGTGTTGTTTTTTTTTTAAATATAGTAACGTGTAATTTATGTTATATGCGTTTAAATAAATATTTCATTTTTATTCATATTCACATTTTTATTTGAAACGCGTTCTTAGTAAACCACAATAGTCAGAACACGACGTGTGCAAACGAAATGCTCCACAATGCAAAACAAAGGCGCGTGAAACGTTATTTCGTGTCATGGGTATCATAGTTTACCCACAACGCGTTGTGGGTAATTCATTCTACCCACTGTTCGGAAAAAACGTTTCCATTCGCATCGTGGGTAAACTACTATACCCACAACGCGTTTCGGGTTGTGGCCGATTTCGGCTATTGCGAATAACATCTCTACTATGTATATCAGGTTAGGTTAGGACACTTAGAACACCGCAAATCTTTTTTTTTTCTTGCACTAGTTTGTGGTGTATGAATGAATCGCAAGCATAACAGTTTTCTATACATGCGCTCTCTGTAGTGTAGTCAAAATTCCAAATGGTCTGTATTTCTGGTGAACGCCACATTTCCTTATTCGTTTGTATCAGTTCACGGTGGAGTTTTGTTTTAATACCTTATGTCGAGTTTTGACTCACTATTGACACACTTCGACCACTTTTGTGCATTTGGGAAGGATTAATACTCCCAAGTGCCTTAGGGCTTAGCAGTGGGCCATGATAATGTTACCAACTCAATGTTTTAGGGCGACCACTCTTGTTCATTTGAGAACGTTCTGAAAATAATGGCAAGTATAGAAACTGTTTTTACAATATACCTTCGTGTGAATATATTACCTACTGATAATAATTATTTTGCAAATAAGTTCATTATCAGTTGCATATTTAATATGCTACTATGTAAGTGATATCACTGAGAGTTTTGTGAATTGTTTTTATTATTTCTGGGATATAAACGTTTTGTCTTACACTGAGTGAGAGAAGAATAACCAATACGATTTACTTTTTTTTGTCAGAAATTCCTTCTGTTTGAGATTCTGTGGATGAATTTGAGTACGAAAAGAAGGAAAGTTCTACTGATGTAGTGTTCCCAGACTGATCCCATGGAAATGTATTCATGATGTATTGGAAATGGAGGTAGAGGAAGACGAACACAATCATTTATTATCGAATTTTACACAGAATCAAAAAACAGATTTCGAAAAAGTCCCCGGCGGTTACCATCCATTTCAATCAAGTCAGTATTTCAGAATACATTAATCCTACTGACATATCAGAAGAGAGTAAAGTGGTCAGTTGATATTTTTTGCTATCTTGTGAGTAAACGAAATATGGAAAATAATGTTCATCAGAAATTCACATAATGCCATCCACAGTAAAAACCTATTTACTCTTACCACTGTAAAATAAATATGAATATTTCTAGGTACAAATATCATGTAGGGACTGAAAAACTTTCAAGCCACGGGGATTAGGTGTCGACGCAAGTAAAGCTGGACATTCGTAAAATCATTCTCTTATTAGAATTTCATTGAACGAAAATGTTCTGCGGTCAGAACTAATGTTCACAAACTATATAAATTTCGTAAATTTCTGAAATCAATATCACACAATTTTAGCATATTTCTCTCAGATGCACAGGGTGATAGCAATTACAATGTTTGGACAATTTGAGGCTAACATTTTGTTTGCTACGTCACCAAAAAATGACCAACTGTTCGTAAATATTTCGTTTCTACTTAAGCTAAAATGGCACAGGGACGCCCCAAGATGAATCCTTGAATTGCTTCAAAGTGTGTTCGTCACTCCGCCAGTTCGTGCTGAACAAGTCTTTAAAGTCAGATTGTAAGATCTGGACACATTAATGAATCTCAAATATTCACCGCGAAAGCTAATGAGAAGGTGAAAATCAGTAAGTACCTTGAGATATTACGAATTGAATAATTTCCTCATGAGTAATCACTGTTCTCTGTATTTCAATAATTATGGGACCACAATCGCGCCTCTAAAGCAATTAAAATAGAAGATTTATGCAACAGATAAGGGAGTGTCGAATTAGAGAGACAGATGAAGAAAGGAGGAGTAGAATTTATTGGAGATTTCAAATTCGATAAAAACTTGAATCATGGAAATTTTCATTGGCGGATAACTTACAACGGAATTTCCTTCATGACGTAGGTGGACAAAAGTGTACGCTTTACCTTAAATTGTGAAAGTCCCGTCCCATTGGAACTTACCAAGTAATACACAGATCAAAGACAGATAAGGCAGAAAATACATCTTGTCCTGCTGCTCCAAAAAATTATAAACAAAATATAGGTTTCGTAGGTATGGCAAATAAGCTGAAGAGGAATATTAAACTGTTAGATGAGAAATTGTGATCTTGAATACTAATATCAATGTCACTATAATAAAGGCATTCGTCACTTTCTAGCAGCATTTCATGGCGGCAGTGAAATGAATCTGGAGGCATTTCGTTGCTCCATTTTAGTAAGACTGGTAGTAGCTGAAAGTAAAGTGAGGGGCATCGACAAGGCAATTTTGTATTGTTTTTCATCCTAGGACACCGTCTCCTCACGACGTTGGCCATCCAAATGGCTATTATTGTGCGCTAAACTGTAGCTCTGAAAGTGTCTATGGATGTCCGTCCGAGCCATCTGCCAAGGTTCTTCAGCCATGAGTTGTATTTTCGACCGACAGACCTTCTTCCTTCGATCTTTCCCTATATTATCATGCGGTGCATTTCATAACGCTTGCCATGTACTGCAGTTTTCCCTCCTTGGTAATTAAAAAAAGTTCTATGTTTTCCCTAAGCGCTCTAATTCTAATTCTCTGCGCTCTATAATCTCTAAGTTGGTCCTACGTTCTGTCCAGAAGACACGTAGCATTCGTCTGTAGGCGTATATTTAGAAAGCGTCGATTTGTTTTCCTATGGTTGCGTCCAGGGTCCTGCTTTCCCATCCATATAAAAGGACGACAAGAAATACGTAGCAGCGTAGAAGTCTAATCCGGAGACTAAGGTTTAGGTTGAAGTTTGCCAATAGTGTCCTCATATTGTTAAGAGTTTTCCTGGCTTATTCAATCCTTTCCTTGGTCTCGACCATTACGTCGTTTTGCTGGTTAACGAGTTTACCGAGTTATTTTAGAGACGACACCTGTTCTATGATGTCTCCGT
This sequence comes from Cryptocephalus moraei, assembly GCA_946251905.1. Taxonomy (NCBI): domain Eukaryota; kingdom Metazoa; phylum Arthropoda; class Insecta; order Coleoptera; family Chrysomelidae; genus Cryptocephalus; species Cryptocephalus moraei. The sequence goes on along the minus strand of OX276463.1, from coordinate 24,588,481 downwards.
GTAGCTTCAATATGGCGCATGTTGGTGTTTTTAAAAATACTATCAGCTTGGTCATGCATATGTTCATATAGACGCCGAAACGTTCAATGTGTTCTACGATGCTGTTCATGAGAGACTGGAATTGTATTTGGCTGGTAGCTAGTACCACGATGTTATCAGCATAGCGAATATTATTAATGCAGCTTAACCTTCATACTTGCATCTTTTTCTTCAAACGCTTTAGTAAACACTGCCTCTGAATAGATGTTAAACAGGGGTGCGATAAGATACATCCTTCTCTAATTTGTAGCTATTCCGATGAGGAACCCTTCAATTCTGACTGTTGCTGTTTGGTTCCAGTAAAGTTCGCTTATGATATTTAGATCTTGCGCATCGATCTCGGTCGATTTGAGGATCTCAGCCAGTTTTTGATGTGAGATCCAATCAATTCTTTTGTCGTCGTCAATGAAACATGCGAGTATATTGACATTTATATTCCTGCATCTCTGGGTCAGCACATTCACCGAAAAGAGGCATCGCATAGCGTGTTCTTATTCTATTCCTAAAGCCGAACTACAAAGGATTGTTACGGTATGATTTTTACTTGCCTGGTAGCGAGATTTTTGCATAGCATTTGGACTCGGATTCGAACGGTCTTGGTAAACAATTTTTTAGGATGTCTCGACTTTGCGACGCCACTTACAATTTCGAAGAGGCTCGCAATGTTTGTTTTGTATAATTAAGTTTCCTGGAATTCCAAAAAGCCGTTGGTACTAACACGCGCTTCGAGAGTGATGTGTTTTGCAAGGAGAGGGAAATTGTAACGCCCCGTTGAGAGATTCCTGGTCAATGATAGGCGGAAAAATCAGTAGGAAGGGATTTTGAGATTGGATTTTGGGAAATATGTGGGAGAGTTAGGGCCCGCGAGGGAGGAAGAGAGGACTTGGTTTCTGGCCGAAGCAAGTTGCTTCCCCCGACGCGCTATTATGGGTTTAGTCAATGTTAGTTTACCATTTGATTGGAATTAGTAAATTGGTTTGTGTATTGGTCGCGTCAGTTAAAATAACGAGTAAGAGTTATGTTGACAAACTTTTACTACACGAACCCCACTAATTTGACGGGTAAAGTGTAAACGAATAATCAGTGCTTAATCTGTGCGTTGATTAAAAGTCCTTTCGGAGTGAGTAATTGCGTCTAGCCAGCCGCCAAGAACGCCAACTTACAGGGCGATCTGCCTTGCGTCCAGCCAGCCTCCAAGAACGCCAACTTACAGGGCGATCTGCCTTGCGTCCAGCCAGCCGCCGAGGGCGCCCACATACAGGGCGATCCGCCCCGTATCCGGACGGATTCCAGCCGCAAGCGGACATCACCAAGCCTTCTTGAGTGTTGTGATCCACGCTAAGTGAAAGGTATTTTCCCCCTTAAAGGCCTTTAAGATAACACGTTAAATCGATCGATTCCCCGTTTATTAGTAATAAATATTATGCATTATGTGTTTCTGCAATCACTTTTTGAACTTTTCTGTATTTTAGTAGTTTGCGTATATGTGAAGATTTAGTATTATGAATATTTTGATTAGGTATTTGGACATTTGATAGTATTTGTTTTGGGTTATCTGACTGACTCAATTAAATGGCTATAATCTGATTTTGACATTTCCTTTCGACCACTCCTGAGTCATAATAATTAGTTCGAGCTAGCCGGCCGAGGAACTTCTAATCAATTAATACGTAAGTAGCAAAATTGCATGCGTTTCACGATCAACCAAAAGCTCATATCTCTTTTATACACGGGTATGAATGACCCGTAGAGAATGACCTACAGAACACCTGTAGAGCATGGGACATTAAGCTAATCATGCGATAGTCGTCGCATTGTGATGCATTGTTTTTCATCGGTAGAATAACATATGCAGACTTAAGCCAGTCTGACCGGATTTTGCCGGTTTGACCGTTGTAGTATTTCTTATACTCCTACTAATATTTTGTTATTGAAATTCTTTAATATGCGTGGCTGTGCTTTTCCCGTTGTCCTTTTTCCTTTGATACTCTATGTACGTTAAAGAGATCTTTCCTTTGGAAATGTTTTATCTTATCACATTTGCCTGCCAACCAACACTCCTTGGCTTCCCTGCATTTTACGCGAATATTTCTGATAAGTTCGGCGTATTTCGTTTTACTTTTCAACGTCTGTTTCCTCCGTTCATTCATCAGAATCAAAATCTCATCAATCATCCATTCCTGTTTTTTGTCATTATTCACAAATCCGAGATCAGTTTCCTGGGTAGTGATTAGCGTTTCCTTCAATTTCCTCTATAAGGGCTCTATATATTTGCACTGTCCTGTCTTTTCAAATATTTTAAAACTTTTAAACCTGTTTTCTAGCCTTTGGCTGACGTGTGTTGTTAACACAGGGTTATCCGGTTTTTAACATCAATGCCTCTTAAGTAAGTTTGTATACCTCATAATACCTCAATAACCGCAATAAAATCAAATTGGATATTTTAATTTCGATTTTAGATCATCAGGTTTATTAATACCGAATAAAATTTTATGGATTCCATATGTTAGCTTCATGGTGAATTCACATGGGCGTCGATGGCTAAAAGGCGACTGGACTGTTTTGGGATAACCCAAGCTTAATGGGGCTCAGTAAGAGTCCTTTACCTAGCATAAAGTTTAACTATATTATCAGTCCAAAAACAGCAGTAGTCGCAATAAAACCTTGGAGCAACAACCCTTCAAATAACATTGAAACTCTTAAATATTCATTGTGAATGACATTTTATTAACGACCGAAGGTTGTCCAGCGACTCGAAGTTGGGCATGGCAGTATAATCAAGAGAGAAACACCAAGTCTTCCCAAATTAGTTGGGAAGACTTGGTGTTTTTCTCTTGTCGACATTTCATTACATATGGAAATATTGTAGGGGAGATAGAAAACAAATGAAATTAAAATTTTCAAACGCATTAGAAATATCGCCTTACTTGACGCCTGGTCAAATGCAAGAAGATTATAAGGAAAGTACAGCCAATCGTTTGAAACTAAATATAATTATACTTTAATTGTGAATAGTATAACGTAATACACGAATAACGGAGTGGAGGCGTGTCATATCTTTTAGATTGATCATATCAAAGTTTACAAATTCTCCCTTGCATTCATTAATTCCCCCAAAACAAAATTATATGAAAAAATTGCATTCGCATTGTGTAACAATAAGAAAAATGGAAATCAATGGATCCATTACCAATATATAGTTAGTAGAAACAAAATTTAACCAAATGAATCTCTATATGACTGCCGAAACAATCAGAGTGTAAAGAAATGGAGTCTATATATTTAGATATAGGCTAAATTTTATCAAATTCTCTATTTGATGTTCTTCCGAGTCTCTAAACTGATGTTTCTGAAATTTAATAAACAAATGAAGTCTTTCCAGGACGTTTTTTTTTTAAATCACTAAAAATTTAATATGACGCACACCTTTCCCATGTATGTTACTTTGGAAATTATAGTGATGTACAATTTCGTCCAGATTCCAATGTTCCTAAAAAATTAAAAATGTACTTCTTAGTACTTTCAAATCGAAAACTTCAGTTAATAGAAATAGGATTGGCATACAATTATGCCACATGATTATAACCTGGCAAAGAAATAAAATCGCTCAAATTATTTCAATAAGCACACTTTTAAGATAATAATAGATGTGAAATGAGAAACTTCCGAAATTTCATTCTAGGAAGCTTGGTTGTACGTACAAGTACATACATTCGAGTTCAATACGGCCCATATTTAGACAAAGGTATCATTATGTAGAGTATTAAGGTCTCAATTCAAGTTTTAAGCAACTTTAAAATCCATCATATATACTGTCTCTGCCGTAGGTATTAAGGACTTTCCCAGGCTTGCCCGGATCCGTTCTCCCTTTCGAGATATTCATGAACGAACCACAGATCGGTTTTTAAGTCACGTGATCGTTAAACGCTAGAGGTTTGCTATTCGATAGCAGAACGCGACGAAAATTAGACGCAACTGACGTAATCAAGCCGACGACGGTTTCATAGCATGGGCGAACAGGATTTGGAGCAAAAACTAACTCACCTGGGGTCACCTTCTCGGGAAATGAAATCTAGTATAATAAAAAGGATATGGGCTAGAGATGAGCGCCAGGCACCAGTTTCGAGGCCTCGTAGTCTGGGAGAGGTACCTTAGAGCAATCGGTGCGATTCCTGGGTAGGGCAGGTTCGGGTCGATGTCTACGCCCGATCCGGAACCGGACCCGGACTCAGACTCTGAAAACGAAACAGAAGTTTAGATCCTTTAGATCCAAATGCATAAAATGTTTGTAATATCAGATAAATTCTGATGGACCACCTGATTTGAGCATTTATTATATTTAAGGAAGCATTCAACTATGTGCGATTTACGCACATAATCCTGTTGGAATGGGACAACTCGTAGTCGCCGACTCGCCGTTGGTATACAAGTTATCCTATAGTTAGTGCGACAGACTACGTGGCTATGTATAACTCATAAAGCTATTAAAAACCTCTTAAGTTAAGTTAAATTAAGTTAAATTAGACGTGACCCTTCGTAACTTCGCTCACTCAGATATTTAAAAAAAGTTTCAGCTGAAATGTGGTTTTTATATTTCGTTCATAATATTCAAAAATCAGCTTTAATTCCAGTTTTCATTGCAGTCATCCCTCGGAATACGTTCCAGTGCTGTTTAAATACTTTTTTTAGCATCCCTTATAGTGTAACGTTATTTTTTTGAGAAGAGGCATGAGTCTACAACCGTAGCCAGATAATTGGAAATAATTCAAGATCGTTTGATATGCAACCAACTTAGCTCTTTACTTAGCAACTCCACTTAACTTTATACTCACACATTTTATGCAATTCACCTCCCCGGGAGCCAGAATAACCTGTTGACATAGCTCGTTTGCCCCTAAAGCCAACATGAGTCAGGTAGTGAAGGTAAATGTAGATTATAACCTCTAACAGGCCACATGTAATTAAATACCAGGAATAGGGCCGGTGTAACAGGACTGGTGTCGCAAGGGATAGGGTATCATGTTGTCCCTCATTAAGGGTTAAGTTATTAGGTTCGGCTCCCTTCCTTTGTGATCACATTTCTGGTTCATGAGAGGTTATGTGCGAGAACTAGCTTAAACACGAATAACGTCAGATAAGGCTCCGGGAGAATAGGTAGTAATACAAGAACGAACTTATCTTAGCTAGGATTGTGTGGACTAGGTAGAGAACAGGTAATCTAGAAATTCTAACATCCAATTATAACACATGTAATAAATTGCCAATAATAGAACTGATGTACCCGGAATGTCTTCAACGGGGATATGATAGATTATCACGCAGTCCATATCTAAGGGTTGAACCCTTAGGTTGATCTCCCTTCCCCTGTGAACACATTTTTGGATAAGAGGTTAGATTCAGTAGGAAGATTCGGCTCAAAATGTAGTAAGAAGTATGGGCGACCTTTAGGAATATATAGTGAATCCCTACAGGAACATTACTCAAGGAAATAAGGATAATTTGATTAATATCTATCCATTCCTAGAAGTCAAGGGTATGCAACCCGTCATACAAGTAGTTCTAGTTCACTCATATAAATATGTCTCTCTTTCTCACAAGTGATCCGGATTGGTTGATAGCTAGGAACATTTATTTGTGTTGGTAACGAATACTGGTTAAGTTTACAGTAACACTTTCTAGAATGGTCGTTTTTTTATATAGAAGGAACGATTAGTATAAAAGAGGACAGGTTCCCCTGACTCGCTCTCTTTTGGGGTGATTTCCGAATCCGAGTATTAGTAGGAGAATTAGTGTTATTGCGATTATTGTTATTAGCTCTTTTGGGTGATTTCCGATTCCGAGTACTAGTAGGAGAATTAGTATTATTGCGATTATTGTTCTGGTCTCTTTTGGGTGACTTCCGATTCCGAGTGTTAGTAAGAGTAGTAGTATTATTGCGATCATTGTTATTAATCCGAGTGTTAACCCGAGTGTTACGGAGAGTAATTATCGTTAGTTCGAGTGAGCATCAGCCAGTCTCCCGGTCTCCGAGTTAAGTGAGTGCGCGTGACGATCGATCACAGAAAACGGTGTTACGTGGGCTGATGGACGACAGGCGACAGCGAAGTGAAGTCTCCGTTCCGACCGTTCCGTTGTGAATAGATATCCGCAGCGTCGCTTTCCCGACCCAAAGACTCCGCCGCCCCGACAACAGGGGGGCCCGGGGCAGCCGTTCCAGCCGGTCATCCGAGAGACCCGAGCAGCCGTTCCAGCCGGTCATCCGAGAGGCCAGAGCAGCCGTTCCAGCCGGGGGGGGGGTTCCGAGAGGCCCGAGCAGCCGTTCCAGCCGGTCATCCGAGAGGCCCGAGCAGCCCTTCCAGCCGGTCATCCGAGAGACCAGTCCCCGTTCCGTCACCTGCGGTGTCACCAGAGCATCAGCGCTGTCACCAGATAGCCGTTTGACCGTGAGAGGCAGGAGGCTCCGCTGATATTCCCGTCATCCCCGTTCGAGCCAACCGATCCTCGATCGTGGGCCACTGGCAGCGTCGCACCCGTACAGGTCGGAATCTTAGTTAAGAAGTCAGGTTAGGGAGGATAAATTGTAACATATAGGTTGGTTGCATATACGAGAGTTGGGTATCGAATTTCTCTTTACAAGCAAGTACTGGCTATTAAATTCATTCATTAGAGTTGCTCAAGTTTTATTTAACGAATATAACCTCAACCTCTCTCTCGGATTCGAATAAGCCTTCGTAAAGGTAAGTGAGACGTTTGATAGCTGTGAGACATTGTTCGACTCCCCTTAACAGCTAAAGGAGGCTCGAGATATCAGTCAGGGCCGGGCTTTGTAGTTGTTGGCGCCCTTTACCATCGAGTATCTGGTCATATTGTAGTTCACCCACGACCACTCACCGACGAGTTGAGCTAGTCGGGCCCCGTTAATAAGAACGTCTAACGATTTGTAACGTCGATAAGACTTAACGTTGCAATAGTTTCAGTACAATGTCAGGTCTTGGGCCGGCAATGTAGCGACATCGAGTATATACTTTCCGTTCAACGTCTCCCATAAAAAATTTTTGTAACAATTTTTCAGTCTGATCACGATGATTCGCTGATAATGATCCCACCTTACTGCGTGTACGGCATATATCTAAGATCATAATGATGAAATAGGTGCATATCTATTGTAGTTCTATAGCAATAATAGAAATAATATGTAATGATCGGAGCTTTTTGGCAAGACCAAAAATTTACCAAAACAATTAATGAAACTGAAAATGTGGTATGGACACCTACGAAGAATGGATACAAACAGATGGCCCCAAAGAGTGTGGAGATGGATCCCAACGGAGAGAAGAAGAAAACGAGGAAGACCTTTAAAAGACTGGAATGAAGGAGTCAAGGAAGCTATGGAAATGAGAAGACTGACGGGAAACGAGTGGCAATATAAAAAACAATGGCGCTTAGTATGCGAGAAACGGCCTTAGTTTGCTGTATACAACTCGTGTATATATATAATTAATGAAACTGAACTGAGTATTAGGACCGATATTACTTTGGGTGGGATTGACTTAATCAATAAAATTTGGCTTCAATACTGATTTCCTAAGCGTAGGCGCAGGGCTTCTCAAATCCATGCTTTAATCGGTTTGGGATTAAACAACCGATAAAAAAATATATCTCGATTAAATAAAAGAAATTGTATGACCCAACAGTGCCGAACAAAGCCAAGCAATCCGAAACGATCAGATGTCCCGTTCAAAAATAAAATAATCCAGTATAAAACCCACACAAAAAAATAACATCTAAAATCATACAAGTCAAATAAAATGGTAAAATTCCCGTTAACAATACTAACACCCCCTGTATATGGAAAGCATTTTCGCGGCAGAATACAAGAAAGTGATGTTTCTAGACTCCACCGATCGGTTAACCGAGATTGTAGCAAGTTTTGACGTGACGAAACCACCCCGAAAATTAAGGGATACACAACCCTTCCGAATCGGAATAGCCTCACCCGGGGGGGCCTCGGAGTGTTTTCCGCCGACAACTCTGGTCTCGGACCGGAAATCTGCGACGTCTTCGCTCTCCAGGCGGGATTCGCTAACACGTTTCATTCGAGCGGATAAGACGAAAAAAACCGTTTGACTTTTCACCTTCAAAACGACTCTACTCCCAATACTTCGGGCTCTAAACTCCCAACTTACACTACTTGCGTAAAGTGCTCCAAAATTCTAAAACTACAGGCAAGATAAAACTCGAGAACTCAGAAATTACGACTTCCGCGTGAGTTACTCTAGATTTCCCAAAATTCAACTTCTAACAAATTTACACTGAAATTCAAAAAAAAAATACTACTCTCCCTTGAAAAAAAAACTCTAAATCTCAGATATAAATATGACTCTTTGCTTTTTTCTACCTTCAAAAATTACGCCTTTCGCGTACGAACTCTGAGTCCTCAAAAATTACTCCGTATAATATCACTCCAGCACTTACGCCTCTCGCGTACAAACTTTAACACTCTCGAAGATTACGAATCTTGCGTAACGAACTCTAGGACTCCAACAACTACGACTCTGGCATGAGAACCCTGAAACTGCCAAATTGACGACTCCCGCGTAACGAACTCTAGGACTCCAAAATCGCGACTCACGCGTAAACTCTGTGTCTCCAACAATCTGCGACCCTCGCATAAGAAACTCTAAAATTGCCAAATTTACGCCCGTCGCGTAACGAACTCTAGAACTTCAAAATTAAGACTCACGCGTAAAACTCATTAATTCTAACAATTACGTACAAACTCTAAAATTCCCAAACTTTACAAGTCTCGAGCGACAACTGTAAAACTCAAAGAAAATTACGACTATCTCGTGATTGCTATAGCTTAACCAATTACGCCTCTCGCGTACAACTCTAACACTCTCGAAATTACCACGCTGGAACAACAACTCTAAAACTCCCAAACTTTCAACTGTCGAGCAACAACTCTTAAACCCTAAGAAAAATTAAGACTCTAGCGTAAACTTATGAACTTCTAACTTACTGCTCTCAAGCAACTACTCTAAACTCTCCAAAAGAATTATGACAAAACTTACGACTCCCTCGTAATAACACCAAACACTTTACTTCGCCTTGCGAAACAAAAATCTAATTCCCTTAGATCCCGGACCCTTACAAAAAAAAGGAACACTCCAGTTATCACAACCGACTGACTAAAGAGAACGCGTAACCGGACGGGAACGATGCTCCCGTCCGAATCCCTTTTTCTACAATTTCTTGTCTTTATGAAAACTCTGTTTCCCTTCCCTTGGGCACTAAGTTGTCCGCCAAATTGTCCCTCCATTTTTTTTAATTGCTCATTTTTTTCCTACTCGGCCTATAAATATTCCTCATACGTCACAGGATACGCCCCTTTTACTGAATAATTATCGAACTCGCGATTTTTCTGCGTTTCTTCGACTCAATAAGTATATGTGAGCGGCGCGATGGCGCTGTAATTGATGAAACTCAAGATGTAATTTGAGGCGTCCCGAAAAAGTCGGCAACTCTGGACGCCCACGTACGATCCAAGGATTTGGCGTTGTTTTCGCTGTGTAGAATTTAGCATACGAATCCAAATTGTCTATTTTGCAACTTTTGTCTCTCGGGAACAGTGTTACCATACGTACGGATTTTTCCGTACTTGTACGGAAATTTAGCAAAAAGTACGGAGTACGGACCTAACGTTAAATCCGTACGCAAATGTACGGACTTTTTGTCACTAATGCCTTTTGACACTATTACTTAGCATATTTTAGTTAGTTATTGACAAATAAAGATATTCTCAAATAAATCCAAGACATCCAAGTTTACGTCAATTGCAAATATGCTAGCCAGAATGACGTCTGCAAATTTGTGCCACTTAGAAGATTTTTCTGAAGTTGTAGAGGATGAAAATGAGAACTTTACTGTAGATTAAGTATTACTGTTGATGCAACCGGATTTTATCCTCCCACTACAACAAAGTTTATAGGTTGATAGGTTTATAGGTTTAATTGTATGATTGGGTGAGCAACATACATAAGTTATGTTTTACATTATATTATATCTGCGTGTATAGCTTTTTTTTGAATAATCGTTTTCTGTAAATTGAAAAATCTGCCATTGCATTATATGTACGGATTTTTTTCTTAAAATACGGACATTTTTGGTGCCTGTGTACGGAATTTCGATGTCGACCTTGTGGCAACACTGCTCGGGAACGACAGTCGTCGTTTATTACTGTGAGAATCAACTGGTATTGTAATAAACGTGCGATCTCGTAAAGGTATTTTTATTTTCAAAATTAATACCTGATCGTACCTACGATCTTATATACCCCACTAACTGCTTCAGCAAACGTACGATAACTTTCGTTTCTCAACCCTGGTAAGTGGCTTACAACTTCGTCACCAAAACGTAAGCAGTTTGATGGTTATTAACGTCGGTGTGTTTCTAATTAACCATCGGGAGTATTCTACTAATAATTGCGTAACGTCCTGGATCAGGATTCACTCACGGCAACAAAACCACTGAGTTATTTGAATTAAAATATCTTGTAATTCTTTTCTACACTTCGCTCGGTAATTTACATATACAGGGTCCTGTGTCTAAATGTTACAATCTTCAATCCACCAATTAAAAAAATACTAAACCTCTTCTAATATCTTCCTATCGACATACTTTCTGCTGATCTTATCAGATATTCATCAGGTTCTTCTTAATATTTTGATGAGTTCTAAGTAGCCTTCCAGTTTCTACAACACCGTTATCTGATTACAGAACCAACCAAACCAAATAAACAACCATTTTCTTTCTAACGAGACACCGGCAAGTTCGAAGATCAGGACTAAATAAAATACCGTTCACGATTTACTTTCTAGCTATTTTCATTATTCGCGGTGCTCCAAATGCAAACGAATATTTTGAAATAGTATCCAAAGTCGACCGACCGAGTTCGAAGGGCAACAGTCATCCGACCGAATTATCTGACCGAGTGCAGTTATGCCGCTACTACCGATCGACCGTGGAACCAGGATCGTCCGTCCGTTCAAGGTATTCTGACCGTTAGGGAAATCCGACAGCCCATTCCCTGCCGTTTCCTTTGGGTTAGACCGACGGATTAACTCTTCCCAAGGTGATACGCGGGAGGATCAATCTAGGCTATTTGGGCTGGCTCTCCCTAGGGTGATACTCTGGGTGGCCTACCCGAATACAACCCAAACGGACTCCTTAACGTTCCTGTTGAGTTAGGCCGACGGATTGATTCTTCCCAGGGTGATACTCGAGCAGATCAATCCAGGCTGTTTGGACTGGTACTCCCCAGGTTAATACTCGTGGCCATTCCAAATATAATCTGACGGACTCCCGGGTGTCCAGATTACCCGCTGGGGCCCCCATTCGCCCTGCTATTGGGCTGTTGCTGTTAGTACCTTCCGGGGTGTATACTCGGAGGGGCACTGATTCCTTTATCAGCCGAACCGGTGCCTGGAATACCGATTATGTCTTGCTTTCCTAACGTAATTCGCGACTGCGGTTTATAATTAATAAATAGCGCGAATCAAATACACCGAATTACATGACCGTTAACCAGCTTGCTCGATTTCACTCATAATGCTTGCTCGCCCTCAGCTTAACCGTTGCAGTAAACTAGCTTTCCTATAATAATTGAAAATATCACCGAATAGATTAGCTAGGCCGCCTCCGCATTAACCCCCCCCCCCCCGTATAATAACCGAACCGTGCATTGTTGCACGACCGCTCCGTAAGACCGAGAGAACCCCACGCATTTCCGATGTATATAGTTGCCGAATTTCTCCGTATCTCGTAGTGTTAGGGAAAGTTTGTACATAGATGCGGTCATTCCGTAGAGACCGTTAGCTTAGTAATTATTATAGTTGCCGATGTTTCCGTTTTTCTGACCTCTATTTTTTTATCTCTACTCTGATGGGTTCTCCTATAATAAACTAATTTGAAATGTTCTTCGAATCGTGTTTTATTTTCACGGACCCCCTGGCATTCTCCTGAGTATCAGACTCAGCCGTGGCATTAGGGAGTAAACCTTTAAAAAATCTGGCGCCCGAGCGAACCGTTTCGTAAAACCAACTGTAAATTCTGAAAACTCCGCAACTAGCGCCGATTCAACAAGTAACCCGTTCCTTCTGTCGAAGTCGTTCCGCCGCCAACGACGAAACGAGAGGAAAGAGCGTTACGATAGCGTTAATATGTGATATCAGAAGGTAACCTAATAAACTTTTTGGCTTCGTCGAAGTCAGGTCGTAATGTCTACTCTAAGAGATATAATACTTACGGCGAGTTGGCAAGGGTAAATCGTTTAGCCTCCAATCCTGTGTAACACCCTGGGGGTGTTTAAGGGATTTTTATTGATTAGATTTTTTGTGTGTAACATTAGGAACGAGTACGCTGTATATGAAAAGATTAAATCGTTACGTGACTTATTTCTTATTACTACGTAATGGTAACCGACTTGTAACTGTAACATGAACCCGAAAACTGCAAACGGTGATAATAATACACTTATTGTCCGAGTTCAAGGGTCCAAATTCTGTTACTAGGGTCGACTAGCAAAAGTCGCAATTGCATCACTTAAATTAGTTCACGAAGGCGAACTTTATGACGTAATGAGGATATTCATAGGATCAGTACAGAAATTTTGACCAATAGAATTTTGGAGGGAAAATTTTGATCGAGTTTTGTTACCTAAAGAAAGGAGGACCGAGGGCCTCTTGGAAAGAATTCAGTTCAGAGTTACGGAGTCGATCCGGACACTGGACTCCCGTCCGGTGGTGTTTTTATAGTGAGTGGTCGTATTGTTTTGAAGGTAAGCACCCTAAGGCAGTTCAGAGTTAGGAAGAGACGGTCGGGGACCGGACTCCAGGTCAGTTGTGTTTTGTACTGAGTGTTAAGGTTTTATTTTAAGATCTGGGACCTTTGATGAATCTTAGAGTTTGATTCGCGAGTCTGGGACCTTGAGAGTTAGAGTTTTTTTTGTTCGACGAGAGCGAAGTGCAGTCTTTTGATTTATTACGTGGGAGTAGTAAATTTTGTTGAAGTTCAGAGCCTTTTCTGTTTTAAGTAGTAATTTTGGAAGTTTTAAAGTTTGAACGTGGGAATAGTAGAGTGTTGTTGAGTTGCAGACTAGTTTCATTTTGAGTAAAATTTGGGAGTTTTAAATTTCAGACGTAAGAATAGTTATTGTTTTAACTGCAGAGTAGAATTTATTTCGAATCGTAAATTTTGGGAGCCTAAAGTCTAGAAACGGGATTGTTAATTAGACAAAGGGGCAGAGTCAGTCAATTTCCGTCGCCCGAGTGAAAGCGCGTTAGTGACCAAATTCCGCCGAGCAAAAGAGGGCTTAATACCGGGCCGAGACGATTCACCAACCAGAGAGATCTTCTAGGCATTGGGTGAATCGTTACTACTGTAACGAAGCCGATTTTAGAGAGTTGAGAGTAGACCACCCACTATACAACTGATCGCGAAATCAAGCCTATCTCGGATAGATGGCGGCCGATAAGGCACTGTTCAATTTACCATCGCTTAAATACCAAGACTGAATGAATATGAGCCACTCGCCCTCTACGGCGTCCTCTGCCCGAGTTAATCCAAGGCGAGAACCAAGACTTGTTTATAGCAAGTCGATCCGATCCGTCTATCTGTCTATTGTAAACGTCACCGCCGTTAGTTATAAGCCGCCATATTATTTGTTATTTGTGCGTGTACGTAAATTGTACATTGTCCCCGACCGATAGTCTTAAGCCGCCTGAACTATTCGTAGTTATTCGTCTATTGTGAAAGCGTCCCCGACCGCTAGCTAGTAGGCTATACGTTATCTGTGATTTTTCGTTGTGAGCGTACCGACCGCTAGATATAAGCTATCTGTGAGTGAACGTTTACTACATGTTAAACCGGCGGCTGCGAAAACGTCCGTTTTCCCAACCGTCCAGAATTGCCGCACTACCGAATATTAGCCACAACACGTTTTCCCATCGTCTACGTATTTAGCTATTTCTCTTTTATTGTAAAATTGTTAAGACAATTTTCCGTTTTCGCATTTTCAATATTAGGAGGGGTTTTTCATTTTTCAGATCTCAACCGTTTGCAAAGTATTTTATTTTCCGCATTTTCGCTTAGTTAAATAGTTTTCGATCTTTCCGATTTCATTTAGAATAAAATTTTATTTCTCTCCAACTGTGATACTTTTATATTTTCGCATTTGTGTGTTTCCTTTCCGAGATATATAAATAATTGTAAATAAGTTTTTGCCGACCTCCGTTCGACGACCTAAGCATGTGTCAGTCGAACGCATTGTTTTAACTACCGATTGCGAATAAAATAATTTTGGATTTTCTATTTTTTGAGCGTGTGTTTCATTCCTACAGACAACCCTGGTTATCTCCTGAGTTCGTAAATTACCCAGGCACATTCCCGAGGGAGAAAACCCTTAAAAATCTGGCGCCCGAGCAAAACAGTAAAACCGACTCCTAAAACCGATTAACCGAACTCCCGAACTCCGTCCCAGCGCCAAATCTCACAAGTAACCGCACCTAAGCGCGTCACACTACCTAATTCGAAAGGGTCGTGTAGCCCTAAATTTTGATTTTGACACATCGACAGCTGTGCAATCTCGATAATTTGGTTAATGGAATTTTGGAAAAGTCACTTCCCTCATATCTCGTAGCGACAATTTCTCATATACAGGATTAAGGGTTTAAGGGAGATTTTACTTCACTACTTGTTTTTTTTTGGGGTTCTGTATGTTCACTAAAAATCTGTTTAAAAATCATATTTGATTTCGTTTTGTTGTGTGTTACTTTTAGACGTGGATTGTTCAACTTTATAACCTGAAAGACTTAGCGGGATAAACTAATTCTTTGTATTATTTTGATTTAATATTTTAGTTAATATAATTTTCTATTTTATTTAGTCGTTTATTGTTTTAAAAACTCGATTAAAGCGGGCATTTGTGAAGCCCTGCACCCATGCTTCGCTAAGGAACCAGTTAATTGTTGAAAGTAATCAATTACCTCAATTAATCCCACCCAAACGTAATATCGGTACCTATACCTTGACCAGTGCGTCAATCTTCTATTACCCCAATAAGGGCCGTTATTACACCTGTGGATTACTGATGTTGTTATATAGATGAGTTATTAACCAAACAACAGGTTGCCGAGAAGCCCTATACAACAAAATTTTTTATAACTGTGACAACATGATTATCAATTAAATCGATTGCTTTTGCGATACTTGTTACATATCATCAATTATTTACTAACACATTTTCATTTACAAAACATCCTTTAATGCTAATGCATAACCTTCTGCGCATGTAATAAGATATTCAATTACCTAATAATAACCTTACTGAGTTCTCTTTTTCTTTGTGTTTCTAAAATTTCCCCACAGCAGCAATGTCTTTAGCGTCTTCGTTTGCGTTCTTGAAAGCCTGTGTATTACGGCTTCAATATTGTAACGTTTATTTTATAATTTATTTAGATTAATTGAACACTAATTTATTTAACACACTTAACTACTTGTTCACTAGACTAGACACTACATAATTTATTTGTACTGCTCCGCATTCGGATCGTATGTCGCGTTCACGTCTGCTTCTCTACTTCTAACTAACTCCCTCGATCACAAGCCCCCTTATATATACACCCCCAACCATAATCGAGATCCTTCTCGTACCTTCTAGAACGCCTACGCAGCAAATGTTCAGAAGGTCACAAATTAATTGCTTTTCGTAAACAACATTCCGGGAAAATTCGTGCAGCTGTCTTTACGCGTCGTAGTTGGTGTCGCGTTGTTTACTTCTCGCATTACACTGCCCCCGCCTTAGAGACGTTTCGTCTCGGAACGTATCCCTGGTAGGCCCATGCAGGAACCTGCAGTTAGTCCCCCGCTTACAGCGAGACGTGGCGTCAAAATAACAGGGGACCGTCTTCCCGAGTCGACATGGTGCAGGCCCAAAACAGCAGACTAAAACTTCCACTCCGGTATTCTTCAACACTACTTCCAGCATATTCCGGACAACCCTCCAGTCCAGCTGATCTCGTCCAGCACCTAACTTGGGGACAGCTAGCTTCCTGATGTCGAGCTCCAGCAGTCGGTCTCGTAGCCTATGCAAGGTTCGCCATACATCGTGATAACATGGTTTAAGGGACCCGATCTCCTTCGTAACCAGATAAAAGATGTGTCTTACGTTGTCATGTAGTTCCAGAAACTTGCCAATTTCCGGGAGTTGCGCTCTGAGTTGTTCCAAGCGCCCGTACTTCTTCTTGAAAACCGTGGCGATACCTCGTGACATTACCAGGTCGGTGGACACACAATGGGCCAACGAGTATTCTTCAGGTACGCTGAACAAATCCTGTTGTTTTTCACAGGTTACCCCATACCGTGCTTTTCCGGTACCCCCGTAGGCGCTCATAAATTCTTCGAACGAAAGTTCGTTCTCCTGCGCCAACGTGTTTCTTACTCCGGGAACCTCCGCCTCATCGTGCGACCCCTCATAGGGTGCCAACCGATTGAAGTGCACCACTCTCGGCTTGCCATTTGGTAGTTATCTTGCTGTTTGTCGAATCGGCAGTGTCTCGCCCGTGTCAATTTTATGTGTCACGACCTTAGTCTTTCCCAGCTTCCCATTCTCGGTGGTAAATATGTCCTGGTACTTATTTATTAATTCGTTGGCCTTTTGTTTCTGTATGGGCGAGAGAAACGCACTGGTCTGGGAAAGAATTTGTTTCAAGTCCTGCGGAGTGTGTCTGGACCTTTCTTCCTCACTAACGCCCCTTACGATGGCCGAAGCGGCTTTACACGTGCCCAGCTTCGTACCCTTCTTGATGGTAACCGGGTACTGATTGATGTTAAGTAGTCGCACAGGCACTTCACTTGAGAGAGTAACGAGCGCCTTTCCTACCAGTACCCCCCGAGCCAGTCGATTGTCATCGTTTTCTGGTTCGATCACGGCTGGAATTCCCTCTTCCACAACACCCCTCAGACAGGTAGAGGTGATCGTTTCGCTTCGTTCCGGGAGAATCACATCTTCTGCCATTATTACGTCTAACACAAAGTTGTCACGATTGTGTAGCAGTAATTCTTCTTGACCGATCCTCAACACTCGGTGTCCGAAATCCAACTGGAATCCATGATTCCTCATGACGTCCATCCCCAGTATGACGTCTTCCTCAATTTCGGCTATGAGAACAGTATGGTCAAACTTTACTCGTCCCAACGTCATGCTAACCGTCGCTTCTCCGTGTATTACTGCCTTCTCCCCAGTGGCAGTTCTCAATTGCCACCTACTTGGCCTAATCTTCCTACGGTCCCTCACAACTTCTGAGCGTACGATCGTCTTCGTAGCTCCCGTGTCCACAAGCATGGCGTGGGATTTCCCGTCGATAGTGCCATCGACGTACGCGCTCCCCAATTGGTGGGAAAACGAGGCTATACTGGCCCGGGGGTTTCCACTGCTACGGGTCGACGTTCCCCCTTTCTTATCGACCCGCATTAGTTTTCCTAGGTCTTTGCCGGCGCCGCTGTTCTAGGCCGCTTGCAAGAACTCTTCACATGGCCCACTTCGCCACAGTTCCAACAGCGAACTACCTTCTTCTTCGCTGACAGCACCTCCATGATCTGCTGTAGGACCCTTTCCACGAGCTTTTCAGTGTCTACTTCCTCTGTAACCGCTCGAAGACGGCCGTGACCGCGGGAGGCTTCCATGGCTGCATCATGCTCCAGTGCGATGGCGAGCGCGTCCATTAATGTTTTCGGTCGAGCTAGTCTCAGGGCCCTCTGCAGTTCCTGGTCCCGCAGCCCGCTCACGAACATCTGCACTGCGAGGCACTCCATCATCTGTTCCGGTGCCGTGGGATACGCCAACCTCACTAGTCTGGCTACGTCCGCTTCGAACTCCTGCAGGGTCTCATTCGATCTCTGACGGCGATTGGACATCTGGGATTGATGGACTTGCTCCAGATGTGTTTGGCCGAACCGCATTTCCAATCGCCTCAGCAGCTCATTGTAATTCCCGGCTTCCTCGGTGGATAGCGTCTGAAGAACTTCCAACGCCTCTCCACGTAAGGCTACCGTAAGGGAAACAGATTTCTCGTGAGGCGACCAAGCATTAGCCTCCGCTGCTGCCTCAAACTGCTTCTTGTAGCTAGCCCACGGAATTTTTCCATCGAACGTTGGGGGCGTCACTCGATTGGTCGATATCGAGTTCTGTTGAGCGACCGCCTTTATTTCTTCCTTCGTCTCGCCGCTACTGACTCGCTTTAGTCGTTCTTCCAACTGCTTCATCTTCTGTTCAATTTCGTCTTCTTTCCCCTCGCTGCTACTGAGTTGTTCTAGTCGTTCTTCCTACTGCTTGATCTTCTCTTCAATCTCCTTAAGCTGAGCCTCAATCTGGTCGGTTATCTCTTCCCTCTGGGCGGCGATTTTTTCCCTCTGGGCAGTGATTTGAGCAGTGATGTCTTCCCTCTGGGCGGCGATTTCTTCCCTCTGGGCAGCGATTTCTTCCCTCTGGGCAGCAATTTGTGCAGTAATATCTTCCCTCTGGGCGGCGATTTGGGTAGAAATATCTTCCCTCTGAGCGGCGATTTGAGCAGTGATGTCTTCCCTCTGGGCGGCGATTTGAGCAGTGATGTCTTCCCTCTGGGCGGCGATTTGAGCAGTGATGTCTTCCCTCTGGGCGGCGATTTGGGTAGAAATAGCTTCCCTCTGGGCGGCGATTTCTTCCCTCTGGGTGGCGATTTGGGTAGAAATATCTTCCCTCTGGGCGGCGATTTCTTCCCTCTGGGTGGCGATTTGTGCAGTGATATCTTCCTTCTGGGCGGCGAACTGCTTCGTTATGTCGTCGTCTTCGAACTCGAAAACTTCCGGGTCCTGGCCATTTTCTTTCAAAAATGCCGAGAGTCGGTCCTGGAGTTCGGTCTTCTTCCCTCCTGTTTCCAATTCCCGTTCCTCGAGTCCTTTTTTTAACTCGGCCACTTTTAATTCGCGTAACTTCTTCATGATCCGCTTTTCTGACACCAATGTAACGTTTATTTTATAATTTATTTATATTAATTGAACACTAATTTATTTAACACACTTAACTACTTGTTCACTAGACTAGACACTACATAATTTATTTGTACTACTCCGCATTCGGATCGTATGTCGCGTTCACGTCTGCTTCTCTACTTCTAACTAACTCCCTCGATCACAAGCCCCCTTATATATACACCCCCAACCATAATCGGGATCCTTCTCGTACCTTCTAGAACGCCTACGCAGCAAATGTTCAGAAGGTCACAAATTAATTGCTTTTCGTAAACAACATTCCGGGAAAATTCGTGCAGCTGTCTTTACGCGTCGTAGTTGGTGTCGCGTTGTTTACTTCTCGCATTACAATATTAAGGTTTGTGAAGGTAATCTCCACAGTGCTGACAGCAGAGCAAGAAGATCTATATTTTCTATTACTATAAATAAAAAATCAAAAGATGTGGTCATACTGATCGCAGTGTCAAGCTCAATATATCATCTCTCCTTCAGTCTGTTTTACTTTGAAATTAGAATTCACAAATTTATTCTCGCCATCGAACTTAAGCGGATTTTATTTATTTCGTTTGAGAAAAATCTTTGTTGCGTTGATACTTGTCGATAACGACGACTCTCTTAGAACGGTAATATCTTTGCGCGATCAGGCAATGTAATCTCACAATTACTTACTGCAAATACAGGAGATTTGTTATGCTGGAAGGGGTAAAAAACAGCAAAATGTAATAAACGGTGTTTAATAAAATTCCGAGTAAGATCATAATGATTTTACGAATTAAAAAGATATATTAAGCTTGAACTCGTGAAGTATGCCTCTGATTGAAAACTACAATAGATGCTGGGAATTTAATCTTCTATAATGTTTGTAATAATTATTTTTAAGTAGATCCTGGAGAAACAATATTCTCGAAAAAATGATTTTTATTACCTATTTTTCCAATATAACGGCTCTGGCTCAAGGTCGCAATCTCGGAATACCGATTAGCACACCGGACTGTGTAAATCTACCAAATTCAAACTTTCCTTGACCTTGTGTATTGACAGCTCCTTTTTATGCCTTCATTGCCTGTATTAATTAGTATGGCACTTGTTATATTAGTATTTCTCTGGTCAGTTACAGTGTCACAGTTGCAATAGTATTCAACCTAAATTTCCACAATTAGCACCACGTTAGTCCCGACTTGCAACTTAAACTTTGCAATTATTTTGGGCGCGGGTACACAAGCTATTGCTAAGTGTATATCGCAATTCGGTCATCGACATTATTAAATTAAAACCGCTGAATACACGACATAGACCGAATAAATATATTCGATAAAATCAGTATCAGTATCAGTTGTTCAGCGGTCTGAAGATCGCCATGGCCATGTTGCTGTCCCGTCGCCGTCATCACTATGACAGTCATTATCGCCTACCTGGAAATCACGTAAGGACTCCCATTTTACGTAATAATGTCAATTGCCAATTGTGTTATTTTACCCTTTTTATGTAATTAGTTCTATTTCTTAAAGTTTTCCTATCTGTATATCCCCGTATTTTGTTTTCAATGGTACTCATTATTTATGAAATAATAATTGCATATTTTTCTAATCTTCTTCTATTGTCTACATTGAGTTTCATTCCTACATAGGAAGTCTTGGTAATATAAATTCTAATTGATTTTGGTGTTATATTCATAAAACTACTTCCATTCTAATTGATCTCCATTTGCATTTCTTTTGGCCAGGCTTTGAAGCGTATTCACGTTCGCTTTTTCTTTGTAAATTCTTTTCAAATTTTTCTGGTATATAACAATTATATTTGAATACCATTGAAAAGAAATGCTTATCCACAAAATTGCACCGGATGCGATTCATATCTTGCGTAGATTTTAAGGCTGCTACAAGCTACTACGTATAATTTTTAGCCAACTTCGTATGAATCCTTCCAGCGTCCACCGTCCAGATGACGAATGTCCAAACTGTAATACAACGTGGGAGGAAACCGAAAAATGAAACATATATCTAAGGAATATTTGCCATCAAGTAGAGGAACATTCGACAAAATCTTCAAAATTCTCAGATCTTCCGATTTCAAACTAGAATATATCGCAGTATTTAAACATACATACTTAAGTCTTGTCATAAACTGTAGACAAAGCAGCTTCCACTAAAGCTTTAAAAGCAGGAAGTACTACAGTAGTTAAGTTATTTTATGCCCAGAACGTCTACAATTTTAAACACAACAATATTGGCAATAAAATTGCATTAAGCAATTGGAAGTTGGGAAGGATTTGATACGTTTTCTTATCGACTATTCGCAATAGAAGGGTTTTAAACTGTTGTAGATTCGTCATTTCAACAAAACTTCTTCTTCTTCTAGTGCCTATTCGTTTCGAATATTGACGACCATCCTGGCTATGATGACCTTGTTGACTGCTGCTTTAAACAGTTCTGTGGTTGTTTTTGAATACCATGTTCTTAGGTTCTTGAGCCATGATATCCTTCTTCTTCCGGGCCCTCTCTTTCCAAACACTTTTCCTTGGAGGATGGATTTTAAGAGTTTGTATTTGTTGTCATTTCTCATTATATGTCTGAGATATTCCAGTTTCCTTCTCTTAATTGTTTTTATCACCTCTTTTTCCTTCACCATTCTTTCCAGTCTTTTTTCGTTGGTCACTCTATCTACTCATGATATTCTAAGGCTCCTTCTGTATAGCCACATCTCGAAGGTTTCGAGCTTCTTTTGTGTTGCTTCGGTCAATGTCAAGGATTCCATGCCATAGTACAATATGGAGAACACATAGCATCGCAGGAGTTTTACTTTGATTTCTAATTTGAGGTTATGGCTTTTGAAGATCTTAGACATTGTGATGTAGGCGTCTCTTGCATTTTCTATTCTAAATCTTATTTCTTGTGAGTGGTCCCATTGTTCGTTTATTAAGCTTCCCAGGTAGACAAGTTTGGATGCCCGTTCTATTAGTATATTTTTAATACATAGTTGGCAGTTTTCTCTCTTCTTTTTACTTATGATCATAAATTTTGTTTTGTTGATGTTCATTTCTAGCCCATATCGTTCACTTACTTCATTCACTTTGTTCATTAGCTGTTGTAGACCTTCTATACTATCTGCAAATATGACGGTATTATCTGCATATCGGATATTATTCAGTCGTTCTCCGTTTACAAGAATTCCATTATCATCGTTTTCCAGAGCTTCTCTAAATATCTCTTCTGAATACAGATTGAATATCAGAGGGGAGATAATACACCCTTGTCGTACGCTCCGCAGAATGTTAACTGCCTCTATTGTTTCATCTCCAGCGTTGATTTTTATGGTGGCTGTCTGGTTCCAGTACAGGTTTTGTATAATTCTGAGGTATTTATCATCCATTCCGGTGCCTTTCAGCACTTGTATCATCTTCTGGTGTTGGACTTTGTCAAACGCCTTTTGGTACTCTAGAAAGCAGGTATATATGTCGCAATTCATGTCCCTACACCGTTGGAATAATACTTGTATACTGAACAGTGCTTCCCTTGTTCGCACTCCTTTCATGAAGCCAAATTGTGTGTCTGCTACTCTCTCTTCACACATCTTGTATATTTTGCGATGGATAACCATAAGCAAAAGCTTTAGTAAATGGCTCATTAGGCATATGGTTCTGTATTCTCCGCATTTCTTTGCCCCTTGTTTCTTGGGTAGCAATATAAATTCAGAAATGATCCATTCTTTCGGGATGTTGCCGGTGTCATAGATATTGTTAAATATTTTGCAGATCATTTTTATTGATTCTTCATTCAAAAGCTTAAGGAACTCTGTCTGTATTGCGTCCAGTCCTGGAGCTTTGCCTTCTCTCAGCGATCCTATGGCTGCTTCTATCTCGCTTGTTAGTATTGGTGGTCCAGTTTTTGTTGATAACGAAGGGGGGTCTCCTCTCTCATCGAAAAAGAAATTCTCTATGTATTCCTTTATTCTGTATTCTTTAATGCTTCCTTGGTCCACAATAAGTTCTCCGTTGTCATTGACGAGTTTTCCTACTGTTCTCTTTTTGTACTTGTCATTTATTTCTCTCGCTTTTTTATGTACGTTGAAGTCATCAAACCTTCGTTACAGTGCTTCTATTTCCTGGCATTTTTCTTCCATTTCTTTTTGTTTGGCTTCTCTGATCTTTCTTTGTATTTCACGGTGTATCTCCCTGTATGTGGTTATTTCGTTCTTGTGTTTTCTCCTCTCTTCCATCATCTGTAATATTTCCTGTGTCATCCACGTCTTGTTTTGCCTTCCTTCATTCTTCAGAAATTTGTCCTTCACCTCCTCTATCACTCTGTTAAGTGAATGTATTTTCTCTTCCGTGTTTCCGGCTTTTTCTTCGATCTCCCTACAGTTCTCATTCAAGGCTTTACTTACTTTGTCCTTCATTATTCTGTCTTCAGTTTTCTTATGTCACGTTTCTTAGGAATTTTTCGTTGCAGTTTCTTATACCTGGTTTTGTATTCTCCCACCAGAGGGTTATGATCAGACTGGATGTCGGCGCCAGGGTAGGTTTTTACACTTGTGAAGCTGTTTATATACCTTGCGTTTACCAGGATATAATCTATTTGTTTCCTTATGATAACGTCTTCACCATTATCTCTAGGCGACTTCCACGTATACAGGCGCCTTGGTGGGAGTCTGAAAAAGGTGTTCAGAATAATTAAATTGTGTTCCGCCGCAAACATACTCAGAGTTTCTCCTCTGTCGTTTCTCTCTCCGAGCCCATGTAGTCCAACATGCTGTTCCTCCCTTCCTTTATCTATTTTTGCGTTAAAATCTCCCATCCATATAAGAAGTTCATGTTTCGGTAGGTTATTTATAGTACTGTGAATCTGGTCGTAGAATTCTTGTATTTTTTTGTCACTATGATCGGTTGTAGGTGCATAGACTTGAATGATATTAGTGTTCACTGGTGAAGCGTTGATTTGTATAAGCAGGATTCTGTCGTTTACTGGAACAAAATTACGTACGTGCTTAACTACGCTTTTGTGACCGAGCATTCCCACTCCGTGTTCGTATTTGCCATTCATGGATCCTGAGTAGTAGACTCTGTGGCATTCCCCTGCCGTTGACCGTATAGGTTCATCCGCTTTTTGGACCGATTTCTCAGTCCAAGGACCAGAGATGGCCCTGCCTCTTAACTGCTCCTCCACCCGAAGCTGTTCAACAAAACTAATAACATTTAAATAATATATAAATATGAATGAATCTGATTTACATTGTAAAATAATAACGAGATGAAACATTTAAACTACAGATACACTCAAAAGCACACCACAAGGGCGATTTCGATTAAACCAATAACAAGACCGCAGTTGTCATGTAACGGACGCGACCGTGGCGTTTATTAAGTGACTTGCTTATATTAGAATCCGCTTGAATGTTTAAATTCGGGCTTAAGCATTTCCGCAAAAAATACCCCTAATCAACACTGTCCCGTTAAATCCAATCAAACACTTCATTAGTTAGTGCTCGTCCCTTTCTCTTATATTCCTGTAAAGTATTTGACACGATATTGGCTTACAATGTATTTTTTAGGGTTGTCGCCATGGGGAATTCATTTATCCTAATTTTGTTTAAATGTTACGTAACGGGGGTGAAACGAAATTTCTGAAAGAAACCCTCCCGCTTCAAAAGTTTAAATCCCCGCAGTATTAATTAAATCCGAAAGACGGCGAGTAAGAAGCGGGGGAGATTAAATAAACGAGCCTCGTCTGCGCTTAATTGTATACATCAGAAAAAATGAAACGTAAAAATAAACATACCTTTCCCCTCGCTTTTTTTATTACGCCTACATAAAACCGTGATTATGTTGTATGAGGCGAAAGTTCCGTTATGTTGCCCGTAAAAATCAAACCCTGCCTGTCGAACGCACTCCACAGATATCAATTTTTCATGCCGCCTTCCCTCGCGGCCATTCTCATGACGACGTAATTTCGAATTGTAAAAGCAAAAGTCCCGCTTCTCAAACTCAGGAGAAAAGTTTTGAATTATTTCGGAACAACCGTACCATTCATTATGAGAACCTCTAACGTCCGGTTACATTATGGCTAATATATTTTTATTCATGTATAACTAGCAATAGGCGATAAATAATTTATTGACTACTGGTACGGGATTAGGGGCGGACGCCAACTCGGCACTCTAATGCCCCGAGGCCAAAGTAAACACCCAAAAACGATTAGGGAACTATACTCTATTCAACACCAGAGGAGAGACATAAAAATGTCAGCACCGAGGAGTTCATAGGCGCGCGATGGTCCGTAGGGCCGTAATATATATAACGATGAAGTTTTCCGAGTTATTCTAATTAATTCATCTAACTGCTATATGTATAAAATATTTATTTTAGTTTTTTTTACGTAGTCATTGAGCGTTTCTCTGTTTTACTTATACCTATAACCTAATAAGTGGTATTATTTTTGTGCGATTATGTTTTAAAAATAATTACCTAGTTTGTCGTAAAAATATTTATGGTATACTTACATGATAATATGATGAAATAAGCTATTTCTTCTTAAGTCTCGATGCAACTTTAGAATCTAGACAGATTTACTTTACCTAAATTTATGAATACTTGTGATTATCACGTAAATCCTTCTTAAATAGTTAGATAAGAACTAGTTAATGGAACCTAAACAGTATGGAAGGTAAAATAACTAAAAGCGAAAATCAGTCTAGGTTTCAACCGTTTGTTGTAATTGATGATTGTGAGTATTTTGTGTAAACTTTGTGTCTGTGAAAATTTTGTGAACATTGTGAACATTTTACAGTGTGTATGAAAATGACTTCAACGTCCGCAGAATTTCAGGCGCAATCTTTGCCCAAGGATGCTTCTTCGGAAAGAGAAAAACTTATTGGTTGCAACGTCCATGATTATCTCAAACATCAAAATCATGATAGTAGTGTTGACATTGTAGAGATGTGTTCGCATATGACCGGCGTAGGAAAGTCTACCATCTACAGAATTCCCAAAGATCGAAAGCATGGTTCTTTACGTATCCAAAGAAGCGTTGCGGTGAGAAGACAAAGATAGAATTTGATAATTTTATAAAGAATTCGTTGAGAAGGAAAGTCCATTCATTTTTATTGGGTCCCTGGGCCCAGTGGACTCCTGCTGCTTCCTGGGCCCATAACCATTGTCGATTTTCGTATCAGGATTTATTACATATTTATTATGTGTGCATACACTTATATTTATTTTGACAACTACTGTTTATGGAACAAAATGAACTACTATAGAAACTATCCAAAGCTAACTAGTTATCCCCGGCAAACGGTAGTGCTGACAACTCTAACCGTGGAGAATAACCCTACAATTTTACTTTAAAAACGAAATTCCAACTATCGATAAAATTTTACTGTGGACCATGGAAGATCCAGACTTTCCAAAAATTTCTAGAACAGCACTGTGGCAACTGTTTAAGGAAATCAATTTTTCCTGGAAAAAAATTTCTGATCCAAATCGAATTTAACTGATCAGGATGAAATTGTTTGCTGGAGGCGACAATATCTGCAGGATATAACAAATTATTGACAAAATAATAAAAACATTTATTATTTATGGTAAGTCGTGAAAGTTGGGCTGTCTATCGTTCCGAACCTCGACCCAACAGCTGGCTCCTCCAACGGTTACGAGGCAAAAAACCGGTAAAAATTATCGTGTGTTAAAACCATTATTCGAACGTGAACGTGCTAGCAAGAGGTGTGTTTTAAAAGGCGTTCATACAACGGAGTCTTATTTTGTTTGTTGATCTTCTGTTATCGTCGCGAATTGGCTATCGTTGCACGCGTAGGATCTTCTGTTAACTCCAATAGGTCCTCGAGATTGAGCAACTCCAAGTGAAGTGCCTGGCAAGATCCAATAGGCTGGGTGATAACCACAGAACCGAAGGGCAGAAGAAGGTCAATCATCCTTTGTTTCCTTGTTTCCTCTCCTTATACCGATTGGAACCCCTTCTGGCATCTGATTGGTGGTGAATCGACGAAGACTTCTCGTCAGCCCCCTGAGGTAAGTGCACTCCACTTAATCGGTTGCTCAATATCTTCCTCTGAAATTAATCGTCAACCTTTGGCGATTAATTAATTTAGATGAAACTTGCGTTAATGCTGGATGCACTGTGTCGAAGACGTGGCGGGATAATAGCATCACAAGTGCCCACCAGGCGTTTATGGAAGGTTTTTCAACAGATATAAAGGCACCAGTTGGAAAAGGGAAGAGGATCATCATCACAAATATTGGTAGTGAAGCGGAATTTGTGGACGGTGGCCTGTTAACCTTTGATTCTAACAAAACCGGCGATTACCACGAATATATGAATGCTGATGTTTTTGAAAGGTATTTTCAGCAAATGATTGACCTTATTACAAAAAGGAAGCATCATAATAATGGATAATGCAAGTTACCATTCCCGGCAAGTGCAAGCACTACCTACAACGTCCTGGAAAAAATTGATATATTTCATTGGTTGGAGGAGAAGGAAAACGATGAGGAACATAGCGAATTTCAACACGATATGCCGAAAAAAAAAGAACTATTAGCCCAAGTCAACACGAGTAAATCAAAATATAAAAAATTTGTTATAGATGAAATGGCCAAGCAACGAGGAATTTTTATTTGTAGACTTCCACTGTAACATTGGGAACTCAACCCCATTAAGCTTATATGGGCACAAGTGAAGGGTATGTAGCACGAAATAATACAACATACAAATTAGGGGATGTTCAGAATCTGTTGTCAGCGGGTATCTGCCAAGTTACTCCAGAAAACTGGAATAACGCTATACATCGCATGATTTAAAAAGAGCAAAATTTTGGGACCTCGATAATACAATGGAACAATGATAGAACCTGTTATTATACAATTGGGCAATGACGATAGCACTTCGGAGATTTATGAATGAACATGTTTCTACTAGTATAGAGAGTGGAATATTTTTCTCTCTATTTAGCATTTTTTATCATTTTTTAGTAAATACCTCGATAGTAAATACATTTTTACTAATAATAACGAAGTTACAACCTTAGATATTAAAAATACCCCCTCAAGTATAGTGCGTTGCAAATTATTTCGGACGGGATTTCCAGCTTCCAGGTAGTTGAATGCCGTTGAGTAAATCTCCCTTATGACATAGACTTCGAATCCCTTCTTAGAAAACTGGCCCTTAATGCACTTGTAAATTAGTATAAATATCAGGAATTACTTTCGTTACAGAGGTATTGTACTTAACATCAGGTAGTAGTTTTTATCAGGGACGCACTTGTATAATATTAAATTTGAAGTAATTTTCGTTATATTTCGAGCTGTGTCTTTCCAGTCAAGTGTATACTAATATAGTGTATAATAATTATTACTAAATAAAATTTAAAATTCTACTCTCTGAAATAAAATTGTACAACTAAAAACTATTAGTTGGTTACAGTACTTTTTTATATATTATATATGTACCGCTCATTGAGCCGGCCCTGTCGCCCATTTATGCTAGGAAATCCCGTCCTGAATAATTTGCATCGCACTATAACTCCAAACATTTATTTTTCAACAACGTAATTGCTGATACTATCGATTGTAGTTACTGCATATTAAAATTTTATGTACATATAAAATATATAAACATTTAATATATATATATATAATATATATATATATATATAAATAATATGTAACATATAAAAATTGACTAAAGCAAAAATATATCATAATAATATTTGGTACTTACGTCTCATACCAAGAAACAAATAAAAAAAAAACAAACATGAAAAGATACAGTAGGAGTAAGTAAGTAGTAATTCTCGACAGCAGTATTACCACTTAGTATAAAATAAAAATGAAAGCACATTATGTAGGTGTTTAGTGGCGCAATAAGGAGCCGAGGATGCAGAGGTAGCTTATCTGATAGGGTGATGTTATTTAAAATTACTTGGTTCCCGTGGTGACTTGTTAACCGGTTAAGAGAGTTACTACCTGCAGATGGCTTACCCGTAATTACGTATTCATTAAAGTTTAGACCTTTAACAGTTTATACTCTTTGAGTTAAATGAACTAATATATTTCTCTTCGTTTATTCTCAAAAATAATATCGAAAAACAAGGAAAATTAAAAAAAAACATTAAATAGCGATTTTAGGTCATTTCACAAAATATTTTGAAAGAATATTTAGAAATTTTTGGTGTAGCTGTTTAAAACACAAATTTATAAAATACATACATACATAAATACATACATAAATTTCTCATTCTAGCTAAAAGAATAATACTGCTGAAAAGGCGCAGTGTACTGTTATTGCAACTGATATCTTATTGGAATTTGACAAGCACCGTTAAGACACCGTTAATATAAACATATTCACAAAAGTTGCTACCAGTCCAATCGACTTACAGTCGGATCGACATTTCGTCCAATATCACATTATTTAGGAAGGTTTTCTTTAAATACTGCTTCTTCCTGTTTTAAAGACCGAAGGTTGTCCAGTGTCTCGAAGGTGGCCATGGTAGTGACCAAAAGAAAACACCAAGTCTTCACCACCAATTTATTTCAAATAAGCGACCGGTTTCGAGCAGTCATCATCAGGCTCGTAATAACAAAACATTTCAGTGCTCCCGCTGAACAATATGTGAGACGTGTTACAGATAAAACAGATATAAACAGTTAAAAATTAAAATTTCTTCACACATCGAACAGGAAAAATCATAGGAGATATGGAAACAGCCCTAATAGGAATAACGTCCTCATCTCTAGGAGGTTACTTAATTTTTAACTGTTTATGTCTGTTTTATCTGTGACGTCTCACATATTGTTCAGCGGGAGCCCTAAAATGTTTTGTTATTACGAGCCTGATGATGACTGCTAGAGAGTCGAAACCGGTCTCTCATTTGAAATAAATTGGTGGTGAAGACATGGTGTTTTCTTTTGGTTTATTTTCCTGTTTTAATTTAAGAACATGAAGACCTTTCTATGTGAATCCTTGTAATCCATTAATAGCGTGATACCATTTACTGATAATTCCTACATAAGGCAACGAATTATTAAAAGTGTTTCGTTCAAAGTGATATTCTCGGGGTGGATAAAATAGTAATAGTAACGATCAATTGAACGTAATGGTGGACCATATTTGCATTGTACCACTCTTTTAACATCCGTTAAAGCAACTGATTTGCAGACTCATATAGTGATGTCCTTAAAACAGTTTCTGAAGAATTTTTTATACAAATCTTCTCTTTTAACACTTGCACTAAGTTGTTTAATATTTTTATTCGTTTTTCCAAAGGTATCACAGTTCCTTGAAGGATTCTTCTTCTATTTTTTAGAGCATCGACTACATTTTTTAAATTTTGACTTAGTAGGTGACGAAAAATCACCAATAGGCAAATCCCCAATGTATTGGGATCGACACATTTAACAGAATCGTCTGTTTATGACACTGTCATAGTTGACGATTGGATTAACATCGGTAATACTCATTGCGGTACTGAGTGGACGAGAAAGACATGGAGGCACTCTACTTGGACTATGAATATAATGATCTTGCAAATGATTGTCTGCTTTTTTCCGCTTTACAACAGGACCACCTTATACACCACTTGAAAGAATGGCAGGACCATCACCCTGTGTCACTTCCAATTTTTGAACTGCTTGAAGTTCTTCCTGTATTACATCTTGATGCCACCAAGATCTTGCATAGATTGAAGAAGAACTGGAATGGCGTTTTTTAAATGTTTTTTACTAATCACCCCATAGATAAAATCGTTTCGTTCAAAATGTTTTGAACAAACATATGCAATTTTTGGGAATTTGTCATTTTCGTTTAGCTCCTTTAGCTCCAGAAGAGAAAGCCAAATGTTTTTTTATTGTAGTATCTTTGGGAAGAATGCATCATTGCAGATATTGGAAAATATGAAAAATAGTTGTCATATTTCACGAGCATTCAATTACAAAATCTAATGCATTTATTTTGTTGTTAGAAATTTGTCATAGTATTACTTTTTTCTTATACTAGTTGTTCAATTTCCGTTGTCCACCAACTTGGGTATTTGTCTTTCTTGGTGGGTTCCATTAATTTGAAGGCTTCGAGAGAGACTTCTTTAATTTATTCCACTGTATTTCAGTACATATTTTTGGCAGAGTAGTAGGGAAAGACTACTATTTTTTTATTTAGTCTTAATTTGTACTAGAATGTGGTGGAGGGGTCTTTTAATATTTCGGTATTAAATGACGGTTTCTTTGCGGGTAGAGGGTGATCGCCTTTCCAATCAAAATCCAAACAACCATCGCAAGAAGGTTCCAATATGAGAATTTTTATTTTTGTAAACTCTGAGCAAACATAAATTTTGAAATCTTCTCATCCACGCATGAGACAAATGAAATCCACACTTGTTGCTTCAGGCCATAGTTAGGTAACATACAAATGCAATAATTCTTAAAATCAATTACTACTTTTAACGATTTTGAAGGTTAAATAAAAATATTGACGTTTTCTACAGTGATCTATAAATACTTTAAATGAGATCATTGATGTTTATTTGTCAAAAAAAAACAGAATTAATTTTATGCTCAATGCACAGTAAATATTCCACAAAAGTGTTTAGGGCTAAAATTAAAAGTTATATCAACAAAAATGGTCTCACAATTTAGCAAAAATTACATATTAATAAGGTAAAGCAAAATAACGATATAAGTAGTGCTATCATTTAATAGTAATTTTCTTTTTTATTAGTTTATACCATACATCATTAAATATAAAGAATTATGAATTTCAGTTGATCCTTTGGAAGTGTGGGTAGTATATTCTTCCATGGAGTGTAATGTCCTAACGCACATTATGTAAGATAATCGTGGTAAGGTTATCCATAACAGCAGCGTTAACCGTACTAAGCTCCCTTTGAATAAGTTTGGTGGGTTTTTAAGCGGTATGATCGACTTCTGTTCATTTCACGTCGTTAGAGATTTTTTAAAGTGCTAGTTAGTATTTGAGGGACGCCGTGAATATGAAAAATATTTTGTTCTGTAAAGCAGAAATTATTATTGAAACCTTTGTTCATGTCGAAATATATTTCAAATTAATGTACATAGTTGGTATAACTATGTACACATCCATCCATCGCCATGGATGGATGTGTAGATAATATACGCCATATATATTCGATGTCAAATATGACTAAATACATACTGAAAAATACATCTAAATAAATTTCGCAACGATTTACTTTATTTGATATTACGTAACCTGAAATTCATTTATTTCAACATTTAAAATCATGTATAGATGATAGGTAATCGTTGTATAATTTTCGTGTAGTAACTTCATATTTGATTGTTTATTAAACTCTGTCGACGGCTCGTTAAATAATAATTTTCCAGTTTCGTATCGTAATATAAATCTAACATAATAATGTAGTAGTTACTCAGTATCGTTGAAACTGTTTCATTTGTAAATATATTTGCTTGACTATATTTCACTATATATATACACTTCATGTCGAATTGTTTTCCCACTACTAAGAAACTTGTAATTTTCGGGCACTTCAAGATTTTTCCTTTTCGTTTAACATCGTCTCTAATTTTTTCAACGTTGATCCATATCTCAAAAGGCAATAGAAAAAGCTGCTCGAAAAATTGTAAGAAATTCAAGAAATTCTTCATTTACACAATTTACAGGTTTATTTATTTTAATTGTTAAGAGTACTAACGGTAGTCACCCATGTTAAATAAGACAACCCTCTGTTAAGCAATAGTTCTCAGTTGAATACACTCATATACTTAGTGATCAAGAAATACTGTTTAAGTTGGCAATCCTACCTGGAGGATTTTTTTTGCCTAAGGGTTTGCAACGCTACACCGGAAATCTCTGCACTCTGCATGACAGCGACAGCTAAATAAACACAAATATTTTAGGTTGGGGCGGCGGTGGCTGTGTGGTTTAAGGCGCGGGCTTTGAGTCAGACGGTCACTGTCGTCGTGGGTTCGAATCCCACGTAATCCATGGATGTTGTAACTGGTGCGGGAAGTGTGTAAATTGTATCCAAAATCCCGTTTCTATTCACGCTGGTAACCAGGCCGGATAGTATCGGATATCCTGTAGGAGGGCGGGACTAGAATACACACACCCTGAGTCGGTAGAGCACGGAGTGGATCAACTGGGGTGAGAGCCTTAGGGGGTACAACCGTGCTCGAGGACCCTGGTTGGGAGCCCACGTTAAACTGTAGGTCCCGTCCAGATTAGCCTTGCAGCAAAAAGGAGAACTACTCTCTCACACACACATATTTTAGGTTATGTGAAATTATTTACGATTAAAGGACCACACCAGAAAAAACTTCAATATTTAAAGGTACTGCTCGAATTGAGCAACATTATGTTCTAAACATAAATTCACTCTCCGTTTTAGGCTCTCCTACTTGGCCAGATTCCCGTACTTATGACTCGATGGCCAAAACTTCCCGCAAATATTGCATTGCGGCACGAGCCGTATGCGCTCGAGCCGAATCTTTTTCAAAGTAGCCCTGTATTTTTCGCGCTCCTCTACGGTTAATTGGGCAACGAATGGCTGGAGAATGTGCTGAATGTGTCGTTCAGAATTAACTGTGAAGTTAAAAAACACAGGACCAATTACTCTCTGCCGCGATACAGCCAGCCAAACACCAACTTTAGTAGGATATAACATTGTTGTTCTAACAGCATGTGGATTTTCACCAGACCAAATATTGTAATTTTGAGAATTAACATAGCCATTGAGATGAAACCAGGCTTCATCGGAAAAAAGATTTTATCCAGGATGTCATCATTGTTCATTTCCTGATTGAACCAGTTACAGAACAGGACGCGTTGCGAACGGTCAGGAGGATTTAGGGATTGGACCATCGAAAATTTGTACGGGTGGTATTTCAATTTGCTCTTCAACACATTGGAACAACTTACATGGGATAAACCTGTAAAGTCACGAAACGAATACAGGAAATTAGGAATAAGTGGAAATTGGTGAACTTTTGATAAAGATCCAACCTGTTTGGAGGGAAAGCTTCCTAACCGATTTGCGAGGACTTTGTTGCAGTCGGGCCCTGACGCCTTGCACCACATTTTCAGTGAGTACGGAGGGTCTACCAGGTGGCACTCCTTTCTTCACATTGCCTGTATTGAAATATCGTTGAACTACGCGCATGCAATATTTAAAAACGTTGATAGTGAACACAACTTCAGGAAACGGAGCATTCAGAAGTATTGCCATCCAGAAATGGGGTCATGAACTGCACTCCGAAAATAAGCCATGCCAATAAAAATATCGTGTTCTAATGTAAATAGTACCATTTTTATAATAAGAATTTGAATCGCCGCTCAAGTGCCAATGCTGTCACTGTTAAACGTCGAAGTAGCTGTCAACAACCGGTAGTGGTTCCAGTTCTACCATTTTAAAGTAAAATTCAGGATTGCCAACTTAAACAGTATTTCTTGATCACGTTGTATTTTAGTGTGGAGTTAATTTTATATTTTTTGTACATCTTTCTTCTTAATATGTAAATGTATTTGACAGAACGTGTTATTTGAAGCAGTTTATTAATACTTTTTTAAACACGACAGTTAAGTACACTTTTGTGATTTCTGCCAACCATAAGCCAGGGAAATGCGTGAAGTTTGGATCGAGGTATTTTAGTGGTCAGAATACCCGACGCGAAATTGGGAGACCCGCGTTCAAATCCCGGCTGAGCTACCAACACCTTTTTCAATATCTCTTACATTTGTTACGTAAATCTTAAAACGTTCTTATTATCTTCATAATTCTTTCAAAATGTTAAGCTTCTGTGAGATATATAATATATATAGGTACATATAAATAAATAATAAATATAGAAATGATATGCCTACGACCACTAGTACTATTTACCATCTAGATGCACTTAACGAAAATAATTTCATTTTATGTTCATCAGTCGTCTGTAATATATTATATTCTTTGATTCTATTGATATTCTCTATTTTCTTCCCAGACTTTACTCGACCTGCACCTACTATGATCCCGTCACGTTCATAGAGAGACTTAAGGAAATATGTATCTCTTCAAACATCCGTGTGGACGGTCTGCTTCCAGCGATATAAAACTATTACACGGGGACCATTTCCCGTGGTATAGGAATAATCGAGAGCTTTGCTCCAGATGCGGCACCGAAAGTGTGCTATACCGAGAGAACACTTGTCCGAGAAACGGGAAACCCACAGGATATAACCGACGAAGGACAAGCGAATACCGCCATTGACCTCGGATCGTGTTTCCGCCTCCAAGAGCAGCGACACCGCCCTTACCGCTACTTTGCTCTGATTCTAGTACATCTCGCTCCTATATCAGATCACAGTGCTCAACAATACACCGCCTGGTAAATCAAGATCTCCGGAGAGCCCCGTACGTACGCCCGTGTTGCCTTGTTAATGTAAATCGCGTTTACGAGTTAATTGTTGAACTGGAAAACTGACCAGTCACACAACGTTGGGGTAAATATTTCTCGATTGCCATCCATCCTGTTCATGGGAGCGGATCTTCGTTGCCGTCTTCCTTTTCGCCTGAATTTCGGAACAACAACAATCTTTATGGAGCCGACAATTGCAGTTTAAACAAATGTCCTCCTGTACTCTGTTGGAGGAAAACTATGAAGTAAGAATCCGTAATATGAATAAAAACCTTCTTTGAAGAAGAACTAAATACTTTCGATGAAATCCGAGTAGTAACGTAACTGATTCGACACGAAATTCGACTGATTGCTCCAACGCTGATTGGACGTCACCAACCACAGGACCACCACATTCAAGCTATCATACATACCGATCTACCGATACATCATTGCCCTAAGATGTACTTTCTAAGAACATATGGAGGAACTCCTGACCGTCTCACGACGATCTGGCATGTTGAACTAAGATCGAGTAGCAACCCCCGTTGTCTGTTCCGAGTTCTTGAGAATACCTCACATTCAGAACCCACAAAAAATACCACCATCGAAAACATAGGATGTCTGGAAACCTCTGAGACATATTTCCCTTGGTCTGGGTTGACCTGATGCCACACAAAGGCATCATTATAACCTACGGTGCCAAGACTGGCGTTTCCATGTTTGAGATAAAGTATTGAAACGGGAAGTGACCCTTTCAGAAGCCACACGATAGTTCAGCGCTAAACTTGCACCACGATCTTCCGGCCCATATGCCGTCATTGAAGTACTCTCCCCTTTCCTCTACAATCTGCTATCAGAGAGCGGGTTCGGGTAAAAAAAGTTTCATATCGAGGGTATCAAATCAACTTTCACTCTAGATGGCCTCACCGTATCACCGCTAGATGTTTCATTACAATTAACACTGAATCAAAGGGAATGTTCTAACCGAGAACTTCGGGTTTCCTTATCCCGCGATGAAGAAAAACATAACCGCTTCACGAAACTTATAGCCAGCGTTAATCTAAATGTGAAGGTTGATAGTACAGGTATCTTTAAAAAATAAAGAAATTTCTTCACGTTAAATCGGTTATATTTTACAAAATAGTGTCCTGAAACTTCAACGTTTACATATTTCACAATACACGTTCAATATTTAGCACGTTTTCCTAATAAGTGAACACCACTATAACATAGTGATTCTGGCATTCTGTATAGTCTTCCAATTAGCAACCCATGGCTGCAATACCTACATCATTGAATTCCAAATATTTTACATTTTAGACATTTTGGCCACTTTTAAATGATTGTTTTTATATATTGATTATATTATATATTATATATATTATATTATATATATATTAATATTATATATATATATTTATTATATATATATTATATATTGATTATATATTAATATTATATATCAAATATTGTTTAAATGATTTGTTTTTTATATATGATACCCACCGTCATCTTAGACGTAGTCGTAATTATTCCTTTAATATACGTAGCATTGCCCGAAGATGACTACACTGTACTCGGAACCGGTCTAAACTTTGGATTAAATAGTTGGCAAAGACTTAGTGCTGCATCATTTGGAATTCAAATAGATACCAACTCTGAGCTAATGGATAAGCTACTACCTTTGAAGCCATTCGAATCTGTATATTATGTTGATACTTGGTAGTAATAATGTTTAACACAAAAGCTGCATCATATTATGTAAAATGCTTTTCAGTCAGGAATCTTTTAAGGTCTGAAAGAAAACAGATGACAGTCAGAGAAAGCGAAATCTGGTGAATACAATGAACTCTTACCTAATTCATATTTAATTCACTGAATAGTGTCGGTATATAGATGAGATGTTGGGTAGTGCGCTTATCTTCTCTCACTTTAGGTGGAATACCTTAGCCAAATGAGCGAAGTGCACTTGAAAGGTTTGGCCTCGTATTCCTGTATAGGGAATAGTTACCAAATACACCCGTTAAACTAATTAGAGTTGCTGTTGTAGTTTTTTATTGTTGATTTAATGGATCAATGACGTTCGTCCAGAAAAACCTTCAATTGAAAATATTAACAAAAAGATAACACAACAAGACTTTAACAAAATGAACCTTTAAGGCAGAAGGATGTATTGACTATGACTTCTGTCTGACTGCTTTTTGAATAATCTGATCTTTACGAATGCTGTTTCAATAATGTCTTTCCTTCGTCGTCGTCTCCCGTTTCTCAGATTTGTCGATTGACCAATTCGAACCTCTCATTGGCCCGGCTTTTTCGGTACTTAATATTTGACCAATGAGAGGTTCCAAAATATGGGAAATCCGAGGACTGAAGTTTGGGACATTTCCTTTTTTTATCCTTAGAAAAACAAAAATATCACGCTCACAAAGTTTCCGAGAAATACCCCGTGGTGTACAGTTTTATGGTACCTATAAGGAAGGTCCCTTCTGAACGACGCGAAGGTATCCAATTTAAAATTCGCCGCCTTTGCCATTTATTTTACAAAATCGAGGATTTTCGAAACATATATTCCTCAAAATAACTCAATTCTTAACAGTGCCATCGTAAAAATATTTGTATGATAACGTGCATCTCCTTCATAAAGAAGAATTCTATTCTCATTTAGAGAAGGTTCTTGAATATTCGCAGATCGTCATACAAGGACCATACACAAGCATAAGAGAGCCGGCGATGCGAATGGATCTGCCAAAAAACAGCGAGGTTTTTAGCTTTCATAATAAACATCATATATAAAAATTCATAGTGAGCAGGTATCTCGAAGGATTTCCAGATTGAGCTTTTCAGATTGCCAAACA
The DNA here is from genome assembly GCA_946251905.1 of Cryptocephalus moraei. Classification (NCBI taxonomy): domain Eukaryota; kingdom Metazoa; phylum Arthropoda; class Insecta; order Coleoptera; family Chrysomelidae; genus Cryptocephalus; species Cryptocephalus moraei. The sequence goes on along the minus strand of OX276463.1, from coordinate 24,550,138 downwards.
AACTTACAGGGTATATGCACCTAAAAGTTTTGGATAAAGATGTGTAGCTGTTGTTAGATACAGTACTATATAGAGTTAGCAAGAATTTATGGCGCATGAATTACATTCCACTTCCCAAACAGTAATGAAACGACGCTCGACATTCATTAGATTTTGCATAAAATGAAAAACTTACGATAAAGGAAAAGGAATTCGAATTTGTTCCGTTTTCAGTTCGGTGAATTGTCAGTAAATACGGCAAACATCTTAAACAAACCTATTTCGAATGTATTTCTTTGAGCAAAATATTTCCAGTTCGTTATTTTGTGATAGAAATGGCTGCAGCTTTTTACTCTTGTATCAGGTGTTCGACGAACCTCGGACGGGTAATCTTCGTGGCCCGATTTAAAGCATATAAATAGTGCAGCTAATTTTTTCTAGTACAATAAAGATGATGCATTATTGTATATCTTTAATACATAAAAAATTGAATTTATTTGTTGGCATTAAGCCCTGCAAACCAAAGAACTTATTCGGTTCACTCCTCTTTTTAGTATATTAAAGTATGAGTGGATATTGTGCTCTTTCAAACACGCGCAATTTTCGAGCACGACGAAGTAGCCGGAGTGCTCGAAATAGAGCAAGTGTTTGAAAGAGCAGTTATCCACAAATACTTTACGCGATGTTTTTTTATTGGTACCTACCTTTGAAATCTTAAATAGTGAATAAATACCCACATACCCAATATAATTAATTTGAACGACACTCGGGACGCTTCGTGCCGGCCCGTCGCCCGTCGTGCCACCAAAAGCGTTACGGCCAAAAACGCTCTGTTATTGGTTGATTTCGTCGTTGTTGATGCGTTTCCATGGCAACTTTAAAACACGCGCGTGCGAAAAAGCCCGATTTACGCACGCAAGAGCGTGTTTGAAATAGGCAAAATAGAGTACCAATAAAAAAAAATAATGAAACACTAATGTTAATCATTTTTGACGCCATCTATGTGTCAAACTGAGAAATATTAAAAAAAACCTAACTTTTAATATAAGAATCAAACCTATTTCTCATGCTCAGTTCTTTGAAATATAAGACTTACTCATTATTTGACCATATGAAACATGATACATACAAATTACAAGATTACAGGTACAAGATTCGGTACCAAATTTTAGAACTCGGCAACGCCAATTGTTCAAATATAAATTCAGGAATATCACTTTAATTTAATATACTATTTTCAGAAAGTGAATTATTATGTATAAACAAAATAAAACTGGAAGAAAGTAGTGTATCCTACTTGTAAGTAGGATACACTACGTGTAAGTGTATGCGTGTCAGCCCTCCAATTCCTCCTCCGCGGCAGTCAATTTCGGAGTAAGCATCTCGCTCTTCTTCTTTTTCTTACTTTTCTCCTTGATACCGAGCATGAAGTCTGAGGGCATAAGCTGCCCATCGCTGGATGTGCTACTGGAAATGCTAGTTTCCGAAGGATATCCCGGTTTGACCTCCCCCATTTTAGACCTCTCTTTTTTGATACATTTCACTTTTATCATATCGTCAAAGAGAGCCAACTCAGCAATGTAGGCCTCATTGACGAAAGTCTCCTTATCGACTGTTTTTTGTTCAGTTAAGAGGGGTTGCCTGTTGTATTCGCATATCCCCAAGGTTTTCATCGCCTTCTCGTAGAATACTAGATCAATACCACCCGAACCTATTCTGTCCATCAGGTTGAACATCTGTTCCAGGTGCTGTTTGTCATACAGAAGCGGAGGGGAGCAAAGCCGCGACCTATACAGCAGGCACTTGTTCAAAATTTCCAGAATGAATTTAATGGGATCATCGGGACAGGTGCTCAGAAGGTGCGCAGTGACGAATTGGAACAGATCGAAAATCCTGTGAATCTTCAAGTACTTTTGAGCCGTTTTCATAGATTTTGAAGTACTGAAGTGAAACTCATCTGTCCTTACTGTCGGTTCGGTCTCTTCGGGGGCCATGCCTTCTTCGTCGACAGAGAGCGTTTCCAAACCCATGAGATACTCCAGATGCTTTTTCGTTCTGTTTTTGTCCTTGGTGAGGCTCAGATCGGTCTCCGTTGAAAGAGTAGACGACGAGATGGTGCGGCCCGATGAGGTTTCCGGCGTTGTAATGGTCGAAGTAGATTTTTCCTCTGCGGCGACAGTAGAGTGTGCCATGGCTAGAGCATCCTGCTGTTGTCTTCTGTACAACTCCTGCAACCTGATAGAGGGTATGTGTCAGGAAATTAGCTTCCACGAGGTAAAGATTCGAACAACCACTCTGGGATTGGGGAACAACCCAAATTACTCAGGTACTATAATTTCTGTTAATAGTGAAAGCAATCGAACATAACAAGTATATAAAATGGATGACGGCATTAATCGTTCTAAAAGATGTCTGCCATACTCACTGAGAATAAGCACCCGGAGATTAGTCTAGAAATGTAAAATGAATCCCAGTCGAATTACTAGTCGAAAAAGGTACAGAAAGCAGTCACACTGTCGGCTAATTCTATTTTGTGATCCACTGAATGCTCCCATCGTCATGGTTTACCTTGGCTATGGTTCAATAAAAGATGCAAAATTACACATATTTAGTTGTGACCATCGACGCGGCATTACAAATTATTGCTGATGAAATGACTATTTGACATAACAAAATTGTGAATTTTTAACATCCATTTTGATATCCGTCCAATGACCATCCATCCAAGAAAAATGTCGATACGTTGCATATCAAGCAACCGCCAGGCAAACTCACTAATAGGTTATACCACCTAACTGAATTGCTAAACGAGCTGTTTTAACTTATCCATATCAGCGTAATTTGTTATTAAAATTCAGCTCATGATTGTTCATAATATTGTTTAGTTTATTTATGATATGAGAAGGCATACTGTATAGATCCATTTATTTCGTGTACTTGTCTCGTATTATATTTAGATTTAGAATGAAGTTATGGTCTTGTTCCAGATGTAAAGATAACGAATCAGACTGGAAATTCGAAACAGGAGAAAATATATATGCCCTTTAATTTCTCAATTAGAAAATCATATTTTTGATTTTAATAATAAAGTTCGACATTTCAGAGATATTTTGTCTCTCATGCCGCGGGAACCATATGCATTGCGCTCAAATGTATAAAAATCAATATTAGGACTAATATTACATATGGTGTCAATAGTCGTTATGTGTGGTAAATTTAAAAGGAATGTTTTTATACAAAATAGTTTGAGGTAGAATTGAAATACACAACCTTAATTACGTTACTTAATTTAATTGCGATATCGATATATCGTTTTCAATGGTGGATGAACCTCAGCAAGCATAAGATGTACTCGGGATGAAGAAGTGAACAGTTACAGGGAAGATTCTCAAGTGATCCCAATGATGAGTATAGTTAATATTTTTTTTATTGACTTATAAGTCAACATTTTTCGTACTAACTTATGCATTATGTATTACATTTATACCGTCATGAATACGTCCAGGGACTTGGACTAAACGTCGGCACTTCATTAGTGATTTCATCGGGGTACCTTGAAAATCTTACATTTAGCTGTTTGCTTCTTTTCCCCGAGCACATCCAGCACGTTTACCATTTTGTTCCCAAATTAATTATGAACTTCTATATAATATAATTTAATAAGCACTATTATTAGTGCTTATTAAGTACGAATAATTAGCAATAAGTACTAATTTTGATTAACTGATCACCATATAGCGCCATTATACTACTTCAACAGTAAGGTGACTCTAAAGTTTGCCCATGTGTTTAGATAAGATATGATGTTCTTTGTCTTTTAAAAATTCAACTGATAATTTCAAATGCCACAATCAGAAATTAAGAACTTCTAAAGGATACAAACACCAGTAAAATTGGAAATATAGGTTTCTTTTCCGCTTAAGTAAACATACTGCTAAAATTGTTTATATGTATTACGATAATATCGGGAATTCAGCTGATATATTATGGTAATTACATGATGCGAGACCTATTTTTATATTGAAGTAAACCCCATATTATATTTTGTCTCTCTCACAATATAATTTTTTCAGTTTCGAAATTTAGAAATCTATCCAATTTATTATAAGTGGTCGGTAATTTAACGCATAAATATAATGACAAAATACTGAGCAGAACTGTCTACTAAAAGTTACACAAAGTATCGGTGATTAACAAATATTTGTTGATCCAGTCGTATTGAGTTTTTTATATGCATTTAAAATTCCATAGCTTTCTGTTAGGAAATGTTTTAAATGATATATATAAAGCATATGGTACGCAGATTATATTCGAAAATAGAAACATCTTGGGATACACGAATTGATAAACAACAACAGTTCAATTTGAAATCCCATTTGTTGTACAAGCCTATTGAAAAATCAACATATTTTTAAATATTCTTCCTTCACATTTTGTATTATTACACTTGAATTCAGAGACCGAATACATTTGAAACATGTTATTGGTATGAGGTATTTATTTTTATCAATAAAAATTGAATGCCATTGGACCAGATTCACTCACTTCAGTTGCTCCTGGAGATTCAGGGCATCCTGGAGCGACTTGAGGTTTCTCATCCCGAAACTTTTGATCAATATCGAGGGCGTCTCCAGCATCTTGCTATCTACCGTCTGTTCATCTTCGTCCAACGTCAGCATTGTCTTGAACAGACCAGTATTTTGAAGCTCGTTTCTCTGGTAATCGTAGTAAGTCGGCGCTGGTTCCTCATATTTGAGAATCCCTTGGACCACCTCCGGTTCTGTGGATTTTTCGTGTGTTGTAGAGGTGGAGACGACAGGAGACTTCGCTTTCGTTGTAAGCTTTTCTGTGGATTCCTGACGAGTTTCAGACATTGTCAATCTGAAGGTTTGACAATAAACCGAATGGACCGGATCGAATTGAGTTTGAACGAAACAAAAGCCGCGCGGACGGAGTGATTCATCGGTTCATTTTGAGCCAAATATCATTCGAGATTAAATGTCTAGCTAGCGCACAATCACACATCGTAAAATTACTTGCTCTAAACACACGAGGTTGAATATCAATCTCCAGCCCAGGTTGAATATTTTGCAATAACGTCTGTACCCTATCGATTTATTTCGGCAAACATTACATAACAACAACGTCAACAACACTACATCCACTGTAGATTTCTGGAGCCTAATATAAGAAGACGGTAAACTTGTTGCTAATTAAAATTTGAAATTCATCACTCTAATTCGCGTTCGTGACTTTAATAAAATTTACCGAATTAATATCGAAACCAATAGTGGTATTGAAGTTATTTACCTATGAGGCTGAAGGATTAATCATAATAAAGGTGGAAAAGAGACGAAGAGGTAATAAGACAAAATAGAAACTATTATTTTAACGTAGGAAAAGTTATTTAGAATATAGAATCAACTGGAAATGAAGTGGAAAATAGGTAGGCATAGCCTCAACATTGCATATTCTAGAAGTTGATTAATAGTTATTTATTATACAAGCGGATAAAATGAACGGTTAACGAGCGATAGGTTTCAACGCGCGCGCGGCGCAAGCGCGTTAATATCGCGAGTTAAACGTTCATTGTATCCGCGAGTGTATTACAACGTTCTATTCAATTTTGCCATATATATAAACTGACGTTTAGCGGAGTAAGTCCAATTCTGAAGGGAAAATTTGACAAGATGACAACTTCAGTGCCGCAACCTTGACAACGACGAAAACAATTTTAAACATATAAAACGTCACTTTATACGGCAAGATTGAATAGGCAGCGGATTAAAACATTTTAATCGGCTGCATAAATAAAAAAAATAAGCAATGACTTTATAGGTTCGATTTGACGTCAATAAACGTCAGTTTATATGGCAAAATTGAATAAAAGTAATTAAATTTATAACACGCCCATGTTTTGGAGTTTTAAAATACGATAGTTTAATAACATAGTGTAGTATTTTAATTTGTGAAAAAAAAACATAATGTATGTGAACGTGTGGGCGCTCGTACGCGCATGCGTGCGTGTGTGTTTTGTGTATGTTTACCTTCTGTTCATTTTGCACATGGTTATGCACTATACAGCACTTTTTATCTCCAGCTTTCAGATTTCTAGCCTTGGAAAATGGAAAATTTCTTAAAATAAGTAAATCGCTCCAGTTTACTTTTAATAATGAAGCAGTCATTTTTAAAGCACCAGCAGTACTTCGTCTATTAAGGTTTAAAAACAAACTGAAGAGTACTGTCAAATAAAAAGTTCCGTACTGGTAACCGTTCTCCAGTAGCAGGTATTGGTCCGCCGTCTCAGGGTATTTATTTTTCATTTGTTTGTCGCTATATGATTTTAGTAGTAGTTTTAGTAGGTAGTTTTCTCATGTTGAAATCGGGATAGATCCGTACTCCTGTGGCTACTGCCGTTGCTGGTTATCTTTCATGCTAGGGTGGCCCTGCTCCTCCCTAGCCCCTACTGGAACGCAAGGTTTTGTGGTGCCTCTTTGGCGGCACCAGTCATTCGGGGTCAATGACGACCTTCGTTAGTGGCAGTCTCAACATTATTTCTTAACAGAAGGGGTCACTACCACCCTAATGCCCAAATAAGAAAACCGTGAATAAAATTACACGCATTCAAACCACCACATAGTAAATTCCGCTCACGTACATTATTATACTAGCTGCCGTTTGCTCGCAATAAATAATTTTTTCTTGCACCTGCTCCCATTCCATCCCTGCTTAACTCGCCAAGATAATAATTCGTTCGAATCAAGTATTAACCAACATTTATTCTTCTTCATGTGTCTTGTCAGTATCATCCGATGTTGGTGATCACCATAACGAAGGCTTCACGGTCTTCGTGAAGAGTTGTCCTGCATTTCGTATACCGGTTCAACCTCTAAGATTTTTAGGCCAAGAAACTTGATTTCTTCCTAGACCTCTCTGACTTTAAATTTTTCCACTCATCATCAGTTTTAAAATCATGGTACAGAAGTCATGTTTCTATGTTTAACTGTCCTTAGTAATTCCCTATCCTTATTAATTCTTCTCAGCACTTTTTCTTTGTTTATGCGCGTCGTCCAAGGTGTTCTAAGCATTTGTCTATGTATCCACATTTCTAATGCATCTATGCGATACATTGTTGACAATTTCAGGGTTCATGCCCCCACTCATACAACAAAACCAACAAAACATGAAACTTAACCATTGTTTGTCTTAATTCGTAGTTAAGGTGGTCGTTACATAGAAATGTTCTCATTTTTTTAAAAGTTGTTTTCGCCATTGATATTCTGCGTTTAATTTCTATGTCTGGGTCCAGTTTGTCCGTTATGACTGTCCCCGAATACAAGAATAGGTGAACCTTTTCAATTGGAATGCCGTTTTAATTGAAGTCCAGCACCCGGGTGTGGGTTACGGCTACAGATTAAAAATTTGGTTTTATTGATGTTAATTTTGATGACAATTTTTTCTGCCACCTCGTGGATATGATCCAGGATGATCTGAAGACGTCTGATAAAATTACTCTATTATCCGCATATCGTAGCGCATTTAGTATTTCTCCATTTATTGTAATCCCATATGGTTGATCTTGTAGTGCATTTTTAAATAACTACATGATCTGTCGATCTGAATGTATATAGAATAATGTTGGGGACAGAATGCACCCGTCATACTCCTCGTTCGATACATATATCGATGGTGAGATTATTTCCAGTTTTTACGTTTGCGGTTTGATTGCAGTACAGATCCATAATGACACTTAAATTTTTGCCATCAATTTTTTGTCTTCTAATATCTTCATTTATTTGATATGTTGCACCTAATCGGTCCAGGTAAATTGTTCGAAAGCAATTGTCCGATTTACTTGTGCATAATTTCTTCCGAACGTTATCTTTCGAATGATATATTATTCCTAAATCGAATGCAAGTTAGGTGAAACATCAATAACCCTTAAATATTTTAGATTCGAACAATTTGCTTTCGAACAATTCGTTTTCGAATAATTTATTTTCGAAAAATTCGTTTTCGAACAATTGATTTTCGAACAACTGATTTCGAACAATTGGTTTCGAACAATTTGCCTAGGTCCTTATCGAATGCTTTTTCGAAATCTACGAAGCACATAGAAACGCCTTTTCTTTGATCGCGACATATTTGTAATAAAACGTTGAGTGCAAAGAGTACCACTCTAGTTCCAAGTGCGTTTCTAAAACCAAACTGTGTCTCTTCAAAATCTTCCTCGCATTTTTGTCTGATCCTATTGTGAATTATTAGCCGATATTCTGAACATTTTCCCGCTTTGTGTTTTTTCGGGATTGCTACAAAGGTAGATTTGAGCCAGTCTGAGGGAATCACTCTAATGTTGTACACTGCCTTGAAAAGTTACTAGTAATTTGATGTTATTTTCTTCAAGCAGTTTCAACCATTCAGTTGGTATTTCATCTGATCCGACCGCTTTTCTAATTTCAGCAATCTTTATCGCAGGTTCTACCTCTGATTTTGTGATCTCTTGACCGTCAAGGTATTCTTTTTTCGTACTCATTTCTACTATTTCTGTCATCTTTAAACAACTCAGATATGTACGTTTCCCATTCTTTTTTAATTTCGTTTTCATCGACATTTTGCTATTGTTGTCAACTAATACAGACTGAGCTTGTTTTTTGAATGTACCGCTTATTTCCTTCCCTTTTTTTATGTATGTTAAAGATGTTACGTTTAGCCACTATTTCCAGTTCTTCGCATTTCTCCCTCATCCATTTCTCCTTGGCATTTTTATTTCTTTCTTAATTCTTTTTTGTAACTGGTTATATTCTACATCCTCTAATTTAACCAGTCTACGTTGATCCATCATTTTCGGAATATCGTCTGTCAACCATGGTTTCTTTTTGTCTTGTCTGCTCTTATACTCAACACTATCATTAATTCCTCGAATTCTATCTTTGAGTTCGTTCCAAAGTTCTTCTCGATCTTCTAGCTGTTCTCTGATGTCGTTTATTTTGCAAATCAATTCTTTTTTGATTCTGATTTTCATCTCAATGTTCTTCCCATATAAAGAACGCATTTTGTGACTTCCAATAAATTGCAACATCGCATTCAAATTCTCTTCTATTTAGACTATTAACTTCAATTCGCGAATTCATTTCTCTTCCCTTTCCAAATGTGTTAGAAAAACCGACTGGACGACTTAGACTTAGAAAATGTAGATTTTTTCAAGAAACGTGATAAACAAATTGAATTTTGCAAAAACTACTGTACCGATCGAGCCCATCTTTTGTACACATATAAAGTTCGTCAGAACTCACTAACTATAACCATTTCACGTAATTTGAACAACTAATTAAAAAGTTGTTAACAATAAATTTAACGCTAATAATTATTAATAACAACTAAAATTATTAATATTACTTTAGTTATGTGCGGTTCAAGTTAACAACGATTATAAATTAAATTGGAAGCAATACTTTTTTGTTATTTAATTAAATACAGTGCAATTTTTATATATAAAAATTTGGTTGTCTGTAAAGTCGGTTTACGGACGATAATTTTACGTGATAACGTCATAAGAAAACATTGATGAAAAATTGCATACGTTTCTGAATTGAATACAATTATTATCACAAAATTATCATTAGAAGGTTTTTTCGCACTGCGGTTGGCCGGTCCAACTGGTCATTTTAGAGACATTGCTATGACATGTGTGAAGTTGAACATTAATCTTAAACCTTACATGAATTGCTGCGAAGGATAATTGTTTTCATTGAATACTGAATGAAAGCAGTCGACTTTTTACACGACCATGTATATCATTAATCGTAATGTTTTAGTCGAAATCGTAAAATAACCTATTATTACTGCACTCGTTGACCAATGCAAGAAAATATGAGATAATATAGCTAATCGAACCCTTAAAATGCAAGAATTAAATACCTTATAGTCGCAGTTGGTATTGTAATAGCAATAAGCAATGGTATGCACAGTAAATATTCATATAACTTTATAAATAATTATAAATAATAGCGTGGTGGCGCCGTCGCCGCCGACGGAGTGGAAGCAGTGCAGCAGAACGCGCGTAGCGCGTACCCCTTCCATCGCGCTCGCGAACCGAGCCGATCGCCAAATCGAGCTTTCACTCGGACGCTGTAGTCACAAAACATATACTAGCTGTAGTGGAAGAGAGATAGATGCGTCGCAAGGCAACCGCTAAGGTCGATCTTTGTCTATTGTTCTCATTCCCTTTCTAGCTCGCACGCATGGGTCTGGCGTAACATTACAATGTTTTCTGGGAAGTGTAGGTGTAGGTGTAGGCACACCTATTTATAAGACGAATATCACGTCAAAAAGCTTCTATTATTAATCAACATAAATAATTACACATATTTATTAACGCAGAACTATTCCAGTTCAATCCGTTGTTAAATAGGTTCGATTGAAAAAATCGAAGCACTCAAAAGACAACGCGGTTACTTGATAGTTGATTACACGGATTATACGCCGCAATACGTCTACCGCGTCTGTCTTGATTGGACTGCCCCCCCCCCCCCCCCCCAACCATCCAACCAGGAAATATTCCCGCATACCAAAGGTGAGACCGTCCATCAGATAAGGCTGACGGAAGATACGATCCTGCCGAGTAGTAGCAAATCGATAGTGGTGACCCGACTTCAAGGCGTCACAGGAAAACGGAATCCTGCCGTAGTAGAACCTTGGAACCACGACGTGGAGGTGGGCCGAGGCGTTCTAGTTGGCAAAACCTTGGTGACGCTGGGTGATGAAATTCCCGTCCGGCTCATTAACATCAATGACTACCCAGTTACCATCCGCAAGGGGACCAAAGTGGGAACCTGCTCACCAGTGACGTCACTGATCCACCAGGTGACGGGGAGCGCTGACTGCCAAATCGCGAAATTGGAGGAAGCTTAGTGGATGCCTGCGATTCTCTCGCTGAGGCCGAGAAAAAGAGGCTTATTGAGCTACTCCGTAGATACCGATCGATTTTCGTATCTGACAAGGGACCTTCTGGGAGAACGAATATTGTTAGACACAAGATCAATACGGGGGACGCGAGACCAATCCGCCAGACAGCAAGGAGGTTGCCGCAGGCGAAGTTGGAGGTAGCGGAGAAGATCATCCACGACATGGAGAAAGAGGGAGTCATAGAGCCATCTAGCAGTCCTGGGGCATCTCCTGTAGTCTTGGTAAAGAAGAAGGATGGGGACACCAGGTTCTGCGTAGATTGTCGTCTACTGAACAACGTGACGAAAAAGACAGCTACCCTCTTCCCCGGATAGACGACACCCTGGATACTCTGGCTGGATCCAAGCTGTTTTCCACTCTGAACCTGGAGAGTGGCTACTGACAGGTGGAAATGGACCCTGTAGATAAGGAGAAGAGACGGCTTTCACAGTAGGATCTGGACTGTGGCAATTCACCGTGATGCCATTCGGATTGTGTAATGCGCCTAATACTTTTGAAAGGCTAATGGAGAACATACTCAGAGGGCTCTCCTGGAAACCGTGCCTCGTGTACCTAGATAACATAATCGTCGTAGGGAGGACGTTTGACGAACCCCTGTCAAACCTGGAGGAAATCTTCAAGAGACTCCAAATGGCTAACCTGACACTCAATCCAAAGAAATGCCATCTATCAAGAACGAGAGTACACTATCTGGATCACATGGTCATCAGGAACGGCGTCGAGGTGGACCCTGAAAAAGTGCGAGCAGTCCAATAATGGCCAACACCGAAGGACAAGCATCAATTGCGGAGTTTCCTGGGGCTTTGCACTTACTACCGTCGTTACGTCCGAATGTTTTCTGACATTGCAAAGCCGCTGACACGACTAACCGGGGAAAAACGAGCCTTCCTTTGAGATGAAGAATGCCAAGCAGTCTTCGTCGCCCTGAAAAGATGCTTGGCGACGGCCCCTATTCTCGGGTTCCCGACCCAAGAGGGACGCTTGAACTTAGATATAGAAGCAAGTAACGACGGGATCGGAAGGGTTTTGTCCCAACTGCAAGACTGGGCAGGAGCGGGTCGTTGGCTACTACCCTCAGTAAAGTCCTGTCTAAGCCCGAAAGGAACTACAGTGTCAGCAGGAGGGAGCTGCCGTGAAGTCAGTAGAACATTTCTACAAGTACCTGTGCGGGAGGAAGTTCCTGTTGAGAACGGACCACGCGGCGATCAGATGGCTCCTGCGATTGAAGAACCCGGAAGGCCAGGTAGCTCGGTGGATTGAGTGTCTTCAGGAATACGACTTCGACATAAAACATAGAGCAGGAACCAGCCACCGTAATGCTGACGCTCTTTCAAGAAGACCGTGTCCGGAGGGGTGTTCCCATTGCAGTCGTGCAGAAGTAAAGTAGGCTTCTACTAGCCGCACGACGGTCACCAACGAGGACTGGACACCAGACGAGCTGCGGCGAGCGCAGGAAGGCGACCCTGAAATTCCACGGATCCTGAAATCGTACCGGGCACAGTAGGACTCCCTGGTGATACAGGATGGACTGCTCAAGAGGGTGCTCGAATCCGATAATGGCTCAGAAAGACAATTCCAACTCATCGTGCCCAAGATCAAGGTGGCGGTGGTGCTACGTCACCTCCATGACGGAAGCTCAGAAAGCCACCTGGGAGTAAAGAAGACTTTGCAGAAAGTGCGCGAGCGTTCCTATTGGGTGGGCTGCTCTGAGGCTGTTCGCGAATTGTGTAGGAAGTGAACAGTTTGCTTAGCCAGAAATGGACCACACCGCAAGCCGAGAGCACCGATGAGACAATACAATGTGGGAAGTCTTTTCGAGAGGATCGCCCTAGATATTACTGGCCCTTTCCTGAAAACGATTGTGGCAACAAATACATCCTGGTGGCGATGGACTACTTCACGAAATGGGTAGAGGCCTACGCGATTCCCAATCAAACAGCCACAACTGTCGCGGATGTCCTGGCGAAAGAGCTAGTGAGCCGCTTCGGAGTACCGTTGGAATTGCATTCCGACCAGGGGCGTAACTTCGAGAGAGAGCTGTTCCAGGGAGTTTGCGAAAAATTGGGAATTCGCAAAACTAGGACAACGGAACTGCACCCTCAGTCCGACGAAATGGTGGAGAAGATGAACCGCACCATAGGCAAGTACAGGTAGTGTTTCAACACCCACGAGACTGGGATGGACATCTTCCATTTTTCCTGATAGCCTACCGTTCTGCCATTAACGAGCTGCGCAGAAAGATGAACCAGGTTCACGAGATGGTACGGACGAATCTCCAAGTCGCCAGCGACCGCATGAAGGGCCACTATGACGTTCGGGCGGACAGCGGCACATATAAAGAAGGAGACTTGGTGTGGCTGTACAACCGCAAAGAAGGCGAGGGTTATCACCGAAGCTGCAGATACCCTGGGAAGGGCCATATACGGTGAAGACAAAGATAAATGACGTCATCTTCCGGATCAGCAAAGTCCCGAATGGAAAGCCGAGGGTCTTATATTATAATCGATTAGCCCTTTCGTGGCAGACCACGACCCAGATAAACAGGTGCGCCAACTACGGCCCCAAGAGGATGAGCCCTCCTTTGAAGAATTTATGGCAGCGTATGGTGGGACCGGGAAGGCCAAATTCGGTGTGACCAGGGTAGAACAACGGGATCTCTTCGAAACACCGGCTGAGTATGCGCTGGCTCATTGCGTGGCCCAGAACATGTGGATGTCCCGAGGAATTGCCGGGGAGTTCCGGACGAGGTTTGGCAAACTAGACGAATTTCATCAGCAGGAGCCGGCGGTCGGGCTAGCGCTAAGGATTAAGGAAGATGGAACACGACGGCCGCTCTTGTACCTGATTACAAAGAGGAGGTCCTTTCACAAGCCCACCTATTTGGACGTGTGGGACGCGCTACGTACCTAAGGGATACCCTACTTAGCGAAGATCTAACTAAGTTAGCTATTCCGAAACTGGGGTGTGAGTTGGACACTTTGGACTGGAGAATCGTCAGGAATATGCTCGAGGTCTTATTTCGCTTCACCGGGGTAGACATTTTGGTGTGCTGTTGGAATCCTGAGAGGAGTCTCCACAAGAAGACCGTTTATTTCCACCAAATCTCGCGGTGCAGACGATCAACTGCAGGTTTCTACATGGGCCTGTCAGGGACACGTTTCGGGACGAAACATCTTTACGGAGGGGGGAGTGTAACGAAATGGCTTGCCGCGAGATAAACACGCCTCGAGCTACCCAAATTCGCCGAATTTGCAATCCCGAGAAAGACTGTTCAAACAGACGAGAAGAGTAGAGGAGGTTCGATGCGATAACGAGTTCCTCGAATTCGACAGTCTTCTCCCGAAATGACCAGAACGTTCCAGCAACCATCCGGAATGTTCTAGAAAGCGAGGTGCTAGACATAAAAAGTAGATCGACAGCTGAGAGAGTCAGCTAAAAGATCGGAGTGTAAATATTCGGGCGAGAGGCCGCGCGTTAAATAAATAAACATCTGTGTGTGAAATAAATTAATTAGGGCAAATCGCGTAGTGTTTAGTTTTAGTAGACAGTAAAAACGTTACAATATGTAGGAATAATACCTACCTGTCTTACGATTACGATTTTCATACATTTGACATCACCGCCTATCGCATATACGTAATCGTCGTATTCGTATCGGCGTATCCGTAATTCTCATTTGAAATAAGATATATTCTCACCCCTTTTTTAAAAAACAATAATATATTTCCCGTTGCTTAGCTGCAAAACTAATTAGTGGGTCGTGGTCAAAAGAACATAAAAGTAATTTTAAAGCGGATTAATTATCAGGCGAGTCCGAAATATACAATGTAAACAATTAACCATTCCTTAACTGTTGTACAAACAAAATATGCAAATTTAAATACTCAACAATTCCTCAGTTAAATCTGCAAACCATGAATTCTTACATTCACTTCAAACTATTAACCAAAAATATAATCAAACAAAAATCAGCAAACAACAAATACGAAAAATAGTTTGATCGATCGATTCAAAGAAAAGATAAGGGACCTCTTAATAAATACCTTCAAGTTCACAACACTCACGAAATCACTTCCAACGTTGTCCTCGCAATCGGATCTCACCAGACTAATTGACACCAGGCACAGAGGGATGATCAGACAAAATTGCCACCAGTCTCAAAGGGTCGATCCGACGTAAACAGTTACCAAGCTCAGAGGGTTGGACTGAGGAGGACAGTTACCAGACAACAGAAGGTTAATCTGATAACTCACTCCCAAACACTTGGTCTGAGGATGATAGTCACCAGATAACAGAGAGCTGATTTGATAACTCACTCCCTTAACTCACTTAACCCTTCGCAAACTTATTCCAACATATTCACAAATACAAACGTTAGGTTTTCTCAAATTATAGAGAACTAACACTTCACAAACTTATACTCTAGGTTCCCTCAAACTATGGAAATATCTAGCAAAAATTTGTCAAGTTAAATCCTAACCCACCTTTCACCTAGGGCAGGGCCCCGGCTTGACCGACTCCCTCTCCAGTCCCTGTTTCAAATTTTCCCCAAAAATGTCTTTAATTCCCACTGTTACGCTCCTGACCAATTACAAATCATTTTTGGGCTCTCTCCGCACATAAACCCCACTCTTACAAGAGGTCTCGCATGATGTAATTTTGAATGTTATCGCTACCTTCTAGGAAACGTAAAAAATTGTTTGAACCAAAATATTGAATATTTTCTACCTAACTGTGCATCAACTTACACTGTAATTACAGGCAAACCCTATAACGGAACACCATCAAATTTTTACCAGCGATAGTGAATAGATCGAGCCCCATTCTGGCCAAATTCCAATGTTCTATGTCAGCAATGCTCGCTGCAATCCGGGACAGACATAGCGACGCCGTCTTTAACCGCCAGTCGACTTTAAGGAAACAAACAATTAACCGATATACGGGAACGGAAATACCACATTTCATTTCGAACGGGCGACCGAAAATTGAAAACGAAACACCGTTATTCCAAATATGCACAAACAACTAAAATATAGATATTGTTTCCTTATACCGGAAATCACGTCGCCTAATAAACAAAGATTCGTTGGTGCAAACTTAACAATTCTGATATTGTACGTGTACAGATCCTTACCTTCAAGTTCGGATAAGGTGGAGTCCCCGCTGTCGAAGACGTCGATGATGTCCCTGTGCGAGCCCCTCCTGTGGAGCCTGCTGTCCGAACCCGACCTGCAGTGCGTGTAGCCAACGCCACCGGGGAAGGCGGAATTCGCGTATAAATGCATATCGCGGCGGTGCAATTTCCGGCACACCAACACTTTTCATCACCACATCACCGCGCCTTTAGACGCAGACGCGCATGTCCTCAGCACAGGCGCTGCGTATACGGTACACACGCAGCTCATCTAGAAGGTATGCGCGTAACAATCTGCTGCCCCATATTCGGCTCCCTTCGTGCAAACTGAAAAACAGAAAGAGCTAAATCAACAGAGACCGAAACGACAAATAGTACTCCAGCTATAATTTTTTTTATGCATTTAACCTACACCAGACCAAGATGCCCGACTAGCACCTTGGACAGCAGATAGAGTGGTCGAGTCCTGGTCAGGCACGTGTCTAGTTCCTTTCCGTACTATTTTTATCATTTTTATCTGGTGACCGATATCTACTCCGTAAAGTTGGTGCCAGAGCAACATTAAAATATTCCAAAGACCAGTTGCTTCCTTGGCCAACGGCATGAACTCCTGAAGACTTTCAGAATTTTTAGAAATTGAAGAATATGAGTAACTGAATTTTTACTTTGATGATTGCCGTGTTAGATGTGTTTAGATATTTATTTTTGAAAGTAGCCTCAGAGCTGAGCATTGCTATAGTCACGCTATATTTGAGAAATAGCTTCTGAGCTGAGCAATGCTAGACACGCTATCACCGTTGGATTTTCGGAAGCAGCGTCTAAGCTGAGCATTGCTAGACACGCTATATTTAAGAAATAGCCTCTGAGCTGAGCAATGCTGGGCACGGTACTACCGTTGCATTTTGAGAAGTAGCCTCGAAGCTGAGCATTGCTAGGCACGCCACCTCCGTTGGATTTTGAGAAGTAGCCTCTGAGCTGAGCGATGCTAGACACGCTATATTTGAAAAAAAGCCTCTGAGCTGAGCATTGCTAGACACGCTATATTTGAGAAATATCCTGTGAGCTGAGCGACGTTAGACATGCCACAACCGTTATTTTTGATAAATAGCTTATGAGCTAATTAATGCTCAATAACTAATTGTGTTCATCATCATCAGACACGCGGTAGTGTGGATGATGTCAACTTTGATTACTTATAGTGAGATGACTGTCATGTCTTGAGTTAAAAAATAGTTATTTAATTCACAATGAATGTAAAGACATTTTACCATTCGAAGCAAGTGTGTACGAGTCAAGGCGAAGCCGAGGCTTGTCACTTGCCGAGAATGTTAACAGTCGATACATTCTGTGTGGCTTATTAGATTTTTCACACTGCCGTTGAAAATGTCCTCATAATTCCTCAAAAATTGAAATGTTTGATTTAGTTTGGGCGTACGTCACTCTGGCATAAGTTGACTGACATATATTATATCAGTGCGTAACTAGGGATAAATCAACTTGATTTACTCTTTTGATATTCCTAAGAATGTAAATGACAGTATTTACATTCCGTCGTCAAGGAAAAAAAATACACGAATGTTATTTGCCATTTTCATGCTACATATCTATGCATATAAAAGTGATTTAAGATAGCGGCAGCGTGAAAACGTATTTGAATGACACTGAGTAGTTTGGTTAAATTGTTCGTAGCAATAATTCATGGAGTATAATCCTTATACAGAGGTTATAAGTAAAATTGATTCGCGTATTACAGCAGAGACGGATAATGCGGAGTGGGCATCTGGGCCAGAAGCCCCATCGAAGACTGCTTGAGTGCCCTAATCGGTACTGATAGTTATTATTATTCCTGGATACCTTTTTAAGGTGACAAGTTCTTTCTAATGTTAATTATTAGTTGTGAATTTTTATACCAAGAGCATTCCGAGGACGGAATGTTTGTTGTCAGTATGGCCGTGTTAGATCTCCCTCGATATATTCAAACTTAGCGGTATTTCTGGGGGAAATACGTCACAGACCGATTGGTATGGAGAAGTTTCCTGAGACGTACCAAGATGTCGCACATGCAGTATCCTTATGGGAAGCATTAGAGATACACTTCCTGTCGATTCAAATCTCAAAATAAAGTTATTTCAAGGATTATCTGACAATATAGACACCATCATTTTGCATGAATCTGAATTTTAAAAGCTTGTCAAATCAACATCTCCAGAGGACGAGTGGAATTTTGAGCACATGTATTTTCGCAGATATAAAATTGGGGTTACTCGTCAATACAAAGCCACACACGAAAATTCGGTCCGTTATTAATCCCATTTTAAAGTGACGCTGGATCTCGGGCTGACTCTTACATCGCTGCTGAAAATATTGTTAGATCCCTCTCGATAAATTCAAACTTGGCGGTATTTCTGGGGGGAAATACGTCACAGACCCTATGGAGGGGAGAAGGTTCGAGAGATGGGCCGAGATGTCGCACTTGCAGTACCCTCATGGACGAGCATGAGAGACGCACTGCCCGTCGACCGAGTCTCAAAATTAGAATTATACCACCAAATATCTAACATCAGAAGAGGGATTCGATCCAGGTGCCTAAGTTCGGCCAGGTGAAGAGATAGTGCCGGTGTAGTGTAATTCGGAACGATTAAAACACTTTCCTAACGTATCCTAAGCGCGACGGTGCGTTATTGTGATTCCCCGAATTTTTGTGACGTAGCTGCGCGAGTGAGACGTAGTGTTGCGTTCCGAGCCCGAGCAGGGAACGCTTTCGTCTCGGCGATACGCGAGAAAAGTGTGACGTCAGAATTTGACGCTGGACGAGTTTGACAGAGCGCACGATTCGCGGTTCGCGGAGAGGAATAAACAGCGGCGTGGTGTCCCGTGAATTTCGCGGCGACCGACGATCAGCCAAGGGGTATTTGCGGGATTTGCACCATGGCGGAGGAGCAGGAAGACCTGAGTCGGTCCTTGGGGGCCATTGCTGCCGTGTTGGAGAGCCTGCAACGTCAGGCGAATGAATGTCCGGTGGCGCCTTCCGCTTCAGCTCAAGTTCCTTTCCAGACGCCCCCTACTCTGGCCTTGCCTAGTTTCGACCCTGAGACTACCGACCCTGTTGTTTGGCTACAGAAAATAGAGGGATACAAAAAAGAGTTTGGTTGGTCCGACAGAGAGACTGTAAGTAGAATAGGCAATTTTTTACTAAAAGGCGCCAAAAGTTGGTTTGTCGCGTGGCAGCCCATTGAAGATACATGGGAGTGTTTCAGACGAGATTTTTCCGTTTCGTTTCCTAAACGGAAAAACTTAGGTAAGCTGTTAGCTGAGGCTACGAATTACCGAAGTAGTGATGCTCGTAATTATGTAGAATATTCGAGAATAAAATTAGAAAAGTTAAAATGTTTGAGAGCAAATTGGTCGGATGCCGACTTAATTGAAATAATATCGCATTCGATTGATGATCCTACTGTTCGTACAGCTGCATTTAATTGCAAAACTTCGGTCGGTGATTTGATTGCACTTTTGGCGAATTATGAAAGAGGTGAAACTAAGGAATCGACGTCCGATAGGAAAGAATTTAACCCGCGGAAAAGAAATTTTTCTAATCAGTCCACGACTGCTCAAGATCAATCTCCTGTTTTTCTTGCGGCAGGACGGGACATATTGCGAGAGATTGCGCGATTCGTAGTGATGATTCTAAGAATCAAAAAGTTCGAACAGTTTGCAGGTACTGTAAGAAACAAGGCCATAGTTTAGAGAACTGTTTTGCTAGGCTAAGTAAACGGCCTCGTTCTGAAGATTCTGGAGCTGGTCGCCGGCCTCCCAGTCGGCAAAATGAACATGTTTTGTTCAATTCCTTGGCGCCTCCTAATATTGAACTAAAAACTATACCCGCTGTTATTGCCGGATGTAGCGTCAGCTGCCTCATTGACACTGGCTCTACGTGCTCACTTATGACCGAAATGTTGGCAGCTAAATTAAACCTTGTCAAAACCTCTCGCGTAACCCCATTACAGTGGTTCGATGGAACATTACGTCATTCATTTTTCCACACGGAAGCTGTTGTAGAATTTCCAGACATTAGTTTGTTACTTGACTTTGTTATTGTACCATATAACCATTCCAAGTATGAGATTGTCATTGGAGAAAATGTTTACGATCATAATGTTGTTTTAGTAAAAGATAAGCATGTTCTGAGAATCCTTCCTAAAACATCTGCTATTAATACTGTTTCGGCAAATGCAGAGATTGCCATTACTACGGATTTAAAATCTTCTCAAAAGCAGCAGTTGCTTGAATTGCTTTCCGATTTTTCGGACTTGGTAACTTCTGGAAACCGCGTTGGTGCTGTCAATACAGGAGAGTTAACTATAACCTTGACAGAAAATAAAACTGTTTACTATCACCCGTACCGTATGTCGGAGTCCGAGCGTTCGAAAGTTCGCGAAATTATCAATGATCTTCTTCAAAACGGTATAATACGACCAAGCAATTCTCAATTTGCTAGTCCTATAATCTTGGTACAGAAGAAAAACGGAAACGATCGTCTATGCGTCGATTACCGTGCGCTTAACAAAATTACAGTGAAAGATCGCTATCCTTTGCCCCGTATAGATGACCTGTTAGATCGGTTGGGTAAGGGCAAATATTTTACTTCCCTAGATATGGCGTCGGGATTTCACCAAATCCCAATTGCACCAGATTCAATAGCTAAAACGGCCTTCGTTACACCCGATGGGCAATATGAATATCTGAGAATGCCTTTTGGGTTGGCCAATGCCCCTGCTGTTTTTCAAAGGGCCATTAACCTAGCGTTGGGCAGTTTAAAATATGACGTTGCCGTAGTCTACCTAGATGATATTTTAGTACCTTCTGCCACTATAGAGGAGGGATTTTCTAAGTTGGAATTGATTTTTGCTGCACTTCAAAAAGCAGGTTTTTCTGTTAATCTTCGTAAGTGTCGTTTTTTTATGGAGACCATTACCTATTTAGGTCGCGAAATATCTGCTGAAGGTATACGGCCTGACTCAAATAAAATTAAAGCCATAAAAGAGAGCTTACCGCCTACTAATGTTAAACAAGTAAGACAATTAATTGGTTTGGCTAGTTATTTTCGAAAGTTTATCCCTGCCTTCTCAGTAAAGGTAGCCTGCATTACCAACTTGACAAAAAATAATGTTCCGTTTGTTTGGTCTGAAGAATGTGAGAGAGTAAGGAGACATATAATTGATGTTTTAACGCAAAAACCTTTATTATCAATTTTTGATCCTAGTCTAGAAACACAATTACACACTGACGCCAGTAGCCTCGGCTTTGGCGCCATGTTGTTACAAAAACATGGTAGTTCTTTTCGACCTGTCGAGTATTTCAGCCAAAAAACTTCGCCTGACGAAAGCAACTACCATTCATTTGAACTGGAAACTCTGGCAGTTGTCAAAGCACTTAAAAATTTCCGAGTATATCTATTAGGTTTACATTTTACACTCGTCACAGACTGTAATTCCCTAAAGTTGTCGGCCCATAAAAAAGATCTAAAACCACGTACTGCTCGCTGGTGGGCATATATGCAAGATTTTGACTTCCAAATAGTTTACCGTAAAGGAACTGAGATATCGCATGTTGATTTCCTTAGTCGGAATCCTGTTGAATCCATTAATCAGATAACCTCCCCACCTATTAATTTTAAGAATTGGTTGTCTTTGGCACAAGGTCAGGACGCGGAATGTAATCAAATCATTGACTCCTTAAATCACGAAGAGAAAGAAAACCGGAAAATATACGAGTTTGAAAATGGTACGTTGTACCGAATTGTTTTCCAAAAGGATGGTGTACCAACTCGATTGCTTTTCGTCCCCGAAAAGCATAGATATAGTATCTTAAAGATCTTTCATGACGATCAAAGTCACATAGGCTGGGAAAAAACTTTGGCGGCAATCAAACTCTATTTTTGGTTTCCCAAGATGACTCATTACGTAAAGAAGTATATCACACATTGTTTACTCTGTGCAATTCGTAAAAACAGAACCGGTCCGAAACAAGGCTTCCTTGTCTCTATCCCAAAACCAAATGAACCATTTCATACGATCCATGCAGATTGTCTGGGACCGCTTCCTAAAAATCCCAAGAAATATAAATATATCCTTGTCATTATCGATGCCTATTCAAAATTTTGTCTTATGTATCCACAATCAACTCTTACTATGGAAGAAACGAAAGAAAATTTCGCGACGTATCTAAGTGTGTTCGGATCACCTATTAAGTTGATTCATGATGCTGGAACCAATTTTACAGCAAAACTATTCAAATCATTCATTGAATATTTTGGCATCGAAGTGCACGTAACAACACCAGGAGCACATCGCTCCAATGGACAAGTCGAACGCTATATGCGAACCATCACCAATATGCTACGAGCCGAATGTAATAGGTCATCAGAATGGCCGAGCAAACTATGGAAAGTTCAATTAGTTATAAACACAACGATACAGAAAACCACTGGTTGTTCCCCATTTAAACTCGTTTTCGGTCAAGAGGGCCAAACCCCTCAGATCAAGAGTATTCTTGCCGACCTACCTATTTCCGAGACCACTAGTATTCCTGTGAACCGACACGAAATCCTATGTAAATTACGAAACAATGCAGAGAAACAAGTAGCTTCTTCAAATAAAAAACGAAGGGACAATCGTACTTTTAAAGTTGGTGACGCTGTTCTGTTGAGTAGAGGGCAACGAGCTGAGAAATTTAGTTGTGAATTTGTGGGTCCCTACCTTATTATATCATTTTTACCTGGTGACCGCTATCTACTCCGTAAGCTTGGAGCCAGGGCAACATTGAAATGTTCCAAAGACCAGTTACGTCCTTGGCCAACGGCATGGACTCCTGAAGATTTTCAAAACTTGTTAGAAGTTGACGAAGGTGAGTAATCGAATTCTCACATTGATGATTGCCGTGTTAGATGTGTTTAGATGATTATTTTTGAAAGACGTTACATTTCCAGGGGTAGCCTCTGAGCTGAGCAATGCTAGACACGCTATATTTGAGATATAGCCTCTGAGCTGAGCAGTGCTAGACACGCTATCGCCGTAGATTTTCAGGGGTAGCCTCTGAGCTGAGCAATGCTAGACACGCTATGACCTTTGAGTGTTGAAGTTTTACGGTGTAGCCTCTGAGCTGAGCAATGCTAGACACGCTATGACCTTTGAGTGTTGAAGTTTTACGGTGTAGCCTCTGAGCTGAGCAATGCTAGACACGCTATGACCTTTGAGTGTTGAAGTTTTACGGTGTAGCCTCTGAGCTGAGCAATGCTAGACACGCTATGACCTTTGAGTGTTGAAGTTTTACGGTGTAGCCTCTGAGCTGAGCAATGCTAGACACGCTATGACCTTTGAGTATTGAAGTTTTACGGTGTAGCCTCTGAGCTGAGTAATACTGAACACGCTATGACCTTTGAGTATTGAAGTTTTACGGTGTAGCCTCTGAGCTGAGTAATACTAGACACGCTATGACCTTTGAGTATTGAAGTTTTACGGTGTAGCCTCTGAGCTGAGTAATACTAGACACGCTATGACCTTTGAGTATTGAAGTTTTACGGTATAGCCTCTGAGCTGAGCAATACTAGACATGTTACGACGATAACCGCTGAGCTGAGTATTGCTAGACACGCTATAACCTTTGAGTTTGAGATATAGCCTATGAGTTGAGCGACACTAGACATCCCACAACCGTTGTGTTTTGATAAGTAGCTTAATTGCGTTGATCATTATCAGACACGTGGCAGTGTGGATCTTATCGTCTTTGATTTTTATAGTGAAATGACTGTCATGTCATGAGTTAGAGAAAAGTATTTGAATGACACTTTGAGTAGTTTGTTTAAATTGTTCGTAGTAACAATTCATGAAGTATAATCCTTATGCAAACGTTATAGGATTCATTCGCTTGTTACAGCAGAGACGGACGATGCAGAGGAAGCATCTGGGCCAGAAGCCCCATCGAAGACCGCTTGATTTTTTTTTGTTGTAATAATAGTTATTGTCATTCCGGAAACCTTTTTATGACAAGTTCTTTCTAAATGTTAATAGAAATCTGATCTGAATTGTGAGTTGTGAATTTTTATTCCAAGAGCATTCCGAGAGCGGAATGTTGTCAGTATGGCCGTGTTAGATCCCTCTCGATAAATTCAAACTTGGCGGTATTTCTGGGGGGAAATACGTCACAGACCCTATGGAGAGGAGAAGGTTCGAGAGATGGGCCGAGATGTCGCACTTGCAGTACCCTCATGGACGAGCATGAGAGACGCACTGCCCGTCGACCGAGTCTCAAAATTAGAATTATACCACCAAATATCTAACAATATACTCACTTTTAACACTCACGTAAAAACTTTTTCATAGGTCATAAAGACCGGCAGCACATTCAACGAATTGATAGAAACCTTCGAATTCTTGTATGGTTAGTTATTCTCTTTCTCCGTGATTCTCTCCAGGTATTCCATTAAAAAGGAAAATTGAAATAACGCCGACTGGGGGGTTCGCCATGAAACCATTAATTCGGCCGAGAAGCAGAAAGTTATGAAGGAAAAAATAAATGGAAAAACTGGGATTATTAAAGTCTCTCTGTCTCTCGGAGGAAAGGTAATTGTCTAAAACAGAATCGGGAGAGTTTATAAAAACCTTTTCAGGGAGAAGTATCTTATGTTTGTTAACTTAGGAGATTAAAACATAAAATTTTCCGCTATTTCTCTCAAGTCTAGGCGAGAGAGTCACTCAGTTAAGAAATCAGGAAATCTCATGTTTAGCACAATACTAAAATGGTAGATGATTTCGGAAACGTGATCTGATTCTCGAAAATTGGAATTTCCAGAAGTTTATTTTAGACATAGAAGTCTCCAGTTTAGCATCTAAACGAAAAATAAACAATTGGCATCGATCTTTTTTATATGAGGCGTACATAATCTGTGTTTCATTGTTTGGTGATATGAACATTCGATGAATTTAATTGCACGTCAGAGTCATTTTGACAATCCATAACACTCATGGATTTATAGCAATTTTGGCGCCGACGCTGATATCCAAATCGCTTCTACGTTAGTTGCACATACATTTCGCGGTAAATCAATAACTACATGCATTTTGGCAAATATTATGATACTATAGCCTTTGACTTTGGGCGCATCAACCGCACGCCACATGTCGGTTGATTTTGTGACTTTCGCGCGTTATAGATTTTATAATTAAAAGTTTTTGCGTAAACAAAGCACGATCGAATTTAGATCTGCTTATGTTATGAGGAAGCTCCGCTTGTTTATTTGTTTCCTACATGTGCGTTCGAAAACTCGGAAAGTGGTGCGTTCTGGAGAAATCCTCGGTAATCGCGCGCCGCCATCTTCAGTATTCCCTCCGGCGACCAAAGAAAGCGTCGAAGGAAGGTGAAAAAAACTGGCCCTTTATGTTGCGGCCGGAAAATGGTGAAAAATGATCGGTCAAGGGTCGGTATAAAATTATATATAATATATAAGCCTTGGGAAATTGAATTAGCTACGTGCCATTCTTAAAGCGCGAATAAGAAACTTGATAAATCTTTAAATTTCCATCAAAAGGTCGAATAGGCCCTTAAAAAATGTATTCTTTGCCAGTAATAATATAACAAAAGAAAATATTGCAAAGCATATAGAACAATCAAGAATTTTAAACTCCTCAAAAAACTTTTTAAATATCCCTTGCGTAAGAACTTTTTCGGAAATCCGATGGAGACATGGCTGTATATAGAAAAATTAAAAACGGATTATATCTCATTGATTTCCTTAATCTTACGGCACTTTCAACTGAATTTATTTTATTCGATGACGGTAAAAGGGTGAACGCACTTGAAACACTACAGCATTTATCAGATCGAACAAATAACTTAACAATGATATGATCTGCCTTAACAGAAACTCAATTTAATTCTAAATTCCTTTTGAATAAGGCCGCGACAAAATACCGCGTATTTCAGACAGTTTATATTGATGTTTGTTTAACCTACTTACTCTGTTCCTGTGCGTCTGATATGTTTTCACCACCCATCAATTATGTTACGGGTTCACTCATGTGAAACTCTTTTTTTTTGTTATTTGAATTGAATCTCGTGTAGTAGACTAAGGGACACCGTAAGATGTATTAGCATACGGTCTTGGTAGGGTATGAGAAGAGAAGAATTCAATCATATAAATCATATATATATATATATATATATATATATATATATATAGATATAAATGATATATGACATGTATATATATATATATATTTGTTATATTTTTTAAGCGTTTTAGGAAGCGTTCGAATCACATATGTTCAGAATCACCATTAAAATCGCTTAGTCTGTTTTGGTTAGATTAGGTTACACACCTATTATCTTAGATTTTTTATTTCAATTAATTTAATTAATTTGACTCTAAAAATCAAGCTATTTCGTGGAGCCGTTATCTTTGGATTATCATAGCTTAAATAGGAGATAAGTAGATTGATCAAGGACAATCCAAGACGAAAAGATTTAATTTAACACTAATTAGAGGAGCGATCAAAATGAAACAAGAAAGGTGAGTTTTTAAATTATTCCGCAAGCGAATCAGCCACGGGTCACGCTTAGTTGTTCATAAAATGCCATTACACATTTAGTCTCTTCCTTGAAGGTAAAATACGGCATAATTTTATAATTCTCTGGAACTGCACCGGTTTGCACCAAAAGTTAGCTATAGGTTTAACTTACCCTCTACTTCAAAGTTGACCCTGTGTCATAGGGTGCTTTTTATTTTTTAGGGTTGAAAACTACTATGTACTGATCGAAAATAATTATAAAATTATAGATTGGGGTGTGTAATAGGTTGAAATCATCGATAAATGAGTTGAATGAAAGTCAGTTGATATTACGGGACATAACTCTTGAACTGTTAAGCAGAATTGAGCCCTAAAAGCCGTCCCCCTAGTATAGTTATGGTTCAAAAAAATATCTTCAAAACGTTCGGTAGCAACTTGGAATGATTAATTGTCTCCAATTTGCACCAACATTTGGATTCAAGTCCACTTACTCTCCATTATAAAGTTAGCTCTGTGCCAGGGGTAGCTTTTTTATTTTTTAGCGGTGAAAACTACCCCCATTCAAAAATTATTATATTATTGTAGATTAGAGTTTGTAATAGGCAAAAATCATCTTTAAATAAGTAATTACGAATGTTTATGGTTTGATACGTACCTACTCGTTGGTATCGTAAACCGATTCGTAGCAATAAGTACATCAATTTAATGTCGTATCATCTTTACAAAATGAAAATTAACTTAATTTTAGCACTTAAAACACGAAACGCTCATGCACCCAGATTTTTGTATTTTGGAGCTTAGCAGTCTAAATTTTATTTTATTAGAAAATTCTTATCCAGTCAGTTTGGTTAACAAATTGTTGTTTAGCAATTCTGTATCACATAATAACCATGTGGTTAGGTTACCTAGAGGGTTAGAACAAGGTTTACACAATCTTTCGGGTTGTTGAGTCCTCCAGAAGGAACACACGTAGAACGTAAAATGTACAAGAACGTAAATGTGCCGTACATCGTTGAAACCACGCCGTCGTTGACAATGATTTTAAAAAAGGAGAATCTGTTTATTGCAAGGCGGAACATTAAGATTATCCATAAATTATATACCTACCCAGTTAAAAGCTCCATTAACACATCATAAAGAAATGAGTGGTATTGTGTACTGTGAAATGAAGTGCTGTCCTGTGCTGACTGTGAAAGACCATTATATGCCAAACCTCCCGAACTTTACCAGCAAGAGTAACATCACATAAAAGTGATATAAGATGTGAGAAAAGGTCATGTGCACTTGTTGAACATTCGTTGAACCTAAATCAATCGTTCAATTTTGATGATCGTCAATTTTGTCTCAAGAAGTCAACTTGTTTAAACGAAACTTCTTAGAAATGGTTCACATAAGGTTGAAGAAAATTATTAAGATCTTAGGAAAACTAAACACACTGTTTATCTTTAAACTTTATTCTTTCCTGTTGAAATTATTTTTATGTTTGAAAATTTCAATTACCTCTCTCTGTAGTCGTGTGTGAAAATGCTGAGTGTTGGCCAAAATCTGTATGTCCTTAAACAGGATTTGATGGTCTCCAGGCTCCTTTAGTGTGTTCTGCTACCACAGATTTTTCTGTTTGTCCTAGGCAGCAGTTCCTCTTGCGTTCTTTTATCCTTGTGTTGATGGATCACTTTGCGTGCCAATATAGACT
This sequence comes from Cryptocephalus moraei, assembly GCA_946251905.1. Taxonomy (NCBI): domain Eukaryota; kingdom Metazoa; phylum Arthropoda; class Insecta; order Coleoptera; family Chrysomelidae; genus Cryptocephalus; species Cryptocephalus moraei. The sequence goes on along the minus strand of OX276463.1, from coordinate 24,521,805 downwards.
TCCGTATTTGCATGGCATTCTATATACCCCTGATGTTGATAAATGGTTCCTCTTGTCATTGGGGTCCCTAGACTCTTCTGTATTTCCCGGGTGGGGCGAAATATCGGTTTTACTCCTCTCTTCCTTATCTCTTTCCTTATTCTATCTGTGATGTTTTTTATGTAAGGTAGGTAGAGCCTCCTAGTTGTTCCATTTCACTTCCTCCCGTAGTTTTTTCGCTTTTTCGTAGGGCCCTTTTGTGTATCCATTTCTCTGTAACACCTTCTTTAAGTGTTTGTTCTCCTCCTGAAGATATTCCCCTTGGCAGATGTGTGTGGCTCTAGTAGCCAAGGTTTTAATCATTACCCTTTCTTGGCTAAGATGGTGGTTGGAGTTCTTGTGCAAGTATCTGTCCGTACGTATGTGTTGGTTCTCTAAACACTGTGTGTTCTAATGTTGCATTGTTCTGTTTAGTGACGAGAACGTCCAAGAAGGCAAATACAATTATTGTTCTCTTCTTTTTACATTTTGAACTGGATTTTTGGGTTTATGTTGTTTAAATGTCGCAGGAATTTTTGTAATTCATCTTCTCCATGTTCCCGAATAACAAAGGTATCGTCAACATACCTGTACCAATGTTATGGCTTTTTACGTGCAGTTTTTATCGCGTTTCCTTCGAATTTTTCCATGAAGAAATTAGCCACTACCTGGATTAATAGGCTCGCTATGGCCACTCCATCAGTTTGTTCATAAAACCCGTTGTTCCACTGGAAGTATGTAGTGGTGAGACAATGTTCGTAGAGGGCCGTGATGTCATCTGGGAATATTTTCGAGATGAAGTTTAACGTTTCCTTAACCGGAACCCGTGTGAACAAGGATATGACGTCAAAACTCACGAGTAGATCCGTGGCGTTAAGGGTAATAGTTCTCAATTTTTTGTATAAAATGTGTTGAGTCTCTGATGTAATTGTCAGTTTTCCTATATGAGGTCTTACCAAGGTGGTAAGATGTTTAGTTAGTTGGTACGTTGGTGACCCGATGGACCTTAATATTAGGCACAATGGTACATCCACTTTGTGTATTTTTGGCAGGCCATATAGTCGGAGGGGTAAAGCCTCAGACCTCTGTATCGCCTTTTCATTTCTTCTTCCAAGATGGATGTTTTGATCAAGTCGTTGGTTTTTCTTACTATTTTTGCTGTGGGGTCCCCATTTTGTTTTTTGTAGGTGTTTGGATCCAGCAACATCGTCATCTTCTCCATGTAGGCTTCTGTGTTGATGATGACCGTTGCATTAAATCCAAATTTTTGTGCAAATCGGTACAATTTTAGCAAATTTTGGGGGAAAATGGACTAGTTAGTCATATATACTACCTGTAGCGATTGGTTAATATGCAATTGTAATATAACGATACAAATTCGCGGGCTTATTTTATGTTACCAAAATTGCGCCATTTGTGTTCCTGTCCTAGGTTGGATAATATTCACACATCAGCTGATCTTGATTACTTTTAAGTTCGCCGATTTTAAATTTATGGTTTTTACTACATACAATCGGAAAACCTGCTAGGGTTACCCATTGTTCTTTAAGGAACGTCTTTGAGGCGCCTATGAATAGATTACAGAATACGTGTGCATCTATTTTCATGTGAAAATTAATATTAAGGTTACACAATATTCCATACATAAATTCCATTTTATGACTATCTTTTTTTTTCAACCGGCCTTAGCACCATAAGGGTGCATACACCCGACATCGATGCATGCACTGAACATGCGCTTTGTCTATTCAACGCGCTGAAGGCCTCGGCGCGAGCTACGGATGGTCCGTGTGGCCCCATGTAGAGCTGGAGTGGGGGGAACTCACAACAGGTGAGCAAACTTCCCCAGTTCTCTCAAGGACGATGACCGAATATGAAAAAAAGGGGTTTGTGGGTACGGAGGATACCAGGACAGTCTGGACAGTGACAGAAGATATCACGACTGGCATCCCACCGACCCCCGGCCTACATCCCCCCTCCACCCTTACGTTCGGTTATGGGTTTGGCCTTCGTTTTACAGCCCGATCCCGCACTTCAGTGACATCCTTAGCACTCAGCACCTTCCTAACGTACCCTTCCACCCAACTCCAAGCGTCCACATTACCTAACATCACACCAAGTCACCAACCACGTTGTCCGGTGTGATACTTTGCCCAATCAGCCTCTCCAAGCTCTCCCTATCTCTCGTCTACACCACACTCCCAAAAACGGCATGTTTCACATCGTCCTTTCTTTGTTCGTAAGAGATACACTCGTCCGTGCATCTACGTTTATCACTCCACCCACGCTCTGTCATCGTCAATCAGCCTCTCGATCTATAGGCCTTTAGCACCACCTCTCTTTCACATCCCCTGCCAGGTCGTCCACATCTCTCTTCTAGCGCTAGTACCTTGGTGGCCGGTTCTTCCCGGATCACTCTTGCTCTCTCCCTGACTCTCTCCACGATGGAGATCATACCTGCTTCTGCAAGAACCGCCTCCCTCGAGACGGTCCTCTATGCACTACAAACTAGGAGGGCCATTAGTCGCTGCACCCTTTTTATGCCACTAAAAACCATCTCATTCTTTACAATTCTGAATTTTCAGATTTGAAAACAAATTTTTCTACAAATAACGAAACTGATATCAATCTTCTCCAGAATAAAATTCATTTCATTTTTTTCCAGAAAGCAAGACATAACTTAAACGTCTCTTTTCCTAGAGAAAAAAAGGGAACATTAGCCCTCTTCTGAATTAAAGTCTCAACCTGCCCTAAAATACGCCGCTTCTTTCGGTCTGTCTCGAATTTCCTAGAATTCAAAATAAATTTTAATCTTTGCTATTGTCCTCGATACAACAAACCTTATTTCATTATAAAGTATATATCAACTATTTGGAGAAAGCGAGGTTTAATTCAAACTCGTTTCACTGCAGAAAACAAAGTACGAGTACGAGCCTTTTCCCGAAACAAAATCCCAATCCATCCATAGAAGGATAATTTTTTTTCAATTTAGATTAGAGTTTAAAACAAATTTTAAACTGTACCATTGTTATATGTAATCTAATTTTAATTTATTCGATGAGTAAAATTCATATTAACTGGAGCAGGTTGTCAGAGCGGCTGACAGGAACAAGACAGGAAATCAGAGATAAGCTATAGTCCACGGTATTCTTATAATCTTTTCTGATAGGTCGACGTTTCACCCCTCACATAAAGCATTGAAACAACAATTAGTACAATTAATATGGAATATCAAAACAAACCGAAAATTATTTGCAGTATGGTTAATTAGAAAAATGCTTTCTTTTCATATATCAAATATATATTAGAGTGTTCTTTCCCATCTTTAAATATTTTGTATAAATTGCATAAAAGCAAACAAACTGTAATTTTTCGTTTCTCTCGATCAGACATCTGTCACTCAGACGGTGTGTACTTGAATGAGATATCGCCAGTTGGCATTGTCCTCCAAAATTTTACAACTGCCCGCGTTCAGTTATCCGATACCATGAAGAACAGCAGACAGTACGATGTTATTATTCGGCAAGCAATTCCAACCAAGACGCGAGTGAGATAGCACCCAAAACGGAGAGAACAGTGAGCGAAGACGAAGTAAAAGCTAGGGCGGTACAATAAGGCGGGATAGGGTCTTATTAGTTAACTGTATTAGTAAATTTTACAACGCATGAAAATGCACCAGAGCGGATCAAACACAAACTCACACACCAGATATTGCTTGAATAAAGCGATACCTCACTAACACAAAGAACACAACACACAACACCGACGAAACCAACTAAAACACTTAGACCAACATACTACCCAACCCGACAGGTTTTTAATCGTCACTTGTAGAACGTATTTTTCTGTAAATGAGCATGTTAGTATTAACAGAAGATTAGGACAAGAATTATATTTAATAACATATTATGAAACGTAGTGTATGAATAATTTAAAACATGATTGTGTAAATAGATATATATATATATGTATATATATATATATATATATATATATATAACAAAAGGGTGAAATCACGACTGATCAAGAGTATAAGGAACAATGTTATAGTTGGGGATGCAGTCGGGGTCCGTAAGTGTTTTCAATAAAACTCTTGTTTGTTTGTCGACGTTTCGGAGATGTTTAGCTCCTTCATCAGGACATCTATTTAAAAATTAAATCAATTTCATAAGACATAAATCTGAGTGTTATGATTCGCTTACCAAAATGAGTTAAGACGGCGAAAAAAGGCTCCCATGTAATTATTAAGGGAATCAATGCGATAACGTAAATAGTAAATACCTAGGTGATATCAACCAAGACGACAGTGACTTCTCGAGGTCTGAAGGTGGTTTCAAGGTTGGATCTCTCTCGGCGATGACCTTTGACATGCCATCGGTTTTCCAAAAATTCGCGGGAAAGAAATTTTCAATTACGAGGGTACGCAACACACATTGCTCCTCTCAGCCGAGACATCTCTCACTTGTCTCCGGCAAAGACGACACAACAGGAGCCCCCAGGTCCCACACTCGATCTCTAATTGAAACAGCGTCTACTTACACTACAGTCCAGCTCTATAGGCTCTCACTACCTCAAAACCGGGCACCAGTGCAAGCAACCTGTGAATGTTAACCCAGCTCGAAATTGGCGTCCAGTCCCCGAACTCCCACAATCAATCCAACTGCCACTTGCATTGACGGGAGAGGCAGGAAGTGAACCCCCTTCGGCTAGTTTCAACAACCATCTATCAGATTTAAAGAGGTCACTCTCGTTAAGTTGGTAAGTAAGGTCTCATTTTGGTAAGCGAATCATAACACTCAGATTTATGTCTTATGAAATTGATTTAATTTTTAAATAGATGTCCTGATGAAGGAGCTAAATATCTCCGAAACGTCGACAAACAAACAAGAGTTTTATTGAAAACACTTACGGACCCCGACTGCATCCCCAACTATAACATTGTTCCTTATATATATATATATATATATATACAACGTGTTTCAAAACGATTGTCATCTAGTCGGCTGTGGAATTCCCATGTAAAATAAAAAATCCCGCCTTGCGAAAATAAGAGTTTCTACTAGCTATGCATAACCTCAAAATAACCTACTTAACCTCTTTTAACTTCTGGTTTTTCTCTGTCAAAAGAAAACGAATTCTGAGTATTTGTCTATTTGTAGTATTTGCTATGGCCCTGAAAAATGTTCTAATTTTCTCTCTTTTGGAGGATTTTCGACTTAAAAAATTATTTTTTGCAGGAAACCATTGAATCTGCAAACTCATGATGTAGAAATGAACTATGAATTTATTTAATGACGCTGTAGAAACGAAATGTGTGTGCGCTTTGAACATATATTTAGGCCAAGCAAATAAGCAAAAAAATACCCTGTTTTTGACATCGTATCCTCGAGCAGGAGACCCGGACTTTTAAGTAATATAGGCCAACAGAAACAAAACGTATAGGAAGACCCCACGAGACTATAAACAGTAGGCATTGTTATTAACAATTAAACGTCAGAAAATTCACTTTTTGACTAATTTTATTCTCAATTAAAATCTAAGTTACTTTTGGGTAAAGTGGGCTCACCATCCTCTAGGTAATTAAAAGATCTTTAAAATGATTCTGAACCGACCTCGATATCTTTATTTGTTGCTGAGAAAAATGCTATAGAAAATCAAAATCGACAAATTCTTTGTTTAACAATTGTTATTGCGAAATTAAACCTGCGGCTTTGTTATTTTGTAAAAAGTCGGGGATTATAGTGCTTAATATGTGGTATGAATTTCAGATCGATTCATCAAATAGTTTATTGCAAAATTTAATTTGTCTATATTTTTGCAATTTTTTTGCAATAGCCATCTACGCACAACTAAAAATAAAACGCGATTCTAAGATCATGGTGCCCTAGAGAAACATTTTCTCTATCAATATCGATTGTTAAATATGATAAAAAGCAATTTTAAGATTGTTTAAAAAATTAAAGAAGAATTTTTTTTTATTTTGGCACCTTATGTCATAAGTCATAAGCAATATTGTCACGGTTCGGCCCCAATTAGCGAAACTGGGTCACCGTCTAAGTCAATTCAGCACTGAGGTGACCCAGACCGAAGGACAATACGTTACTCGCGGTCAGACGGCGGCATGTTTATCAACAAACGACAAGTATTTATACTGATCAATTAAATCGATCAGTCTGCTAGCACCCTATCACGCTGGCCGTCCGAGAGTCCGCCAGATTCGTCATATCGCTAGTTGGGGAAGCCACGTTACTGCCGCCCGTCCATAAGTAAGCAACCACCTCCTCTTTAACCTTTCCTCACTTGAGAGATTTGCTCGTTCGCCTTAACACTTTGTTTCCGATGTTCTCTCCCCTGTTAGTCTAGTGCCTAAAAAGACATTTGTCCATGTCGTCATTGTCTTTTGCCATCTCTACCTGGACTACACCCCCAACCAGAGCACTCCCCTTTGGACCCTAGGCCCTCAGGCGTGTGACAATATCTCTGGAAATTGTTGACGAATTTTGATGTTTCTTGTTTTAATTTGGGATACCGTTCTGAGCACATTACGAAGATGCAATTTGTTTATTACCAATTGCAATTTGTTCATTAATTTACCACCTAATTTGTTGAAATATTTCATTTTTTCGCGAAAAATCCATTTCTTTGGTGCGGTTTTCATTGTTAAACATGGAAATTACTTGTTTAACTATAATACATGAATTATTGTCATTAAAAAATAAATTTAAAATTAATTTTTTCATAAAAATATGATAAAAAATACACTATGTCCGTACCATTTGATATAACAATAAAACAAAATATGTTAATAATATTATAATGTACGTTTTATTCAATCCTTTTCCATGTTTAACAATGAAATCTGCACCAAAAAAAAATTTTTCCCAAAAATTGTTTCAACAAATTAGGTGGTAAATTAATAAACAAATTAACAAACAAATCTCATCTTCGTAATGTGCTCAGAACGATACGTCAAATTAAAAGAAGAAACATGAAAATTCGTCAACAATTTCTAGAGATGTTGCTTACGACATAAGGTGCCAAAATAAAAATAAATGTTTTTCTTCCTTAATTTTTTAAACAATATTAAAATTGCATTTTATCATAGTTAACAATTGATATCGATAGAGAAAATGTTTCTCTAGGGCACCATGATCTTAGAATCGCGTTTTATTTTTAGTTGTGCGTAGATGGCTATTGCAAAAAATTACAAAAATATAAACAAATTGAATTTTGCAATAAACTATTTGATGAATCGATCTGAAATTTTTACCACATATTAAGCACTATAATCTCCGACCTATTACAAAATAACAAAGCCGCAGGTTCAATTTCGCAATAACAATTGTTAAACAAAGAATTTGTCGATTTTGACTTTCTATATCATTTTTCTCAGCAACAAATGAAGATATCGAGGTCGGTTTAGAATCATTTTTAAGGCCTTTTAATTCCCTAGAAGACGGTGAGCCCATTTTACCCACAAGTAACTTAGTTTTTAATTGAGAACAAAAATGTCAAAAAAGTGCATTTTTTGACGTTTAATTGTTAATAACAATGCCTAATGTTCATAGTCTCGTGGGGTCTTCCTATTCGTTTTGTTTCTGTTGGCCTATATTACCTAAAAATCCGGGTCTCCTGCTCGAGGATTCGATGTCATGGTGAAATCCCTAATTGATTGGCCTATATACTACCTGTGTTATTTGCCTTTCAATATTTTTTAATGTGTTGGTTTTCCAAATATTCAAATGATAGGCAAAACGTCGGCCTATAAGAATGACTCACTAATGTTTGTTTGACAAGGGGGAGTCTATAAATTCTTGTTTAGTTTAATTCATTTAAACCTTTTTAGTCATTGTAAAACCTTAGTGCGTACCTTGAATTCGCTTCTTTTGGTGACCACAAAACGCCCTCTCTACCGAGAAGCTCCGTCGATAACCTAATATATATTCAATGTTTCAATATTGGGCTTACTCCAATTATTTAATTATTTACAAGTATGTGCAAAGACGATTCCACTCGAATCTAATTGTATTTGTTATCTTATGCCCACTAGTAAATTCAACCTCTGCTGCCAGGCAATAATGAGTAACTTATAAAAACTAGCCCACTTAAAATTCTCAGTGGGAAAACTTTAGGTTTAAAATTGTTTCATTTTGAATTCCAAGTAAGTGTAACTCGTATTTCTTTCTATATTGGCACGCGTTTCGCCGTTCGTGTTCCATGATTCGACATGTTATGTAGAAATCATTATTTGGTAGAGTAAAATATTTGCAAAACGTCACTACAAGTCTAGAACATAATCTATTCTAATTTTAACTCTATTAGAACCTAAAGGAATAAAAATTTACGGAAAACATATTGGAGATTTTATAGAAATCCCTTAGAAAACTTTCAATCCATTTCATTTCAGTTTAAAAGAAACAATCTTTAAGATTTTGCTATTTCGAGACCTGTTTATTAAAATTTACCAGAGTATTTATTGAACACACAAGAAAATAGAGAAGACATTAGGAAACAGTTCATTGTGAATGTGCTGACTACGAGCTGACTAGTCATATGAGCAATTTCAATGCTCCTTTCAAACTATAGATAGACATGGGCATAGGTAGTCCAGAGCGACACAAACATCAACGAGCTATACAATATGCTCGGTAGTTAGTTCAATATTTAAAGATTTAGGTACCGGTCTTTCAAGCAATCACAGAACGCAGCTACTTTCATCATGAAGGCAAACTTAGCTCTTTCAAACTATTAAAGGTGAAGAAGATCATGATTGAGCATTTCTAAATCTCATTAACAGATGACAGAAACCTGCGGAGACACGAAGAAATATTTGAATTAATATATTCAGATAACCAATATTCAATTTTCAGAAATTGGGATATACGAGTAACTCAGCAATTATCGTATGAATCAGTATAGTAATCTATATTATAGTAGTATAAGTACTCTGCATTCACGTGTTAATTAAACCCTAGTAACTATGCATTCTGAAAAAAGAAATAAATGTAGATAGTTTTCAATTTTTTAGAATGTGAAGTATCTTAGAACCTGTTCAAATTCCTGAGAGCCTAAAACCTAAATATTAAATCTATAAGATAATCTATAAATCTGGAAAGTCTGGCATCTTTCGAAATTCCAATTTCGTCACAATATAATGAATTCTAGTCACTCTATTCAGAAATGTATGTAACATTTGTCCTACTAACTAACGTTTAGTTCAATTTTCTAGAAGCTAAACTCTTGAACCACGAAAATTCAACCATATATCACATGAAGTCAAGTTAATTACCCAGAAAAACGACTTGTGTTAATAAGTTAATATTCTTCCCAATTATCCAGAAACTGAGATTGCAACCAAGCGACTGCTGAATGAATCAAGCTTCTATCTATTTTTCTAATAGCTTTTAAACTGAAGTCAATAGCTACTTTTACGGGAAATTTCATGAATTTAATTAAATCATTCCGATAGCTGCTTCTGTTTTAACAAAAAATTTCATCCATAATTCTTTCTTTTGAATCTGTAAAATTAAAAATTGTGAAATCGTATATATTTCAGTCTTGGCTCATATTCATTGAAATTTTTTCTTTTTTCTGGAATCCCTTCTTCGGTTTTATCATTTTTACTATCAGAATGTTTCACGGTACCTTCCCGAAATTAAATGGTATGGTGGTTCCAGGCGACACCCACTTCAGCGTTGTGACGTTGGAATATATAGGGGAAATTTCAATATACAGTTCATGTTATTTTTCATAACTTGTCACGTAAACCTGTACAAAAATAAAAAATATGTAATGCGCGATAATGAACGGGGCTGGATCTCGTGTATACGTGATTGTCGCGTATATGAATCAAAAACAAAGCTATTTTAAAAATCATGATGTACAGTTTGATGAGGGTAAAATTTTAAATGAACATAGAACTAAGTTAAGTTTTTTGCGTATTAGCAAATTTGTGAAAAAGTACTGCCATCAGACTAGAAAGAACACTAAATTATACATTACTGCAAAATTTCCATTTGTTCAGAAGCGGAAAAAATTTGTAGATAGATATACATAGATTTACACATACCTATTAGAAAACGTTAATAAGTAAAATAGTTCAACAAACAACGATTAAATCAAATCAGACCACAGAATTAAAATTTATGGAATATGTATCCATCTTAAAACAGTTTATTCATTTATTTCAGTAATCACAGAACAAGTAGTTCCAATAAGCGATTACCATATCGTAAACAAAATAATCATTCTTATATCAATATGAATATAAATCTAAAAGTAAGAATCCGATAACTTATCTCAAATTAATAGTCATATTTACTACATTGAAAAATTGCAAAATTTCTTTAACTTACTGAATACAGTCCAGTTAAGTTACTAAGTATATTAGTCTCAATTTTACATTCAGCATAAAAATCTAGTCTTTAACAATATGCGAGAGAGTCCATTTGGTAAGGGAAATTCAGACTCAAATTTCGGGGTTTTGAAGAGATGAATATATTCCTGTTTCTAGAAATATATGTACTATAGTTTAGGCAGATTTAAGACAAGTGGGGATTATCAAATTTACTGTGAAGTAATTGATATAAAAATAATACAATAGCCACTTTTCTTGTCACTCCCGCCAAACTTGTGTTTAACGACTAGCCATAGCTGAATCTCGCTAGAGAATAAAGTTAGGAAGTGGTCATAGCAATATGATCAATTGCTAATTAATTGCTGTGGAATGATATATTTGTCTTGTAAACTAGGGGACACATCTTTCTTTGTTTAATTGCTATATTATTGCTCTTGATGTCATCATCACCGGATTTACGCAGCCACCCCCATTCTCCCTGATTCACCCCAGATGCTCCGAAATGCATATTTCGACAACGAATAGAGATCACGCTATAAAAATTTCTCCATATTTAATTGGTAATTTATTACTCTCCAATAGATGATCCGAGGATATTTGCAACTACCCTCGTCAACCGTTGAGTCACCCCTATCCCTTAATCTGCTTTTTGGGTTCAATATTCAATGAAAATTTATTGCAATTACTAGCAATCTACACGTATAATTTGGTTAGTTATGTTTTACTATGCTGCCTCTGGTAACACGGCTATACAGAGGTACTCTATCACATCGGTTCCCAACCTGGGGGCGATCGCCCCCAAGTGGGCGATTTGGGTTATCAGGGGGGCAACAAATAAGTGGGGGGCGATTTGGGGGCGATGAGTATTCAAAGGGGCAAAAATTTAAAATAGTTCTGGCGAGTAGTAGAACCTGTTTTCAATAATTATAAACCTTGCGAGTATGCTGTCGTTATAAAGAGCATAAAAATGCGATTCTGCTGAATATGATTTATTGAATGATAAACCCTTTCTGATTTCATTATGGATGCATTTGATTCAACGATGTTATTGCCATTTTTTCTGAGAAATATTTACCCAACGTTACTGACACAGTCCGGCCAGACACCTGATAATCTGCACGTGCCCCAGCCGCGGTTGTCTTTGTCGGGGTCGATCAAAGGCCTGAGTTTTTCGCTGTCTAATGAAAATCGCTTTTCAAATGAACTTATACATTCATCTTTCAGTCTGCACTCTGCACTAGCCTTTGTGAGTCTAACCATCGTCTCACCACCAGTTTTTGCGCCTGTATTTTCTGTTGAGTGCGTTTGTTTTGAAGAAGTTAACAATGGATTCAAAAAAGAAGAAGTGTCGACAATACTCAGCTGAGTATTTAAAATTCGGTTTTATTGCGTCACCGAAAAATGTGCAGTTTCCACATTGTCTTTTGTGTGATAAAACATTTACTAGTAATGAAGCCATGAAGCCTTCGCGAATGAAAGATCATTTATCAAGAGTACACAGCGATAAAGTGACTAAAGAACTTAGTTATTTTCAACACCTCAAAGCTAAAGCTGATAAACGGCCCAATGTAAGTGAATTATTTAAAAAACGTGCAACCGATGTTGACAAAGGTCTTCTTGCTTCTTATGAGGTGTCTTTATTGATCGCTAAATGTGGTAAACCTCACACAATTGGCGAAACTCTTGTGTTACCAGCTACCAAAAAAATTGTTGAAATCATGCTAGGCGAGGGCCCTAATAATAAAATAAGTCAATCGGTTCCTTTGAGTAACAATACTGTATCCAGGCGAATTGACGAAATGGCCACGAACGTTGAATCCAAACTCATCAATTTGTTGAAAAAAAGTAAATTTGCATTGCAGATTGATGAATCCACTGTGATTGATAACAAAGCAATTTTATTGGCTTATGTGAGGTTTATCAATGAACAAAAGGAAATTACCGAGGAAATGTTGTTTGCTAAAACTTTGATCACTGATACGAAGGGATCGTCGATTTTTAAAGTGGTGCAAGATTATTTTAAGGAAAAAGAGATTCCCTTAATAAACGTGAGCGCTTGCGCAACAGATGGTGCTCCTGCCATGTTAGGTCGTCATGCTGGGTTTCTAGCCCACCTTAAGAAAGAAGTGCCAGAGGTCATCACTATTCACTGTGTCATTCATCGTCAACACTTAGCTGCGAAGAAATTGAGTGGTGTCCTGCATGAAACCCTACAACTGGTTATTACTGGTGTCAACAAGATCAAAGCTAATTCTCTCAATGACCGTCTGTTCCGACAGCTTTGCCATGAAAATGGTGAGGAATTCGAACGCTTGCTCCTACATACGGCTGTGAGGTGGCTTTCCAAAGGAAACTGTTTGCGCCGTTTCTTCGAATTATTTGACACTGTTACTGAGTTTCTCGACACGTCTGATCCTGTTTTAAGTGAGAATTTGAAGCAACGCAAGTTGGAACTTGCCTACCTTACAGATATTTTTGAAAAAATGAACGAAGTCAATATAAAGCTTCAAGGAAACATGATGAACCTTATCAAAGCCAAAGGAATTATTTCATCATTCATCGCCAAGTTTTATATTCACAAGGTAAATATTGGCCGTAAAGAACTGATTCAGTTTCCAACTCTTAAAAAGTGTTCAGTGTCAGATAACGAAACTCCTGAACTCACAGAAGACAAAATCCAAATTTTTACTGATCACCTTGACCAGTTAAAATCTGACATGGAATCAAGATTTGTAGATTTGACCAATTTGCAAATTCCGGATTGGATTCTCGATCCATTTTCGTTTGAAGCTGTGGATAAGCTTGATAACTCTTTGCAGACGGAGTTTCTAGATCTGAAGTATGACTGTGAGGCGAAAATAATTTTCAAGCAGAGCGGTTACGAGTTAGCCTGGGTGAAGCTTATGGACAGTTATCCACAACTGTGGGAGAAAACTGAACCACTTCTCATCTCCTTCCCGTCAACATATTTAGTTGAAAAAGGATTTAGTTCTGTTGTCCAGCTCCTCACAAAACAAAGAAATAAGTTGGACATTTGCATCAAAGGAGACTTGCGCCTGAACTTGACGAATATAAAGCCGGATATTCAAGCTTTAATTGAAATCCACCAAGCACAAGGCAGCCATTGAAAAGGTGAATTAAAACATTAACATTTATTTATTTTCAAATTTTAACTGTACTTGCTTTATTTTTCTAGGTCCCAATTTAAAAATCAAAAGATGCGGTCCTGTGTTTTAAATGTACGTCAATGATATTAGTTAATCATTTCGCTTCTTTGTTTTTTAAAAAATCTGTAAAAATGTACATTTTATTTATTTTTTATTTTATTTAAGAATTTCCGAACAAAACTGCTTTGGTTGTTTTTATATACGGTAATGAAACTGTTTAAAATAATATTGTTAATATTATAAATAATACTACAATTTACACTTTACTACAAATTAAAATTAGACATACAATGAAAATGAAAAGGGGGCGATAGGTGTTAGTCAACCTCCAGAAAGGGGCGATGGGCCACAAAAGGTTGGGAACCACTGCTCTATCAGAACGCAACTAAATATTGTCTATTTATAAGAGTTATAACTGTTATAACTAAGATATGTAGCACATCAGAGGCCTTCTTCCCAAATAGTCAAGGTACATGGAGATGGTCATAGTTCCTTAACGTTTCAGCTGTAATGGTGGTCGTTTTTTGAGCACAGAACTAAATTATTTTTTCGTATAGATAGTTAGAAACCAATTAACTATCATTTCTGGTTGGGGGATTAACTCTGAAAAAAACTATTCCAATATTTTCAAACCAGTCGACAAATCAGGGTGAGTCGAGGATTTACAGAGTAATTGAAAGTTTCAAGCAATCGTCTCATAGCAATAATCAAGCAATTAAATATTAGGCAAGATTACTTAACAAGTCAGCTCAACAATTAAGCTAAAATAGCATTTGAGTTCTGGAGACGGGTGTAGCAAGAAAATTCTTTTCGGATAGCTCCCAGTAATTAATTGGCAATATATTATAGTTTTATAATTAACCATGAAAAAACATATTTCAATATTTTCAAGCAGTTTAAGGGGTGGGTTGTGACTCGATACTTGAAGAGGGTAGTTGCGAGTATCGATCGAGCATAATCGCATCATGTATATAAGCACTGCACTGCAATATTTCAGCAATTAAATATGGATTGGGGGTTGATGGGGTAGTTTTCGGGTTGAACAAATAGACCAACCGACAGCAATTAATTAGAAATTAAATGTTGTTATGACCACTCCCCTATCATTATTCTTTAGCAAAATTCAGATATGACTCTTCCAGCTTGAAGCTTAAGCTGAAATAGCCACTATTTTTTGAAAAAGCTTAGAATAATTTTTTGCGCAATAAAATAGCAATAAATTATGGGCTTTGTCTGAACTTGGGCTTATGCAAATAATATTCCAGATTAAGGGACACTTTATTTGTCATACAACGAGTTTCAATTTTTTTTTCTGGTAATTGACCTATTGAAGCATTTGTCTACGTTAAATGATAGGCGACTTACCCAGGGCCTTGCGTATACTCTACTTATATCTTTCTGCAGTAGAATAGTAGAATCAAATCTTCCTGATTTCTAATTTCCTTGAGTAATCTAAAATCGGGTAAAATAATATATGTATTCTTTCATCTATATATTATAATGTGAATTCTGAACAATCCGAGGCAAGTCACCTATTACTAATAAAAAAATAGGGGCCGAAGATTAGACTCTTGTGGTAACCCTGATTTGGAAAGAAATCCGCAGTCCCCTCCTTTTACACTCTGTAATCTTACTATGTAATTTTACTCATCTGTATTCGATCTGAAAGCCCAAAAGTGTTCTACCCAAAAACAAAAAATCTTTAACATTATATCATGATAGACCATGTTTTAAGGCTTTATTCAAATCCGTATGAATATGATATAGTTATCTGTCATTTTCGACCACTTTGTTCGACTTTTGCACGAAGTACGTGAGGTTAGATCCCAGAGGCCAAGTAAACAAAATGTAAAAATATTTAGTAGAATTTTGACTCCTTTCTCTAACTGAACATAACTGCGTCAAAAGATACAGCTGATTTTGCGTCCTTGGTAAATAAACAATGTTTATAACAAGTGGAAAATGTAGATTTTCCGCATGTGAAATTTTCCATTTTGATTCTAGGTAAAAAAGTTAAACGGGGAAGTTGTTAGGCATCAGACTGGTCTTTATTTTGAGATGTTGTTTATAAAAATTGCTCCAATATTTAATGAGATATTTCCAAAAATGTCTCCATTTATGCAATCATTTAAAATGTTTAGAAATATTGAGAGAATTAAACAAAATGGTATTTAGTGCATTTTTCTATAAAATGTCCTAATTGTTTATTACATGCACTCACCATGTTTAAACAACTTTGTAGCTTCAGGAAGTGCTCGTAGAGATATCTTGTGTTCTTGAAATTTCTAATGTAGAATAAAACTTTTTTGAATATCCATTTATTTGGTAATTTTACGAAAATTTTCATGCCGGTCCCATCACTCTCAGTGGATGGGAAAAAAATAGGTAATTGTTGCGGTTACAGATAATCATTACTTACATATTTACTCGTATTTGGACTTGAAATTTTTAACAGAAGCTAAGGAAAACATGAAAACTTTACAAGAAAAACTGTATACTGTATTTTTCTCTTATAAACATTATTTACTTATTCAGGACAAAATTAGATGTATCTTTTGGGCCAGTTATTTTCAATTCCCCCCCCCTCCAATACGTGAGAATGGTCTCAAAAATGTTATCAAAATTTTGAGCACTGAAACGGCATTTATTTTTTCGCGGCTACTTTCTTATTACTCTGAACCTATTGGGTGAATGCCCATGCTGTTTTCCCTCAAATATGGATACACATTCCTTAATATTTCTTAATGAAAAATTGAATCAAAATGCTTATTGGGTGCACAAATCTGTACTACAGGTCAATAGTTTTGAGCGATTTTTATATATTGGACTAACTTTTGAGCGTTTCCACAATGAGGGGTAAGTACTTGTTTTCAAGATCAAATTTGCCTAAAAGTTGTATCCATCCATGGGTAAATATGGCATATCATACCAGGGCATAAAGATTTATTTGGGTTGAGATTTTTAGCAGTTTTCATAATATATTACTTACGAATACTACATCTAAACAAGAGTTCATTAATAATGTTCCACTAAGACTATTTGGATTATAATTAGACCCTTTTTTACATATACATTCAAGAAATTGACTTCAAATGCTTCTGCTATATTCCAATGGCCTCTGATTGTTTCCCCATAATATATCACGGAATATGAAGGATTTGGGATTGATTTACTTTTTGCAACCTAATGTTTTTGCAATGTTTTTTAAGAAATTCGTCTTTCTTTCTTAAACGTTTTCTTATATATTATATAAAACGTGTTGGACAAAATTTCACGTTTTTTTGTTAAAGAAATGTATTCCCGCAATATGGTTAGTTAACTGAAAGTTCTTCACGTTGTTAAACACATTTAAAGACAAGTTAAAATGAAAATGTAATTGACGCAATTTAGGAATGTTTGTTCGTACCAGAGGCAAACTCAAAAGTCCCTAACTAATCCTAAGCGCATTGGTTTCATAACTATGGAGTTAAAACTCTTACAAACATATCTGTCCCTCATGTAAGTCTCCATAGCAGAACGTTTACATTTGTTCAATATGTTTGAATTTTATTCGGTACAGCAAGTTAAACCCGAAATCACATATAGATAAGCATTCATAAATCATATATCATATATCATCAGAGAAATCAGAATTCAATACCTTACTAAAAGGTCATGAATATTGTGATGAATGGGAGAAGGACGAAGTGGTTTATAATTATTTAGGAGATGGTAACTTGTATAAATTGCTAGTAGTTTGTCTTTACTATTGCTGCTCTTATACAAACTTATTAATTTGTTTACTGTGGTATATATGCTTTTAGTTTTCTTCAGTTTTTTTTTATTGATTGTTATATATTGTATTATTGTATTACAACTCATCTATTTTGAAGTGGGACATTCTGTCTATAAATATTGTTGATAGTATATAGTTGATACTCCAATGAAATGAATATCGCTGAGTCTGTAATATAGGGGATTCGATAGGTAAGAAGCTTATAAAGAATAGTTAATACAGAACTTTCAATTGAGCAACACCTTTGTAAATTTTGAGGAAAGTTGATTAGTTCTTAGATATATTGTCCAAGTCGGGTCCAACTAACATGCCGAACGCAGATATCCTGTCCTGACCATAAATAATTTCTTATCCTATTCACCTTCGTTTATGACGTTATTCAATCTGGGTCCCGGTGTACATACCCTAATTCCAGTCTCAGTAGTTTGTAACTTACTATAAATGCAACCTCTTTTGTCAAACTGATCAGAATTACTACAGAAATAGTGAAAGAGGGGGTATATCAAAAATCTTACTTATTTCAAATTCTCTTTCGAGAACGTTGGGGGGCTTTTAAACTAGTAGATCAAATCTAATTTTGATCAAGTAAAGTTAATAATTCTATCGACGTTTTAACATATTTTCTTTTGTCAACAACTTAGAATACCAGAAAACTCCAGTACATATTGAGTTACCTTAGGTAACCGAATGATAGCATTAGCAGGAAGACTCCAGTTAAAATGAGAACACATGTCATGGTTATACTTCGTCCAGTCAGAGTTGGAACGGCAACAAAAACACTTAATTGCATTTTAAGTAGTGAAGAGCCATTCCGCCTGGTCGTCCATGGGCGTATCATTACGGATAATAACTCTAACAATGAATTCACTTCCAAATAGCATAAATAAATGGCACACACATACACACATCACTGTTTTCTCGAGAATAAGTGCCGAAGAAGACTACACCTGCTCCATAGAAGAAGAGGAAGAAGAAGAAGAAGAAGAAGAAGAAGATACAAACTAAGTGCCGCTGTCGTAAAAAAAAATGCGACCCAATGGACCATTTAATTCTTTATCTGTAGATAACCATACATTCACATATACGATTTCATTTGGGCAACTGCACAAACACGAACACCTGCATTTTAAAATATACCAGTGCGTTTCTGAATAAGCAAAGAAATAAGTCCCATGGTTTTGTATAGAGATAACGGGCTCTTTTCGAATGTCATCGGTAAATTAATATTTTATTGAGTGTTCCAATTGCTACTGGTTAGAGCAGGCATGAGCAACCCGCGGCCCGTCGTCATGCAACGTGCGGCCCGCCATGCTCCTGCAAACCTATTCCTATTCAACTAATAAATAAAACGTCAAACGCGAAAACACACTCATAATACAGTCAGTCACCTTACAGGATAGAATGTACTCTCTGTGGTCATAGAACCTCTCATTAGGTCTCCTTAAATACAATAAATATTTTTTAGTATTACATATATTTTGTTCTTTTATTAGTATTGCTCATACTATCAATTTATTACTTGTTTAGTTCCAATATTGTACCTACCTAATAGGCTTATTTTGTTAAATAGATATGTAGACTGGAATAGAAAATTTATGTTCATCATCAAGTGTTTTGAGTTTTTCATATGCGGCCCGAACAAAATTTTCAGAATTGTAAGTGGCCCGACCCAAAAAAAGGTTGCTCATCCCTGGGTTAGAGTATACCACAGAAAAAAGAATTCGTTAGAAGAATTAGTGGAGATGGTGACGCTCTAGCAGAGAACAGAATGTAACTGTTCAATATACCATATTCACCAGGTAAAAAATTAATCACTTGTCCATTTAGTGTTTTGTCCTGTAGTTAATACAAATTATATGGTATTATACGGTTTTAAAGTATGTAAACAGGAAATGCATCAGTTTCAATCAATCTTTTTATAATAATATAATTATTAAGTGCGCCACTCCCATTTTTCGTAGACGTGGAAAACAGAATCTGCGCGATAGTCAAGATGTTAATCAAACAAAAAAAGATTTGCTTTTGAATATATCAAGATGTATCAAAAAGTGTAGATGGGAAAATTTTCTTGAAACGGCGTATCTGCCGCCATCGGCTCTTAACTCGTACCGTTTACATTCAACTCGATAATAATAATGTCGTTAAAGTTTTCATTATTCATAAACATCGGGAAATTCCTCTCTAAAGACAAATGAAGTAACATTTTTTTCCGCTCAGAAATCCCGATCTCCTTTCTTTTTATAAAGAAACAAATCTATAACCAATATTTACATTCAAATATCCTTTTGATATCCCATAGTTAAAAGTAACTGCCGTGGCACCGTGTACTACATCAAAGGCTTCGCTGAATTCATTAGGTGTTGAAACAACTTCGAATCAGTCAAAAGCGAAGGACGGGAGGAGAGTCACACAGAGAAGGGGATATATCGCCAGAGTGACAGTTTGAATTAACTTTAATTCGTATTGATGGATTCCAAAGCGTAGTGTTTGTTTCTCTTCGACGGATATCAAAAGCTACTATGTCGAATTGGACCGTTAAATTATCACTGACGATTTGTTATTTTTTCGCTGCTTTGAGGTGCAGAAATAACGAGAGGAAGGGACCCCGAATTTTAAATAAGATTATTCACAGACAAATATTACACGGACTGGGCGCAAAATAGAGATGATTATATATTCACATCGGAAGAAAATGTGGAGTCAAAGGTAAATGGGCAGCCTAAAATCATTGGAATAAGTACGGCAAAAGCAGCAAATCAGGGTTCATATATGAACAAATCATAAATTAGGAAAGGTCGCAAGGTAATAATTTCGTTTTTAAAATTTACATAGGGTCGTAGATAAAGGGGGGTTTAGGTGGTTCAACCGACCAATGGCATCATAAAACACTCTTCCTCTTTGTAATAAAAAAAAAAGGTAAACTCTAATAATGATGGCTAATGAAACGAATAAAATATGTAACTAAAAATAAGTAATTTGAATCAACTCCATGATAGTCATTTGGCTATCCGTCCACTGTAATTTTAAATCATTCGATTTTTAAATTTCATAGGTTCAACTCATCGATTCAAATAGAAATGTACAAACTTGCAAACAAAAACAGTTAATATAAACCAATCGTGTTATTGTTGAATCTGTCGCCTGTTGCTCAACCCAAATGTCATGCTTACTCGCACTTCTGAAAGAATTTGGTCGAATGTCTTTTTAAACAATGCATTACATTCATAAATTACTTTATAATAAAGGGTATGTTTTTAAATACCCCAAATTAATATTTGCCCTATTTACTACCAGAAAAATGTGTGTTTACAAAAGCAAAACTTGAAATATTCGAACAGCATTTTGAATTTTACGACATAACAGACCAAGTAAATTAATGGTGATAAAGAGCGGATAATATGCATATCGCATTTTAATGCAATTTCTGCATATTTTTGCTATTTCGGAAAAATTTGCATGTTTTTAAAACAAGATGGATGTTTTTACTACACGGTGCATTTATTTGCATATTTTGTTCAATTAACACAAAATGTTCTCTTAAATTTAACTTGAAGTTACTTGACAATTAACATTATTATTATTATTATTATTATTCTTGGAATTTATAACCCATACTTAGGATATTTAAGTGCTTAATACACCATCTCTGTCCGGATCAGGTAGGTACTTTACGGGTATTTAGTACAGGTAAGTATAGTTTAAAATTGTTTTCTGTAAAGATATAACGCACAATTGTAGTACAGAAAATTTTATTCTTCAAAATGCCTAAAGGGAAGTGTAACCCAAATTAGATCAAACCGTATCCTGAAATTAGAATTGAAGGGGAACATTTTTTGTACGGCGTGTTCAAAAATGGTAAGTTTTTAATATATTCAAATAAAATTTCCAAAAATTTGATAGCGTAATTGAAAATAATACAGGGTTCCAAAAATTGCAATCTCCTCAAAATTCTTCTTGGGCGAGTTTAATAATTCAACTGAAATTAAATTAAATTTACTGCCAAACCTAAAATTTGCACTTCGGTTGATGTGGAAAGAAGCTTCTCTTTATTCAAACACATGTTAACAGATAGAAGAAAATCATTTGCATTAGAAAGTTTTGAACAACACTTAGTGATAAACTAATTCTTTAATATTAGGCGCACTTAATTAAAACCCATTTTTTAAATATCTGTATACGTATGATAGATAATCTTTAACGTTACGTATAGTTTTAACTTTAAGGAAATTCTGTGAATATTTCATTTTTAATTAATATTAAATGAAATTGTATCCTCTAAGAAAAAGTTTTAATGTAATTAATTAAATAAAATGATTGTAGGTATTCAAATAAATAGTAGAAAAACATTACAAATTAACAAAAATACACTTGAGATACACACTTTGAATGTAAGAAAATGTTGCATATTTTGGCATATTTTTTCATATTATTGCATTTCTTAAAGAAATATTGTGCAGTATACTGCACATTTTTTCAACATCTTTGTTGCATTTTTTCCGCCCTTTAGTGATATGTCATCTGCTAAGAACAGCCACCAACTCTCTTTTAAATGCAGACGAATTATTTTTTTCCAATTACTAGACACTGCAGAAATATTTTTTTCAGCGTTAAGAAGTCTAAAATACCGGCTGAAAAATCCAACAGTATACGAACGACTATCACCAACGTTAATACATAGAAATATTAATATTATAAGTTCCGAAGATATCATTAATAGATTATGTTTGAAAATTGTAACAAATAACATGTATTTGTAAAATATTAAATCGAAACTCAAATTACGCATTTAGTGGGTTATTTTTTTTTTTAATTTTTATATTTGTACTGATTATATGAAGCACGAAATTTTAAGTTGTGTGTTGAGAAATTAATTTTCTTTGTGAATTTTCAATAAATAGCATTTACCATTTTAAATTATTTTGGATCAAGCCCCGTTAATTTAAACGATTGTCCTGTAGGGCTCGAATCTGGCAAGCTTGCTGGCCCAAACCGATCGAATTTAAATTCAAAAAGAGTAAGGTTGATTCAAGGAGGTTAGACAGACTATATCGGACAAGAATTTATAAACAAAACAAAATGGCAATGAGACATCATTATAGAATTTGCAAAACAAAACTGGAAAATGTGTGGAAAATATTTCTGTTGCTCGACTTTTCATGTTTTTACTTATGAACTTCACATGATTTGAATTACAGATTTTCCAAATGAAAAAGAAAACAGGTTCAAATCCCACATGCTTTGGGTTGTGTTGGGTTCCTATGCAGTGCGAGGTAAAGATTCGGTGCCGAATTCGACGCCACGGTTAATTTTAGGTCTTAATCATGGTCCCGTGGAGCGAAAATCTTGAGACGGCGATAAAAAAGAAATAATCTCCGAAAATTTTCCTGGCAGTTAAGCGAGGCGATCCGGACGGATCCGTTAACGTAAACATGTTTAATAAAAATTCCTTAGCCATCATGTAGGTACCTACCTACCTGCTGTATTGAGAGAACCTCGCCTCGGAAGACTCGAAAGGGGAGGCAAACAGGAAGAAAAACTGCACCCCCGCGGGTTTGTTCGATTTTACTCTATCTCTCTCTTCGGGAAAACGCAAAAAACCTGACCCAGAAAACCCCCCCAAAAAAAATTGAATATCGGCGCGCGATCGCGGAAACTCGCACTTATGTCGACGTTCTGATCTTCCAACGGCGACTGGAGATGCAACAGCGTCCGGCGGCGTGCCGACGCTCGAACGCGCCGGCGTCCCTGGAAAACGTACGAGAAAAACGCTTGTTTTTCGGCGCCCTCACCCCGACATGCCTAAATTGATTTCGCGCGGCAGGACCAAGGGAAACAGGATCACAGGGGCCCCGGTCCGGCGACTCCTAGAGGACGGTTCGTCGCACTTAAACCTTGAATTTCTTCCCTAAGGAGCGCAACATGTAGTACATTCTGTCACGGTAAGATATTGTAAAACCTCCGAATTCTAAAGTACCGCACCGATTTTGATTAAATTTTGCAAGTGAGCTTGTCTTATCATTCTCTTCAAAAGTAATATGTTAAATAAAGATTTGTTTCTCATATGGGAATGCATTTTATAATACATAACTATTTTTCAACCCTTAAAAACTACCCTTTAGGTCAAAATTTGGAGAAAAAAATAATTTTTGTAATTAAATTGTTTAATGATGTATTTTATAATGAATTGAAATCTATTTGATATGCATAGTTTAATTTCTTAACTATTTAATAGTTTCAACCTTTATAAACAGTCGAGCTTGAAATGCACCAAGCCAATTATAAACTCTCCGTGGCGTTAGGGATCGTACCTATCGACCGTTCGCAGGTAGTCCGCACTACCAAACAATATAAAATTGATTATAATTCAATATTATGTTCCAGCGAATTTTGATTAACGCGAATATATTTTTATTAAGATCGTTGTTTCTTCCTCTATTAATCGATTCCAAAATTTAAATATTTCCAACAAAATCAAATTGTTTTATGGTCTGTGGTCTATATTCCGTGAAAATAATTATTATATTAGGAGTATAATTCTCAATATATCATCATCATCATCATCATCACACAGCTATATGTTCGTCCACTGCTGGACATAAGCCTCCCGTAATGATTTCCATATCCCTCTATCCCGTGCTACATCCAACCAGTTGGTTTGTATGTGCTTCAGGTCATCCGACCAGCGAGTGGGCGGTCTGCCTCTGCTGCGGAAAGCGTGGTCTCGCGATCGCCATTCAGTTATTTTTCTAGTCCATTTTCCGTCGCTCATTCTGGCTAGATGACCCGCCCAGTTCCATTTTAGAGTCAATATTCTTGTGATGGCATCTGTTACTCCACTTCTCCTTCTCACCTCTGTGTTTGGAACTCTATCTCTCAGGGATAAGCCTAACATTATTCTTTCCATGCTTCTTTGCGCTACTCTTATTTTGTTCGTGGTGTTCTTTGTTAGAGTCAGTGTTTCGGCTCCGTAAGTTAGTAGGTACTGGTAAAATACATTGGTCGAAGACTCTCCTCTTAAGACACATGGGAATATCAGATCTTAAGATATCGCCCAATCTTCCAAAGGCTGCCCATGTAAGACCTATTCTTCTGCCAATTTCGCACGTTTGATTATCCCTTCCCAATCGAATCTCGTAGCCTAAGTATTTGTAGGAGTATACTTGCTCAATGTTTACGTTGTTCACTGTTAGGTTTTCACTGGCAACTAGATTTATCATGAACTTTGTTTTGTCTATATTGATTTTCAGCCCAGCCTCTCTGGATGCTTGGTTCAGTTCGCTCATCATTTCTTGCGCTTCTTTGAGATCATTTGTAATTAGTATCAGGTCATCGGCGAAGCGTAGGTGACTAAGTTTTTCACCATTAATATTGATGCCGAGGTTCTCAATGATGTTTGTGCGTTTGAACATGTACTCTAAAAGGTTGGTAAATAATTTGGGGGAGATCACATCCCCTTGCCTCACACCTCTCTCTATTTGGAAGCTGGGAGTGTCTTCATGAAGTCTAATGACAGCCTTTGCATTCTTGTATAATTGCTTAATGATGTCGATGTAGCGATGGTCGATTCTACAATCAGCGAGGGCCCTCCTAAGCATATTTTGGTGGTTTATCGTGTCAAAAGCTTTTTCATAGTGTAATGCGAAAAGTAAACAGCGCGAGACGTGTTTACTCGTATCGGACCTGAGCAGCTACCTCAAAAGGAATTGCCGCGACGCTTAATTGAATTCTATAAAAAAAGACAGCTCCATGATTACTCCCTGATTATTATATAAGGAAAGTAATTTATGACCCTCTGGACCTTTCTACATAATTAAAGATATTTCGAGTAATTATACGAATACCCCAGAAGGTTCCCGATTACATTTGAGATGTGTATATAAGCGGGCTTATGGGCGGAGATTATTATTAGACGGAAGCCGCGAGAGTAAATAGCGAAACAGCGAGAGCGTTTGAAGTGAAATAAATTAACGATTAAGAGTGTGATATAAATAAATTAGTTAAGTGTGTTATATAAATTAGTTTAGTAATAGTGTAAATAAATTAAGTAGTGTCTAGTATTAGTATTAGTGTAAATAAATTAGAAAATAAACGTTACAATAGTCTACAAAAATGAGAACTAACGGTTTATTATACTCTATGCATATTTCAAAAGAGTATTTTAATTGTATGGAGATGATCATTTGTGCCATAGCCCTTACGAAATCCTGCCTGCTCTATAGGTTGGTAAAGATCGAGTTTAGCTGTCAGCCTTTTGGTGATTATTCTCATAAACAGCTTATATATATCTGCGATAGCAAGCTAATTGGTCTGTAGTTTTCTATTCGGGCTATATCTCCTTTCTTGTGTAAAAGTATTATGATGGACTTATTCCATTGATCAGGCGTTATAGGGTTTCTTGAACACGCGTTATGTTTACACAGTATTTTTAGAAGTGCTGATCCTCCTAGTTTTATATTTTCGGTGCTAATTTCGTCATCTACTGGTGATTTATTGTTTTTCATGTCTTTTAAGCAGTTGTTTATTTCGTCTTGAGTGATTTCTGGGATGTCTTCTGATCCCTGGTTTTGTATCACTGGAATGCCTACGCCAATTTCTGTTGTAGTTTTCTTATAGAGTTCCGCATAGAAGCTTCTCACGATTAGCAGGATGTCTCGCTTATTTGTAGTGGTTTGTCCATTCCTGTTGTCAAATATCTTACTTAGTTGTTTCTTACCCTCAGGCAGTCTTTTCCTAAGCACTTTCATTCCCCTGTTTTCCTCTATCACCCTAGTTATTTCCTCTGTTTTGTGTCGCCTTACATCTCTTCGAATAGCCTTTGATATTTCTTTGTTTATTTCTATTAGCTGAGTGGCATTGTTTGGATGTTTGTCTGTTAGATTTCTTCTTTTTCCATTAACTTCTTAGTACTATCGCTCAATTTCTCCTCCTTTCCAGCTCCAAGCGATTGCTTGCACTTGTTTTCCGCTTCTTTCATTGGTGTTATTATTTGTTTGTTTGTCTGCTCAATGTCTATATCCTCTTCCTTTGTCAGCATTGGTGACAGACAAGAGTTACGGAGTTGTGCGTATTGGTCTGCGCTTTGTGTTGATACTGCTTTTCTAGAAGCTGTTTTACTTATTAGTTTTGACGTTTCCTTTCTTGTATTTATGACTATTTTTGCTCTGACGGCTCTGTGGACACTTCCGATGGAAAATTTGTTAAGAACAGTTACATCTTGCACTATGTTTTTCATGTTTGAAATTATCAGATCGATTTGGTTTTTTGTAACTCCGTCTGGGCTGGCCCAAGTCCATTTTCTCTGGGGGGGCCTTTTTGAAAAATCTGTTCATAGCATAAAAGTTTTGTTGTAGGAAGTCAAGCAATACTTGTCCTCTATCGTTTCTTGTCCCCAACCCATGACTTCCCAGTGATGTTTCACTGTCGTCTTGTTTGTGACCTAATTTGGCGTTAAAATCCCCCATAATCAAAGTGTAGTGGGAAGGTGTCTGTCGCAAAGCTGTGTTGATGTCGTCAGTATATACTAAATTATAAATGCGTATCTACTCACTGATATAAAGACGAAATTGTTACATATTTGAGAAAGAGAAACCTTGACCTGTAATCTATATCTTGATGAAAAGGGAACTTGTTATACCTCCATAATGTTGTTTACCACATAAGTAGTGTAAAGTTCCAGGAATGTGCTCTGGTTTGATCACAGTCTATGATATATCTAAACTGTAGTTTGATCCTTGAAACAAGTTTGTGATTGGCCGGCCTTTATGATTGTATTAAATACTAACAAAATATTATGGTCAAGTACATCAAAGGTTTGTTTTAAGTTTTAACCGATAGTTACGTGCCTTGATCCGGTTATTGGTGCCTGGTTCTGTTTCTCAAATATGTAACAATTTCGCATTAATATTAGTGAGTAGATACACATTGAAAACCATAAAACAATTTGATTTTGTTGGAAATATTTTGAGTTTAGTATCGATTTGTAGAGGAAAAAACAACGATCTTAATAAAAATATATTCGCTTTAATCAAAATCCGCTGGAACATAATACTGAATTATAATCAATTTTATATTGTTTGGTAGTGCGAACTACCTGCGAATGGTCGACAAGTACTATCCCTAACGCCACGGGGGGTCTATAATTCGGCTGGTGCATTTCGAGCACCACCTTTATAAACCGCCTCCTCCGCCTCTGGGCGGGTGCGAGTTCGGACCCGCTACCCTTTCAGACAGCGGGGTTTCAAGATTTGGATAGACGAGTTCGGACCCAGCCTTCCTGCTCGCAGCGAGTCCGAATTCAGATTCGAATTATAAGTAGAATGAACTATTTTTCAATGGGGCAAGGGAAAAGAGGCAAGGAAACTGATTCGGATTCGAATTATAAGCAGAGTGAAATATTTTTCAAGGGGGCAAGGGAAAAGAGGTAAGGAAACTGTTTTGGGGGATCATAGGGAGATATTTGATAGGGCGAAAATATATTTTTTTCTAGAAAACTTACGAAATACCGACGATAGTACTGTTACTTTTCTGGAATTGATCGGTATGAATCGCACCTGTGTGAGTCCGAATTTAAGTTAAATAAAATCTCCTCATTATTTTTAATATTATTTCTCAAATATTTCTCTGTTTCGACCTCTAAAAATCACCCCTTCTTACAAAATATTATAGAAAAAAAATTTATAATACTAAAAAAAATTTTACAAATATATACATTAGCTGAAAAAATAATCGAAACTGGAGATATTTGTACGCTCCGTAAAAAATGACATGAAAACGTAAATGGTATTTTAACGATAATTTCTTTAATTTTAAAGATATTTAATTGGTCAAAAGCTTATTTGTAGGGAATTTGGAGTGTTATTAGATTTGTGAGTTTGGACTTTTTTGAAGTCCTTCATTTTTAAACGATGCGATTTAAAGGGCTTCAAAAAGTTACTTCTCACACTTACATGCAAAATTTAAATGTGGATATCTCAATTAGTTTCCATCGTAGAAAAGTTTAAAAAAAAACGGAAAACTTTCAACAAAAAAAATACATTTTAGTATTCCAGTATATTTTTCATATCTTTTTAGTTTTCAAGTAATTTTGAAAAAGATTTAACGTCTTTTTAATTGAACATAATTTAACGTAATTTAACATAACATTTAAAGGTTAACACGGTACATAGATTTTAGGTACAAAATCAACAATTTCAATCGTGAATAACTCGGAAAATATTAACTTGCCGAGAAAAATGTATATTACATTTTTTACTTAAAATTGAACACCCTATCGGTTTCCGGCGCTATTTTGAGGTTAAATATTTTCACCCACGAGAATGGGGCACTCACCCCCAGGGTAAAAGCACACATCGCCACTATATAACTTTTTTCTTTGATATTTTCCCTATATATATTTCAAATTTTAGGTCAATCGAAGTGGTACTTTAAAATTCTGAGCAAAAACCGTGAAAAAATGAACTAATGCAACGTGAGAGACCATATGCAATATTCTGAAACAAGTGGGGGGCACCCTGAATATTTTTGCGATCCAGCGGACAAATCGTTCACAATAATCACTATGCAACGAAATAATTAACATGAAATTAAGCGTAGACTAACGATTTCTTCTCACCCATCAGATTGTTCCGGAAATCCCATGTGGTTAATATAAATTAGACTTAGATCATTAGATTAAGTATTAGTAGATAAGTTTTAGTGTAAGTGGTTAAAATAAATTAATTACGAAAATTCGTGTAGTTCAGTGATTTTAGCGTAGTCAAAACGTGACAATATGACAAACAACTTTTTCTCTCTCTATTTATCTAAATAATAAACCTTTAGTCAAACTTACTTAATACGCTAATACTTAGTGTATGTACTTAGATGAATGGAAGACGAATCCTCCATTCAAAATTTCGGAAACAGTTTTAATATACTAGCTCATAATCAATTAATCTTGCTTTCTCGTATCGTAGCAATACTAAAGGTAATAAACGACTTACGTTTGTAACGTATTTTTCTCGGGAAGCAGCGTCGTCGGCAACACGACGACTCTGGTGAAAGGTTACGATACTGTTGAATTGGCGCTTGGTGCGGAGTTCGGGAATTCGGGTAAACGGTTTCAAAGTCGGTTTAACTCGACCTCCAGATATTTAAGAGTTTACTCCCTAAGCCACAGGTGAGTTTAAACTCAGGAGAAAGCTAGGGCGTCCGTGGAAATGAAACACACAGCACAGGGAAAAATACGGATTGTCAATATTACGAATATGATTTTATTTACAAATTAATCCCAGAAACCAATGATTACTAATTAAGAAGTGACATAAGCATAGCGGTCCTTAAATCACATTTACAGAAAAACAGGGGCAGTTCGGCAGCGGAGTGCACGGGTTTGCCGGTTACCAGACTTTTTGGGAACTCTAGACAACACTGTACGTCCGGATATTATGGAATATCGGTGGGAACCGGCAACATTGCATCTCGCTCTCGACGGAACGTTGGAGCACTGGTGTTTGGGCAAAAAGGTTTATTTATTGTTTACAACAACAACGGAAAATATACGATTTAATAAATAAACAATATTTTTTTAATATTTTTAATATTTATTTTATAAATAAAAAAAT
This sequence comes from Cryptocephalus moraei, assembly GCA_946251905.1. Classification (NCBI taxonomy): domain Eukaryota; kingdom Metazoa; phylum Arthropoda; class Insecta; order Coleoptera; family Chrysomelidae; genus Cryptocephalus; species Cryptocephalus moraei. The sequence goes on along the minus strand of OX276463.1, from coordinate 24,491,886 downwards.
AGCAAAATATCTATTTACAGGGCGTATGGTTGCAAACTAGCTAACTAAAATAGACAAATGAACGTGCAGAGTCGGTTGAGGCGGTTAATAGCAAACAGAAGAAACAAACTAATAGTACGAGAGCGGGACAAGCAAGAAAGAGCGGTATTAACCCTAAAGGGCGTACTCAAGTGGTGCAAGCGGGAAACTAATGTGCCGAAAAGGTTTTACTTCACATAGATTTCCCGAGTGTAAATTCTATACAAAATTTGCCTCAGTAATAAATCCTATCCAAGAACGACTCGCCGGGAGCGATTTACTACGACCGGATACGCACAAACGGTTATGAGAGGGACGGAATGGCCTAACCCAAGAATCAAGAAAGAGACAACATTAGTGGATTTTGACTACTCACACTTGATGTTGGAACGGGCGGTCGGGCACGGCGGAGACACTTTCAGAAAAGAAAACTCGCGAAAGACGGTTGAAACGGGTGGTCGGCACTGCGGAACTCTTTCGGAACACTCGCGAAAGACGGACAGTCGGCGCTGCAGAGACACTTTCGGAAATACTCGCGAAAGCGAAGACTGCACCAGATACGTAGCCAGAATTGGTTACGGAACCAGGGTTGCCTTACCGTCGTCGGGGCTACGCTTCTTTTGAACCCCACTTGACATGGAAAGACTGGTAGAATGAAATCAGCGCCAACAAGCGAAAGAAAAAACAATCGCGTTGAGTTTCGGAAGAACCTTCCGCCAGTACAGTTTCCCATATTGGAATGGAAATACTGTACTGAGTGTTTCAGGCACAGACGGCGCTTCGTTAAACGTTCCATTACTTTTCGTTAGAACGTGTCGTCTCAAGATACATTATATGTTTCCAACTTATATATGATATATTCGAAAAGTTGGAACAACTGGTTCTTCAAAGGATAAATCCTTCATAAGGTAATAGGTAATAGCCAATCCGAATGTGTTGTTTTCGGAAATATTACCAGCTTGTGAAAATTTTAATAACACTAAATTTCCGTTCGAATTGTCATTAATGTTCTTTAATTCGAGATAGTAATTGACCTTAATAGGTAAACATAATAATATCGTTTTCATAGTGGAAGTATTGATGGTTGAGAATGTTGATTACAACTGCTATCACCTTTATTATCTACCCACACCCTCAGGAACATCATTTCAAACCATAGCATCTCATTCTAAATTCCTCCTTTTAAATGAGCACCAATAAGCATTCTTTAACAGTAGACGTCGAAAAGTAGTCCAGGACGAATTTGTTCGCCAGAATGCCCACATACTAAACTAAACAAAAACCAGTGGACTTTCATCACCTTCCGTAGTTTAGTAGCACTACAAAAGTGTGGTAAAATTACTGGCAATGTCCTTTTACTTGTACTTTGGCTGTACTTATTTAATCAAACTAGATAATTCATATGTAGTACTAATAGAAATTCTGCTATTAAGAACTGTTAAAACCGATATTTCAAGTCTCACAAACAATGAACTATCTAAAGTTAGTTACAACAAAGTGTGGTTAAAGGTTGGTAAAGGGTTTTGGAGATTGTACACGTTGCTGACACATATACAACATTAAAACTCCAAGAAATGCCAGATTCTGTATATTATTATGTATATGTAATTCTGTGTATTATATTACAAATGCAACAGGTTCAAGGGCGAGTTTCCGGTACCCTATAAATAAATAACCGGAACCAGTCCGCTAATGGAAGGCACACCCTATCAGAAAAATCCAAAGCCCTCCATGTTAGGCGGTTGAACAGTCGTCTAACCTACTTTCACGAAACTTTTAAATACTTATAATTTCAACAGTAGCCTCGGAAATAGGACCGGAAATATGTTGACGAGCTTCGCAATGAAATGGGAAAAGCGTAATTGAATTACCTATAAAATTAGACGAGCTACTTGAATTGTTAGAAGTATTGTCCAAATAGAGTAAGAATGGTCAAAAATATTGTCCAAACTAAATATTGTCTTTGCAGCAATACCGGAAACAAAAAAGAAACTACAGGGCGGACAATGGATTAGCGATTATATCATGGTATACAGAAGAATACAATACAATATAAGAGAATACTGGAACGGGGAAAACAAATAAAAAAACTACAAATTTATTAACAAAATGATTCTCCGTGTACCAAATAAACCTGAACAAGGAAATTTAACCATAATTGGCATCTATGCCACGGAAGAACGAAAGAATGACGAGTCTGAAACCTTTTGTAAAAAACTTCAAAAATTATAGATAAATATAATTACAATCAATGAATTATCTTAGGCGACCTCAACGCTATAGTGGGCAATTACACCATTCCTTGCATTACAGGAACATTTGGCGAACCAATTTGCAATTACAATAGAAAACCTCTCAGAAATTTTATCTATTTTAACAACTAATTATAACCAACACACTTTTCAGGGAAAAATACATTCATAAATATCTACGAATAACACGATGACAGAGATATATGTTAGATTACATTATAGTAAATAACAAAATACTAGAACAAGTTGAGGGCACTAGAGTCTAAATGGAAAAAATTAAACCACACCCCACATAACACAAATGATGAAGAAGTATATAGAGCGTATCTTCTGAACGAGGATAGCATCAAACACTAACAATCAAACATTATATAATAAAGACTTACCTCTAAATTAAGCCATATAGAAAGCAGTGATGATATTGAGGTGAAATACACTAGCATTAAACACTGCATTAAAAAGGTTGTAAATAAGAAAAAGACGAAACATATAGAAATCAAGAAGGTCTGAAAAATTGGAGACAAGAAATAGAAAAGCCGTTAATGAGAAACAAACAATATACCGCAACTATTTATATAGCAGAACCGACTGATGAGAACAAAGTGATCTACCATGAACATCACAACGTAATCAAAAAAGTAGTCTGAAATTTGCATAAAAAATCATGGAAAAGCTATATTAGCGACATTGAGCATAACTTACACAGTAGAGAAAATGTAGTTTTTAAATCTCTAAAAATGCTAAATAGTTCCATAAAAGATTGTAACACCCTGCGGGTGTTTAAGGAATTTTATTATTTTGTCATTGGTCTATTCGATTTTTGTAACATTTAGAAAGAGCACCATGTATATGAAAAAACTAAACAAGTTTTAGGTAAAGATATGTTATTTTAATTGGTATAAATGAGCCCTTTTGTTACCATAAGTGAACCCGGGAAGTAACTAGATACGGGAGGTGACGTAATTATTAGTAGAATACACCGGATGGATAATTGAGGCACACCGATGTTATTAATCACAAAACTGCTTGGATTTGGTAACGAGGTTGTAGCCACCTCGAGTCGAGGGAACGCAGAAAAATCACGAGTTCGATAATAATTATTTTGTCAAAAAGGCGGGTCTTCTGACGTATCAGGAATCGTCATAGTTCGAGTGGAAAAAAATAACCAATTAAAATATTGGAGAAAAAATGTTGCTAGGGACTTTGTGCTAACCAAGAAGGAACCAAGTGCTCCCGAGGACAAGAAATTGTGAACTAAAGGAGTCGATCGGGAACTGGGTTCCAGGAACCCAAAAGAGAATATTCGTCACCTACTAACGTTTCGTCCCATTTTTCGAGAGTCTTCCTGTGGAGTTTTTCTTCCATATTTTGCACTCTGATTTGAGGCGAAATAACAATATTTAAAGATTCAAGATTGAAGATGTGTTTCATCCGCTAATCTTATTATTCCCTCTGCAGTCTCTCTTTCGTGCTTCGGTAATTTCAGAATTAAACTTAAATGTCTCGAAATTATTACTTGTTCATTTTTATAGGAACTTTCTAACACATTCCACGCTCAAGAATAATCTTCCTATCTAATCGGAAATATTTTCAATTTCATGCCAGCTTCACCTAACACGCACGATTTGAAATATTTTAACTTTTCAATTTACTATATATAATTATCGTCATTGTCAACCATTGACAATCAACTATTTTTAAATGACAACCATTCTTCAAATTTGCCATCAAATTTCGGCACTTCTGCTGCAAGCAATTTGACATTAAATTTTCTATGAGCTGACACGGCAGTTATAATCTCAACACATATATCTTCGGTTAATTTATTCACTGGTAAATCAAGTATTTTAGTGACCGTCGCATCATGTGAAAGAACCTCGGCTTTAATAACTACATCAAAATAATCTCCTTCGATATCATATCTTTCATTGATATGATCTACATTTGAATCTAATTCTTCCAATTTGTCATACCAACTATCAAAATCCTTAAATTAATTTTCCAATTTTTCTAAACTGAATTTAACCCAGTGACCTAGTAACGCAAGGACCCCAAGTGGTCCTTGGTCCAAAGGTAGTTGGTAGGTCGGTATCAGCAGCAAGTAGAACTTCAAAGGCAAAATTCGAATTTTCAGCTCCACAATGCAGTCATGGAATGTAAAAAGACTTAAGAACGAAAAGTGAAGGATAAAGTACGAAAACACACTAAACACAAGAATACAATCCTAACCAAACGAGGGAAGTGTAGAAAAAATGTGGAACCACCTTAAATTAAGAGTAAACGCCACGTCCGAGGAAGTACTTGGACTTCAACCTATGCGACACAAAAAAACAGTGGTTAGGAAAAGCAAGCCAAACACAATGCTAGGAAGAAAATGCTGCAAAATCCAAAGGACAATAATATTGTAACGTTTATTTTATAATTTATTTACATTAATTGAACACTAATTTATTTAACACACTTAACTACTTGTTCACTAGACTAGACACTACATAATTTATTTGTACTGCTCCGCTTTCGCATCGTATGTCGCGTTCACGTCTGCTTCTCTACTTCTAACTAACTCCCTCGATCACAAGCCCCCTTATATATACACCCCCAACCCTGATCGAGATTCTTCTAGAAGGTACGATTGTTTCTTTAACAACGCCTACGCAGGAAATGCCCAGAAGGTCACAAATTACTTTTCGTAAACAACATTCCGGGAAAATTCATGCAGCTGTCTTTTATGCATCGTAGTAGTTCTTTTGAAGTAGAGTTTCACTCAAAGCGAGTAAACATGTGTCGCTTTGTTTACTTCTCGCATTACAATATTAAACAATACAAGAGACTCAGGATAACGGACAGGACAACCATAAAACGCAAGAAAAGAGATTTGCACACCAAACAATTAGAAGAAATGGAACAACATGATCAGAAAAGAAACATGAAGGCATACTATAAAGCAATCTCGAACATTAAAAAATGGGACCAACCAAGAACAAAGTTTTTCGTAAGAACAGATAACGGGAAACTTATAATTGACTCTAAAGACGTCATGAATACATAGCGTGAATATTTCCAACAATTACTGAACCCAAACAACAACGATAGCACGTTCAGAAGCATAGTCCAAACAATTGAAATTATAGAGACTGTTCCAACCAATGAAGAAGTCCCAAAAACCATCATAAAACACAAAAGCAATAAAGCACCATTTGTTCGGAGTTCAATCTTGAATTGAGACTGAGATTTTTGAAATGCAAGGTTTGGTCGGTAATTCTTTGTAGGATGGAAGGTTGGATCCTCAAAGTAAATGCCATTAACAAATTAGAGGCATTCGAGATGTGGTTATACCGTAGAATACTCAAAATACCTTCGACAGCAAGATTGACAAATGAGGAATAATATATGAAGAACATAATGAAAGAAACCATTCAGAAGAGGAAAACTGCATACCTATGGCGAAAAATATAAATACTTGCAATTGATACTCGACGGTAAGGTAGAAGATCGGTGAGGAATAGGTAGGAAAAACTATCTTGGCTGCGAAACATTAGACAATGAAACTTTTGTTAAAAAATGTACCGAATGTCACAGATGTAAACATTTTAATATTGTTTAACAACACTTAAACATTACCACTACTGCCACAAGTGCATTTCAAAAAGTATTACTAGATTTAGTAGGTCCTTTAGAAACGGACAATAATGAAAATAAGTATGTGTTAACGCTTCAGTGTGTTCTAAGTAAATTCGTGGAGTGCTATGCCTTGCCAAATAAAGAAACAAGCACCGTAGCACGTTCATTTGTTGAAAATTTCATTCTCCGGTATGGAATTCCTGAAGAAATACTTGCTGATCAAGGAACTGAATTTATGTCAGCCACATTCAAAGAATGTTTCAAATTTTTACAAATTAAAACGTTAAATTCCACAGCTTATCATCATTCAACTTTAGGTTCTTTGGAAAACTCGCATAAAAATCAAGGAACGTTTGTAAGAATTCAAATTCAAAATCAAAAAGAAAGTTGGAGTACTTAGCTTCCATATTGGACATTTGCTTACAACAACACAGTCCATACAGAAACTAAGTATACTACACACGAATTAGTTCGTTTTTGGTAAAAGAGGTAGAAAGGATCCTAATTAAGAAAAAACTGAGAGAATCAACAAGACGTCTTGTTTTCATTCTGTAAACCTGTATAAGAACTGTTTTAAAGAATAATTTTAGATACAACTGCGTAGTAGAGCAATAACATTTGGTATTAGTTCAACTTATTGTATTCGACAACAAAACATATTGTCCTTATATAAAAAAAATATTGGCAAAGAAATACGATTATAATGTTCATGGAAAAAAAATCAAATTTGCAATTTGAGTTTTTTTTTCGTTCCCGCGGAAGGTAATAATAGTAACAAATTCCGTTGTATATCCAGTATGTCAGAATCGCTAAATGAGCAGTGCAATAACCTATTGGTGCGTTTGCCGGACAACTATTCGATATGCCACGTAATGACAATTTATAAAAGTTAAGTTTTTAACAGGGAAAAGAAAGGTAGTATTCATTCACATATTAGACTTCGAAATAAAAGCATTAATTAAGTATGTAAGACGAAATTAATTTAAGAATCGCCCGACAACCACCACAGACCGAAAGAGAGCTTTTGGACATCGCCTGGGCAGTACAACATTTTCGATCTTATCTATACGGCTGTCAATTCATAATTCTGTTGTCTTCTTACCTGGCTTATCGATTGTAAAAATCTAAGTAGTCGTTTAATTAGAAGGAGACTAAAGTTAGAAGAATACTTGTACCAAATCAAGAACAAACCAGGTCGAGCAAATTTCACCGCCGACGCCTTATCTAGGATTAAAATACAAGACGACACAAATGACGGCTCTTCCATAGTTCAGTCAGAATCCTATGGCGAACTTTTACGTTACCATTACGAAACCTATAAAGTCCCCGAAGTAGACATTGTGAAAGAAAACATAATAAAACTTCGAACGCGTTGACCTTTTCCAAAGATTTAAGCTGAAACAGTCCCTTAGCCGAAAACTTATTCGCCATGTATGGCATGCAGTAATTCGAGTGGAATGCACTGTGCATTCTTGACATAATCCCCTAAAACGACTCAAACAATCCAAGAACATATCTCATTATTACAAAATTTATCCACTTCGACTAACTCACTTACAATGACCTATACTATACTCTTTTCAGAAATTCAGACAGGTACTGTCAAATAATAAAATATCGCACGTGTACTTGAAGAATCGTGTAGATCATACAAATTTTAAACAAGAAGCATTCACTGAATTAATTTATATACTATTTTTTAAATTCGATATCAAAATCAATTTAGTCGAAAAAGGTAAAATTTTCTCCAGCTCGCGAGACGAGTTTTAACAAATTTTTGAAGGAAATTGTTGTTTTTCCATGGCTGGATGCTCTGGAGTTTTGCGGACTTACAGTAGAATAAAACGGAATTACAAATGGAGTAACATGAAAAGTCATATCATACATCTAATAAAATCTTGCGAACAGTGACAGAAGAATAAACCCATGAATAAAAGAACTAAAGCACTCATGGAAATTACGACGACCAGTGAACGACCTTTCCAAAGCATTGCGATTAACCGTCGGCCTCCTCACATTAACCGAAGCCGTAGTCGATTTATATTAACAATGCAAAATTGTTCTAACAAAATTTTCACAAGCGGCTGCGTTATCTAATCACGAAGCGAAAACAATCGCCGAAGATTCTTTAAAATTTATTACTATTTTTTGAATACCCCAATCCATTTTGTCCGATCAAGGAACAGAATTTAAGTTAAACTTAATTAAGAAGTAAATACCTAAGTCGTTTAAAATAAATCACGTGATAACCAGTTCCTGTCCCCTTCAAACTACCGAGCCTTATAAAGATCACTTTTTGAAAAATCTATATATTCACATCATTTGAATTATAATTTGGACATAAAACATTCATACCAAATTCTCACACTTCCAAACCTCAATTGAAATATAATCACAAACGATTAGTATAACTAGATCCGGCGTTCTCATAAGAAAGCATTATTTGTTTACAAGCCAACAAAAGTGATGGGGACGGTGCAAAGGGGAGGCAAATATGGCCGACGTGGACGAATAGGCAACAAACAATTGTCCGTAGGCGTATCAAAAATAAGGGTGAAAAGGAAGCAGAATTGAGAACCTAAAAAGGTATTTTCTGTTCATTATCAAACAAAATTAATTTTGGTCATATACATGATAGATTTGATAGGAAAACACTTGAGAAAAACACCCGAACTCCTACAAAACGCGTCTATTTCAAAATAGCTAATAACAAAACGTATCGAATGCCCGTACGCGTTAACCTCTAGCGAGCGACTGACTCCCCGTCGTCGGAATGGACCGGCCTTCCTAGGAGTACGGGACTTCGGGACTTCCCCGATATTGTATTGTGGGTCACCGTCTGCCTGTCTCTAATACTTCCCCGCCGTTGTATGGTGGGTCACTGTCTATCTGTCTCTAACACGGCCTTCCTGCACAAGGTTCGTCCTCGAACGATTTTGACTCTGAAAGAAAATATGAAAAGCAGCCCCTGTAGGAAAAGGAGTAGCCCTTCACATTAAGCTTTATTATGGACCGCAGCCCCTTTTAATCATCACAACCGCAGCCGCAACAGTTTAGGTTTACATGGACCGCAGTCCTTCCCATTCATAACAACAGTCAACAGTTTAGTTTTATATGTAATAGTACAGTAGTTATCAATTCCAATCTTATATCGACCACAGCCGAAAGTTTGATTTTGTATCGACCGCAGTCGAATATTTAATTTTGTATCGACCGCAGCCGAATATTTAATTTTGTGCCAACCTCAGCCGAAAGTTGTATTTTGTATTGACCGCAGCCAAAAATTTAATTTTGTATCGACCGCAGCCCAATATTTAATATTGTATTGACCGCAGCCAAAAATTTAATTTTGTATCGACCGCAGCCGAATGTTTAATGTTGTATTGACCGCAGCCAAAAATTTAATTTTGTATCGACCGCAGCCGAATATTTAACGTTGTATTGACCGCAGCCAAAAATTTAATTTTATTTCGACCGCAGCCGAATAGTTAATCGTTTACAGCATCGATTTGTGCTTTATTATGAGGCCATAGCCTTAGTTGTTCTTGACCAGCCACTGTGATTCTTTTCTGACCGTTGATCTTTTTCAGAGCGTACCTATCATTCGGCAGACACCGAAGTATTTCAAACGGTCCTTTGTATCTTGCCTTCAATTTTCCACCTCCAATCTGACTTTCTTCTAGTAGTACTTGGTCACCCATCTGAAATGGCTTTGCAACCGTCCTAGTTTTATTCATTCGTGTTATAATATCGTTTCTCATTTTCTGTAGCCTTCTATTAACTGTTTCTTCTTGTTCAACGTTAATCTTCCGTTTTGGTACTTCTCGTAGCATCGCTTGAACTGACTTCAACCTTGTTTTCTCTCCAAACATTAACTCATGTGGACTCACACCTGTTGTTTTATTCACCAAAGCGTTGTAATCTTCTTCTATCTTTGGCAACTCATTAACCCATTGTTTTTCATCTCTCTGATTAAGTGTTGCCCTCATCATATTGAACAGGGTCCGCATTACTCGTTCGACCTGTCCGTTTCCTCTCGGAATGCCTGTTGCTACTAAGTGCAGGTCTACTCCGCTTTCTTGTAAGAACTGCTTGAATGTAGCAGCTTGGAATGCCAGTCCCCTATCGGCTATTATCCGTTTTGGCTTACCTAATTCTTCAAATACCTCTTTTAATGCTTTTATGGAGTCTTCACTTGTTTTCTTCTTTAATGGGCAGAATTTTACATACTTAGAAAAACTATCTATTACTACAAGAATTTGAGTCTTTCCTTGGGATGCGACCAGTGGACCTGCGTGGTCAATATGCCACGTGTGCATTTTCTCGTTGGGTTTCTCCTGAGCCTGACATAAACCGTTCCTTTTTCATGTATGTGACTTTCCTTGCAGACAGTCCTTGCAATTCATTACATACTTCTTCGCACATCGCCTCATTCCTTTCCAGTTTAAATCTTCCCTCATTGCTGATAACATTTTCTCGTATCCAGGATGCGATGAATGGTCATGATAATTCTTTAGTACCATAAGTCTAGCTGGTTGTGGTACATAGCAAGCATCGTTGAAAAATACAAGACCATTTTTACAGCTATAGCCCTGTTGAACTTCCTTACCAGTTATTATATTTTGACAAAAAGCATCTTCTTTCTGCCATTCAGCTATTGATTTTTCTGGGGAATCTCTATTACCTTTGATGATTAAAATTTTGCTAGATGGATTTCGGCTAAGATAATCGACATGGGCCATCTTTTCACCACGGCGATATTCTATATTAAAGTCGAAGTCCTGTAGCTTAATCCACCAGCGCGCTATTCTCGGATGGAGCTCTTTTTTAAGTGCTGTAGCTCTAACAGCGTTGCAGTCGGTATATACTGTAAACTCCCTCCCATACAGATATACTCGAAAGTGTTCTACTGACGCCACTATTGCTAGCGTCTCTAACTCAAACGAATGATATTTTGACTCACATTCTGTGGTTCTTCGAGTGTAATACGCCACTGGCTTGGTACATCCCTCTTGATTTGTCTGTAGAAGAATTGCTCCAAGACCCAGTGCACTGGCATCAGTGTGCAAGTGAGTTTTAAATTCCGGATTAAAGATCTGCAGGATTGGTTCGTTGGTTAGTAATGTGATTAGATTCTGTCGCACCTCTTCACATTCCGATGTCCAAGAGAAATCAACATTTTTCTTCAATAGTGCTGTTATTGGTGCTGTTTTACTTGCAAACCCTTGGATAAACTTGCGGAAATATCCGGTAAGTCCCATTAGTTGCCGCACCCCTTTGACATCCTTAGGAGGTATGGTGTTTTGCAGGGCCATCACTTTTCTTGGGCTAGGTTTTATGGTGCCATTTTCTATAACGACCCCCAAATATTCAGTACTAGTCTGAAAAAAACTGCACTTGTCAAGATTTAATCGAAATCCGGCATGAGAAAGTGCTCGTAGAACTAACTCCAGTTTTTCTAGTCCTTCCTCCACAGTTTCACTCGGAATCAGCACATCATCCAAATAAACGAAAGCAATAGTGTCCTTGAGTTTTCCAAGGGCTTTATCAATTGCCTTTTGATAACAAGAAGGCGCGTTTACGAATCCAAATGGCATTCTCTTGTATTCGTAATGACCATCGGGAGTTATAAATGCAAGAAGATGTCTTGACTTTCTTTCCACTAGAATCTGATGAAATCCTGCCTTCATGTCCAGTGTAGTATAATACTTGGCGGTACTTAACGCATCAATTTGATCCTGGATCCGCGGCAGAGGATAAGGATTTTTCACCACCTTTTTGTTAAGTTCTCGATAATCAACGCACAGGCGAAGATCCCCATTCTTTTTCTTAACTAGGACTATCGGGCTTGCATACTCGGATGTACTTTCCTGGATAATGTCTTCACTTAAAAGTTCTTCAATTATTTTTTTAAGTTGTGCTCTTTCGGCATATGCCAATGGTCGTGGCCGGTAAGCAACAGGAGTTTCATTCTTCAAAGAGATCTTCAGATGTCCTGTTACTACTGCTGGTGGAGCTTCTTCCATGGCTTGTCGTAACATTTCCTCAATTTTTCTTTTTACTGGCTCGTCCATTCCTGACATCCATTGTTGGTTACTGTTGATTTGCTGCACATATCGTACTGCTGCATCGACATCATGTTGCAAATCCAATCCATTACTTGTCTTGATCAGCCTAAGACCAGGTCTACTGATAACGTTCCAACCAATTATGGCGTCTAATTCAGGAATGGTGTCATCAGCAACTACCAAAAACTCCACTTCCAATGTAACATGTGGCAAAATAACAATAAGCACGCAAGATCCTTTGACATGTGTCAGTCCGTTACCAAGTCCTTTCAATGTTCTTTCAGTAGAAGTGATGGTAGCACCCAGCTGTTTTGCAACATTCTCATGTAATAAGGAAATTTCAGCCCCTGTATCCAGTAAGTACGTAAATTTTTTATTATTTTCACTTATTGCAGTTGCCATTGGTATTCTATCCAGATGTCGCCGTCCTTTAACAAGCAGTATTTTTCCAGAATTTTTCCTCTCGGTTTCAGACATTTTCTTTTTCGGAAACCCGATTTTAAAGTAGCACTTTTCCTCCGTGTGGCCAACCTTTTTGCAGTGGGTACATACACTACTGGCAAGGTCCCTATTTCCTTTGGATGTAGATAACGAGCTATCTTCAGCTTTCTCTTTTTTCTTGCATTCATACGATTTATGCCCAGGTTTCGCACAAACATAACAAGTTCCCATAAATTGTTCCAGTTTTCTTGAAGAACGCTCCTTAGGATAAGGCTCATACCTATGCCTTCGATAACTTCGTTCAGTTTGAAAGGTCCTATTGGACTGACTTTTAAATGTTCGTTGATCTAAGCGCTGCCTCTGTTTCTCATTATCCCTTTCACTCATAAGCACAATCAATTCACTTTCATTCGGTGGTTTGGTTAACCTCAATGCAGTCTTGGCTTCAGTGTCATCCAAACATCCCTCAATTATGCTTAGTATAACTGCCCAAGGATATTCGAGTTCATGCATGTTCTGAATCTGACGTAACTTCGCGTGACAAAAAGCAGAAAGCGTATCAAATTCACTACTTCTTGTAGTGGTTATAGCATGATGTCGCGAATAAGGCGTACCTACCACTGGAAAAGAATTAGTAAGATCTCTAACCAAGGTTTCCCAAGTTCGTTCTTTCGGTTTCCATTGTCTAAAATAATGAGCAGCTCGTTTCTGTAACGCATCCCCGACTTTAAGAATCATATCTTCATCTTCTAATGCATACCTAATTTTATTTTTATTCGCAATATCTAACCATTCTTTCATGCTATATGGAGATTCATCAGGATCAAATCGACTTAATTTAAAATCAATGTAAGGTTTACTCACATTTGCTGCAATCGTTACTCCTTGTCCCAGGTTGTTTGCGCTCGTTTGCTGCTCCAGTAATTTTATTAGCCTGTCAATAGTAGCTTGCTGTTTTACCTGTTGCCTTTCTTGCTTCTTATCCCTCTTTGCTTGTTGCTTCTTCTGTTGTTGCTTGAATTCTTCTAGGTTATGTTCAAACTGCTGTATGTACTCTTCGCTCAGAGCTTTCCGCAGATCAGTACTCGGTGATGGCACTTGCTTGGTGTTATCACTAACTGCTTTTCCCACATTTGATAGTGGCATATCGCTGTCCACTGATGACGAGTCACTTTCACAATCACTCATTGCAGCTCACTATTTTTATCCAAGTACCAAGAACAAGATTGTTTTATAGTATTTACGTTTACACGATACGTGTTGCTTCGGCCGGTGAAATTTTATCCGTTTACGCCGTACGCCGGCACGGAGACGTGTTACTTCGCACCGCGAAATTTTATCCGTTTACGCCGTACGCCGCACCGATACGTGTTCGCTTCGCGAAATTTTAGTTTTCCCGAAAAGTTTTTAATTTAGGGTCTTTTGGATACATTTATCCCACTTCTGATGATAGATTTGATAGGAAAACACTTGAGAAAAACACCCGAACTCCTCCAAAACGCGTCTATTTCAAAATAGCTAATAACAAAACGTATCGAATGCCCGTACGCGTTAACCTCTAGCGAGCGACTGACTCCCCGTCGTCGGAATGGACCGGCCTTCCTAGGAGTACGGGACTTCGGGACTTCCCCGATATTGTATTGTGGGTCACCGTCTGCCTCTCTCTAATACTTCCCCGCCGTTGTATGGTGGGTCACTGTCTATCTGTCTCTAACATACATCTTATCATATTTTATTGCGACATAATTCACTTTGTGACGTACTTTCCTCGGAATACAGTGTCGTTGGCAGCACGACGACTCTGTTGGAAAGTTACCTTACTTGTAGAATTGGCGCTTTGACGGAGTTGACGCAGTTCAGAGTTTAGTTACGGAACAGTTCGCTCGGGCGCCAGATTTTTAAGGATTTACTCCCTAAAGCCACGGGTGAGTTTATACTCAGGAGAATGCCAGGACGTCCATGAAAATAAAACACACTATTCGGGGCAAATACGGATTATCTATATTACAAATGAATCATATTTACAGATGAGCATTAAACGGTAACTAAATACAGAGTAAAGGTTTACGGTATTTGGAAGATTCAGCAATTATAACGGTTTTGGGGTAATGAGGTTAAATGACAACCATACTATACACTATTTACAGTAATAACGGGCGGATCGGCAACGTAGTGAAAATTTTTTCCGATTCCCAGACTATCGAAAACTCGTGACAACACTGTACGCTCCGGTTTTGTGGATTACCAGCGGGAATCGGCAACATTGCGCTTCGCTTTCGAACGGAACGTTCGGACGCAGGTGTTTGGGGCAAAAATTAGGGCAGTTATCATCTACACTTACGGAAAATATAGTGTTTAAATGAATGAGCGGAAATATGAACGGATTAACTACATCTGGGAATGAATGATTCTATTTAGAGCAGATTAATCTATTTACATTACGGATGATCGCAAGCTAGCTAATCTTATGTAATCAAGCATGCAAATTTGATTTAAGCGGTTAGAATCAGGCGGAAGAACGGGATAAAACTAAAGCGAGAGCGGAACTAGCAGGAAGAGCGGTATTAAACCCGACAGGGCGTATTCAAGCGGTGCAAGCGGAAATCTAATACGCGGCTCTTAATTTTCTGGGTTTAGGCCTCGGGCGGATGACGCTGATTACTATAATAGTATTTATACGAACTGACGTATCGACTTTATATTACTAACCAACCCCGAGTGGACCACCCTAGGGATGATTGGTACGAAATCGGACTAGGTTGTAAAAGCACCCCCAGTGATTCACCCAAGAGCGTTTTACTACCGCCTGACATGGACCCGGTTTTGCATTTGTCTAGACAACCCCGAGTGGTACACCCAAGGGAAATCTAAACAAAATTGGTGTAGGTAGTAAGAAACACTCCGAGTGGATCACCCTAATGTGTTTTACTACGACCGGCTAGAAAGGAGACGCTACGAGATGAAATGTACGGCCTAACCCAAGAATTAAGAGATGATACTAGTTGGACAACTGAGTACTTACAATTGACGACGGTACGGTCGGTTCACTCTCACTATTCACTCGGATTTCTCTCGGATGTTAATCGCTAATCGTGTACGGTGCTGAATGTATTTGGGTCAGAAACGGCTTATATTTGAACCACCTTGGCAGGTAAATATTGGTGGAATGTAAGAAGTTCACGAAACACCGCCCATAAGTGGAAATGGGAGCAACTACCGCATGTTTCGGAGGATTTCCCCACTTGTTGAGAGGATTATTACAGTTTCCATTCTTTGAACAGAATTGCTATGCGGAGTGTTCCCGTTAGGGGGACACTCCGTTAGGGGGACACTTCGTTACAATTTTTTTGTCGTTTCATCGTATATTTAGCAGTGAAATACTTTTTGTAGTATAAGAATCCCACTTCTGATAAATTTTGTAGTACAGAAGTATAACTACCATACTGATTGGAGGCAAATGAAGAGGCTCAAAAGTTTAAATTATCTGTATAAATTCCGATAATGATAATAATAGTAATAATAAAATTAAATGTATTTGTGAGGTGAATGTGTGTGTGTGTGTGTGTGTGTGTGTGTGTGTGTGTGTGTGTGTGTGTGTGTGTGTGTGTGTGTGTGTGTGTGTGTGTGTGTGTGTGTGTGTGTGTGTGTGTGTGTGTGTGTGTGTGTGTGTGTGTGTGTGTGTGTGTGTGTGTGTGTGTGTGTGTGTGTGTGTGTGTGTGTGTGTGTGTGTGTGTGTGTGTGTGTGTGTGTGTGTGTGTGTGTGTGTGTGTGTGTGTGTGTGTGTGTGTGTGTGTGTGTGTGTGTGTGTGTGTGTGTGTGTGTGTGTGTGTGTGTGTGTGTGTGTGTGTGTGTGTGTGTGTGTGTGTGTGTGTGTGTGTGTGTGTGTGTGTGTGTGTGTGTGTGTGTGTGTGTGTGTGTGTGTGTGTGTGTGTGTGTGTGTGTGTGTGTGTGTGTGTGTGTGTGTGTGTGTGTGTGTGTGTGTGTGTGTGTGTGTGTGTGTGTGTGTGTGTGTGTGTGTGTGTGTGTGTGTGTGTGTGTGTGTGTGTGTGTGTGTGTGTGTGTGTGTGTGTGTGTGTGTGTGTGTGTGTGTGTGTGTGTGTGTGTGTGTGTGTGTGTGTGTGTGTGTGTGTGTGTGTGTGTGTGTGTGTGTGTGTGTGTGTGTGTGTGTGTGTGTGTGTGTGTGTGTGTGTGTGTGTGTGTGTGTGTGTGTGTGTGTGTGTGTGTGTGTGTGTGTGTGTGTGTGTGTGTGTGTGTGTGTGTGTGTGTGTGTGTGTGTGTGTGTGTGTGTGTGTGTGTGTGTGTGTGTGTGTGTGTGTGTGTGTGTGTGTGTGTGTGTGTGTGTGTGTGTGTGTGTGTGTGTGTGTGTGTGTGTGTGTGTGTGTGTGTGTGTGTGTGTGTGTGTGTGTGTGTGTGTGTGTGTGTGTGTGTGTGTGTGTGTGTGTGTGTGTGTGTGTGTGTGTGTGTGTGTGTGTGTGTGTGTGTGTGTGTGTGTGTGTGTGTGTGTGTGTGTGTGTGTGTGTGTGTGTGTGTGTGTGTGTGTGTGTGTGTGTGTGTGTGTGTGTGTGTGTGTGTGTGTGTGTGTGTGTGTGTGTGTGTGTGTGTGTGTGTGTGTGTGTGTGTGTGTGTGTGTGTGTGTGTGTGTGTGTGTGTGTGTGTGTGTGTGTGTGTGTGTGTGTGTGTGTGTGTGTGTGTGTGTGTGTGTGTGTGTGTGTGTGTGTGTGTGTGTGTGTGTGTGTGTGTGTGTGTGTGTGTGTGTGTGTGTGTGTGTGTGTGTGTGTGTGTGTGTGTGTGTGTGTGTGTGTGTGTGTGTGTGTGTGTGTGTGTGTGTGTGTGTGTGAGTGTGTGTGTGTGTGTGTGTGTGAGTGTGTGTGTGTGTGTGTGTGTGTGTGTGTGAGTGTGTGTGTGTGTGTGTGTGTGTGTGTGTGTGTGTGTGTGTGTGTGTGTGTGTGTGTGTGTGTGTGTGTGTGTGTGTGTGTGTGTGTGTGTGTGTGTGTGTGTGTGTGTGTGTGTGTGTGTGTGGTGTGTGTGTGTGTGTGGTGTGTGTGTGTGTGTGTGTGTGTGTGTGTGTGTGTGTGTGTGTGTGTGTGTGTGTGTGTGTGTGTGTGTGTGTGTGTGTGTGTGTGTGTGTGTGTGTGTGTGTGTGTGTGTGTGTGTGTGTGTGTGTGTGTGTGTGTGTGTGTGTGTGTGTGTGTGTGTGTGTGTGTGTGTGTGTGTGTGTGTGTGTGTGTGTGTGTGTGTGTGTGTGTGTGTGTGTGTGTGTGTGTGTGTGTGTGTGTGTGTGTGTGTGTGTGTGTGTGTGTGTGTTTTGCATTTGTCTAGACAACCCCGAGTGGTACACCCAAGGGAAATCTAAACAAAATTGGTGTAGGTAGTAAGAAACACTCCGAGTGGATCACCCTAATGTGTTTTACTACGACCGGCTAGAAAGGAGACGCTACGAGATGAAATGTACGGCCTAACCCAAGAATTAAGAGATGATACTAGTTGGACAACTGAGTACTTACAATTGACGACGGTACGGTCGGTTCACTCTCACTATTCACTCGGATTTCTCTCGGATGTTAATCGCTAATCGTGTACGGTGCTGAATGTATTTGGGTCAGAAACGGCTTATATTTGAACCACCTTGGCAGGTAAATATTGGTGGAATGTAAGAAGTTCACGAAACACCGCCCATAAGTGGAAATGGGAGCAACTACCGCATGTTTCGGAGGATTTCCCCACTTGTTGAGAGGATTATTACAGTTTCCATTCTTTGAACAGAATTGCTATGCGGAGTGTTCCCGTTAGGGGGACACTCCGTTAGGGGGACACTTCGTTACAATTTTTTTGTCGTTTCATCGTATATTTAGCAGTGAAATACTTTTTGTAGTATAAGAATCCCACTTCTGATAAATTTTGTAGTACAGAAGTATAACTACCATACTGATTGGAGGCAAATGAAGAGGCTCAAAAGTTTAAATTATCTGTATAAATTCCGATAATGATAATAATAGTAATAATAAAATTAAATGTATTTGTGAGGTGAATGTGTGTGTGTGTGTGTGTGTGTGTGTGTGTGTGTGTGTGTGTGTGTGTGTGTGTGTGTGTGTGTGTGTGTGTGTGTGTGTGTGTGTGTGTGTGTGTGTGTGTGTGTGTGTGTGTGTGTGTGTGTGTGTGTGTGTGTGTGTGTGTGTGTGTGTGTGTGTGTGTGTGTGTGTGTGTGTGTGTGTGTGTGTGTGTGTGTGTGTGTGTGTGTGTGTGTGTGTGTGTGTGTGTGTGTGTGTGTGTGTGTGTGTGTGTGTGTGTGTGTGTGTGTGTGTGTGTGTGTGTGTGTGTGTGTGTGTGTGTGTGTGTGTGTGTGTGTGTGTGTGTGTGTGTGTGTGTGTGTGTGTGTGTGTGTGTGTGTGTGTGTGTGTGTGTGTGTGTGTGTGTGTGTGTGTGTGTGTGTGTGTGTGTGTGTGTGTGTGTGTGTGTGTGTGTGTGTGTGTGTGTGTGTGTGTGTGTGTGTGTGTGTGTGTGTGTGTGTGTGTGTGTGTGTGTGTGTGTGTGTGTGTGTGTGTGTGTGTGTGTGTGTGTGTGTGTGTGTGTGTGTGTGTGTGTGTGTGTGTGTGTGTGTGTGTGTGTGTGTGTGTGTGTGTGTGTGTGTGTGTGTGTGTGTGTGTGTGTGTGTGTGTGTGTGTGTGTGTGTGTGTGTGTGTGTGTGTGTGTGTGTGTGTGTGTGTGTGTGTGTGTGTGTGTGTGTGTGTGTGTGTGTGTGTGTGTGTGTGTGTGTGTGTGTGTGTGTGTGTGTGTGTGTGTGTGTGTGTGTGTGTGTGTGTGTGTGTGTGTGTGTGTGTGTGTGTGTGTGTGTGTGTGTGTGTGTGTGTGTGTGTGTGTGTGTGTGTGTGTGTGTGTGTGTGTGTGTGTGTGTGTGTGTGTGTGTGTGTGTGTGTGTGTGTGTGTGTGTGTGTGTGTGTGTGTGTGTGTGTGTGTGTGTGTGTGTGTGTGTGTGTGTGTGTGTGTGTGTGTGTGTGTGTGTGTGTGTGTGTGTGTGTGTGTGTGTGTGTGTGTGTGTGTGTGTGTGTGTGTGTGTGTGTGTGTGTGTGTGTGTGTGTGTGTGTGTGTGTGTGTGTGTGTGTGTGTGTGTGTGTGTGTGTGTGTGTGTGTGTGTGTGTGTGTGTGTGTGTGTGTGTGTGTGTGTGTGTGTGTGTGTGTGTGTGTGTGTGTGTGTGTGTGTGTGTGTGTGTGTGTGTGTGTGTGTGTGTGTGTGTGTGTGTGTGTGTGTGTGTGTGTGTGTGTGTGTGTGTGTGTGTGTGTGTGTGTGTGTGTGTGTGTGTGTGTGTGTGTGTGTGTGTGTGTGTGTGTGTGTGTGTGTGTGTGTGTGTGTGTGTGTGTGTGTGTGTGTGTGTGTGTGTGTGTGTGTGTGTGTGTGTGTGTGTGTGTGTGTGTGTGTGTGTGTGTGTGTGTGTGTGTGTGTGTGTGTGTGGTGTGTGTGTGTGTGTGGTGTGTGTGTGTGTGTGGTGTGTGTGTGTGTGTGTGTGTGTGTGTGTGTGTGTGTGTGTGTGTGTGTGTGTGTGTGTGTGTGTGTGTGTGTGTGTGTGTGTGTGTGTGTGTGTGTGTGTGTGTGTGTGTGTGTGTGTGTGTGTGTGTGTGTGTGTGTGTGTGTGTGTGTGTGTGTGTGTGTGTGTGTGTGTGTGTGTGTGTGTGTGTGTGTGTGTGTGTGTGTGTGTGTGTGTGTGTGTGTGTGTGTGTGTGTGTGTGTGTGTGTGTGTGTGTGTGTGTGTGTGTGTGTGTGTGTGTGTGTGTGTGTGTGTGTGTGTGTGTGTGTGTGTGTGTGTGTGTGTGTGTGTGTGTGTGTGTGTGTGTGTGTGTGTGTGTGTGTGTGTGTGTGTGTGTGTGTGTGTGTGTGTGTGTGTGTGTGTGTGTGTGTGTGTGTGTGTGTGTGTGTGTGTGTGTGTGTGTGTGTGTGTGTGTGTGTGTGTGTGTGTGTGTGTGTGTGTGTGTGTGTGTGTGTGTGTGTGTGTGTGTGTGTGTGTGTGTGTGTGTGTGTGTGTGTGTGTGTGTGTGTGTGTGTGTGTGTGTGTGTGTGTGTGTGTGTGTGTGTGTGTGTGTGTGTGTGTGTGTGTGTGTGTGTGTGTGTGTGTGTGTGTGTGTGTGTGTGTGTGTGTGTGTGTGTGTGTGTGTGTGTGTGTGTGTGTGTGTGTGTGTGTGTGTGTGTGTGTGTGTGTGTGTGTGTGTGTGTGTGTGTGTGTGTGTGTGTGTGTGTGTGTGTGTGTGTGTGTGTGTGTGTGTGTGTGTGTGTGTGTGTGTGTGTGTGTGTGTGTGTGTGTGTGTGTGTGTGTGTGTGTGTGTGTGTGTGTGTGTGTGTGTGTGTGTGTGTGTGTGTGTGTGTGTGTGTGTGTGTGTGTGTGTGTGTGTGTGTGTGGTGTGTGTGTGTGTGGTGTGTGTGTGTGTGTGTGTGTGTGTGTGTGTGTGTGTGTGTGTGTGTGTGTGTGTGTGTGTGTGTGTGTGTGTGTGTGTGTGTGTGTGGTTGAGTTTGAGACTGACACTGAGCTCGAGACGACGGCACTTCTGGAACAAAGAAATAAAAACGACTTTGAGCAACTCAATCTCTCTGTCAATTTATAGACAACTATAAACTCTATAACTTAATACTTGATGAAATTGTAGGATCGAATAATTAAAACAAATATCAAATCAGACAATGTCATAGTTGATCCTTTTTATTTTCTCTCTATTTTCGTCTGGCTTGTGCAATTGATATTAGGGGATTAACGCGCAAAACACCCACCAGACCTCTAACAAACTACTACTGTGCGTGCAGTGGATACTAAGTGAGTAACCTGCCTTGAGATAAAAGGAGGCACTGTACTAACAGTGACTAACTAATGTTTGGAATACCAAATATAGATAACTACGAATAATACTCAGTTCTAAATATCGATGATTAATTAATTAAAGATATAGTTGTTAATCAACAGTACAAGAATGAATGGCTCAGTGATCAACTCACCAATTAGTAACTTCTTTCAATTACTCTCCTCAATATTATAGTCTTTTAGCACAGGAGAACGGCTAAACCACTAAACCAGTTACACAACACAAAAAAAGCTCTTATGAAGGGTGATAGAAGAGTAAAACACACAGGCAAGCCTTTTTAAAATCATAACGCTGAGTTGTGTTCAGATAAAATTCTATTTTTAGAAAGGAATTTCAGGCGTTTAAAAAATTTAATTTAATTTAATTTAAGCTCACATAGCCCTTAACGAATTGTCACAATAATTTACATGTTTTAGTATGTTTTTCTCCACGCGAAATATGAACAAAAATTTGAGAAGCAAAAAGAATCGAAGAAAAAGAAGTAGAGAGTAATAGATAAATAAAATCACTCTTACTCATGATACCTCTACCGTCAAAAAACTTTAAGGTCTATTCCTAGATAAACATATCCTCTCAATACCTTCTCCTGAGTACTGCAGATACCTACTGCAGCGAGCTGAAAGACGACCGAAAATAAGAAGATGCTACTCAACGACTATATCTGTAACAATGTGGTGGTCTACCTACCAACGGAACGAGACACCTGCGAAACCGACCTAAGACCCTAGGTAAATTCTGGGAAAATAATGGTGACTCTGTTCCCAGAAGTTGTGGCACCATGACAATCCTGTTGGAATTAGAAGTATGGCACACCTTAACTAACGACAAACCCAATTGCTATTCGTCCTCACTAAGACAACTTTCGAAACTACAAATTGCATGAGATAACATCCCCTTCGTAGAATTAACCCTCCAAGGAAACGGTGTTTTGCATTTATGCCAAAGTGTAAATGTGAGATACTATTCACACTGCTAAATTGCTAATATCTACTTCAAACCGGGCAACCACATACGCGAAGTATGTGCTTTCAGTGGATGTAACTGTGGATGCGTGATGGGCCGAAAAATGAAACAGGCATAAAGAAAACCTGAAGCCTCTGACGTTGGACAATGTAAACCAAGATAGACAGAAGGATTAACTAACCTTTAATTATAAAACATTCGAAGTGGAACAACGTATTTTTTGGAACATTGGCCAGCCTTAACTCGCTATTATTCCTATACTTTTCTTACTGCACACGCTGCAGATTCCTCAAACTCTGCTGGTTCAGGAAGTACCACAACCCTAACCAATTTCAACATCAAGGCTACATCAAAAGCCACAACTCAGTGAATAACAGCAGCATCCAGGTGCATCGCCTTCAACCACGCCATCACTCTTGATCAATGAATTCCGCTGAACGCCTGTCTGAAGAAGACGAATCCATTGTACTTCGAGACATTTACCACCTCTATGAAGACTTACGCCCACCAAGCCAAGATCGGCAACCGTTGGGAGAAGACTCCTCAAACTTTGACAGGTTCACCCTCTCACTGTTCGCTGATCAATGTTCAAAGTTCGTGTTTTAACTCCAACTTTTTTTTTAATTTTCCATTGATGTTTACCTATAGATAATCCTGTATGTATAATTTTAGTTATATCTTCTACTACTCGTTTACATGTATTTCTTGTCTAAAATTTAAAAATATTCATAATTTAACTCCATTTTTATTTCATGTTTGATTTTATCCAATTATTTCTGTGCATTTATAGTAAACCTTTATTACGTACACATACCCATGCATATATTGTGTTGTACTACATATTTGTACTCGTCTTCCTTTCGTTTATTTTTAACAATATATGATTTCCTTTTTGATAATTAATGATGATGTTTACATTTTAAATCCTGTAAAATTGAAAATCGAACTGTAATCACGTTTCAATTATTCTACCCTCATTAAAACTCTTATCGAGAAAGGTGTGTAACGCCGTGTATTTCAAACGCGGTTTGTCTTCATAAACAGTTTATGCATCGAGCTTTGTTTCCTCTTTAATCACTTAATGAAGTAATTCCTCCTCAGAAACTTGATTATAAAAAGCGTCTAATGAGATCATCATCCTTCTAAATGTATTAGTTTATTTTTCTACTCTCAACTTATTTCTCACTTAAAGATAAGTACTTCTTTCATAGAGACCGGATTAACTTGCTTTTCACTTGATTTAATTAACTTATTACTTTCCCTTTTTCTTTCCCAATTGAAACAAACATCTGTATACAAAGAAAGCCGATTCATAATAACAATTAATGAGATTCTCCAAAAACGAAATAAAACCCAGTCACTAGGGGTACTCACAATCTTTCATTTAGCATGCTAGTTGTGCTAGTCGTCGAGTTTCAGCAATAGCAGGCTAAATATTACAATAGAAATAAGTTGGCCAATTTAGCACACCTCGTTGTGTGCTAAATACAGTTTACTATGCTAAATGGAGGCCATGTTGTTTTATTTGTCATTTTCAAAGAGGTTTTATGGTTATATGGTAGGGTATGGTTATATATAGGCATGATAAAAGAAATAAACCAAAGAAAAGAAACAAGATTTCAGTTATTTACAAAAAACTGTTACAGAATCATATCGCGAGTGGCGCCACCGCACATATTTAGCAAGATTACGATAGTACTTACCTTGGGTCACTCATAATTCTAATTTTAGCATGCTAACGATTTAGCATGCTAAATAACATTGTGAGTACCCCTACTATCGGTTTTCAAACACTTTTCCGTTTTTAACTTTGAAACAGGCAATACGTACCTCTTCACTAAAATTTGTTCAATTTATGTAAGTTAAAATTTTACTAGTGAAATAAAGGTATTTAGCGTACAAGTATGTAGGTACTCATAGATTTTACCATAAGCGGCTTTGTTGAGAAACATGATGTTTAGCTCGATGTATCGTATGTTTTTAGTCAACACGATTGTTTAAAGAGCAATGCTCGAAGAAGTATTATTAATCGTCCCCTCTGCATTCCTCAAAGATTTCTGTATACTAGTTCTTCTTGTAATTCAGATCTAAAATTAACTTATTGGACGAGGACATTTAAACTTGCAAAAAAGACAAATCGTTATGGAGATATGTCGTGTAGAAACTCGGGATACTCGAGATCGACTTCGAATATGTATCCGGTTTCTAGGTTCTCACCTATACTCATAACTTCAATGTCCTCCGCATTCTCTATCCACGCTCTATTCATCATATGGTAAAGGTTGCATTGGCGCTCCACCATATTAGCTATTAGCGTCCAAATACATGTTATTGAGCTAGTTTACTAATATCAAATTTTTTCTGGTATTTATTAATAGCACTGGCGTAACGAATGGAATAATTGGCAATACCTCCTCTAATCCTCTTTTAATGAACGTATGCATACTTATGTTTGTAAAGAGAGTCAGCTCTATAGCTGTACACTTTAGCATAGCGTCATAAAAATAATCTAGGTACTGTGAAATACTGTCAGAGCTCCAAATTATACATTTGTGTTTTGCTTGTTTGCAATCCTCGTCCGAACATTCTTCCTTCGTTATACTATTCAAGAAAGCATATTTAAATGGTAGTTCCGTCTCGTCCAACTTTTTTACTAAATCTAAATGATCGTATTGGAATACTCATTTTTTTAGTTAAAAAGGGAAATTGCTTCTTACTAGATGTGCTAGATTTGACAGGGTAAAAGTCTTCGGTAGACAAATTTTTAGCTAATTTTTCTAAACAGCGAGGAGTGAATTTGACTGAGCACCTTTAAGAAAAGATGACAATTGCAGTCCGAAAAAATATAAAAAAAATATACGGAAAAAGTTTGGTATGCGATACAAAAAGTTGCATCCGTTATGAGCGGGATCTCGATACCATCTTGTCAAGTGATAGTGGTCACCATTCTTCTCTATCCCACTTTACTTTCGGTTTCGTTTTCTGGCACATTATAGATCCATAGTTGACACATCGTAAATGGCTGCTGTCGATAGCTATAGTCGACTTTATGTACCTATACTTGGCACGTACAGAACCGCAGTTTGGAGAGCAGTAGTAAATTCATACTAGAAAGTCTAAAAGTCACCTTGCATTTGATTGTTCAGAGAACGTTGTATATTTGATGGAGTCGCTTATTTGAGACAGACAGGATACTTTACTTAATCTTTACTTTAATTTTTTGTCTTTATCATATCTCTAAGCTCTTATCCTTTTAAACTTTTAATATTTAATCTAATCGAGATATCCACTTACCTTACGAGACTTGAAGTCATTTATGAGTCACACAAAATCAGTCGCAAATAGTTTTAAAACTTGCGCCTAGTGAACCATCCGAATATGTCATGTGCCGTTATAATAAATAAAAAATCTTACTATTTATCCCATTGAGTACAGATTTAAGACAACCTTCGCTTTAAGCTGTATTGATCGGAGGGATTACGGCACAATTTGGTAATAATTTAGGTAATAATTACCCCGTAAACAGTACAAGCGTCAAAAAAAACAAAACCTATAAACGAAGCAAAATGTTCAAAAACTGTAAATGATTTTAGATAATGGAATAAAGTACTTTCGTAAATTATTCCAAAGTTTTTAGTTCGGCTGTTTAAAAGATTAGGGGAAGGAGATTAGGGTCCCTCACGACTTTTAGAAGGGGAATAACTTTAATATAAGAAATGTAATCTTAAAATATAAATAAATATATCTCGACTAGGTACGTTTATTTTTCGATATTTTTCAAATAACAACAATCCCGTCTGAATCCGTTGCAAATTTTTCCAATACATCTTGAAATTTGAACACACCTTTGTAACGCGCTTGGGTGCGGTTACTAGAGTGGTTTGGCGCTGGGACGGAGTTCGGGAGTTCGGGAAACGGTTTTAAGAGTCGGTTTTATGGTTTTGCTCGGGCGCCAGATTTTTAAGGGTTTTCTCCCTCGGGAATATACCTGGGTAATTTTACGAACTCAGGAGATTACCAGGGTTGTCTGTAGAAATGAAACACACGCTCAAAAATAGAAAATCCTAAAATCAATTTATTTGGCCGTGAAAACAATTCGTACATTTAACACCTGCCGGCGTCAGGTCGTCGGACGGAAATCGGGCAAAAACTTATTTACAATTATTTTTGGTATTTCGAAAAGGGAAACATACGGATGCGAGAATATTATTATTACAGTTGGAGAGGAATAAAATTTTATTCTAAATAAATCGGAAAGATTGTTTAAATAAGCGAAAATGCGAAAGCGGAAAATCGTACGAACAATTTTACAATGAAAACGAAATAGCTAAATACGGAGAAGATAAGAAAACGTGCAGTGGCTAATATTCGGTAGTGCGTCTATTACGAGAGAGCGAGAGTGTGAGAGAGAGCAAACGGAGGGCAGCGGAAAATTAATTTTTCCCTACAATGAAGGAAAAATTAATTTGTAGCGGTTCTGAGCGAGACGGTTGTTAGCGGTTCGACGTACACGCTAACACACATAGACGGAATAGCAAAACATTTGCTATTAGCGGTCGGTACTGGACGATTACATAACAGATAACAAATAGTTCAACATATGACGGCGGTAACGTTCACAATTACATTGATCGGCGGTGATACGCACACAATTACATATAACAAAGAGTTCGGCGGATGTAAAGTTAATCGGCGGTGACGATCACAGTCGACAGACAACGGCGGTACTTTCACAGTTACATATAACAGAGAATTCGGCGGTTTTTTAACGGCGGTGACAAACACAGATCATGGACGATTACGTAACGAATAACAAATAGTTACATATAGCGGCGGTCGGCGGTACGTTCACAGTCAGACTCTCACAAATATCGGTCGGTGACGCTCACAATTACATATAAGACAATTACATAGATCGGTCGGTAGGACAGAAACACAACGGATAAATGCTAATAACGGACGGTTGGCTACAGACAGGTAATGGCTCTCACCTTGGATTAACTCAGGCAGAGAACGCCGTAGAGGGCGAGTGGCTCATATTCATTTAGTCCGGATATTGAAATTATGGTGGATTGAGCAGTGCCTTATTGGCCGCCATCTATCCAAGATAGTATTGATTTCGCGTTTAAGTGTATGGTGGGTGGTCTACTCTCAACTCTCTAACAAAGGCTTCATTACATCCCCCCCTTTCCTTCTCAAGAAAAGCAATAATTGTAACGGTGGCATACGGAAATTATTGCTTTTCGTCTCGATAACATCGGCGGATCAGGTGCCGAAACTTTTCGCGGTTTTAAACGGTTGCACGTGTTCCTATTTACAAACAAAAAATATCAATTCTTAAACCCGGTCGAGTCTCTATTCCATAAAAATCTTATTCGTATTACCAATTTACTATTCCCGGAAATGCTTACCAAAATCCAAAAAAAAACAAATTAATAAACAAAATATATAAAACAATACTTAAATGCTTGCGGCTTCTGCGCTCTACTCTCGGCGACACTCCCGCGACGTCCCGTCTATCTCGTCCCCGCGGCATCACGACAAAACTCCGGGTTCCGTTGAGCCTGGGGTTGTCCGGACGTCGGCGTCGACGGTGTCGGTTGGCGGCAAGGGTGTCGGCTTCGATGTGGCTTCCCTGGCGGTGTTTGACGGCGGTGGAACATCGACATGCTCCAGTTCCATTCCTCCCTTCCTTGAAGTAGGCTAAGGGCGGTGGGTCGGTGTTGGTTTCGTTGTCGGCGGGGGCCCAGACGACTAACACGATGCGACGCCACTGGTTGCGGACTCCGTCGTGTCGAATGGTCGTTTCTCGTGGCGCCTCCCGGCGGTTCCTCTTGTTGGCGGCGGCTCTGACGATTAACACGATGCCACGCCACTGGGCGCGGACCTCGTCGTGTCGAATGATCGTTCTTCGTAGCGCCTCCCGACGGTTCCTGTTGGTGGACCTTATTTCTCCGGCATGACTCGCAACTCCGAACGTACTTGGCAATGTCCCTGAACATTCCCGGCCAGTAATATCGGAGTGCCATTCTGGCGGTCGTTTTGGCGATTCCTATGTGTCCTGCAGTGGATTGGCAGTGATTTTCGGTAATCACTCGGTTTCGGGACTGCATCGGGACACAGAGTTTCCAGGGATCCACCAATTCGGGTTCGGTGTGGTCGCGGCTGTCCCAGAAATGACGATAGAGCCGTCCCTTCCTCTCGCAATACTTCGGGTTGCCTTCGGGATTCACACGGACATCCTGCAACTTCCGACGGTACCAGGAACACGCGATTTCTTGTTCCTCGGCGAGGACGGGATCAGACAGCGGAACTCTGGGTAGTGCATCGGCCACACGGTTTCGACGTTCTCGGCGCTGGTTCTCGTGTTGTATCAGGGGCGTCGTTTCTCGGATTTCTTCGAAGGCATTTAAATTTTCATCTTCTTCGAGAAAGTTTTGTGGGCGGCGCTCCTGTTTTGTAGTCAATGTACGGAATTCAGGGATGGAAGTTTCTACTACCGGGGTGCAGGAAGACATCTGCGTCAGCTGCAGCGGTCGGCCTTCCATGTAGACAGTCCTCATTCCCAAATCCAGTTGGAAACGAAGGCGGCAGAGGAGATCCATCCCAATTAGCAAGTCAGAGGATAAACGGGGAATATAACCCCAACGGTGTGTGACTAGTCGGTGTCCCATTTTTACTGTGAGTTCTAAGTTCTGTTGTACGTCTACTAGATCTCCGCTAGCAACACGGGCGTACGAACGAGGCTCTCCAGACGTCGGAACATTTGCGGCGGCGCATTGTTGTGCAATGCGATCTCCCACATATGATCGGGTGGCTCCTGTGTCTAAGAGGGCGACATAACGTTCCCCATAGACAGACACCATTAGATGAGGGCGGTTGTCGTTACCTTCGGTGGCGGAAAGCTCTTCAGAGGTTTGTGGCGGCCATCGCTGATCTTCCCTTGATTGATCCCAGCGGGCTGGTCGGTTTTCCGGACAGGGGCAGTCTCTGGATAACACCCCTTCGGCGCCGCACCTGGAGCAGAACAGCTTGGCAGGACGTCGGCATTCAGTCCTGGCGTGTCCTATTTCTCCACATCTCCAACACCT
Organism: Cryptocephalus moraei; assembly: GCA_946251905.1. NCBI lineage: Eukaryota > Metazoa > Arthropoda > Insecta > Coleoptera > Chrysomelidae > Cryptocephalus > Cryptocephalus moraei. The sequence goes on along the minus strand of OX276463.1, from coordinate 24,462,591 downwards.
CAGGGTAGAGGTGGTGCTCCTCCCGGATGCCCTGGGATGAAATGGAGGGTTCGCCCTAGCCAAGGGCGACAGCGGCGGCGGGTCGGTTTGTACAGGAGGTGGATTCGTCCTGGGCGGAAGTGGCAACGGCGCGCTCGTCGATGGCGTGAAACTGCGTGTCGACGGCTCGACTCTCGGTGCGGGAGACGATCTCTGCTTCGGCGAGGATGCCGTCTCTCTCTTCAATTCTTCTCTCAACAGCTCGAAGTCCCGGGTTACATCACAGAACGACGGGATGTCTTTGAAATCGGTACGTCGGATTTGCTGACGGTACGAGGGTCTCAAGTTTCGGTACAGCCACTGGAGTTCTTGTTCTGGAGACATCTGTCCATGTCTGCGTACGAGGGTCTGAAGATCAGTAATATATTTCGATACTGGCTCGTCTTCCCTCTGGATTCGGCGGCTGATTTCGGCTTCCAAATCGATCTGGTAGTTGACCGGGTAGTAGAACGTCTTGAAGTTCTTGAGGAAGTCTTCCCACGTATGGATACGGTGTCGGTTGTTTCGGTACCACAGTGCGGGGTCTCCTCGTAGTAATTCAGGCATTACGGGCAGAAGTTGGTCGAGGTGGATGTTCTGCGATGTACATATTTCCTGGAGACGCTCGATGAAGGTTACGGGATCGGTTCGGCCGTCGAAGACGATTCGCCACTCATTTACCATGAGTGGTGTAAAACTAGGCACGGATTCGGGAGAGATCATATTAGACACTGCGGGATTCGGTGGGGGCGGAGTAGTTTCGGTCGTGAAAAAGGGCTGCGGATTTTCTTGAGGACAGGGAGAACTAATTCCGTCTCGTAAAAATCGCACTACACGTTTTCTTAATTCGTCGACAGTACCTTGTGTATTTAATCGGAATTTCGTGGCTTCGGTTTGTAGATCGGATTTGTTTAATTTATAAATCCAACCTATTCGGGGATCGTTCGTTTCGGTATTCGGAACTTCGAGAGATGACTTATTTTCCGCATTTCCTTTAAGGGGCATTTTGGGTGTTTGATTCTACAGACAATTACACGAAAGTGAAATTCAATGTCCCTGCTCGGGCGCCAAATTTGTAACGGGGCTTATGTGCGGTTACTAGAGTGGTTTGGCGCTGGGACGGAGTTCGGGAGTTCGGGAAACGGTTTTAAGAGTCGGTTTTATGGTTTTGCTCGGGCGCCAGATTTTTAAGGGTTTTCTCCCTCGGGAATATACCTGGGTAATTTTACGAACTCAGGAGATTACCAGGGTTGTCTGTAGAAATGAAACACACGCTCAAAAATAGAAAATCCTAAAATCAATTTATTTGGCCGTGAAAACAATTCGTACATTTAACACCTGCCGGCGTCAGGTCGTCGGACGGAAATCGGGCAAAAACTTATTTACAATTATTTTTGGTATTTCGAAAAGGGAAACATACGGATGCGAGAATATTATTATTACAGTTGGAGAGGAATAAAATTTTATTCTAAATAAATCGGAAAGATTGTTTAAATAAGCGAAAATGCGAAAGCGGAAAATCGTACGAACAATTTTACAATGAAAACGAAATAGCTAAATACGGAGAAGATAAGAAAACGTGCAGTGGCTAATATTCGGTAGTGCGTCTATTACGAGAGAGCGAGAGTGTGAGAGAGAGCAAACGGAGGGCAGCGGAAAATTAATTTTTCCCTACAATGAAGGAAAAATTAATTTGTAGCGGTTCTGAGCGAGACGGTTGTTAGCGGTTCGACGTACACGCTAACACACATAGACGGAATAGCAAAACATTTGCTATTAGCGGTCGGTACTGGACGATTACATAACAGATAACAAATAGTTCAACATATGACGGCGGTAACGTTCACAATTACATTGATCGGCGGTGATACGCACACAATTACATATAACAAAGAGTTCGGCGGATGTAAAGTTAATCGGCGGTGACGATCACAGTCGACAGACAACGGCGGTACTTTCACAGTTACATATAACAGAGAATTCGGCGGTTTTTTAACGGCGGTGACAAACACAGATCATGGACGATTACGTAACGAATAACAAATAGTTACATATAGCGGCGGTCGGCGGTACGTTCACAGTCAGACTCTCACAAATATCGGTCGGTGACGCTCACAATTACATATAAGACAATTACATAGATCGGTCGGTAGGACAGAAACACAACGGATAAATGCTAATAACGGACGGTTGGCTACAGACAGGTAATGGCTCTCACCTTGGATTAACTCAGGCAGAGAACGCCGTAGAGGGCGAGTGGCTCATATTCATTTAGTCCGGATATTGAAATTATGGTGGATTGAGCAGTGCCTTATTGGCCGCCATCTATCCAAGATAGTATTGATTTCGCGTTTAAGTGTATGGTGGGTGGTCTACTCTCAACTCTCTAACAAAGGCTTCATTACACCTTAACTTGATTGAGGAGTTCCGGATGAAAGCATCGGTCACACTTGGTTGATGCAGGCTTCATCCCTATTTGGGGAGAGCGCAGTAACGCAGGCAAATTTAAAAAAATCCATTAATTTTCGATATTTTAGTTAGAGCGGAAGTAATGAAACGAATTCCCCTGCGTTTTTTACTCTGTGTACCTTTTCAGTTATTCAGTGTTCAGAATCAGTATTCGTCAGTTTTTCATCTTGTGTGAGATTAAATTTATCAGCTGCGGTGCCGAACTTTCTAAAACCAATAAGAATATCCACCTGTGGAATCTATTAATGTTCCACACTCGATAAGGACTGGTGTTGTTCCCTAAGTAATTTCAAATTTCAGAAAGTGTCTAGAGACTAATACTGCCTGTCTTATAGAAAAAAAAAAATTGCCTTGGATCTTGTACTGCACTAAATGTGTTACGACGAACGGAGGCCAAAATCACGAATCGTATGACATTCTACAGCCTGCTGACCAATTCAACATGTTCAACATGCAAGTGGTAGTCGATCTCAATTGCAAATTTCCACTTTCTGAACAGGTTATATAACTAGCAATTGAATACATGGAGTCACTGCTTATCCAAATCAAAATCTGGTTGAAGTGATAAAGGAGGTAGCCAGGGGCCTGAACATAGATGTGAAGCAGGCAGACATTTCAGATCTATTCAGAATGACGGAGGTCCAGAAAATCTACGTTCGCGTGGCATTACTGTCAAATTTACTCACCAGAGCATAAAATAGGTGCTGGTTAAGAGGTGTGAAGACAAAACAGACCTAAACACTGCTTTCAACCTCGGTGTCTTACCACAACCCTGGAGCACTCGACCTGTATTAGTCAACGAGTTTCGCCCTACTATCGCCAGCTCTACAATGCGGCCCGCGTAATGTGGAAATGAAACCAGATTAAGTTCCTTTGGGCAAATAGAGAACGTATCTTGGCACCGAAGAAGGAAAGTTATGCTGTTATTGTAGTGAATAGTCGTGCTTCCTATTTCGAAAATACTTATTTCCTCTTGTGCCTCCCATCGCTCAGCTCTCAAACTGTATCAACACCTCCCATACTTCAATCATTATTATTTACCTTTATAAAGATTTATTCTTGTCGTATTGCTTCTTGCCTGTTTGCTTCCTACACTATTCCAGAATAGCCGTTAGGCTGTGTAGGTATAACCACCACCTAATTTCTGCTTCAGAAAGCCGTAAGTCTCAACTTAAATTTGCATATTCCATTTTCCCCCAAGAGCCCGTGTGTCGATTCGTAAAAAGTTTTTGAAAGTATGCAACGTAACGACTCTTTTCCTGCCCCGAATTAGGAACGGTTTGATTTTTCTTAGGTAGCCTTAACGGAAATAAAGGTTGCAATCATGCGATGATCCCCTAACGCCAGACGTGTGGACGAGATCTCAATCAATTTCGTCAAAAAGCTATCGACCAGTTAGTTCCGGTAATTATTGATATATTTGACTAGTCTAGTGCCTCCTTTCCTACTCCCTGGAAGCACATCCTAATCTGGTCTTTCTAAAAAAATAGTAATACACTTACCTTCTCTGATATTCACCTAATAGTAGTTATTTTATGCGCTCTAAGCAAAACCATAGAGAGAATCGTTTACAACCAAACTCTTGCCAACCTAGAGGCCCATGACCTATTGGATACCTTTTAATCGAGTTTTCGCCCTGGAACTTACCTCATAATACTTCTAGAGAATATCGGTCTGCCCTTGTAAATATCTTTTATATGCCAATGAATTGTAAATGTCCTTCCATTGTTTATTAGATAAATCAGATAAAACTATATCTCTTGTAAATTACGGTGAAAGAAAATTTTTGTGTGGATTGCTGCAGCTGGAGAAAAATATGAAAATTTCGATGATTCGCCTACCGATGTGTACAGTATTCCGCTACAAATACTATCGAAATATTTAATAGCAACAATACAGCTTATTCGTGAACTGTAAGGGACACTACTTTGTATGCCCTTAATATAGGAAAGAAATTAAATTTATTTTGGTAGTAATCATTGGAAAACAATGTACGACATAAATGATCTGACTATAATACAGAATCGTGCCGGTAAATTGAGATCGCGATATCATATTTGTTCATCGAGCGCATTTAAAGTTATCGAGAAAAAAATATGCAGGAAGCTCGCAAAATAAACCATTTCACGTGACCATACATACCTTTGAACGGGAAAGAAAATCACCATTATTTATACTATTTACAAAGTTCGATACCTAATACGGCCGTAAAGTTTCCTTAGTGCGAAATTTTCGCTCTCGATCAAAATTGTAAATAATAATCTATGCGGTTGCAAGTGCAAATTTATTTTGCAACAACCGACTTGGGGTGCACAATAATCGAAGCACAACTTTGAATACTTTTATGAGATCATGCAATTAGGACGCAGAAATGTACGCGTATAAATAAAACTCATCTCGATGTTTCGATCAAATCATATATTTATAGCTTACAACTTGAACCATAAAAATTTGCAACTTGGATGCACAATATAACACTTTTATATCACTAGAAACGTATCACATTCGAAGTTCATAAAACATATCATTCAAATCATTAATTACTGCGTCGAGTATAAAGTTGTAATGTGTACTCATTAATAACGTTAACTTGTCCCTTCTCCATCCCACCCTAAAGACAAAAGAAAAAATAAAACAATAAAAGCAAATTAATAGACGTTAATTTATCAATAATGAGCGGCTTCGAAGGGTTAGAGACTTCCGATTCCCGTAGCAGGTCCGTCCTTAGATTTACTTTTCATTAAAGACAATGGAATACTTAATTTGAGGAGCGGACTGGGTATCAGAAAAAAGAATCCCCTAGCTAGAGGCACGCAATGCTGAGGACCTTTTACTATAATTTAACGTAACGTGGCGACCTAACAAGTAGTCGAAAACCAACAAAGACAAACACAACCGTAGAGCACCGAATAGAAAATAATAAATAATTGAGCTTCAGTGTCCCTCGTCTCTTTTCCCGTTCTCGTCTAGTGAGGTGGCCAGCTCGTCAGGCTCCGTCACCGGCAGGCAACAGGCGAAGTTCCTGCAGACGTACGCCGCCGGTTTACCGTGGACAGGCAACAGTCTGGAGAGCGTCTCGTGGCGTTGGTAAAGCAAACCTGCCCGACCGCCTGGACCGTCGGCCACAGCCAAAATGCGACCCGGCATGAAACGGGATCTCACCACGTCCAGCAATGCCTGAGTATTGTTGTCCTCCTTTGCACCCGCTATGAAAACCTGAAAAGGAGACATTCTGTACTTAGCCCAAACGAAATGTACCAGAGGAACTGAAGATGGGGAGAGGCAGTGGTTGTTTCCTTGGTTATACCATGTATGGTAATAAATAAAGTTAGAAAATTACAAGGGTACAAAGTTATACACTAACACTTGACTTCAGTGTCCCTCTCATGTGAGTCTATAATAAACCGCCAAGTAGTTAAGACCACATTGTATTCATATTTTAATAGGCAATAAATACACCGCCTATTTTCTGCAGAATACATCAACATGCCGCCATGCAGGAGTGGATTTTAAGTCCTAAACCAGTCAGAGTCCAAGGTTTTGGCATACGCCGCTATATACAGTTTGCGGACTTCCAACTTCCAGTTTGTTGCAAAGCAATTTAACATAGACTTCATTTATTGCAGCAATAGCTGCATGGCTAACGACGAAAGGCGATGCCGATTAGCCATGGCTGTTCTGGGTTCGAATTCCACCGCCCCTATTTAAAGTTCTGTGTGTTGAGGGGTATTAAAATGTATCCAGTCTCGTCCCTTCTCACGACGATAACAAGTATAGGACCAAATATTCCGTAGGAAGGCGGAATTGGGATACAGATCCGGAGTCGGTAGAGCATAAAGTGGTAAACTGGGGTCAAACGCTTAAGAGCACCAACCCAGCTCAAGTATGGCGGTAGGTTCCGTTAACAGTGGCTCCACTAGTGAAAAGAAGATGTTTAAATATAATACGCAAGCAAAATGAGGTGTGGGGGGACCAGGACTATCGACTCGTCTTGTCGATATGCTCGTGGTCGTTTCAGCGCCCTTTCTTTGTAGGAGGTAGATATATAACGCAAGAATTGAAACTAGATCGCTTCAAAGTCTTTGCTTTGAACCAAATTTAATTAGCTATATTTTATTCGTGATTAAATTTAAAAGTTTTTGTAGTATTAAAGAACAGTTTAATTTCCAAAAAATATTGAATTAGATAAACCTCACAATGAAAAATATTTAGAGCAAGAATTAGAACACTAGCAAGAACTCTTGCTGAGCAAGACAATACCCCAGCCCAGGCTGTCAAACACAACCTAATTCAGTCAACGTCTACTCTTTCAAATGATATACTGTGACAGTAGGTATGGTAGGTACCATATGGACTACCAGGGCCTGGTGATAATTATCCGACACCCAATTAACCATAGGTAAAAGGGTAGGTAGCATTTTCTTACTATCAATAACTTTTCAACAAAGAATACCAATAACTACACTCGTCCAAACAATATTTGAAATTCAAAACTTGATCGCCAGCGGCAGGGAGTTGTGATTAGTAACTTTACCGTTTTGAGGTGTGTTTGGGATGATGTACTCTCGAGCTACCTCAGTGATCCATACTTTATGCATTTAAACGACAGCAAAAGACTTTTTAGACATAAGTAAGTACAGAATGATTTCATTTCCTTGCAATATCAAGTTATTTTTTTATTATTTCATATATTTTGACAAAATATAATAAGAGGATACCAATCAAAACTCATTATACAGTATACTTATGAATAAGTATACTAGGACACAAATTAGTGTATTTGTATTTTGGAGAAAAGTATGTATCAATTTCAAACGCAGTCAAAAGCGTTCCCTATAGGTCATTTCTTCTTATGGTGACCTACATCTAAAGTGCCTTGGCGATTATATTAACATCAAACATGTATTTATGTTGTTCATGTATGTACATTGTTTAATATTTCTTAGCCACGATAGCTGTTTGTGGCCCACTTTTATATTATATTCGATATTTCCTTGAATGATCAATTGAGGGATTTCGTATCTTTATGCTCTCAAAATATGACCCAGGTAACCGATTACGAGGTGTGGCTATTAAATAACGAGACTGACGGCTGCGGAACAAGTACGCATCCGTTATTGACCGACAGCTATTTAGTGTGAAGCTTTCTCTTGTAATGTAATATTTGTGAGAGTCGAGGGTAGACCACCCATTGTACAGTTAACCGCGAAATCAAACCTATCTCGATCTATCTATCGATGGCGGCCGATAAGGCAATGTTCAATCTACCATTGCTTAAGTATCAGACTGGTACTCGGGTAGGCAAACTTCCCCCATCCAATCGTCCTGTACCTGAGTTAATCCAAGGTCAGAACCAATACTTGTTTGTGACAAGCCGTATGTTATTCTGTTGTTGTCTGTTATCTGTTTCCGTTCTACCGACCGATATATGTAATTGTTTGATTGTGAACGTACCGCCACTATATGTAAATCGACCGAAATATTTGTTATCTGTTACGTAACCGTCCGTAAACTGTGATTGTCACCGCCGCAAGATTTAAGACCGCCGAATTCTTTGTTATATGTAACTGTGATCGTTTCGCCGCCGCCCGAACTTCATGTTACCTGTAAGTGTTACGTAATTGTCGATTACCGACCGCTCGTTATAAGCGATCTGTTGTTGATCGTCCTTTTATCAGTTAATCCGGATGTGCAAACGTTAATTACTGTGAAAATGTCCGTCTCTCCGAACCGCTATGAGTTAATTTTTCCCTCGTCGTGTTAGGGAAAAATTAAGTCACCACTATCATCCACTCGCTCTCGCTCTCTCATAATGTAAAAGACCGTATTGCCGAATATTAGACACTGCACGTTTTCCTATCGTCTGCATCTAGCTATTTCTCTTTTAATCTTAAATTGTTAACATAATTTTTCGTTTTCGCATTTTCAGTATTAAGAGGGGTTTTTCATATTTCAGTTTCTGATTATTTGCAATAGTATTTTGCTTTCCGTTCCCGCATTTTCACTTTGTCAAATAGTTTCGAATCGTCCCGATTTTATTTATAATACATTTTATTTCTCTCCAACTGCGATAATTTAATATTTTGGAATTTGTGTGTTTCCTTTTCGAAATACATAAATATTTGTAAATAAACATAATTCTTTTTGTACTTCTCAGATCTCCGAAACGCCAGCAGGTGTTTGGCGTATACATTGTTGTCACTTTCATTTCTAAATAAAATAATTTAGGGATTTTCCATTTTGAGTGTGTGTTTCATTTCTACTGACAACCCTGGCATTCTCCTGAGTAAGTAAACTACCCAGGCATATTCCCGAGGGAGAAAACCCTTCAAATCTGGCGCCCGAGTAAAACCGACCCTAAAACCCTTTGCCGAACTTCCGAACTCCGTCTAAGCGCCAAATCCAACAAGTAACTGCGCACAATCACATTACACTCTTTAGTATGCAGTTAGTCTCGTTCCTGTAAACAACATCGTTTAGTCATAGCCTATGTTTTCGTTAGTGTTGTTTTTCTGTTTTGCCGGATAAAATGATTAGACTAATAATAGAGCAACGACTTGTAAAATTTCACTTCAAACTTGGGAAAAACCACTACTGAAACTTATAATTTACGGAAAGAAGTGTATGGCAGTGAATCTTTATCGCGGGCACGTGTTTTTAAATGGTTTAAGCGTTTCAAATATGGCCGACAAGATGTTGAAGATGATTCGCGGCCAGGTAGCCCTTCAACGTCAAAAACAGATGACAATGTCGAAAAAGTTGGTAATTTGATTCGGTCTGATGTCGTTCTACAAAAATGTAGTGACTATCGTATGGTAAGCTTAATGAATCACACCCTAAATGTTTTTCTACGTGTAATACGTGGAAGATTATACAAAAAACTCGATATCAGAATCCAAGACACCCAATTCGGGTTCAGGAACGGCCTATGAACACGCGAAGCGTTGTTTGGGACACTAGTATTAATACAACGATGTCGAGATGTAAACAAGTGCATATACATGTGTGTGCAATAGGTTTTGAAAAAGCTTTTGACAAGATACAACATGACAAGATGCTACGGATGTTAAAAGAAACAGAGGTTGATGACAAAGATGTTAGACTAATAGCGAATTTATATTGGCAACAATCAGCGTATATACGTATATACGATCGAGTATATGATGAAGTAGAAATAAAAGAGGCGTTAAGCAGGGATGTCCTTTCTCCCCTGATATTCAATTTATACGCAAAATACATTTGTAATGAAGCCTTGGGAGATAACAACGGCAGCGTATTAATAAATGGGAAAGTTATAAATAACATTCGATATGCGGACGATACTTTGATCATTAAAACCTCTGAAATACAACTACAGCACCTTATGAACAGAATAGCGCACTATTCCAACAAATATGGCTTAACATTAAACAGTAGAAAATCTAAATACATAATAATAAAGAAAAGTAGTAACATTCAAGATAACAGAATCTATATTAAAGACACTCATATCAAACGCGTAAAAGACTTGCTTACCTAGGGCGTATCATTAATTAGAAATGGGACCCAAGTAGTGAAATTAAAAGCCGAATAGCCAGGGCACGAGCAGCATAGATAAAAATGAACCAAGCTTCACACCACCTAGACATCGATCTAAGGATTAGAATGCTTAAATGCTATATTTTTCCTGTGCTCTTAAATGGGGTCGAGGCCTGGACAACAACGGAAACTCTTTTGAAAAAAAATAGAAGCCTTTGAGATGTGGGCATATCAATAAATCAACCGAACTAACCAACACCGCCAAACGCCCGAAACTGGAATACTTAAGACACACCATGATGAGACACTATGAAAAATATGCCTTAGTACATCTAATAATACAAGGAAAAATAATGGGGAAAAGAAGTGTGGGTAGAAAGACATGGCAGGATCGTGGCTAAAAAATCTTAGAACGTGGTTTGGTAAAACGGCATCACAAATATTTCGAGCCGCAGTGGATAATGTTATGATTGTTAATCTATTTGCCAATATCACATCATAGTCAACGATCGAATCGGCAAGACACTTGAAGAAGAATGATTCACATACATATTATACACTTTATGCATGAACAGAGTCAAGTAGGTCAAAATTATTCATTATTCACACACATTTTCATGTGTTTCCAATTCATTACATTGCACATCCATGCGTATTTTTTAAGAAAAAAAAAACATTTTATACAGTTACGTCATATTAAACCATTCAACTAAGTTGTAATATTTGTGCATCCGGTTGTAACGGTCATGTTTTCCGATACGTCCCTGGAAACTATTTTCGCAATTTGTAGGCGACAAATAACGCGTAGCTAATTTTTCGCCCTCTCGTTAACGGATCAACTCATAATTTCACCTCGAATTAGCCCCGGAATAGCCCATTCATGTGATACTAAGATCAAAGTTTGGGATGAAATATTAGTGGTCGCACTCTTCTATTTGTAAGAAAGGAATCGTAGCAGAGTTACTGTACTCTTGAAAAGTTGAAATGTACATTCCTTTCTCCACCATATGACTTCATTGATGCCTACACAAGGGTTAAAGTATGATGATAGTCTTAATGCATCTTTGTATCATGTAGAATTTGGTCGAAAACATATTTCAAAACAGGTTTTGTCTAATTTAAGGAGCCTGATATCAAGACCGCAGCCAGATTGTGCATACCAAAAAATAATAAACCGCCAAAACTATTAGTAGGGATGAAAAATTTTTTAAAATATTTCAATATTATAATATATCATCATAATATAATAGTTATTTAAGTCACATGGAATGTAAAGACGTGTATACATTCCGTGTTACTTATTATATTTTTCACGCTGCCGTTGAAAATTTCCTCATAATTCCTCATATGATTGGAAGTACGTCACTCTGACATAAGTTGACTGACATACGTCAGACTGACATATGCGTAACTAGGGTTACCCGATGCGACAAATTTAAACAAAAGACTGATGTTAATATCCTCGGCAAGACAATAAATCAACTTGATGTACTCTTTTGATTGTCCTAGGGATGTACATGACAGTATTTACATTTCGTCGTTAAGGAAAAATAATACACGAATGTTATGTGCCATTTTCATGCTACGTATCTATGCATGTAAGAGCTATCAATACGCACGTGTTTCTACTTAGCACAGAAATTCGCCATTTTTATACTGCCATTTAATACTGTGCTTACCTCTTCAAAATTCTGTTTAACAATAACCATCTACCGTCCCATCTCCTGTTAATTATACCCAATCGTCTTACCTGTGTCGGAGAGTTGTGATAAAATAACAGAGCTGAGGCCATCTCGGGTAAGGCTATCGGTATTGAGCTGAGGCGCTCGTAGAAAGCGCTCAAAGTCATACCAGCCTTGGTCCTGAGATCCTTTCTGTCCAGGTACACGTCCAGTCTGATCAGGTTGTGGACGGCTACAGAATTCCCACATGGTTCTGCACCATCTTGATCTTAAACAAAAGACAAAAAATGTATGAAACTAAAGTGGGAGAGAGACAATTTTGTGACGTGTACATTTAATCGTGGTATCTTAAAGTAACGTTGATTGTTGGTGAGAGCTCATAACAAATTTGGGATTCAATTCAATTTCATTTAACATACATATCCTAGTTGGGTTTATTATGGTTCGTTGGTAATATTGCCTAAACGAATCTTTAAGTTTAGACTAAGGTGGTCATCCGTCTGTCCCAAAATTTGGAAAATTTTGAAACGGATTCGGACGGAAAAACGAAAAAGTTATAATTTTTTTAACGTTGATACGGTTTAAGGGGTAATTATCACGTAAATTCTAATAAGTTACCCTGAAAGTAGTTCGAAATAGGATAATTTATAAAAAAAATTATTAATTAACACGTCTTCTCTGGCAGACACGAGTATATGCCCTGGTAGGCGATTGAGCTAGATACGGCATTGTTTTTCGATGCAGTTCTGATTGGTGATGTTGATTAGTTATTAAAAATTTTGTTTTGATTTAGTTTTTTTAATTAATTTGTTTAAAATATTGAAAGATGGTAAATTACCCGAAGAATGGAAATGTTGTATAACGTTACCTTTGTACAAAAAAGGGGACAGAAAAAATCCTGAAAATTACCGTGGAATCATACTATTAAGTACTTGTCAAAAACTGCTATCCAAAATAATATTAAACAAGCTTTAAATAGAAATAAGCGAAGAACAACGAGGCTTTCGTACTAACAGATCAACCATCGACGCGACTTTCATAATAAGGCAGGTAGTGGAAAAAGCGATCGAATTTAACAGATCTTCTTTCTTCTACTTTGTAGACCCGAAGAAAGTATTTGATCGGGTGAAAATATCTGACGCCTGACGTTGTCTTTATTAGTTGAAAAAATGTACCATCAAGATTGATTAAACACATAGAGGAAATGTATGTAAACACCACAACACGAATGAAAACAGGAAATAAATTATCTGAAGTCAAATGCAACTCTGGCATAAGACAAGGCGACTCGCTAAGTCCAGCCCTGTTTAACGTTGTGATGGATAAAATAATAAATAAGGTAAGGAAACTAACGGGATGTAGGATGGGAAATAAAAGTTTAATAACACTTTGTTATGCGGACGACGCAGTATTCCTAGCACACAGAGGATAACCTACAACGGCTACTACATAATTTCAACATAACAGCAAAACAATATAACACGGCTGTAGCAACTGAAAAAAACAGATGTATGTGATAAAGGACATTGCCATGGAGAGCTGTGTAAACGGAAAATCAATGCGAAGTCATGCTGACATTCTAAAGAAAAAATTTATGTTTATGTTAAGTTTATGATAGTAAAAAAATGTATGCAACATCCTAGTGTTGTAACAAGAGCAACAGTCAAGCTATATCAGACTCAATTTTTCAAATGACCTCTTTCGATGCCACATCAAAAATTAAACAGCCCAAATTTTCAATGACGTTCATGGTGTGGGGTCAGGTGTATCATGAGGTGTATCATTGTCACCTAATTATGATCAGTGTGAAAATACATATTTTGAAAATACATCATAAAGTGAAAAACATCTTACATAGGAAACGAAAAAATGTAAGTAGATAGACGGTTTCTATCTATTGCGGCGTATGGTGTGACATGTACTGAAACTGTAGTGGAAGATTCAACGAATTCTAATTTTTTATAAAAATATTTGCCAAAGGATGACGATAAAGTTGCAATTAAAGCTTATCAAAGAACCTTATTGCTTTGAATATTATGAACGAAATAAATATTTAACCTCTTCAAATAAATGAGCGAATGAAGCACATATGACTCACGCCGAGTTTACAATACCCTCGACCCTTAGAGAAATTAATGTGTACCCGTAGCGACGTACATAAGTACTAAAAGGACGAAACACTAATTACACCATATTGTTTTCAGACTTTGTTATTGTTTAAGAAATGCCCAACTTTAAGTGAAAAACTAAAATAGACCTGTTAAGAGAAATTTTTATAGAAATAATAACAACCACATTACAAATTATTTTTCAGATAAACTTCCAACGCAGTGTAATTAATAGTATATTAAAGTATGAGTGGATATTGAGCTCATTCAAACACGCGAGCCGGAGTGCTCGAAATAGAGCAAGTGCTTGAAAGAGCAGTCATCCACGAATACTTTACGCGATTTTTTTATTGGTACCATTTTTTATACCAAAACCAAATGAATACCCAATATGATTAATTTGAATGACACTCGGGACGCTTCGTGACGGCCCGTCGCACGTCGTGCAACCAATCGGCTTGTCCGGCTACGGCCAAAAACGCTCTGTTATTGGTTGATATGGCCGTTGTTGATACGTTTCCATGGCGACTTTAAAACACGCGCGTGCGAAAAAGCCCGATTTACGCACGCCAAAGCATGTTTTAAATAGGCAAAATGGCGAACCAATAAAAAAAATATTAAAGTACTTACAGCACCGCGCTAAACTAAAATAATGAGTCCCGGACAAAATGACAAAATTTCGAAAGACATTTATTTAAAGCACTAATGATCGAATATATACATATTCGAATGGACAATATTTCGAATGGATATAACTTCGATAAGTTTAGTAGTAGTAGTTCGAGTAGACAATTATTCCAGTTAAAAATGAATATTAGAAATATCTCAAGAAGCAACAACAATAATATTGTAACGAAACGGCTCGCCGGCCGCGACATAAACACGCCGGGAGCTACACAAGTTCGCCTTATTGCGATACCGGGAAGGACAGGACGAAGCCGACGGTCGAAGAGCGAGTCGAGAAGCTTCGATGCGATAACAAGTTCCGCGAATTCTAGAATGATCTCCAGAAGCTTCAGGACTATTCCGGCAAACGACTAGAGCCTTCTACCTGCCATAAAAAGGGAATGTCGGACCCGAGACAGGACAGTTGAAGAATCGTTGTGTAAACATTCGGACGAGAGACCGCGCGCGTTAAATAAATAAACATCTCCGTGTACGAATATGAATTAGGTGATTGTTAAGTTAAGATTATAAGTGTAGTGTAAGAAATAAATTAATTAGGATAATCGCGTAGTGTTTTAGTCAATAGTAAAAACGTTACAATATTCAAATGTTGGTAAAGTTTTGTTTCATGTTTGAATGCTTGGAAAATATATTTACCAGAATGACCCAATTACTTTGTTATTTATTTCTGAAGAAAATTAAATGCTGGTATGAATTTCTACTACCATACAAGTAGTTTCCCGTTATATGTCATTGCAGTTACCGGCTTTGTTTTTCTGGAAGCAAATTAACGAACCACTTTAATTTTAAGGATCTACCAAGATACCACCGCCAACCAGAGCACCCCTCTGGGCCCTAGGCCCTTAGGTCGTGACACATGGTGGAGGCGCCGTGTTTCGGCCCGAGGAGAGATTCTTAATAATCTCCTCTTCTACCCCCTTAGCGAATCTTTTTCTTCACCTTCACACTCGCCTACCCTCCGAGAGGTCTTTTTTCCCCATCTCTGCCTAAGGTGGAAATGGTTTTTCGACCCGCAGAGAAAATTCCCTTAATTGTGTCCATTCTAGTTGCGTCGGCAAATCGCTGATTCGTTTTGTCTCTGGTCTCACGGAGAGTTTTTTTCCCGAAAATTTTTTTCACTATGACCAGAACCATGATTTTCTTTAGGGATGTTGCCCTATAGTCACCCCTATTCTAACTTCTGTCTTCTTGCTTATTAGTAGGTTGAGATGTATTGTTATTCTATTTTCTCCGAGCGACCTACCTCACTATTTGCGGGTTCCAATTAGGTCAGCTATTTTATTCACGATTGTTTGTGTAATTGAAAATGCGAACTTAACCTTGGCATTGATATTTCAAGTGCACACAATATTTATTCAAACACGTGTCTAATATTTACGGCAATGTGCATAAACAGAGAGTAGAGAGAGTTAATAAAAAAAAAGCAGAAATTTTCACTATCATTTTATTTAAATGTATTTTTAAAAATGGTGGCTTACTTTAGTCTTCTTCTGTACCATTAATCTATGTCCACACCGATCGAAGGTTGTCCAGCGACTCGAAGTTGGGCATGGCAGTATAGACAAGAGAGAAACACCAAGTCTTCCCAACTAATTTAATCCAATTAAGCGACCGGTTTCGACTGTCTGGCAGTCATCATCAGGCTTGCAAGCAAGAAGTTTAAGTGCTCAAATTGTTCGACATATGCGACGACACAAATGTAAAACAATTGTTGGGAAGGCTTGGTGTTTCTCTCTTGTCTATATGTCCACACCTTTTGTCCCAATTATTAACACCCGTCCACATTCATCCTATCGTGGCTGT
Source organism: Cryptocephalus moraei (assembly GCA_946251905.1). Lineage (NCBI taxonomy): Eukaryota > Metazoa > Arthropoda > Insecta > Coleoptera > Chrysomelidae > Cryptocephalus > Cryptocephalus moraei. The sequence continues at coordinate 24,446,306 of OX276463.1, read as the reverse complement.
GGCATTTTTATGAGTCAATTAGCTGACACTGCGGCCGAAGCAATGTACTGTCTTCGAAACAAGTCCTGCATAATGATGGCGGACCACAACCCAAAAAATATGGGCCCTGGAGCAGCAGGCATGAAACTCTCACCGCCGACGAAAGGTCAGAAGCGCCGAACGAGGACTACAAGAGTCTACAGGCGGACAGGGGGCCCGCATTGGAGAACCTTGGCCAGAGACGCCGAAGGAGGCAGGTCAAGGACTACGGAGGGCACAACGACATAGAACATCTTCGAGCGGACAGGAGTGCCGCGTAAGAGCACTTCGGCCAAACACGCAGGACGAGATAGGCCCAGGACTACTACAAGCGTGGACACGGTCGACCAGGACAGCTGGAATACCTAGAACTTCTCATAGGACGCCTACAAGAGCGCAGAATGACGGAGGCAGAGAACGCGGACCAGGACAAGCCGAGGTAGATGAACATTTCGTCACCAGGACCAAACTGGTGAAGCTGCCCATGACCCCGTCCTGAAGGAACGCTCCGTGCTTCCCGCAAGCAGGACAGGACGTTATTTGAAGGAGGATATAACGCCACAAGGATTACGACGAGTCCCGGATAGTTGTTCAAAAGACAAAATTTCGGAAGACATGTTCGAAAGACCAATTATCGAATGGGCTTATGTTCGAAGGGGCATTTATTCGAATGGACGCAATTTAGAAAAGCCATAGTCGAATGGACGAATATTCGATTGGTCATTTGTTCGAAATAGCTTAAATAAATATTTATTTTCTTTTTATTCACAAGATCATTTTATCAAATAGTACGTTTCATAATGTTTTGTCAATATATTTACAATAATAAAAAAATACATAAATCAGTACGAATAATAGTGAAATATTTACAGCCAATAGACTTAAGAAATCAGTTGGGTTCTTTAATGAGAATTGTGTTAATACACGTTTTATTTTGTCATCAAGAGCGACATATTTCTTTTTACGGGGAGTTGATGGCACACCAGCTTGATTGAAATTGTGTCAATTTTACTTCTACCAAGGATTGTTCCCTTTGAATGGCTTCGATGAATTTCCAAATGGTAGGGTGGCTACATGATAGTTGACTCTCAAAAGCCATGTGCCAGCCTTTTATATGGTCGTTTGTCCTTGGTAATTTTTTTTAATGGCACTATAACAATTCCACATATCTAAGGGAAACATTGGTGTTCGTCGGCGATTTCTTCGAACAGATCGAATCCGTTTCTTAGGAGCAATCCACTACTGGATTAATTTCTTCGCTTAGGTCCTCTGATAGTTTGTCAAAAAATAATTTGACGTGATCCGGAGGAATAAACGCTAATGCTGCCAAAAGTTTCATTTGATGAGCAAACTCGCGATGTGTATCGTACCGATTCTTTAACCCGGCACTCTGTATTTTTCTATAAAGTGCCTGGTTAAAATGGAAAAAGCATCCCTTGATAGATGACATGGGAAATAGTTCTTGTATAGCAGACATAACTGCGATCTCAAAATCTATTAAATGATTCAGGCGTCATTTTTGCAATTAGATTCTTCACAGCCGTCAACATCCTAATGTAAGTTCCTTGGTTTTATTAGTAACTAATGCGTAAATCAGTAGCAAAAAGGTTGAACTTACAATTGTGTGAATGGTATATACTTGATAAAATATTGTAACGTTTATTCTAATTTATGTACACACTATCTTTACACTACTGAATTTATCTAAACTATTTTCTAAGTAATTAATTTATGTCACACTCTTAACTGCTAATTTATTTCATTTGTCCGTTTATCGCACTGCTTTCACTCGCGGCTTCACGTCTAATCTAATTTCTCCGACCGCAAGCCCGTGTTTATATACATATCTCAATTGTATTCGAGAAGATTCCGTTTCATTCTTCTCCCTAATAATGTTTATTCTAGAAGGGACCGGAACGTAATAGATTATTCTTTCTTTTAATAAGATGTTTCCGTAATGTTCGGGAAGGTTTTTATTGCCCAATTAAACGGAGCGACCTTCTCTCTTTGAACTGCGCCGCTTTCGTGCCGATGTTTATATTTCGAGTTACAATATTGAGGGTGACGTCTTAAATGTTTCATCCATATATAAGTGTACAGATTTTTCTAGGAGCTTAAGATTTTCTTATGTCGAAAATATCAGTATTCGATTGCTTCCAGGTTCTGAATCAAATTGCAGGAATGGTTCCCCTTTGATGGTAATTTTGTTTTCTGGTAATACCAAATCTTCCAAATGGTGTGGCAGGGGTTCCATGTTTTCTTTGGTTCTTTCTCTACGCACCATTCGTTTTAAACTTTCTGGCAAAGGTAAAATGGTTGCTGTCAAATTACCCACATTTTGTCATATAGCTGAAAATACCTAATGTGGTGTATCTCTTGTCGCCCTGGCGAATTCCTTCAGTATTAACTTTTTGTTCGGATTGTTTCAATGTGTACAGCATCTCCCCCAAGATTAGACTACTGTTTTGATCAGGTTTTCTTCCTCGGTAATTACCGAGGAAGAAAACCTGAACAATTGTTCGGCCTCTGCATTTCTTCGCGGCAAAATGTTCACACTTCCAATATATTTTACTCTGGAAGATCTTGGACATACAAAAATCCATTTAATGTTAATTCCTTCTTCCCTTTCTGTGCGACTAAATATTCTAAAGGCATCTTAAACCTTCGAAAGTACGAAAGAGAATAAAGGTTCTATCACAGTAACCTTTATATACAGTATGTCTCAGTAAGTTGGAACCATATGGAAAACTTTTTTATTGTTAATTTTACGAAAAAGTTATTCTTCATAAAAAGCTCTGCATGGTCTAAAACTTAAACTGCAACTATCAGATATTAAATTTTTTCCGGCGTATACGAGATTTGTCATAAAATATGAATTTTGCCCAAGAGCAAAGTACCTTTATTTTTGACAATATAGAAAATTGTTATTAAAGAGAGGTGATCAGAACTAAAAACCATTTTTAAATATGCAGTTATATCCATTTACGATGAAAAAATAGGTTTTGCTATTTTTTAATAATATTCCTGCATCATTAATTAATTATGAATGAACATTTATCTCTTGTAATTATTAAAAATTGTAAATATTCATTAAAATAAACGTGTGGTGTGGTATTTACAAGGACAGATTAATAGGACCGTATTTTTTTCACCAATCTATGAATGCCGAACGTTATTTAGAATTTTTGCAAAATCAAATCAGCGACTTCATGGACGAACTACCTTTACAAGAACGTCAATGTATTTGGTTCCAACAAGACGGTGCAACATGCCACAGTACATTAAATGTTAGGACATATCTTGAACATTTGTTCAACGAAAAAGTTATGCACAGATATTCAGATATTTTTTGGCCTGCTAGATCCCCTGACCCCTGACCTAACCCCTCTAGATTACTTCTTATGGGGTTACTTAAAACAAAAAGTTTACCAGCAATGGCCTTTTCCTGATGTTAATCATTTGAAGAGGATAAAATTACACAATCATGCCGGAAAATTTCTCCATAAATGATAAGGAAAGTATTAAGAAAATTTGCCAATAGGACTATGAAACGTATTGAACGAGAGGGTGGATATGTCGAGGCATCAGTGGAATGAGTGAAAATTCAATTTCTGTTATTTCTAGTATTATTATTGTGTTAGTTGTTTGTTATTTGTTTTCTTATTTATAATAAATGCATATGCATTACTTACGGACGTGTTTAAATTGCAAAATTGTTAGATAAAATTAAGAAACGAAAAGGTTGTCATGTTTTCAATAATTACAAGAGATAAATGTTCATTCATAATTAATTAATGATGCAGAAATGTTACTAAAAAATAACAAACCTATTTTTTTCATCGTAAATGGATGTAACTGCATATTTAAAAATGGTTTTTAGTTCTGATCACCTTTCTTAAATAACAATTTTCTATATTGTCAAAAATAAAGGTACTTTGCTCTTGGACAAAATTCATATTTTATGAGAAATCTCGTATACGCCCGGAAAAATTTAATATCTGATAGTTGAATTTTAGGTTTTAGATAGACCATGCAGAGCTTTTTATGAAGAATAACTTTTTTTCGTAAAATTAACAATAAAAAAGTTTTCCATATGGTTCCAACTTACTGAGACATACTGTATATATATATATATATATATATATATACGAGTAATTATTACGCTTAAACCTGCTAAATACTTCATTTTTAATGTTATTAGGAAAACAAACCCTTATAATGACAAATATTATGCAGGTAACGCATATCAGGTAAACCCCTTAAACATCAAATTTGCTGCACGGAGAACATACCCATTAGATACCTGTAAATTAGCCGAAATTATCATTTGGCCTAAGCACCCTTAAAGTTTCTAAATAATTCATATTAAATGTGCCATTAGAAAAATGAGATAAATATATTAATAATCGGTTCTGCTGCCAGAAAACCAAATATGTCGATTCGAAATAATGTCCATTCGAATAAATGTCTATTCGAATAAATACCTATTCGAATAAATGTCCATTCGAATAAATATCCATTCGAACATAATATGTCCTTCGAAGAAATGTCTTTCGAAATTTTGTCATTTAAACACCTCCCGGACCCCGGATTACGACACCGCATATTTGGGTTCCGTTGTCGTTTGTATTTCTTTTTATTATTGTTTTATTGTCTAATTTTGCCTACGGGTTGTGTAGTTTAATAAATGTTTCATTGTGGAGATTGAGTATATAATGTTTAACTTTTGAACTTATTTAATTATTTTCGTTGTCATCTAATTTTTATTTGGCAACTGTTGCTGTTATTCTTACGTGAAGAACTTGCACCTTCATTAATTGATTATGTTCGCAATTAACTAGCGAACTGGCGGTGAGCATATTGAGTCAACATCAATTTAAGTTCCACTGTAATGAAAATTTTGAGTTTTGGACCTTTGTTACCATTTGTTTTTTTACAGTTACTTCGACATAGGACTTAACTGGGTCAGCTAAGAAGCTAATATGTTATGGGAGTCGAATCCCGCCCACCGTTTTTAAGTCTGAGTCCTCGCAGTCCCGAGTGAGCCGCCCTTAAGGCAAATAGGAGTTATGGCAGAGAGGAGGTACCTCTCTAGCAAAGTGTTGCTAGAGAAGGGAAGGGGTGCCTGGAAATAAGCCCACAGAAACGGCGAACGCACTCTTCCCATATCAGGTAGTAGAGGGTCAGAAAAGTCTTTAGAGAAAAGCATGGACCCACCTCCCTGAGACACAGGAAGCGACCCGGACACCGCCAGGCCAAGGAATTAGAACCAGAATATGGGGGTCCAGGCGCTTCGCATATGTAATAAGGGCAAGGACGGCCCTTGGGGTTAAAGCCGGGTTTTGTATGGGAATGTAGAGGATTCGGATGGAGGAACGTGGGTAGGAGGAGACGTAAGTAAATAAAGGGTTTCTGGCTGACCAGGTAAGGGAGAGAGTTCTGGATTAATTTGTATGCCTTCTACGTACCTATATCATAACTGATTTTAACTAGGGATTATTTTATTGTTAGCAGGAACGGTGGCGCACGGTACGCTCCACTGGCGGGATCCTGAACAGGCGGGCTCGAGATCGTGGAGAGATGCCACTTGTTAAATGGACTCGACCCTCGGTGCGTGAAGCCAGCGTGGACCGCCAGGGGAGCTTCGTCCGACGCCACTCCCAGAACGAACTGCTTGTTGGTTGTTGGTGCAAGTTTCGAGTAGACCAGCGGCGTCTCCGCGGAGGGGTGTTAGGGACCCATGTTTTTGTCAATGTTATTTTCATTCGTTTTTTGTTTTTTTTTTCTGTTTTTGTTTGTTTTGTTTTACTACCCTGTCCCTCTCCCCGTATTTTGGAAAAATGGGGGACCTTTTTGTGAGGAAGGGGGTAATGTCGCGAGGCGACCCCAATTAAAGAAATCAGGTCAAGCTCAATCAGCGTTAACACAAATCAACGCGATTTGACACTCACAACGGAACCTTCTGGCGGGGCACGTATATTAAAACATAGCACGCGGTGCACAGGAAAATATAAACATTAGTAATCCGAATAAATACGAGGCGATCGTAACCGATAGGGGATCAGTCAAGCGCCAGCATCCTGTGTCGCCGCCCGTTTGACCTGCGTACTAGCCCACCGTCCTTTTGTGAGGAGAGATGTTCGCAATAGGGAGAGCCTTGCACCCGCTACCCTTTCAGGCCCACTGGGGACCACTGTAAGCAACCACCAAATTTACACCATTCTATTTTTGCCCTTCCTATTTATTTTTTGAGTCTCTCATGTTTCATTTTGCCTTGCCGCCCCTAACGCCAGTATTTCTTGTACATATTAAATAAACCTTACTGATTTCGCCCACGTCTTTTATCGTCCCTACCGAGCTACCACCCCCAACCAGAGGACCCCTCTGGGCCCCAGGCCCCTAGATCGTGATAGTAGGAATAAATTGCTACAACGATATTTTAGATCTTTTTGAATTCAGTATGGATTTCCACTGCATTCTAGAAGTGTACGGACTAGCTACATATACATGGTGATTTTTTAAAAGGAACCCACCCTGAATATCTCCAAAAATAGAACAGTAATAAAAAAAATCGAAACGCGTCGATTTTGATCAAAAGAAGGATATCTTTTGTATCGTTAAGATGCATATACACCCCCTCACCACTAAACATCAGCCCTAACAATAATTTCATCACGAGTGCAGCAATTAGTTCTGGTAATTTTTAAAACCGATTTATGACTTTCCGCCAAGTAAGGCCCTAAAATTTATTAGTACAGTTGTAGTAAGAAGAGGATTTCATCGAAATGGGGACATCTCATTAAAGCAGGCTTTGTAAATTCTTACTATTCAGTTTTAATTCTCTATTGAGGTCATTTAGTGAAACATATTTGGGGAATTTTTCTGCTATTTTCTAGAATTTCTAATATTATAGTGAGTAATTTAAATTCATATTTCATAAAGTAACCGCTTGTTGTTTGTATTGCAACAAGACTTTCGTAACCTTAGCCTTGCAATTTTTTAGTCCTACTAAAGCAATAATAAGCAATTACTCTCAACAGTACACCGAACCTCGACCAACAATATTGTCCATATTAGCATAAGCCTTATCGGGGAGGGGGGGTGGTCTAGCACAACTCGCCGGAGAGACAACTCGCCGTAGGTACATACCTCGTCGAGTTAAACATTTTATAGATTATTTCGTTGAATAATGATTACGAATTTTTGAATTACTATAGGTAGTTCGTATAGGCACGCGTCATTTCACTCGCTATCGCTTGTTAAAGGGCAAGGATAAACAATTGAGGTTTAGTAAAAGTAATTGAAAAAAAAAACTAATTGTATATAATTATTCAAAAATTCGTAATCATTATTCAACGAAATAATCTAAAATATAACGTTTAACTTGACGAGGTATTTACCTACGGCGAGTTGTCCCTCCGGTGAGTTGTACCGTCGGCGAGTTGTCCCTACGCCAAGTTGTACCGCCGCCGAGTTGGACCTCCGGCGAGTCGGCCACGGTGAGTCGGCGACGGTGAGTTGGCGATGGCGAGTTGGCAGTATTTCTTATTGGGATGCAAAAAAAAGAAAATGAAACAACCTTTATGGGCTCATTCGATAGGTTTTGGAGACCCATTATCAAGAAAGACCCGACTAAATTACTATTATTCATTAAAATATGGATGAATTTTCTAAAAGTCGAGAAATATCGAAGAAGAAAAAATTGAACCTGGGTTTTCAACATTCAAGAGAAATAAAAACGAGGCCCGAGACCCAGTATACCATAGCTATGGGTTTTCTCTTTCACGTGAATTTTGAATCATCAAAAAATATCCATTTTTACTCGAGTTATTGGACAATTTGTCAGCCCTCTTTTGTCTCCATTTCTCGAATTTGCTCTCCTGGATTCAGAGCAGGAGCAACAAGTATAAGCCTGTTATCGGCTGTTTCGGGGCCGTTATCTCGAAAACTGTCGAGTTTTCGGAAAAAGTCATAAGGACCATTTTTGTAGCTAATGAACTGATCGTCCTTTTGTATATAAACAAAAATTCTCTAAATGCCATATTCTCGGAGATATTGGCTGAAAACGGATTTTTGGAACTTGAGAACCATTTTTTACCATGTTCCGGGACCCGGAGAATCTACTACTTTGCGTATTTTGAAATACCCAGTTGAGACCTACAATTTCCCCCAGTTTCATCCTTTTGCAGAATTTAACCTAGGTTTTTTCCTTCATTTACTGGACTAATTTGAGAAATTGTCGATGTAATGCATTCACCTGCTAAACCTAAAATGAACAAAGTAGAATAACAAGTTAGATCGAGATGGAATTTTCCCTATTACACTGGTGCATTTAATAGGAAATATATAAAATGAAAATGCGGAGAAAAGACAACCGTAGAAACGTGTTTCTGATTCATTCTGATTCAGATGATTCTGTTCATAAAAACGGAACTGCCCATTCGAAAGACTTGGAACAAATGCTGTCCTGTTTGTTTTATGTTTTATCAAACCGCAAAATAACACATTTATTATAAGTCTAAAAAACATAGGAGAACATAGACGAATATACCTTGGACGACATATATAACCAACGAAGAAGTGCTAGGGAGAATCAATAACGATAAGGAATTACTAAGGACTGTTAAATACAGGAAAATGTCTTATCTGGGCCATGTGTTGAGAGGAAGTCATTATAGGATCTTAAAACTGATTATGAATGGAAAAATTGAAGGCCGAAGATGTGCAGGAAGAAAACAAGTTTCTTGGCTTAAAAATCTTAGAGATTGGACCGGTATACGAAATGCAGGAAAACTCTTACACATGACAGTAGACCGTGAAGCCTTCGCTATGATGATCGCCAACGTCAGATGATACTGACAAGCCACATGAAGAAGAAGATAAAAAAAATAATTCTGACCACGAACCTTTCAGAACAATGATCTATTTTTTAAAAAGTTCTTTTTTATGTTTCTACCACGGACTTTTCAAAACAATTGTCTATTTTATAAATATATTAATTATTCTTTTGACTCCAACTCTGAAAGTAATAAAGATATGGTTTGCTTTTTTAACATTTTTTGGTGCAAAAATATCTTTTTGATCATGACAATTTCATAACTCCATCATTCCATTGAAAATATCAGATAAATTGGAAAAAGGAAGTCTTACAAATAACAGTCTACCGAGAGCTGTGAAAATAAATGTAACATAGCTATTATTTTACTTAGCAAACTATATTTTCTTAAACGACACCGAGTTTATCAAATTCGGTTGAGCAAACCCAAATTATCAATACTATTTTATCACAACCCTTCCCCATCGCCTCCTGCCCTAATTTTTCATTTTACAATAAATAGTGTTAAACCAAGATGTAGAATTCTAGTGAAATAATCAGTATAATTGTTTTTTGGCAGCTTTTATGGGGATATTTATCAGAAAAATATATCTTTTACGTGACCATAGAAATTACACCCCCAAGAGGCACAGTTAAGAGCTTAAAATCATTTACAGCAATTTCCCTCCTACACTTTTCTTAGCAGGATTTTTGTTTCCAAAGCTCTGGAACTATTAATTTTTGAGATATGATGCCTCTTCATCCTTAATGGAACACGCCGTTTATATAATAATTAACATTTTATTATTGTTGTACTTATATTTTCCTTTATTTTATTGGACTTAGTTGTGGCTGAATATTGTTTCATAATTATAAACGTTAATAAGAAATAAATTTCCAAAAAACAAGTCCTCCTGTAATTCACTACACTCAGCCACATACACTATGACGTAGCGGAGAGTTTTGAATCGAACCTAACCTAACCTATGCTGTGTATTGCGTCAATAATATACATACCAGTCCAATCGAATTGGCTTTATTTAAGAAAAAAATGTATTTTAGATCATTTTTAGAGGTATATTCCACTGGTAAGTACTTAAAAATCATATTGGGAACAAAGTATACTAAAACACAGCAAAAAATTGTTTAAATAATCGTCAAAGTATGTGGAAAATTAGTTTTTTAACTGTGATGAAAAATGTGTTGTTCATAGCGAAAAACACATATGAAAAAATGTCGATATTAAAACAATCTGCGCAATAAACGACATTCATTCAATTCCGTAAATTTCTTTACACTTAAGACCAGAGAGAAAAACAATAATTTCGGCCATTATTTTCAATAATAAAAACTAATAAACCTTTGATCGTAAACACTTGTTTTTCGGTTTATTACTCCTGGCTAATCAGTGCTAAAAATTCTAGAAATGTTCATTCTTAATGATAATAAATAACCCTACAGCAATTTTCCGAAAACAATAAATTACTTCGGCTTCTAAAAAGCAGGAATAACTTTCTTTTTGCTGAAATTTGTAAAAAAATAGCAGGTATTCAAATGTGCAGGTTACAATAAAATTTATTATTAAATAGGCAGCATAATATAAAGGTAAACTAATTGTTAAACATGTGGTTTTTTTTAATAACTTAAGCTTAAATATCACAATGTATCTACGTGTATGTTGCTCCAACTCTTTACGAGTAAAATACGCATCAAGTGGGTGCTGTGCCGCAAAATAGTAGAAATTAATTTTTACTATTTCTTCTTACTACTTTCTTTAACAGCAATTAACTTTTTGCAGACATGAATCTTTTCGGCTAAAATTTTTAGCAATTATTAAAGCTGATAAGAGTCACATTCAAGCGGAATTACAAATATTCAAGATCAAAGGTTTATCAAACATTATTAATTGAAATAAAGGCCGTAATTAGTTGTTTCTCGGGTTTCACTTTCAAATTATCGGAATTGGATGAATCTCATTTCATTTTGTAGGTTGTCTTACTAGCTATATTTTCGATATATAGCTTTTTTGTGTTGTTAATAAAACATTTTTCGTAAGTCAAAAAACCGCTTTTCCATGACTTTGACGATTGTTTGAACACATTATCACAACTTTGCAGCAGTTAAATTTTAGTACATTTTGTTCTCAACATGCTTCCTAAGAACTTTCCACAGAAAATATCTTATTTTCAATTAGTTTTTAAAAACAGTCCCCTAGGATCTAATTCGATTAGAATATGGTACACAAAATGCCACTACCTGAATGGATTTTTGTATTGGGATGTGCTGCGGTCCTTTCTGACATAACGTGCGTTCACCCTAAGACGACGAACCAGAAACAGGACAGCTGCTTGTGGATTAAGTCCCACAATAGCCGGGAGATGGAATAGGAGGGAACGTCTCTCGTTAAGCACTAAATTAAACACCTTCTGCCGTTTGATCCGTTGTTGGCTTTAATCGTTCCTGTGCTGGTTGTCATTAATCCGTCGCCGTGTTCGAGGACTTCGTCCGTTTTTAATCCGAGCGGCGACAATGGGGAATCCCCCTCCAATTAGGATTATGCAAATTTCACTAGAGACTGTAACATATTTTCGAAAACGGGAGGCGACGTAACCGACTTTATAATATAACGATAGGAGGGGAAAAGGAACATTCGAAGGTATCCGAAGGATTTTTTAGTTAACGAAAAAATTTTTGTAATGCAAGAGGGTTTTGAAGTTCTGAAGAGCCGCAAATGTCACTGGGAAATCCATTTTTCTCCGTTTTAGCTATCTCATTTATCGAACCGACACGGAAAAACAATGCTCGACACAAATAAACGCGAGAAGAGCTATTCAGTAGAAAAAGATTACTTTTCAGGTTCAAAAGCAACATTCAATGCAGATCAGTTTGTTTAAAACTTTCTCGTTTCCGTCACACAATCGAAGAAATACTCTATAACTAAAATTAAATTGGAAATGAACTCGGCAAGTCATCAGCACCAGTTCTATTTAAAGTGAAGCAGTAATAACGTAAATGAAATCATGTATTAGTAGAATCTCAAGCAGCAAAATGAGCTTCGTGATTCGCACTTCACTCAACTAAGTAAACTAATTACCATTACGACCCTGAAAAGGTCTAAAAAGTGATTTACATGCTCATGCCACTTTTCTTACCTTCCTTGCCTCTAACCAAGATAGAAGGATCCCCCTCTGGACTGGTAAAGTAACCGTGTCCCTTGGCGTCCCAGAATTTCTTGTCTTGCTGCTCCTGCAATGTCTCGGCCCACTGCAGCCAGCTCGCATCCAACGACGCCTCATAAAGGTCCAAGAGGCCACGGATTAAGAAGGCGTAGTCGTCCAAGAAACCAGAAATAGGGGTCGACCTGAAATAATAGATAAATAATATAAATAGAACATAGAACTACTATAAAAGGGAAGCTATTAGTGGTAGTAGAGAGAAATTAAGAGAAAAAAAATTGTCACTAAAAAGCGTAAAGGAGGTATCGATGGACAACACCTCTTACCTACGATTAAAGGAATCTTCGTAATCGATACACTAACGATACTTAAAATTGCATTCATCACTACGTCCACGGGACAATTTCAATACTACGTCAAAGAAAAACAATCGCATTACATAATAGTCCGGGAGCTGGCGACATTATATTTTGTAAGATTTCATAACGATTAGTTTTACTTTTTTTGTATCCTCTTGGAGCTATAGAAACCTGAAATCGATTCCTACAGGGGTACCAGCGTGACACTGATTGACCCCGATATGTTAATTACGTTAAATGCCAAAGACTGTCAAAATCGTTTTCGGAAGATGTCATTCATGCCGTTTGGAATAGAAAAATGATGCCTTCATTCAAAACACATCCTATTAGGTCTGACTCTTAAAGGCCTAAGACATAAACTGTCGAATATATCGACGAAGATACGTGTCTATAAACTTTTTGATAATACATACTTTTTGTGCATACATAAATAAAAAAAGAATCTAACGCATTGAAACAAATTCGTTTCTGCAATTATGTCAAGACCCTATTACTTCATTAGCCCATGCCGAAGCCAGGTCCCTTCAAATGACTGACAGCATCTGTTTTTTAGTTATCGTAATTATTAATGGAATACTAAAAAAATTCTAAGCAGGTATTCATGTAAAATGGGTTTACGGGAGTAAAACCTATACGTTATCGACCAAAAGTTTTGTGCTATTGTTGAATTATTAACAAGTAAAGGTCGAAAAACGTGATTTTTTTTTGCATATCTGTTTCCCTGAAAAAATCTTAGCATCCTATAAATAATTCAAATGTAGCATCTTGTAGGGAATAGAAAAATATTCAAAATGACGGTTTATAAAACATGATTTAATATTTCGATACTTAGATAATTGTAAATAAACGTAAAAATATGCATTATTTTTAATATAAAATAGCTATTGTAAAAATCAACATACAACTTTGAAATTTCGTAAAATGTTGTATGTTATGATACTTAATATGTGGTAAAAATTTGAAAAGGATTCATTGAACACTTTTTGCAAAATTGTAATTGTTTATCCCAGAGGACTTTTTTGCGTTATCATTATGCGCACAATAATGATGATAGAATAATTCTACGGGTACCGAAAGAAAGAAGAAGAGTTATTTCATCAAACTTAATTATTTAATATTAGAAAAATTAATTACCACTATTGTTGAAAATCATCACAAAAACATTGTCATTTTTAGTGTATAAATAAATAGAATAACTTTATTGATGTTATTTAAAGCGAAATTATTTTAACATATTTGAAATCAATTTGGGGCAAAGTTAGCCATATTTTTTTTCTAAAATTCAAAGCTAATTTGTTTATGCTGCGTTGCGTTGATTTGAAGTTACCGCTTCATTTCTTGATCTCGCAGATTTCAAGTTTCCCCCACCACCGACTACGAGCCGTCATCAGTCGAGCTGCATATTTGAAGCTTCAGCAAACTCGATGTTGAAGTTCAATAATTTCCAAATTTATTTAACAAATAGTTCAACCCTTTATCTTTCAAATGGCCTTAGTTAGGTTTCTTAATTATTATAAGAATGAACAAAGAAGACAAGAATGACAAAAGATTGTACACTGATGGACCATATAAGAAATGAAGATATAAGGTCCGAATTGAACATATTTTCAATGAATGACAGAATACACCAAAACTCATTAAAATGGAGACATCACATTGAAAGAATGAACGAAGACAGATTGGTCAAACAAGTGGTAAACTATAGACCACACGGAAGAAGAGACATTGGTAGACCCAGAAGAAGATGGCTAGAATGAAGACGGAACAGGCTGCAAGCCTAGTCATTGAAGTGCAGAATAAGAAGAAGAATTATTATAAACAAATTAGCATGGCTAACTTTGCCCCAAATTGATTTAGGACATTGTTTTTATAAAATAAAGGTAAAAATGCCATCTTTTCAAATATGTAAAAGTAATTTCGCTGTAAATAACATCAGTAAAGTTATTTTATTTGTTTATATAATGAGCAGAGAAATATTTGGTTTGACTTTATAAGGACGGCGAGCAATCCGTGATAAGAAGTGTGAATAGCGTCATAAATCATTTTTCAGGTAGATGTTTGGAAGAAGACAGCACAGTGACCACAGTGGTCCCTATTTGAAAAATTTGAACCCTGCATAATACACATGCATGGAGTGCATAGGTATTATTTTTAATCAGCTTAGAAATCTGTAAATTTGTACCTTACCTAGTGAACTGAAGAATATGAGGTACATATTGAAATTTGGTAACATCATAAGCGGCAATGCTATAAAATAAATATATAACCACTAGGTCATAAAGATATAATCGTAGGGGAATGTAAAAAGTTTATATTTTTTTTTAATTTATGATAATATTGTACAATGCCATTCGTATGGGTTTTCGCTAAAAAATTGGAAATAGGAAATTGTCTCGAAGATGTAAGATACAGTAACGTTTATTTTCTAATTTATTTTCATTGATCGTACACTAATTTATTTAACACACTTCGCTACTTGTACACTAGACTAGACACTACTTAATTTATTTATACTGCTCCGCTTTCGGATCGTATGTCGCGTTCACGTCTGCTTCTCTACTTCTAATTGTTCTCCTTGATCACAAGCCCGCTTATATATACACCTTGATTCTGATCTAGAACCTTCTCGTATGTTCTTTCATAGTTCTGGATTGTTCTTTTAATAATGTTTACGTAGGAAATGTTCAGGTCTTAAATTACTTTCCGTAAACAACAATCCGGGAGAATTCATGGAGCTGTCTTTTACGCGTCGTAGTAATTCTTTTGAAGTAGCCGCTTCACTCCGAGCGAGTAAACATGTGTCGCGTTGTTTACTTCTCGCATTACAATACAAATCCGGTCCTTTCTTTGAACATTTCATAGATTTCTATTTATATAAATAATAGAATTCTTTTTCACACACGAAAATTTGATAAACGATTTGTTATCGATTATATGGCTGCAAACTTTGGTCACGCCGTTTTAAGATTGTCCCCCTATCATTGTTTTAAACCCTATTGAATTAATATGGGCCCAACTAAAACAAAACATTAGGAAACATAATACAGACCCCAAACTTTCTCAATTAGTATTAGACCTTATTACTTGGGAAGCTAATTTAATACCACCCGATAACTGGAAAAATGACATAGCTCACGTTATAAAAATGGAAAATACTTACAAAGGAATGTGGAGTAACATCGATTCATTTGTAATAAGTAATAACAATTAACAATAGTGACTCCAGTACCACCAACAGTAGTAGCAACTAATATTTTGTCAACTAATAACGTCGTCGGAAAAGCAGTGCAACCAGAACGCGCGGCGCGTAGCACGTACCGTACCCCTTCCATCGCGCTCGCAAACCGAGCCGATCGCCAAATCAAGCTTTCACTCGGACGCTGTAGTGGAAGAGACATAGATGCGTCGAAAGGCAACTGCTAAGGTCGCTCTCTGTCTATTGTTCTCGCTCTCACTCTAGCTCGCACGCAATGGTCTGGCGTAACGTTACAATGTTTTCTGGAAAGTGTAGGTAGCCCGCACATCGATTTATAAGACGTTTATCACGTCAACAATATACAGACAAGTAGACAGGATTAAATGTACTTTTGTTTGGCATGGGTTTGGTGGTTTAAATTTTGTTGCTTTTAGTTATGTGATAGTTAGTTGATAATGATGATAAATGAATGATGAACAGTTAACACCATTGTATTCATCACTGAATTTGTTATAGGTATTTTATAAATTGTTTTGAATAAACACAATTCATAAAAAGGTAATAATTTTCAGCAATAGCTGGCAAAATATTATTTCTTTTAAAATCTCCACTAGTAGTTCTACCATAACTGGTATTATTAACTAATTGTCAGGGAATTGTACACACGGGTTCAAAACTGTCACCTACATCAAAACAAAAATTATGCAATATGCAGCAAGCAACAATTATATCTGTACCTGTCTGTCTGTCTGTCTGTCTGTGTATATCTGTAAAGGATTTTCAATCCTTTAACATTGACAGGTTGGAGTAATCGCCTCCAACGACGCGTCAAAAGGCTAAAATCCTATCCCAAGATCTATCCGATCCCTAGATGGGATAGAACTCACTTCATAATAAAAATAATTTTATTTCTGGAGAGGTATGGCAGTTTTCTGTATGGAGTTATGCCATTCTTTGAGAGGATACGCAGAATGTCATAGGATTTGTTTGTCCTAAACTCTGCCTTCCTTGCATATCAATCAATTAAAAAAGGCCTCTACATTTGCAAGACTCTAACATCATGTGCTGCACAACACAAAAATTTCTGTAAACGTTCTGTATAAAATACAAATGCAGAAAATTATACAATATTTCGAAACATTATATTTTAGAGAAATATATCAGATTAATCTTGCAATGTAACAAACTTATTTGTCTTGCTGAGTACTTAGATAAAGAATTACATATAATGTGTGTACCGTCAATAACCCCTAAAACTCATAGACAACGGGGTATTAAGATACAGATTGCATACAGATAATATATACCTGTGCGAAAATGTTTTCATTACATCTTTTACCTGCAAAATTTGCTACTGCTTCAAATGATTCGCTTATTCTGATATAGTCTTGGTGTGTTGGCCAACAGATAAACTTGTTTCTTTCAACACATAACCTGGTTATGGTTGCTCCGAGCACATTATACATTTGATACAGCAATATTAAAAAGATTTGCAATTTTATTTATTGAAATTGATGTAGTCAACTATCCATTAATCCATTATTGTAATCCATACATGTAATCCATTATTGGTGGTTGGGCTAACCGACAAATGACTGAATACGCCAAGAGCTGTTGGGAATTTCGTGACAATTCCGACAGATTTTCTTGGCGGTTTTCGTTAGTTTTTAATATAAACAAGAAATTTGCATAAAATGCGTACCAAACTTCATTTCCCAAATTATAAACATATTGGGTATAACAAATGTTTTTTTTTTTCAATATCTCAAAATCTATAGTGTCCCAACAAGAACGCCGGATTTAAATTTGCCGCCATTTTGTTAATAAGTTGTGCGGTGATTTTTTTCCGGCAGTTGTCACGTACAGACCACGCGATTTAAGAATATGGAAAAGAATTCAAACGAAGAACGTTTAATTATTGCAAAAATAGATTACAAAAATTGTGAAAGTTTTTCGAAAACAGTTCGCCAATTACATCAAGTTTTCAGTCGCAATAATGCGACAAATGAATCAACGGTGAGGCGTTTAATTACAGTTGAACATCTTATAGGGCAAATACGGCGCGTTATTGGTGAAATACAGCCACATTTATGCGAAAACGTTATTCAAAATTTCAACAAAAGAATAACCATGTGCCAGAGGTTTCGTGGTGGCCTTTTGCCTGATGTTGTATTTCACGTTTATTTGGAACTATTTTTCTTTATGTTGAAATAAAAATATTTGCTTGATTCAAAAAATAAATGTGTTCTTTTTTATAACTAAATCCGGCGCTCTCGTTGGAACACCCTATATATGTTCTACATAATAACAATAACCCCCAACAGCAATACTGTGCTTAGACGATCGCTTTCGCACCATTCTGGTTTCAATCTCAGAATCTTTCTTAAAGCATATTGGTTTAGAATGAGAACCGTATTTTGCTTAAACGACTGCTCTTTGGCAATGGAAAATGTTTCATTCTCCTAACTGCCTTAGAGCTTTAGCCATAGGCTATGGTAAAATACCCACCATCTTTGCTAAAAGCACCTGTGCGTTTAGGAAGGTTTTATTCACCTAAGTACACTACAGTCTTTATGATGTACCCTGATAAGAAAAACCTATTGTGCTTAGATAATCGCTCTCATGCGATTCTGATGCATTGTGACAAGCGTCTTATATTTAATGGTGGGTCATTGATTTAATGTTGAAAACCTTTACTAGGTGTAAGAGATAGCAACTGCCATGGATTTATCGACGTTAGCACACAGAATCAGTTACTACTGGTAATGCATTCTTACATACTAATCTTCATAAGAAAACAATATTCATATTTTGAAATAATGTTTTTCATTGCACATCGAAGTATTGACAACTTGCAAGTATCAAACACTTGCTACAATATTGATATCAAAGAAATAGGCTGATAATTACAAAACTTAAGCTGCTCCTAGCATCAGCCCTCCCTCTTGCTTAAAATGATTAGAAATATATGTCCTCATGAAACAGTTGCTAGAGAAAAGGCAACACAAGGTAAAATGTTTTAACAGAACCACTATAATAATATCAATAACACAAAATAGATTTTTGAATCAAAGCATTTTTAGCGTTGAGTAGTGAACCTGTTCAAGTGAGCGAAAGCATGTGCGAGCATGGCAAAAACTAACCCACGCTCTCATCATTAGGAGTGGGAAAAAATCTAGAGTTATCAGCATAATAATGTACAACACATATATTTCGCGAATCGATTATTTCAATCTAAAGACTCTCGAGAAGGATAATAACTTATTGATAGGCTTCATACGGGCATAAAATGGACCCAAGTTTTCACACTTTTTGGAGCTGAAAGTTTAATACATCTTACGAGTTGTTGACGCATTATGTTCATTTAGAAAAAAAAGCTTCCCTTAGGGATCTTGCGTATGCATAACTACACATCATGGGTATCTATGACGCACAATTTTTAAACTGATGGACCAGATATCAAAAACTTTACCCTTCAATTTCTTGTTTGAAAGCAGAACAATTAAAAAACTATCCTCATTATAAAACGTTATATTCACAGTTGTACTTACGTCTGAGTGATGTTGCCATCCTCATTCCTATAGCAGCACCTCAGTAAATGTTTGTCGTTTTCATCATAAAGGTACCTTTTGATAAAACTAGCGGCTCGGATTGCTTTGTCGATATACATTTGCTCCTTAAGAGCAAAACCAGCCTTGGCATAACTGGATATTATCAGACCATTCCAGGATGTCACTATTTTGGTGTCTACATGTGGTTTAGGACGTTTCTGCCTCTCTAGATAAAGGATCTCGTGACATTTGCCGAGAATCTCCTTGACGATTTCGACGGATATTCCGAAATTATTAGCAGTGCTTTCATATGACCCAAAGCACACTAAAACGTTCTTATTTTTGAGCTCCCCATGGGGGTCTTGATATGATTTGACATTGCCTTCCCGCTTTACGTTGTAGTGATGAATAAACAACTCCGCGTGGTTAACTTCTTGAGTGCTTTTATCTTCTAGCAAACTCATGATATCATTGTAATCCCACACGCAAAAAGCACCCTCTTGCTTATGGGGAGCGCCCTCATATGGGTATGAGTCCGCGTCCTCTGCGCCATAAAAACCACCCTCCGGATGGCCTAAGTCTCGGGAGACATAAGTCAGAATATCTCGGACTACATCGGCGTAGAATTCGTCTTTAGTAAGGACATAAGCGTCGCAATACGAGACGGCGAGCTGAGCCTGGTCGTACAACATCTTCTCGAAGTGGGGAACGTGCCAACGATCGTCCACCGAATACCTGAAAATTAACATATTAAAAATCAGATGAAACATCCACAAAATCACAATTTTAAGAAACTGCACACACGATATTTCGTTTGCCTCTTAAAGAATATACATTTGCGAGGGCCTGTCGTTCTCGACATCTACATTGTCTAAAGTTTCTAAAGAGATATAGTTTCCCAATTCATGTACTGCACGCGATGAAGATCGTTTGCAGTGCATGATCGTGTGCAGTGCATGATCGTGTGCAGTACTGAAACAAGTCGATCATGAGGCTAGGATGGAAAAAACGTCCTGGTTATAAGCAAATTACTATCATCCCTTCGTCGAGCCAACGGACTAGCTTCCTTCTCTATTTCCCCACACATTATTGAAGCCCATTTTAAATTCTCTAGCGCCAAATGTAAAGTCCGCAAATTGTATATACGTAGAGATCTCACCTTGCAAACCCCTTATTAACGTGATCATGTATTCCGCCATAGGCCATTTTCTTTAAAGTGTGCAGGCACATCTCCAGGCACTTCAAGCCTTGCTCGCTTTTCTTGTTCCTCGAGTACATGTGAAACAAAAAATTGAAGTTGACGGGCTGGGGAAACTTCGGGGATTTGTTAAATCCGCCAAAGTCCGACTCGTAATTCCTAGAGAGCTGCAGGAGACATTTCTTCCAGACGTCGTCGCCAGGGATATCATCGGAAAAGGTAGATGAGGATGACGAGGCTTTCGAGTCCGGTTCAGAGATTTGCTTCAAGATGTTCACCGTATGCCTACCTTTAGACAAAAAATAAAATATATTCAATAGCTTTTACTCAATATTACAGATGCTTAATTAGTGTATTATTGTTATTTTTTCCTTCTTAGTATTTGACATTTCTTAGCATCATGGAAACAATATTTCAACCGAAATGGTTATTGCAGATTGAGCAGATAAACTGTTCCCCAGAGAGCATGACCCAAAATACATATCCATACATAAACTAAACCTAACTTGATTTCAGCCTCTAAAAGTAGCGTGAGGGTTATTCTCACCCCAAAAGTGTTTCTTTGGAAATGAATTGTGGCAAACAAAGAACACTTCGAGTAATTTTTGTCTTTCGGCTTTTAAAATCATTAAATAAACCAAATAAAGTTTGTGTAATATTTATCATTGCTCCGATTCACAGAGCAGGAAATCCCAGGGAATACTTAGTCGAATAGCCCTCAACTAGCTATCCGATGTAAAAAAAAAAACGAAAGTGATTTAAATACTAGATAATAAATCGAAAAACCAAATTTTCTAATATAATCGTCTCATTGATGTAGTACTTTGAAAAATTTCGGTGGGGTACAATGGGATACAACTCCAAAAACAGTAACACTCGTTTATTTTGTAATTGACAAGTTCAATTCCTCAAAAAAAATACTCTTTATAGTAAGACATGTATACACCTTTCAATTAAGTATGGAGAAAAATGTACGAGGTGAAGATATTAATTTGTTTCAACGCTTTGTATCTCAACTAAGCGTTTTCGGATTGGTGTTTATTAAACTTTTTTTTTATTCTAAATAATAATATACCTACGCACCTAAGACTTTTTTTAGTAACTCTCTGTATACACTAACTGGGGCGGGTAGTAGGTATACAACTGATAGCATTGAAATTCGCGCACACATTTTACGTTGTCGAAATGCACCAAACCGATTACAGGTCTTCCGTGGCGTTAGGGTTCGCACCAACCGACCTCGAACGACTGGAAAATGGTATACAATTGATTTAATCCACTAATATGTAAATACGTGCTACATACGATGTGGATTGATGTGACAATGTTTTTGTTAGAATCTTTGTTTTTCCCAACATTTTGATACCAAACTCGAAATATTTCGAAAAAAATTTGTTAGTAATTTTATCTCTGAATTAAACATAATTATGATACAAATTTATTTATTAGCATTAACCATTACTTAAACGAGATTATAAATATGCACTCACTGACATAAGAAAGAAATTTTAAAAGCGTAAAATTTTTACCAGTAATATTAAAATCTTAACTTAGGGAATCTAAAAATGTTAATGTTTTTGTAATGTAGGAAGGGCTCCAGGAATATGCTCTGGTTGGATCCTCGAAATGGGTTTCTGATTGGCTGCCAGGAGTACTGAAAGAACGGGCTAATATATATAAGCCCCCAACCAGCAGTACTCCTAACGGCCCAGCAGGTCCTATCAAAACTGAAATTATTTTCGAAGAGCAAAAAAACAAAAGCGCCCTAAAAAGTCTTGTAAAACTACATTCAAGACAGCATTTTCTAAACTGAAATAATGTACTTAAATATGATTTAAGAAAATACGAAACAGAAAAATTAGAGGAAAATACGAACTGTCAATTCTATACTTATATTTTATTTTGATGCTTGTGCTTAATGAAATCGCCATCCGATAATACGGATATTTGGTCAATTGTCCCTGAGAGCTGTATATATGCAGCGTTCAAAATCTATAACTATTGCTTGTGATCTCTTTAAGCGTGTATTAAGTCTAATAATCTATTATAACTAGCTAGTGTTTAATTTGATAAGAAACAATCAAAAATATGGCGTGGTAAAACGCTCCTAAATTTATCGAAAAGTGGGGACAGTGGTCGCTAACCTTTAACAGTGGAGAAAAGCGGGGTAAAAAAAGAATGAAAATAAAACAGCGCCACTTGATTAGACAACAACAATTATAAGGAATGATTTGTCTTTTCCTAAGAAAACACGCAAGTAAAATAGAAAACTTGTCGAGCAAAATTCGTAATTTACAACACGAGAAAAGTAAATTTACCTCGAATCATCGGCGATGTTCTCCGGAATAAAAGTGCGTGTGAAAATATCGTAATGGTGGATTAGCGTTGTGAAACCAAGTTCTCACGATGTGGATGGAAGTTCTGTGGTTCAATAAAAATGAAAAAGTGAATTCTCCACTACACCTCAAAACAAATTTCCAGTTTTAAGAAAGTGATAAAAACACCACTTTACGAAAAATGATGAGACCAAACAGCTCACTTGTAATAATCACAATTTCCAAAATTAACGTTTTAACGCTAGTCTTATCACCAACACTCGATATTTAAAATGGACGGCAAATGAATGCCTAAAAAATGAATGAGACGGATTTTCGCAAAGAAAATCAAAAAATCTATTTAACTACACAGTCAGTTGGCGACACCCGTTAAACGAAAATCAAGTGAACCATGCTATCCAAAAGTACACTTGTAGTTTTTAGAACACCACACTCAGAAATACGAAAATTATGGCTACACAAGATAGGACAAAATGGTAAGTCTTCTTCGTTTTTTAATAGCATAGTGCTTGTTTATTGCCAGTTATGCTGTGATATTTCCTCGGATGTTGACTCGCGATCTTTTTGGGGATCTCCCAACTGGCCTTCTTCCTTGTGGATTATTTCTTACAACCTTGGCAATACGGTATTCTGCCATCCTGGACACATGGTTCCACTCTCGTCTCTTTCTTATTCATTTTACTATATCTTCAGTATTATATTTGGCTCTGATATCGGAGCTTCTCTGTCTATCTCTTGGTGTAAAGCCTGTAATGATCTTACTGTTTCGGTTACGGCTCAGGCTCCGGAACCCATACAGTCTCACAAAGTAATAAGCCAAACAAGAAGCCCTGGTTCAGCAAGGAGGTAAAGACAATAACGAGAGAGAAAATTCGTGCGGAAGTGGCCCTCGTTGAAATGTTCGTTTTTCCGCCCTTGATAAACAATGTACTATTAAGTGCCCCACTACTAACAACTCTGTGTCACGTGTGTTAATTGGAAATGTACGTTCATTAATATCCACAATACTACCTAACGTAAAATATTCGTAGATGTTATAAATACCAGTACTACTTTAATAATACTTAAATAATGAATACAACAATATTTTAAAATAAATCTAGTTTACTATAATAATAAGTAATTAATGAACTAAAAATATTTGCTAGCCTCGTGAAAATAGGTGCAGTTTAACAAGCAAACTGTGAAAACTCTGAAAGTATCCCTTTCCTTTTAACTCTTATTAACGGCCAACCAATAAGAAACCCATTTCTAGGATCAAACCAGAGTACATTCCTACCATCTTACCTACATTGTAGCATTAACTTTAACATATCCCGTAAATTTGTTGAAGATGTTAATATTCCTGATAAAAAATTATCGCTTTTAAAATATCTAACAATTAAGACGCCTTTATACTATGTGATTTTTCATATGATTTTGTCACGTGATTTGATCGTTACTAAATTTTTAGTATTTACACTATGTGATTTATCATACAGATTAAGTCACAAGGTCTGTCACAAGCCAAATCACATTCAGTCATTCAAGTCACAAGTTGTTTGATAAAATAGAACCTTTTCTATTTCTGTATGATATTCGGTGTGATTGCCGATAATGCAGAAAACTCTGTTATCGGCATTTGACAGATTTGACACATTAATACGTCTTTTAAGTTGAGGTTGGTGGAGGTTATAATAATATATGGTGGTTATCTGGTTATCTTGATTTAGAGCAATAAAAAGTCCTCTGGAATCATTTTGTAATACACCGTTTAATCACCATCAATACGAATATTACGAATGACAATATAACCTCATACTCAAAATGTTGAATATTTTATTTGAAATCATATGAATACGTCACATAGTGTAAACGTAAACTTACCAAAATCACATGATATATTTCATACCAATTTCGTATGATAAAATTACATGACAAAATCATATGAAAAATCACATAGTGTAAAGGCGTCTTTAGCACACATTTATAATTCCGTTTAAGCAAAGCGTAGTGATAAGAAATAAACATATTATATTATGTTGATATGTCATACGCCATATCACTTATGTTAAAATTCTGAGATAAAACTACAAAAAAAATTCAATAGAAATATGTATATTCACATCGATGAAAATAATATATAGCACATGTTTGCATATTATTGGATTAAACTAATTTTACAGCATTTCTTACCTACAGAAGTTGGAGCCTAGGTTAGAGTGCGAACATTAACGCCACGGGAGATCTGTTTGGTGTATTTCGAGCACCACGACAACCGGAGATGTCATTTTCACTCTAGCGCTACTCACTTTGACCAGACCGCTGATGTGATGTTTGTTTCCACTATAGTTTGTCGGTTTTAAATTTCTAGACTATATTAAATACAATCGGAAAAACTGGCAGGGGTAATAAATGTTTTTTTAAGAACAGATTTGTAAATCGCTTGTAAATTGAATACTAAATAAGTGCTAATTTAACATGTCAAAACAACTCAAAAGCAGGTGTAAGGAATTTCTCGCGCCGCTGATGGAGTATTTAAGAGAAGTAATTGACATAATTATATTATTAATGTCACCCTAAATACTCATTCTTTTAATAGTGTAGTGGTAGCTCTAAAATAGGTGTAGCGACCATATGTCTAATTTCACAGGTCTGAAAGAAAGATGAAATTCTTCTGGTCACAAACTGAGCGACGTTCTCATACCAAAAGGGGAAACGAGTACGGACACATTAAATGTGGGTGCTATTATCAAGGCAATAATAAAATTTTATTAGAACACAATGTATTGTAAACGATGTGGCGGAAATTACGATTCATTTGTTGGATGTGAAGCTTAATTATAAGCCTAATTATTACCAGAATTTCGGTGAAAAAATCAATTTCGAAGATGAGTATACAAATCTGAGGGATATCGCAATAAAACGCTTTTTGTTTTAGTGACAGTACAAAGCGATAGTGAAAGAAAAATGCTACCATTTCCTTTCCCTTAATGAGACAAGATATTCCGGAATGGTAAAATAGGTCGCTCTGTGTTAACAAAACGGTATGATGCAATATTTACAACTAAAATGATATGAATTAAAATCAGATTGCTTGCAAGTATACACTGTATCAATTTCAAAACATTGGATGGGGTACAACCTTTAAGAGTAATTATTTTTTAAGAATGTTCAAAAACCGATTCGGTATAAGGGAAAAGCAACCAGTTTAATAATGGTAGCAGGTTTGTGTATGTGTTCTTAAGTGGGGTACGTACTCAACTACAAAATTTTAAATTACGACCCCTATTAAGTAATACCTCATTTCAAAGAGTCTTTGTAAACTGTACAGGTATGAAAAAATTGAAATAAAAAATTGTCATTGAAAAATTGTACGATAATTGAAATATTATTTTTCAGAAATATTCCTAAGAACTGTTCAAAGTTTTATCAAGGCAAGATTTCTGTGTCTTTCTTTTAACCTTTCATGTTCAGGTAGGTAGTCCTTTAATGCCACTTATGATTTGCTGTTAGTTTCAATTTTGTTATTGGCAAATTCTGATAAAATACAAGTGTTTCGATGAAAATAATTTGAAAAAATGTTGTACACAATAGCAGTGTCTCACGAGCGAAGAGAAAGAAAAAGTTATATGAAATATATAGAAGGGTATAGTTCCTGTGGGTATCAGATCTCCGAGGGCAGATAAAGTAAAGATAAGTACTGATTATGGAGACCTATACGTTAGGAGACGCATCGAGATCATGAAAATAGCAAATTTATGTCCCGACTTTTATCTTGGTTCATTTTTAGCCGATGGTGGCGCATCGTTCGTTTGCGTCCCTGCGTTTACATTGTGTAAAGTGGTAGAGGAAGTATTTTTGTGGTTTTTTTAGTAGTTGGTTGCTGAATTTAACGTTTATCTCGATATAAAATGAGTGCAGTAGAACGTTTAAGCAGGAAGTGCTTTGTTCCGGGCTGTACAACGGGATACAACTCTGACAGAAAGCGAAAAAGAGTTGGAGGTGAAGTTTGTACGAGCCTCTTTAAAACGCCTAAGGCAAGTAAAATAAATGATTATGAGGCGCACTTAATTTTGATTATAAATGGTAAATTATTCGAGAAATGAGTTTGTTATTCTCAATGATTCACAGCGTTTTTGGATCCTCAGAAATTCTTACAAACATCATAACCTAACCTAAAAACCCTTTGCAATTTGACTATCCATTCCAATTTATTAATTATCATTTATTTATTTTTTATTAGGATCCTGTAATGCTCTAAAAGTGGCACAGGGCAATTCCTAGGGATGACAAAATTTTGGGCCCAAAAGATGTTGTTTGTGCACTTCATTTTCCGGAAGAAAATATCGTTCGGTTCTACGAAACCAAATTGCCAGATGGAACTACTAATCGGATCGAAAGAGGAAGGCCAATGTTAATGGATGGAGCAGTACCATGCATATTTCCCAATCTTCCATCGTATTTATCGAAGAACAAAAAACAGCGAAAACCGCCAGCGGAACGAATCGGAACAGACACAAAAAAAAGAAAATCAACACAAATGTCGTCAGATCCAACCACAACTCATGTTGATGAATCCATAATGCTGAGATAGGTGGAATTTCAACTTTATTTGAACAATTAAAAAACAATTTAAATATTCTTTGCACTCCAAATGAGTATTGGTCTGGTACATTTATTAGAGGCAAAAATGAAATAGTCTTTAGTGAATGGGACAATACTTACGTTACTACAAAGAAAATTGTGATCTGCGAAGATATGAGCTTTAAGGTAGTAAAATTTGTTGTTATCAAATATATCTCCAATGTACATTACATTTTAAGGTTTTGTTTCGAAGAACGAAAATTAACTGTGACAATATAGTACAAGATGGAAGTACCGTAATTTCTAGTTTTCTTGAATTGGAAAATGTATTGAAAGTCATAGACAGAATGGAAATGTGTACAGGAACTGAAATGAAAAGGTAATACCAATTTATCTATATTCCATTCGGAAAATCGAGAGAGTAATAAAATGTCATTATAAATGCAAATCCTCAAAAACTGTAGTACTGGCGAGATATGTATAAACATTGCATTTAGTTATACGTCTCTGTACTGTTCCTAGGAACTATTACATTGAAAAGCACCCGGATCAAATTTCTACCTGCGTTCGGGTCAAGGGATATAATCCGTCTTTATCTTTCTTATGAAGAATTGAATGCTCTTTCTCTATTACTCCAATTCGGTTATTTCGCACTGTTTTCGTTTACTTGAAATCGTCACATCAGAGTCACGCCATGGGGTTTTTTATTTAAAGAAAAAAAGTAATCATAAGCAATATTTGTTTATTTAGAATTTATGGAACCTATATATAAATAATAAATTTATACCGTGAGGTCGAAATGAAACTATAATTAATTCACTTTTACTCAAAGAACTGAACTTTTCCTAATATTATACCTAACACTGGCATATGCCATAAGGGATAGAAATATACATCAATCCAAATTAATTACTTACTAAATTAATATATCAAAAGCACAAAGTATACATAACATCACTTTTGTCCAAGCTTATAAGAAACAAAAAAATTTTAAAACGAGGAACGTGGCACAATTTCACAAATTATACAAAAGAAGTAACTAAATGGCTTAAAATAATAATATAATTATTGGAAATAAACGTTTTTTTACAAGAATAACAAATCTTGTTTAAACAGTTCAAAACGGTTTAAATCTTAAGTTAATAATAATATAGGTAACTATAAGTATACCTAAATCGATTTTCAGAAATCTCATTTTCTCGTACAAGAATCCGTTCAGGTACACAAAAGGTACACGTTCAAAAGAAAAAGGAGTAATCGTGAGGTTTTGGAAAGACGCAATGTTCAGGAATGTTTTCAAGTTGAAATTAATTAATATTCAGAATCATCTGAAGAACTCTCTTCATTGATATCCTGTGCAGTAATGATTAAGGGTTCCACGGCGTTATCAATCATAAAATCTAACTCCCAAAATTTTTCTTCTTCTTTTATAACATGATTTATGACTTTTTGCCAATTTTCAGAGGTGGTTCTGCGAATGGATTCTTCCAGAAGAATTTTAACATCTTTTAATTTAAATGTTTTATTTTCCCGAGCAACATAGCCTTTTACCTGAGCCCATATTAATTCTATGGGATTGAGTTCGCAGTGATAGGGCGGAAGACGAAGCACAGTTATTTGGCGATTTTGTGCCATTTCATCAACTGCATACCTTTTACGAAAGTTGCAGGTCTTTACAATTGATATCAATTCCGATTTGACCATGTCCTCCTTATACGGAATATTTTTTCTTATCAGCCAATTTAAAATTTCAGCCTTCCGCCAAGAAATTACCGGGGATTTATCGACCTGTCTGGAATGATAGCTCGCATTATCCATGACAATTACGGAACCAGGTGGGATGAGATCGAGCATTTGAACGAAGTACTCCTCGAAAACGTCCGCGTTCATGTCTTCATGATAATCTCCCGTCTTCTTCGATTCAAAAAGAAGTAAGCCGCCATCCACAAAGCCACTAGTACTGCCGATGTGGGTAACAATAAGTCGTTTACCTTTTCCAGCCGGTGCTTTTAGTCCTGTTGATAAACCTTCTAAAAAGGCTTGTCGCGGATTCACCACACTTTTGTCCTGCCACACTTTTCCCACGGTATATCCTTGGTTTACCCAGGTTTCATCCAGATAAAAAATAGCCCTTCCTTCTTGTCGAAATTTTTTAATATCTCTGAGGTAGCTTCTTCGCCAGCAAATAATTTCATCGGATTCCCGAAGAGGAGAAGTTTTAATTCGCTTATCCCAACAAATACCTAGTTCCTTCAGAATCGTCCACAACTTGGTCCTTTTCAATGTCATACAGTCTTCTGGCAGTTCATGTAACATTTTATCCAATGTTGGGATTTCACGTTTGAAAAAAAAGGAATGAAGCGTTCGACGAACGGCACCGATTAAATTGGTAATTATATGAATTCATTCCTTTTAGGTTCAATCCTTAATCACTATATGTACGATACAACTTCAAGAAATTTTAAAATGGAAACAGTTCGATGGGTGAATTTAATTAATATTTAAAAAATCAGGGAAATAAGGATGGTGCGCCCTTTGTTACAACCCTAACCTCCGATTTTGAGTTATTTATTACTCTCTCCCTATTTCGAATCGAGTATAATACTACAAGTTATTTATCATAATTAAGTATGAAATTAAGGAGCTCTATGGAATTCTACAGTAGTAGTTCACTATTTCACTAATGAGTAGCTAATTAAGTAATGTTATTAGTTAGTGTCTTATTAATTATGTAAAAAGTATTAAGCCAAAGAATTTGCTAAGCTTTTATTACCTTTTTTTACATTTAAACGTGAGTTGCATTATAACAAGGTACATGACAACATATTTTATTATCTAATCCGTAGGATTAACTTAATCCTATAGGTACTTATATTTTAGCACAGAGTCATGCACTGGAATCGTCCCTTTAAGAACACTAGGACAAAGAGGAAGAATTGTTAAGAAATGCTCATCATGCAAATTAAAACTTGTGAGAAATAGGAAGGTGATTAAATCCTTTATGTTGAAGCGGCACCGAAAATTACAAGAGGTTGTGCATTGTGTTAATCGGAAACATTTCAGATTAAAAAGGAAGGTAAATAATAATATTGACATAGATATTTACATACTTAGCAATTTTGTTATATATTTTTGTCTAGGTCACTAAACTCATAAATGAGGTGGAAGAGCAAAAGAAGAAGTGTGCTGCTGTAACCTCTGAAACTCTGAATGAAGTTTTATCACGTCTACCAAGGAAACAGCAAGAAGCAGTACAGATGTGTTTTGCTGCTGCCAAAATGACAAATTCAAAAAGTAGACGTTACACCCTTGCATGGATATATGAATGTCTTCTGATAAGAATTAAGGGTAGAGCAGTTTATGAGCATTTACGGCAAGAAAACCTCCTGCCATTACCTTGCATTAACACACTAAACAAATACATAATTAAGATGAACGGATGTTACGGTTTTCAAAAAAAAACTTTTGAACTTCTGAAAAAGAAGGCTTCGTGCATGAAACCAGAGGAAAGAAGAGGTAAAAATATGATAATATGTAACAATAATGATTGCATTCAATATTTTTCATTTTTCATGAAGGTACCCTCCTCATAGATGAAATGAAATTAACGGAGACCTTGACATTTGATAACAAAACCCTGGAAATGTATGGATTTACCGACTTGGGAAAATATACTCCGTTACACCAAAAAAATGCAAAAGGAGATCATGCCTTAGTGATGATGTTTCAGCCATTTAGGGGTTCATGGGTACAATCTTTGGCATGCTTTCTGAGCAAGGGGTGTGCATCTGGTACTGTGCTACATCACCTTGTTATTGAGTGCATTATACTTATGGAGAAAACAGGATTCTCAATTGATGTGGTGACAACTGACGGTGCTTCATGGAATAGAGCTATGTGGAGGAAGTTCAATATTTCTGAAGAAAATGTATCTTGCCAACATATCTGTGATCAAGAAAGGAGATTGTGGTTTTCATCTGACTTTCCTCACTTAATTAAAAACGTCAGGAACTTCATTACTCAAAGATGTGAGACATGGGTCAGTAAACAAAGAATATTATAAAATAATTGTAACATTCTTTACATTAAATTGTATACATTTAATAAAATTTAAATTCTTCAAAATCTTAGTGAATTTACAAAAAATACATTTTTAAAATTATCTGTTTTACTGTAAGATTGTTATATTTATTGAAAATTAATAAATTATGTTAAACTTATAGACACCTGAGGGTGTGGTAAAATTAATACACTGGGATATTGTCGTGGAAATGGAACAGCCAAATGATTTCTCGTTGAAGATTTGCCCAAAACTGAGCAAAGATGACATCCATCCTAAGCATTATCAAAAAATGAATGTTGGCAGAGCTTATCGAGTATGTCGACAATTATTAATCAAAGAATATATCTAACAATGTGATGTTTATTTTAGTTTTTTAATGAAAAGACTGCCAGTGCTATGGCAATATACCAAATTCAGCATTCCAAATTGGTGGATTGTGGACCAAGTATTCAATTAATTAATCGTATGTCCAAACTGATCGAGATTATGAGTGCAAGAACACCACATGATACTACTTTAAAACCAGGCTCTGAAGAAGAACAGGTTTCATACCATTCAGTTTTTTTAGGGTGACTAATATAGCTATATTCATTTATTTTTTTAGTTCATCAAGACATTTTTACTATATCTTCAGCAATGGAAGAAATATACAGAGGAAAACAATGTCTATTTTCTCTCTGATAGTACATATTATGGGCTAATAATCACATTAAAATGCACAGTGGAAATTACGAATTATCTATGTGACAATCATGGATACCACTATTTAATGACAGCTAAATTGAATCAGGATGCGTTGGAAGTAAGTGGAGCGGTAATGTTTAAGGTTTCTTTGTAATTAGGAATGTTATATTTTAGCGTTTCTTTGGAATGATGAGGAACGCTTGTGGCTGTAACGATCATCCTGACTCCAGATTGTTCATTCAGATGTTTAGGTTAATTAGTACATATTCACTTGTAAAACCACCCAAAGGTAGTAATGTTGAAGGTTCGGAAATGTTATTAAGTCTACTCAATATTAATGAGATTGTAAATTCTGAGGAAGAAATAACAAAACTCCAGGCAATACAGACTAGTGTTGACAAAATTTTAGAAAACGGTATTTGGTTTGATGATGTCGTTGATAACTCAGATCACAGCTACAACATCATGCAAACTTCCACTTATGTATTATCATACATATCTGGATATGTTGCTAGAAAAGCTACTCGCTTTTCTAAATGTGAGAAATGTCTTCTACATTTACGAGAAGCAGAGCCTGAAAAATCTCAAGACCGTCATAAATTAATTAATTTATTGAGTAAAGGGTTTTTAACATATCCCTCCCCTGCATTAACATTGTTGATAACCACCTTAGAATCTGTAATATTAGATGTTCTATCAACAAATGCTGTTCACAAGGAATTACTTTTTCAAATTTTAAAGGAATTGGAGGACAGACATATACCTCATGTTGGATGTAGCGAACATCAAGAAAAGATTACTGGTGCAATCATACGCTTTTTCATTATTAGTAGGATGCATTTTATTTGTAAACAATCAAACAAAATTCATGAAGATGAAAAAGAAAGAACTAGGTGTTTGAGGAAACAAGCCAAATTTTAAGTTATAAAATGTAACCTAATGTTACCTAATACAGTGAAACCTCCGGTTGTGGACACCTTTGCAATATAGACACTTTTTCTATGTAACCGTCAATTTGCCATAAGATATTAAGGTAAAATGTCCTCTACAATAGGGACCCTCTCTAATTTAGACATGGACATCCATTGAGCTTAATCGGTGTAAATTTTACTTGTTTTCTAAGAAGAGACAGCTTCTGATCGTTTAAAACGTAATTCGTCTAAAATTAATTTTGCCTAAATTTATCGTTGAGTAAAAGGGCATAAAATATTCAGTTTAAAACTATCGTGTCTATCGTAAGCATTGCTATGGCACCGCGGAAAGAATTAACTGTTAGTAACAAACTTGATGTTATAAAATTTTCCTAATATAATACATGTGGAGTGCGAGAAGTGGCGGAAAAATTTAAAATTTCAAAGAGTTACGTTGCTAACATTTTAAATAGAAAAGAGGAAATTTTGGCAACTTGGAGAAGCTTAGAGTGTCATGAGAAAGCGAATTACTCTGATGCTCTTCGGTATTCAGAGTTGTTAAAAACTTTTTGCTAACAAAAAAATGACGGTGAGGGATTAAATTTGGTTATAAATTAATAATTAATAGTAACAAGTAATTACAATTTACATATTTTGAACTAACAATTTTCAACTTTTAGAAGGGCACACTATTTCCAAAAAACAATTAAAAATTACGGATTTTTTTCACTTAGCAGCAGCTGTTAATTACATACAATTATTATTATATAGGTACATATATACATGTTAAATTATGTATTACATAATATACACATACATGTACAGTATGTACATATATATGTATGATTTCTACAACTCATTTGTATTGCTGAATCATACTATCTTTTATTGTTATGAAAATGAACTATAATGCATGTTTAAATATTAATTACAATAAAGTACTGTTTTAATTACTACTTTAGTGTTTAATATTATTTCCAAATCATTTTATCTTGTTTTTATTATAACAATCCAATCCTTAAGAAAAGCAGATTAATTTCAGTGAAATACGCTGTGAATGCTTTTCAAAATAATTTTCTACTTTCTATATGAATAGAATAATGATTAATTTATTCATAAAAACATTTCCTTTTCTTTAAACTGGGAGAAAATCGATTAATTTGGATTAAAACATTATTAAACCCATAAGCAACCATACATTTGTAGGGCCGCTCGGAACAAATCTCCCTCTAGCGGAGGTTCTGAAAGCTGAATTACAGGCGTAGTTTTGTGGTCACGAGCGTTGCATTGCGATGCGTCTCCTAACCTATAGATCTCCATAGTACTGATAAATGACAGAACTTTTTCTCTCTCGCACATCGAGAACAGAGCAGAGAGCGAACAAACAATCTATCCTTTAATATGTCTATAGTTGTAAGCCTTCCAATAAATGTTACTCGAAATAAAGTACGCTTAAATCAGTTCGGAATCGGATAAATTAGAAGAAAATAATTTCTGCATTGATTATGAAGTCTCGTTACATCAATCATAAACATGGAAAGGTTTTCGATCGTACCAACATCTGATCCAATTACTTGAGCTAATTTCATTATGACGACCACCAAAACAATAACGAAAAACACGTCATTGCTTAGACCTAATAAGTAAATGGAAACTGCCTGATACCATCGAAATACAAAAATTACTAGAGAGGTTATGTACAGGAGCTTGTGTAAAAATTTTGCTGCAAATAAAGTTTAATCAACATGGCTGCCAAACTCTCAAAACTTACGCTTCATTTGTGGCGCTGTAGTGTGCGAAGTCTGTTTCATTCCATAGGTAAGCGTCCAAAGTCAAAAAAAGTGTTTCATTTCATTTTGGAAACTCCAGAGAGATTGTGCAAAAGGTAGTTCGATACATCGGGGGATTCGTAGTTAGAGAATTTAAAAAAGTAATCAGATTGAAAGTTGGTTATCTGGCACTTGCAAATATAGAATTTTTTTTTATTGGTACGCTATTTTGCCTATTTCAAACATGCTTGGGCGTGCGTAAATCGGGCGTTTTCGCATGCGCGTTTTTTAATGTCGCCATGGAAACGTATCAACAACGGCCAAATCAACCAATAACAGAGCGTTTTTGACCGTAGCGGGACAAGCCGATTGGTGGCACGACGGGAGAAGGGCCGTCACGAAGCGTCACGAGTGTCATTCAAATTAATCATATTGGGTGTGCATTTGGTTTTGGTATAAAAAATTTGATACTGAAACTTATCGTTAATCACCGTCTATGAAAGAAATGAAATCAAATCAACATTGGCAAGTATACATTTTAACACTATGAGCAATACTAGCCCGGTCCGTCGGTTTTAAATTATTAAGGGAAAAAATTAAATAATATCTTTAATTAGCTAACTTTAAATGTTTCCAGTTAATGTCAAGTGAATTAATGGTTTCATGATATTTTTAATTTAAGCACATCACTGTATAGCTCGGTGAGAATTTAATGGTGCAGATAATCCGAAAAATTATTTATACCATTTTGGCCCTATAATCGATTTTATCCGCACTCAAATGGGGGCATACATTGGCCTTTATGGAAATGTAAAGAAAAAGTCATATTCCTTCATATAGAAGTCCCTTGACTTATCTGGGATCAATTTTCCTTGCGCAGCTCAAATTCTTGTTTCATTTCCTCTGAATAAACGTTTTCGACTTCTTCAATAACCATTTTGTCGTCTTTTTATCAATGTCATTTTGATAAACAATTGTCAACACAGTAGTAACCCTAGCAACAGCAAAATAGCGGACTAGGACACTCGAATTACTTTAAACCTATTAAACCTTTACAACTGCGCAGTCTACTTCAGAAATTAATAATAATGGTACAGTATAAATTTAAAACATTATTTGATCATATAACAAAAGAAAAAAGAGCAATAACTGATACAGTCTATGGACACAGTTCCTTGTAAACTTTGAAAACACCGCTTAAAAATTTTAAATCGACGGACCGGGCTAGTATTGCTCATAGTGTTAAAATGTATACTTGCCAATGTTGATTTGATTTCATTTCTTTCATAGACGGTGATTAACGATAAGTTTCAGTATCAAAATCATACTAGCCACATAATAATCTTTTGAAAAAAAGACACATAAAAATCAGATTTCATTTCCTTCATAGAAATATTATGTTATTTACATTATTTTCAATAACACAGCCCCATAAAAAAAATTAAGTCCGGACCTATAGATCAGATATGTGTATCCTTGTGCAGTTTTCACCGTTGAATCCAAATCCGGGGTCAGAAAAAGGCCTGCACCCCTGGAATTGGCCCCAGAGGCCGAAAATGGCCGCCATAAGGTCTGAAAAGTGAATTCCGGGATGACGGATGCTCAGTCGAGGTCGATTCATTCCCAAGCCAAAGCCGAATTCGTGATCAAAAAAGTTTGGAACCGACTGGGATTCACTCTCTGAGGTCGGAAAACGGGCCTCTGGAGGTCGGAAAATGGGCCCTCGGAGGCCGGAAAATTGAGATTCGCAAGTCGGTATCGCAGCACTCGGATTTTCATGTACTTTCAAACTTTAGCAAAGCAGACGACGGTGAAATTGTTTTCTGGGCCCAGAGGGTGAATTCTAGTTGGCTTCGAACTGTTTCACCACCGTCTACATTGTTGAAGTTTGAAAATACATGAAAATCCGAGTGCTGCCATCCCGACCTGGGAATCTTGATTTTCCTGCCCCCGACGGCGCATTTTCTGGACCCAGGGCGTGAATTCCAATTGGCCTCGAATTGTTTCACCGTCGTCTACGTTGCTAAAGTATGAAAGTACAAGAAAATCTGAGTGCAGCGATCCCGACCTGCGAATCTCGATTTTCCGGCCCCCGATTGACCTTTGGGGCCAATTCCAGGTGTAAAGGCCTTTTTCTGACCTCAGATTCGGATTCAGCGGTGAAAAATATATAAGGATTCACATGTTTGATTTACAGATCCGTACTTTATTTTTTTGTGGGGCTACGTAATCGGAAAACGAGTCAACGTATTCTTCTCTAATATAACAAGCAAATGTTTTCTCATTCTGTTATTTTTATCGTCATAACGTATTTTTATTGAATCGTCAAAAAAAATAGAACTTGCGAATGCTATAGCAAATATCGCCCAATCAATCATATTAGGTTACTGTTGCACTTTGGGAAAAACAAGAGGAAGCTCTCGAAAATAAGGAAATAATTCTCTTATCATTAATTCTTCTTCCCTATTTAAATGATTACCGTGTATCGAGTTATAAACAAAAATATGCTTAGTATCAAAATAAATACGTATCCACTGAGCAGAAGAGTGAATTACTTGTAAATTATGTTCATCAGAAGGAACTGGAGTAACGCGAGTTCGTGGTTGTCGATTTTGAAGGAGATTTAAAACCGACAATGTATCTCTGGGTTTAAAATTTGAAAATTTTGATAGCATTTCGTGAAAAAATCTTAGTCTCATCAGACAGCCACTCGTTATTAAGTATTTTAAATCAATCAAGCGTCTATAAATAAGATCTACTTGTAATAGAGCCCGGTAACATTTTGTGTATTAAGACGGTTCCTAAAAGCAAATCGTTTGTCTTTCCCAGCATACATTGTATGATTGTCGGAATCTGTCAATTCTTCTGTACTAACTTTTTCCTTAATAATGTGGTCCTTAATGCCGACCGAAGGTTCTTCTTTGACCTTCCGGAATGCCAGTACCTTCTCATTGCTGGTAAACTTCTTAGGGTGATCTGGAAAATCCGAAGAGCTTGGTAGAACGTGTCATTCAAAACCAAATCCTGGCACTGTACCACTGTTGGAATCTGATTATTCCTCTTTTAAATTCTCTTCTTTAACCAAATAAATAAGGCGACTTGTTTCTCACTCTAAATTGGCGGTGCTAACAACTTCGTAAGTCGTAACCATGACGCTCTTACCTCTACCCTTGTCAGTTACGTCACGTGCTTTTATTTTGGACGTCGCGAGTTTTAAACTCCAAGAAAACGAACTTTTTCTCCTCAATTCTTCTTTTCCCCCATTATATTTACAGTTTTATTTCATTTCTTATATTTCCCCGATAGTTTTCGACGATAAGTGATAACAAATTTTTGATTCTATTGACACATGATATGATTGACATGAGGCTGTAGAGGTTAGGACCTGACACATAGGCTATATGGCACGGAACGTCGATTTAGGGAACAATATTAGGCACAGGAACCGATATACATCCATACCTCCTGGCCCTTCTGCTATCCTGGTACCCGAAATCCGATTTTCAGAAAAGAAACATCAGTGTAATTCAAACGGAACTAGAACGGCGTCTTAATAACCAGAATACTGAAAATATTGACGAGAAATCAGATGACGAAAAGTTTATGACAAAAAAAAATAATGAAAAATGAATCCTTTTGAGGAGTATAAAGATTCAACGTCAAGCTTATCACATAAGCTTTATAAATATGCCACATTTCTTTGAAAACAAAGTGTAATAATGGTAAAATCGCGAAATGAAAAAAATCACCAACACCCAAAACACGATTTCAAAGTATAAGTATAGTAGCAGCGGTGTGACGTCATACTAGCCACGACCACGCTACCGCGTGGCCTGATGGTACCAATAAAAAAAATCGCGTAAAGTATTCGTGGATAACTGCTCTTTCAAACACTTGCTCTATTTCGAGCACTCCGACTACGCCGTCGTGCTCGAAAACTCGCGCGTGTTTGAAAAAGCTCAATATCAACTCATACTTTAATATACTTAATTAAAACTTGATTTAAATTTCATTTAAACTATATCGGATTGAAAGTGTATTCTGTTTAATAATAGAATAGTACATTTTACATTAATAGGTGCGTCATTAGATGCTTTCAGATCGGAACGCGTACGAGAAAATTAGCAAGAGAAAAAGAAGATAGAGTAACAAATTTTATAGACAGGATAAACAGGCACACATACAGAATCCAAAACTACATAAATGAGATATTTGTGAATACTGTGAATAAATCGGTTTAATAAAAACGGAGTCTGGCACTCCGGGAGTAACCGATTTGGGGAAGCTAGCTTTATTGACACACGTTTTAGAGAGATGTGGAAGGAGAATAATAAAAGGGAACTATTTGAAAATATTCGTACAAATCGATAAATACGATTTGAAAATGGGTATTTCTAAAAGTATACCTAGTTAAATTCACTGTTAATGAATGCTTCTACACGACTTACTTTTCTTTTGCGCTCTTAGTATTGAACATAAGAATTTTGTAGGCGACTAATGAACAAATTTAAAATTTACGCAACAATGTTCTGAATAAAGTTACTACTTAATCATAGTCAAATAGAGATTAAGAGTAAGAATGAACATTCACCTTATATACTAGTAAACAATTGCAAGTCTCAAATTATCCTGAATCATTTATGGTTTCAATTTTTTTTTATTGTCTCATCGTCGTCACTGCTTGATTAACGCGTGATTTTAATCGCTAATAAATAATTGCACCGATCTAACAATAACGCCACATATTCAATAACTAATTGTATCAGAAATTTAATAAATACCTACTGTCTGAAACAAATATGTATTAAAAATATAGTTATAAGTACAATCAACAAAAATGCTAACACATGTATTTGAAGGTAGGTAGG
This sequence comes from Cryptocephalus moraei, assembly GCA_946251905.1. NCBI lineage: Eukaryota > Metazoa > Arthropoda > Insecta > Coleoptera > Chrysomelidae > Cryptocephalus > Cryptocephalus moraei. The sequence goes on along the minus strand of OX276463.1, from coordinate 24,406,796 downwards.
ATCAAAAATATGTTTATTTTATTATCCCTGAGAGAGACAAATGAACGCACACACACAACCACACATCCAATGACCGCACATCCACCCACCCACCCTGTCACGTAATCACTCACTCAATCAATTACCTTTTCATTAAATCACATTAAATCATTAAATTTTAAATATCCAGATTGAAATTATAGACCAAAACTACTTTCTTCTCCAAAAAAAAAGACTTTTTAAGGATGTTTTAGTAATTCTTTTGAATGTGTAAAGGTAATTAAGTGGGTACTATAATGATTCAACTGATGATCAAACAGATTTGTTAACATATGAAAACTAATAATAGATATAGAATGGAAAAAATTTGATATTGGAATTGCTTTTACCCTAAATGCTATTAATATTATTTATACATTAGTTACATTAGTAGAGGTGCGAGAATCATAACAAGTAATGTTTAAGGTAAGTAGGTACTTTAAAATATGCTAAGAATAGTATAACGTATAACCCCGATTTAGGATTATATCTGTGGCATTTAACTTATCACATACCTACATGATAAAAAACATGCTGGCTTTATGGTAAATATTTACGAAAATGTATAACTTGTGTGGAATGTTCTTTACTAAATTCAATCTCTATACTTTACTTCTTTTTTACAGAGACATAAAACATATGGTAAATTTACACATGATAGTCTATTTGTTATGTGTTTTGTTTTTTGACTAAAAAGAATTTTAAACTTTACCAACTTTCTCACTATTTAGATGATTTTGAAGAGTATCGTACGAGTTATGAAGAACGTTTTAAAATTTAGCTTCAAAAATATATGATGCATTTGAAGATGATATATGTAATATAATGGAGAAGCTACCTTTGTTTGATTATTATAGATTAATAATCCAGAAAGCGCTTCCAGCTCTAGAACCTTGCGCCTGCAAAGTGCATACTTTTCATGTTTCTCGTGCAAAACCTGTGATTGCCATGATAATAATGGCATAATAGTAGTAGAAACAGTGCTTTATTCGAAAATTGTTCTGTAATTGTTCTGGACCTCTGCATCAATGATTTGTACGCTAACATATTTCTGTTCTTCTTAGTGCACTAAAAAGGGGTTATTGCATCCATGGATTTACCCCTCTACAGATTGGATTAATGCTGTCTAATATCGTTACCATGTAATAATGTGATACAAAAACGTTTAGAAACACTGACTGAATTTAAAACAAAAGTCGATGATCAATCAACTACATATTGATGCCCACATATCATTTAAAGAAGAAAAATAAATTCAGAAACATGATGTTTTAATTCACGAGTTTAATAACAAATCAAAATGACTGGATATACTAAAATGAAATTTGGTGATAGATCTCTAAAATGCTCGGGTTGGGTATGGCACTTCCAGAAGAAGAAAATGGAATATAAACCAATTGCTAAACAAATGTATCCTTTTCATTACAAAACATTACTTTTCCTTTGCTCCTTTCGCTATTAGTGCATTTTGAACTGAATCGAAAGTACAAATAAAATACTGAAAAGATATACTCGTGGCCTCTTATAATATAAAAGTTTTCGACTTTAAGACCATATCGCAATAAGTCTGGATAAGTCCAGGTAATATCTATTTAGGGTTGGCCTGCTTTAATTACCTCCAAAGATATAACTGATCAAAGTTATATGCTGTTTCCAATTAAACTAAAAGTGCTGTAGCACTGTTTTTCGACAAATAGCTTTATAATCAAATCTAACTTTTTTTCTAAAAAAAGCGTTTGCCAATTACTTTAAGCTGTGCTTTTAAAATTATTTTAGACAAAAATTCGTTGATACCCATTTTGTTTAAAAGCAGAAACGACGCAAGTATGTTTGAAAAATTCCCTAGGCTGTCTTAAATTTATAAGTACATATATATTATATAGACATTCCGACATGTTCCCGGCGCAGTTGTGAATCGCTCTTGATCCCATTGTAAACTGCACAATAGGTGTAAAATCGAACCAAGACAGGTCATGTGGACAAGAACATTTGCTTTAACAATCGAAAGGACATATAAATACGCTATTTGAAGATTCCATAGTAAATGACAGTGTAAGCGTTACAAGAGCACGGTAGGCCAAAACTGTCGGACCACTTTTGTTAAAATTTGGCATATTGCTTTATTGTATCAGAAGATCCCACGGCAGTAAGTATTCAAACTTTCTAAAACACCCTTGTTTTTAATTTTTTTATACACTTAATGCTATTAATGCATCAATAATAATGTAATTGTTGATTATGAAGTATTATAGTAGTATGAATTATTATATTTATATATTTGTAAGATTATAATATAGGTATTATATTTATAATATTTTGGCGGCATTAAAGCCAAATTAACAAACAAATAGAAAAGTCGAAATAGGCTGATTTTAAAATGGATACTGCCTGGAGGTTTTGACACATCTAATACACTGTTTCAGTTGTTCTTTTTCTGAATGGCAGAGTTTTCTTCCATGGATTCTAAATTAATGCTCACCTGCTTTGCTGACCGCTGATTTCTTGTCATGCCACTGCTCAGCGATGTTCATCATCACAGTTTTGAAACTAGGCCGCCCATATCGGTCCTCCGGAGGGAAATAAGTGCCGCCGGCAAGCGGTTCCAGGTCGGGCGTCAGGAATACCGACATCGGCCATCCGCCGCCTCCTAGCGTCGCCTGGATGAACTTCATGTAAAGCTTGTCGACATCTGGCCGCTCCTCCCTATCGACCTTTATATTGACAAAGTGCTCGTTCATTATCTCGGCGACCGAGGGATCCTCAAAGGATTCCTTCTCCATCACGTGGCACCTAAAACACAAAATTATTTATTATTATTGAACGTAAGTACAGTACAAGCTGTCATTAAAGACGTTAAAAAAACTTTCATTTATCCAAAGGGGCACAATTATTATGGAACACTGAACACAACTATTATAGCCGTAAAGGTGCAATTCATTACTCAAATGAAATGATGGGAAATAAATTAGATGAAATGAAGTGACACAAACATAGACAAAGGATCAATGTAAATGTTCTATATACATAATGCTTTTAATCGCTTGTACATATTGTGTAGGAAGTTGAAAATACTTTATATTGTGACAATTGAATGGAGTTTGTTACAAATTAAGAATAAATAAAGGGTGGAATAGTTATAAGTATTTATTCTTTATACTGTTTATTTCTGCTGTTGATTCTAGCAATGTGGAAGTATAGTAGAGCTAATAAAAGCTTGGAAAGGTCGACGAGGTTCTTGAGAAATTTTATATATTGCTATGTCAGGTTGGTGCCACTTTAAAGCTTTCTTTTTATCTTGCCTTATCTGTCTGTCTGTCTGTAATTTCGTGTCACGCTCCATTTTTCCAACTTGGTAATTACTTTTCCGACCCTTTCGCTTTAAACCAGTTTTGAAATTTTTGATGTTATATATATATATATATATATATATATATATATATATATATATATATATATATATACTGCTGAAGTTATCCGATTTCGCAGCCCCGTCCAAAATGGTGTTCCATTTGCAGGAAATGCTGATATGGGTAGTTATTAATAGGGTCATATTAATAGATAACGGATGCATGAATAATCACCATCAATTTCATTGCACTGCAAATGATATGAACCATTATAAGAGCTGTCTCAACAGTTACTTCTTGCAATTCTTACTGTTATCTATTGCATGTACCCCACGTTTTTTACTTTGAATTTTACAGGTATATTAATATCTATTAAAAGTCATTATCACATTTTTTTGGAAAATCATAGGAACTTTTGGATTAACTGTGCCCACCAGTGGATATGGAGTTGAAGGATGGACATTAAAGGAACGGAACATGGCACATTTAGACTCTTTTGAAATGTGGCTATACAGATGATCACTAAGAATATCATGGATAAAGAAAATAGCAAATGTTATGGTATTGGAAAGAATGAATAAAGATCCGGAACCTTTAACCACAATAAAACAATGAAAAGCACCTTATTTTGGACATATTTTCAGAAAAAAAAAAACAAATACAATCTAATCATTGAAGGAAAAATCGCAAGACCAGGCATCAGGTGTAAAAAGTTCTCTTGGCTGCAGAATCTGTGTGAGTGGTTTAATAACAGACAGGCCTAAAAAATTATTCGTTTAGCTCAAGACAGAGAAGAATTTCAGATGATGGGCGCCAAAAGTGGGGAATTAGGGGATGATGGTGTGTCGTTTCAGAAAGAGGCAAAATAGACTATTCGACAGCAATGAATTAGTAATTCAGTAGACTGCTATCATTAACCCTCTAGTATTATTTCATTTATTCATGCTTGACAAAAAGCTGGAATTGCGTTTTTGGAATGGATGCCGCACCCAAAAATGGTTTTCAAGTAGGTCATCAGCATTTAATTAGAAATACATTCCTGTTTGATAATTAACCATGAAAAAAATATATTTGAAAATTTTCAAGCAGCTTCAGGCGTGGGGGGTGACTTGTTGGTTAACAAGGGTAGTTGTAACTTTCGACCAATCCCTTATTGGACAGCAATAATAATTCAGCAATCAAATATGGAGAAAGCTTCATAGCAATATCTTTATTCACTCTCGAGATATAAATTTCGAAGTATTGGAGTTGAATTGTGGAAAAATGGGGGTAGCTGCGTGAATCGGCAGATCGGGCAGATGATCACATGAAGGGCAATAACGTAATTTAAAAATTAAATATTCAAAAAGATATGTCCTGTCGTTCACAAGATATCAATTTTGTTGTATTGCATAGGTTTTAAGGAATGGGCAAGTCGACCATTTGACACAATTAGGTAGCAATTAAATATGCTGCTATGACCACTCCCTCAGCTAAGGCTCTTCCAGCTTAAGGCTTAAACTGGAATACACATTGTTTTTTAGAAACAGCTGGAGCAATAAATCTTTTTTTGCGTAATAAATTAGCAAGAAATTATGAGCTGGCTTATGTAAATACTCCTGCTTAAGGGACATCTATTTATAGATGACTGTGATTATACTGACTAGGGATTTGTTATGTTGTTTTATTTACCCACCTTATATTTGATAAATTTCTAAACTCTAGTAGTCATCTAGGTAGGTATTGTTTTTATTTGTGGCAACTAAATACCTACTGGGATATTTACAAACTGATCTAACACATTATTAAGTAAAAACAATTCAATTTTCCATATTTTTAACTTAAATTTTTAGAATAATCTGTAGGTATTGTATTATGGATCTGTCTGGGGTTATCGATCTGTCTAGAAGTGGGAGAAATTATTTGATAGGTACTTTTTAATCCGTTTTAAAAAGTGGTCTTTAAAAACTCTTTTTTTACTTTAATTCAATTATAATTTTCTCTGGTAGAATTTAATTTAAGATGAGTATAAATTTACCTCAAACATGTTTCAATAACTTCCAAAGATAATAAATTTATTTTTCTTATTTGGATTGGCATCAGATTTGGAGTTAGATACTTATCTCAATTATTATCTAATAAATATACAAAAAATATTATGATTGGCTACTGCAGAATAATCATTTGGCTGAACTAATCTTTTTAACCACAATAAGTATCCAACTTAGATAAAAGGTCAGTGCAGCAAGTTATCAATATTATTGTTATAATTACTTTTAATAATTATAAGTCAATGATGGTCTGTTATCTCAAGACTAAATTAAACCATCTGTGACTTTAATGTTATGGCCATATAAATATAACACAATATTATTTGATTGATAAAATTATCAGCCGACAGTTCAAAGGAAGTTAAAACAATTACGATTTTGAGACAGAGTGAAGTCAGAATTATGATTTTGAGACAGAGTGAAGTCTGAATTAAGCGGATCACACACCGAAGCGGCCGCAATGGCGGCAGCGCAAAGCCGCAAATTTTTAAACGATCAAAACTAAATCTGAAAGTGTACCAGTGACAAGTGGAATATCCAACAGACAAAAAGATTAGCTTGTTCTCCGCCTTGGCTTTATCAAAGGCCTCCTGTCCCCAAGGAAACCAGTCAACAGGATTCGTCGCATGCTGGAGAAGGTATGGAGACTTCTCCAGCGCCAATCTGTTTGTCTTGCCCTCAGTCGTAGTCGACATCCTTTTTGACAAGCAAAGACAGCCGCCTCCTAGGAACCCTGACCTGAAAACGAATATCAGGAGATGAAAGGAAAAAGACATCGAGGCCGGATTATCGGCGTGACTGTTTGTAAATAGACTCTCACCTCGAACTTGTCCCCAAATTGGCAACCTTGTTGTAGTTATTTACAGTGTGAAGAACACTGTTAGAGGGTCTCAGCTCACTGTTCGGTATGGGGATTCTCCTCCGGACGTACTGTAATGCAAACGATCGAGAAATAATCATCCTAAACGGAGTTCTTAGTACATTCTAGTTTATGTAACTTGCGCTTTCACTTTCCGAAAATCAAAAGTTCATCTGTAAACAAACAGACGTTTGCGTTTGACAGTTTGACATTAAATTGTCAGGAGTCAGGACACTAAAAACGAGAAACAGATGCAGAACATGAAACACCAAAAGCAGAAACTTAAAGATACAGCTTGTTCAAAATGTGATGCGGTATATTGTTACAGTAGTTCCGATAAGAAGGGGTTTAGAAGTTTCTTGGAATTCTAACTCATCAGATATCGAACGGGCTGTATTTATGTACTTAGAAATATTTGGTGATAATGATAACATTCGTTTTCACACTGCCGCTATCGTAAATCGCTCTTATATGCATAGATACTTAGCATGAAAATGGCAAATAATATTCGTGTATTATTTTTCATTGTCGACGGAATGTAAATAGTGTCATTTACATTCCTAGGAAAATCAAAAGAGTAAATCAAGTTGATTTATCCCTAGTTACGCATATGTCAGACTGACATATATGTCAGTCAACTTATGTCAGGTCCAAACTAAAACATACATTTCATTTTTTGTGGAATTTTGAGGAAATTTTCAACGGCAGCGTGAAAAATCTAATAAGCCACACGGATTGTATCGACTGTTAACATTCTCGGCAAGTGACAAGCCTTGGCTTCGCCTCGGCTCGTACACCCTTGCCTCGAATGGTAAAACGCCTTTACATTCCTTGTAACTGAAATAACTATTAACAAACTTTATCACAATATATAGCTGGCAACTCTTATTTACAACAAAATTAGGAATAAATGTAGAATTAAAACTCTTTTACGGACAAATTGCGTGCTTTCTGGATTTATCTGGAAAGGTTTGGAAGCTCCGCCCCCTCGCGTGTTCTGTGTTCTGTCATAACATAATATATGTTTTGTGTTTTCCATTCACAGGTATATCTGTGAACGTGATTTTTTATTCACTGTGATTTTAACCTGTGAATGTGAATTCACGGTTTAAATTTAATGCCTTGATCTTGTTAGTCATTTGTTGTCAATAGCGTAAGCGTGCATGCAGTTCACATCATATGGTCGCTATCCTGTGAATGTGAATTCACGGTTTACGTTTACTGTTTCGGGAACGTGTTCGATCTTCGACTGTTCTCCCTCTCCTCTCCGTGATCCGTGACTCGTTCCTTCATATTCACATTCACATTCACGCATTCACGGGCCACGGCATTCACGCTTTATTTTAAAATTGTTCACAGGTCGTGAATGTGATTTTCCGTTAACAGTGAATAATTCACAGGTAGTGATTTTTAGCTCAACTCTAGTGGTTTTACCATCTCTCGGGTCTCGGGTGCTATATTAAAATATCTATAATTTGGGATTGTAAAACTGTTGTTAATTGTAAGTTTTTTAGGAAACATGGCTGCGACGAAAGCGATTATGTCAGCAAATAACCAGTTACTGAAGTTACCAAATCTCAAGTAAATATTAAATAGTATAATCTTCCTAACCTATAAATGTTTATTCCTTTCAGTTTTTTACAAAGAGCCGGGATGTCTCAGTTTCCAACATATTACATCAGGCCAGTCTATAAGAAAGAAGAGCAGAACGAGTTATATAAGAATGGAGAAGCCCAAAAGCTTGTCCACGTCCCGACAAGGCCACCGTTGAATGACCAGAACTGCTCAGTCACTCAAGATGAACTGGCCAAGTAAGCGGTTGAAAACCTACTACAAATATTTATCTGTTTAATTCACAATTGGATAGTCCCAAGGTGTGACAGGACCTTCATAATCTTTTAAGATTGTTACTGAAAACAAAAATACAGAGTACATATATTAAGGTATAAGTGGATATTAAGGTCTTTAAAACACGCGCGCCGAAGTGCTTGAAATAGAGAAAGTGTTTTTTTTTTAATCACCAGTACCCTATTTTTTATTGGTACCTATACTTTGAAATCATAAATACTGATATTAATGTTACAAAAACTGGGAATAAGAACTTATATAAAATGGTAATATTAGTGATGTGACATCATTATACCTTTGTTGTCATGGAAACGAAATTAATTTGCAATGTATCAGTTAAATTTAATTTTTGTTACTGGTTGTATTTTGCTTAAAAATAAGTAATAGCATTGATTACTTATATAGCAAAGCAGAATCATGGTTAATACAGCACAAATCGGAATACGCACATAAAAGCAATATTATGCGAGAAGTATATCAAATGGAAAAAACATCTACTATATCTATTGCATCAATTACAAATGGACATAAAACAGGCAAATTGCAGAACAGCTCAAAAATGTAACAAAGTAAAATACTAGTAGGGGTATTTTTGTAAGTGTAAATTATTTTTAATTCTGATGGGTCAGATGGGTAGATTTCAGTATAAATACTCAAAAGTCGTTTCCGTAACTTTACATACTTAAGAGCAGTGGATTAAGTTATATGGCGTATTATGGTCAGCCAATCAAAATTAGTTATTTAAGGACTTTTATTTAACCAGGACTAATTTAGGACTTTTATAACTATTTGGCACAAGTATAAGCGTTTTGGCGGTTCTTTATTTCTCAAATTTCATTGTTTTATTTTATCGAAAATACCACTATTAAAAATATTTGGATACATGTAGGTGGCTTAATATACAACAAACCTTTAAACGTGATTTCCCGAATGTAGTCAAAACCCTATTGTGTGTGCTAAGCATCCCTTCTTCAAGGCTTGTTTTATTTATTTTTACATTTTTTTAAATGCCTTTCTGTGAATTACTAATCACTATATGTAATATTGTTCTTTGGATATAGAAATACACCACTTGAATGTACTGCATTATTTATTCTTTTTAGCAAATTAATAAATTACTGTATGAAAGATGGGAAAAAGGTGTTAGCAAGGAGTTTAGTCGACAAAGCCTTTGAGTATGTAAAACGACTGCAGCTTGAAAAGTATCACAAATGTAAAACAGAAGAAGAAAAAAACAGGATTGAACTGAACCCCAAAGTGGTCTTGCAGAAGGCAGTAGAGAATGGCAAACCTTTGTTGGAATTGACTGGAATCAAACGAGGAGGTGTTAAGTATCAAGTAAGCGTTAAAAAAACCTTTCTGCTTATAGTTTAAACCGCTTTACATTTCGCCATAGGTTCCGGTACCTCTAACTGAGAACAGGGCTCGATTCCTCTCTATGAATTGGCTTGTCGAAGCAGCCAATGAGAAGGACAGCTATGTTCGTTTCTACCTCCAGCTCGCCAGAGAGATAATAGATGCCTCCAATAACACTGGAAAAGTTGTTAGGAGGAAAACTGAACTACACAAGCAATGTGAAGCAAACAAAGCCTATGCTCACTATCGTTGGGGATAAAATTGAAGCGTTTTATTGTCATTACTAATAAACAGTGTAATTTATAGTATATGTTTTATTCTGTCACTATCTAAGATTATACCATGATGCAAGTTCAACTTCCATGTTTCTTTAGTCGAGATTCTCTTCAGAGTATGGTAAAAATTGTCAAAGGGTGTACTTGGTGAATCATGTACTGGCACAAGATCATTCGAAGGTATCTCTCTATCTTTTCGACGTCCCCAGAAATCGATATATGCAATTCTTGTCGTAGATGTCTCTTCATTGAAATAAATGAAACCCACAAAGTTGTTCGTGAAGTAACCGATGGGGTACAGCAAACAACATCCAGTCACACCTACAACAATAATATTAATGAACTAGACCCTCAAAAAAGTAGAAGCATACCAAAAGTTGCAGTTGCTTGAAATATATCCCAATTAATTACTTCGACCAACTTTAACAAAGTGGCACCAGGAAGACATGTGGCTGTTAAAAACGTTTGGTATAATTTCAGGCGATTGATAACAGAAAGAATGCGGATGTGAGGAAATTTATACACAGGGACATAACCTCCCAACTGCTTGTTCATCGAACTATATTTGAACCAGGTACGTGCATCGATAGCGAGAAGATACTTCGAGGTGCTTTTTTTAAGATGATGTAGCATTTTCTGTAGTCGTTTTATATGATTTCAAAAAAAGTAAAACAAATGTCCACGAAGAAACATAGAAATGTCGACAAATACAGGGAGGGAGACAAAATCATAGATCAGTGATCATCCATATATGAGATCACCCTAGGTCCTAGGTTGTCTTGTCTTGTCTTATTAAGTTAACGTCTCTTTTTCGCTGCTGTGGCCAATTTACACGGGATCACCCTAGTCCCTAGGTTAGATTAGGTAAAGTCACTAGATAATCTAGATCTAGATATACAATATACAAAGTACCGCAATCGTCCGCCATATTGGTTCGGTTTGTGGTGGGGGAAATAGCGCGTTATTCAAGTATGCGAACTTGAATAATTCTTGAAGGGGTGAAGTGAATGAATGGAAAAGTTACGTAGGTGATATTTCTTACAAAAATTAAATTGTTATAAATGAAGGTTATGTTGGCCTATTTTATGAAACTGCCAAAAGCACTCCGTGATTATCATTACTAATAAATGATTTGTAATATTATTCTATTATTACCAGTACTTACAATGAAAACTTGAAAGCTAAATATATGAAAATTTGTTGCATTCTCCTTCATCTACCCATTTTTTCAATTTAAAGAAAAAAAACAAGTGATAAAAGTAACTAAAATTGAAATAGAGTAGGTAATATGCTTAGGTAGACAGAATCAAAAACAGTAAAGAATTAACACTATTTTTTTTAAATGTGAGTGAGTACAATAGAAACATGTTCATAACATATTTTTCTGTTTACTGGAACAAACCTATCATTTTCTTACTTGCCTATATTCAAAAGAATTTGCAAAGTTATACCCTAAACACTGTCAAATAAAACCAAGTGTATGCGTTACAAATATATATTATTCAATAATGCACGCATGATAATACTACGGCTACTTTGAACATCCGTATTCGTATTATTTGTACCAATGTTTTTTAATAAAAAATATAAACGGCTCCTTAGAAATATCTTAACTAATTTGTTACAAATATTGTGGCAATTTAAAATATGTTTAGGAGCTGGAAATTGTTTATGTATTGTATTTAAAATATCACAAAGATTTTACAACAACACCACACCATTTTTATAAGCAAATCCCAATCGAAAAATAAAAAATTTCGCCTTTATTAGAAAATACCGCGTTACCACACACCACGCGTTACCTCCTGGAAAAATGATGTTATGATGTCATTTGTCAATAATTGTCACAAATTCGACAACTGTTTAGTGTAGAAAATAAAATTCCTACTAAAATCCCTAAAAATAGTCGCCATTTTGGTTCGGAATGATTCTATCTCTCTCTTACACGTGGGGTCAATGGATTGCGGTACTTTGTATATCTAGTGACTTTAAGGGTGCGTTCGGGGAGCACGCTATCGCGCTAGGGAACGCAATGCTATTCGGACTGTTCGGGGAGGTTGAATTAGCGTTGGCACCACCGAGCTCCATGAACAGTTTCCGAGCCTTCCGTGCTCTACCTGTTTGAAAATAGCGTTTCATAGCGTAAATGATGACGTGGTTGTCAAAAATAATGACGTCACGCAAGCGCTTCATAGCGCTAGAAATATGCTCTGCGAACGAACAGTGGTGCCAAATAGCGCAAATAGCGTGCTCCCCGAACGCACCCTAACCCCCAAATGCACCGTTTATAGATTTGAACGCGATCGATCAAGCGGGATTAGGTTTGAGGATTAGATTCTTTATGCACCGTGTTTAGATTTAGCGATCCTTCGAGCAAGCCTAAAATAATTTGGCAACATTGCATGTTGGTTGGCACAGTTGGTTAGAGAGAGTCATAGAATCCATAGAACAATATAGGTATATAGGAATGTAGTATTCTATGTGGTGGCGTTGACGTTGACGAAAGGCACCTATGAGAAGCGCTTTTTTCAAAACTTTGTTGTTAGTTGTGTTAATCTTAATTGACCATGTGCTAGAGGCTCAGATTTAAAATTAATTTGCAGTGAACTTATTGGGGGTTTTGCAAAGATCTGTAGGGATTCTCTAGAGGTGTAACAGTTGTAACACAAATAATTACCTATTCTGAAAAACAATAGCTTCCATCAGCATTGAAATCAGAGTACAGATATATTTATACAGATTACAAGGCACAGAAGCAGTATTTGAAACATGCAGCCAATACAGCCTTAACAAAAAACGTAAATAGTACTAGGAAGAGTTTACCTCAAATGCTGGCCTATCTATTTTCACAAACTTTGTTATTTTACTACTCTGTTAACAATATATTATGCAGGTAAGGTACTTTTGGTATATACCACAGATATATAAATCGAACGTATTAACCGAAATCACCAAAAGCAAAACAAATTTAAAGAACACAATTTTATTACAGGTTATAATCACGCGCTTAAACCTTCGTTAGACTAGGGATTACTTAGCCAGATTAAACTGCGAAAAATAAGACGGTGCATAAGAAACATGGGACATAAACGAGATTAATAGTATGATCCAGATGAGTACGGTGCATCTGGGCGTAAGATTAGGATTAGGACAAAATTACAAATTAGGCATTCCAACTACCTGTCAAAAATAAATCCAATGTGGGCGTTGTGGTTGTGGGCAAACCATAGAGGGGCAAACACCATAAACACCTTGGTTATGTCCAACGATTATAGACTAACCAGGATCGCTCACTTACATTTGACCAATGTTAGACAGTTTTGTGACGTCACCACCGGTGCTGAAGTGCGTTTCCGTGTTGATCTGTGGATGATGTGATGTGGATATCGTACGTCAATATGGATTACGTAGAGTACGTACGTAAACCGTACAGTTTACAATGATAAATTTTACTGTTTACTACAGTAAAATGAATAAATCTCTATATTCTGTCCAGCACCGGTGGTGACGTCACACAGTTTTTGCCAGGCAGATTCGGCGAACTGGGCAATCCTGGTAGTCTATAATTAAAGTTACTATCTATAATCGTTGGGTTATGTCATCTGTGGCTATTGAACGAAAAGTGTTCCATTTTATGTTTTTGAGGGTGAGTTATAAGTTGTTTTCATATTTTTGAAGTATAGTAGTTTCAATTGGGAAGGAGGGGGGGGGAAGAAATATTCGATTCGAATAGCCCGCTAGTGGCGAAGAAGAGGAGATTAGTTAGAGGGCCACGCATGAGGGCGGCGTTCGCCGCGTCGCCTTTTCACACCATGGCACTTGCAGATCTATAAACCCGTGTAATCTATGAGGCAAAATCCCTAGCAGATCCCTAGACGGTTGTTGGCATTTCTGTCCAATGGGTCAAAAAATGGCGGCCTTCAATAGTCCGCTGTTCGCGCAGGTTGATGAGCGTTCTCCCCCTCTCTATTTCTCTGAGATTTATTCATTTTTCCGTAGTAAACAGTAAGATTTATCATTGTAAACTGTACGGTTTACGTACGTACTCTACACGTAATCCATATTTACGTACGATAACCACATCACGTCATCGACAGATCAACACGTAAACGCACTTCAGCACCGGTGGTGACGTCACAAAACTGTCCAACATTGGTTAAATGTAAGTGAGCAATCCTGGTTAGTCTATAAACGTTGACCTGAGATCTGTGCTGTGACCGTGACCTTTTGTGTTTTATGTTTGGCAAGCCTAATCTGTTTGCATTTTTCTAATAGTTTTTTGTAATACGTAAAGTGCTTGATCGGTTTGCGTACATTAGGTAGGTGCCATGAATAATACGGAAGAAGTGATGACCGCTTGCGACTGGTGCCTGGAAGAAGCACGAGTGCAAACCATCAACGACAAGTTGTGGCGGTTCTGGAAGATAATCAGCACCGAAGTGAGTATGGGGCGCAGTCTACATCACACGTTTGACCTGTGGAATTGTAATAATAACGTATTTGGTCTTGCTGTGCCGCATCACTTATCTAAGCTAAGAGACGTTAATGGATATCTTTCCTTTCAGGATCCTTTTATGACATCTCACAAGAATATCTGCGACAAATGTAGATCACGCTACGAGAGATTCTCGATTTACATCGAGAGGTGTAGGATCAACGCGTCCAAAGTAGATGAGCTTCTATCGATGGGACAGGTCAAAGACGAACCTCCCATTGACATCGAGTATCCTCCCTTAATTAAAACAGAAATTTCAAACGAAGTAGATTCAAATTCCTTTCGTCCTGCAGTGTCGAGTGGAGTTTTCATTGAACGACAAATGCTAGCGGGCTGCTCAAATTCTCTTATGAAGAGCAACGATTCCACGAACCGGTGTGAAGATAGCGTACTTTCTCGGCGTACAATTTAGCCGAGGACGCACGAGCGGTCAGTAGCGCACCGAGACGAAATGTACAGGGGGAAAATCAATTAAGGTGTTGTTCTAACCATTAAACGTTTACGATTAAACATTTATCGTCTGATTTCGATCAATTAACCACAAATTGATTTTAAGTACTGAATTTAAACAAATATAATGTGTATTATGAGGAAAATATATGGCCGCAGAACTGGTTGCCTAAGACGCTCTCGGGTTTCGAATTTAAACATTTAACTCGAAGTATTCCACAAAAGTCAATTTTGTGGACGTTTCGCATATATTCGAAATATTGTATACAAATGGATTCTCCATAAAGTAATTATTAGTTAAAAGATCGTTCATCAGTTCGACATTGCATCCCCGTCGACCACTCGGTTTTAATTTTTTTTCAAACTGTTCCGCTGCATGGATTTTCTTTAAATTTCGGTCACATGCCTAGAATTGAATAGCGAATCGATCGACCATAGTCCGATTAGTCGCTGATAGTCATCCTGAGCCGCTAATAGTCAGCGTACTTTTTGTACCTGACGTCCACCGCTCGTTTTTATTTTTTTTCAAACTGTTCCGCTGCATGGATTTTCCTTAAATTTTGGTCACATGTGTAGAATTGAATAGCGAATCGATCGACCATAGTCCGATTAGTCGCTGATAGTCATCCTGAGCCGCTAATAGTCAGCGTACTTTTTGTACCTGACGTCCACCGCTCGTTTTTATTTTTTTTCAAACTGTTCCGCTGCATGGATTTTCCTTAAATTTTGGTCACATGTGTAGAATTGAATAGCGAATCGATCGACCATAGTCCGATTAGTCGCTGATAGTCATCCTGAGCCGCTAATAGTCAGCGTACTTTTTGTACCTGACGTCCACCGCTCGTTTTTATTTTTTTTCAAACTGTTCCGCTGCATGGATTTTCCTTAAATTTTGGTCACATGTGTAGAATTGAATAGCGAATCGATCGACCATAGTCCGATTAGTCGCTGATAGTCATCCTGAGCCGCTAATAGTCAGCGTACTTTTTGTACCTGACGTCCACCGCTCGTTTTTATTTTTTTTCAAACTGTTCCGCTGCATGGATTTTCCTTAAATTTTGGTCACATGTGTAGAATTGAATAGCGAATCGATCGACCATAGTCCGATTAGTCGCTGATAGTGATCCTGAGCCGCTAAGAGTCAGCGTACTTTTTGTACCTGACGTCCACCGCTCGTTTTTATTTTTTTTCAAACTGTTCCGCTGCATGGATTTTCCTTAAATTTCGGTCACATGTGTAGAATTGAATAGCGAATCGATCGACCATAGTCCGATTAGTCGCTGATAGTCATCCTGAGCCGCTAATAGTCAGCGTACTTTTTGTACCTGACGTCCACCGCTCGTTTTTATTTTTTTTCAAACTGTTCCGCTGCATGGATTTTCCTTAAATTTTGGTCACATGTGTAGAATTGAATAGCGAATCGATCGACCATAGTCCGATTAGTCGCTGATAGTCATCCTGAGCCGCTAATAGTCAGCGTACTTTTTGTACCTGACGTCCACCGCTCGTTTTTATTTTTTTTCAAACTGTTCCGCTGCATGGATTTTCCTTAAATTTTGGTCACATGTGTAGAATTGAATAGCGAATCGATCGACCATAGTCCGATTAGTCGCTGATAGTCATCCTGAGCCGCTAATAGTCAGCGTACTTTTTGTACCTGACGTCCACCGCTCGTTTTTATTTTTTTTCAAACTGTTCCGCTGCATGGATTTTCCTTAAATTTTGGTCACATGTGTAGAATTGAATAGCGAATCGATCGACCATAGTCCGATTAGTCGCTGATAGTGATCCTGAGCCGCTAAGAGTCAGCGTACTTTTTGTACCTGACGTCCACCGCTCGTTTTTATTTTTTTTCAAACTGTTCCGCTGCATGGATTTTCTTTAAATTTCGGTCACATGTGTAGAATTGAATAGCGAATCGATCGACCATAGTCCGATTAGTCGCTGATAGTGATCCTGAGCCGCTAAGAGTCAGCGTACTTTTTGTACCTGACGTCCACCGCTCGTTTTTATTTTTTTTCAAACTGTTCCGCTGCATGGATTTTCCTTAAATTTCGGTCACATGTGTAGAATTGAATAGCGAATCGATCGACCATAGTCCGATTAGTCGCTGATAGTGATCCTGAGCCGCTAAGAGTCAGCGTACTTTTTGTACCTGACGTCCACCGCTCGTTTTTATTTTTTTTCAAACTGTTCCGCTGCATGGATTTTCCTTAAATTTCGGTCACATGTGTAGAATTGAATAGCGAATCGATCGACCATAGTCCGATTAGTCGCTGATAGTGATCCTGAGCCGCTAAGAGTCAGCGTACTTTTTGTATCCGACCAAACTTCGACGTCGACGGCTCGTTTTTATTTTTTTTCAAACTGTTCCATGGATTTTCTTTAAATTTCGGTCAAATGTGTGGAATTGAATAGCGAATCGAATGAGCATAGTCTGATTACTTGCTGATGGTGATCCTGAGCCGCTAAGAGTCAGCGTACTTTTTGTACCTGACGTCCACCGCTCGTTTTTATTTTTTTTTCAAACTGTTCCGCTGCATGGATTTTCCTTAAATTTCGGTCACATGTGTAGAATTGAATAGCGAATCGATCGACCATAGTCCGATTAGTCGCTGATAGTCATCCTGAGCCGCTAATAGTCAGCGTACTTTTTGTACCTGACGTCCACCGCTCGTTTTTATTTTTTTTCAAACTGTTCCGCTGCATGGATTTTCCTTAAATTTTGGTCACATGTGTAGAATTGAATAGCGAATCGATCGACCATAGTCCGATTAGTCGCTGATAGTCATCCTGAGCCGCTAATAGTCAGCGTACTTTTTGTACCTGACGTCCACCGCTCGTTTTTATTTTTTTTCAAACTGTTCCGCTGCATGGATTTTCCTTAAATTTTGGTCACATGTGTAGAATTGAATAGCGAATCGATCGACCATAGTCCGATTAGTCGCTGATAGTCATCCTGAGCCGCTAATAGTCAGCGTACTTTTTGTACCTGACGTCCACCGCTCGTTTTTATTTTTTTTCAAACTGTTCCGCTGCATGGATTTTCCTTAAATTTTGGTCACATGTGTAGAATTGAATAGCGAATCGATCGACCATAGTCCGATTAGTCGCTGATAGTGATCCTGAGCCGCTAAGAGTCAGCGTACTTTTTGTACCTGACGTCCACCGCTCGTTTTTATTTTTTTTCAAACTGTTCCGCTGCATGGATTTTCTTTAAATTTCGGTCACATGTGTAGAATTGAATAGCGAATCGATCGACCATAGTCCGATTAGTCGCTGATAGTGATCCTGAGCCGCTAAGAGTCAGCGTACTTTTTGTACCTGACGTCCACCGCTCGTTTTTATTTTTTTTCAAACTGTTCCGCTGCATGGATTTTCCTTAAATTTCGGTCACATGTGTAGAATTGAATAGCGAATCGATCGACCATAGTCCGATTAGTCGCTGATAGTGATCCTGAGCCGCTAAGAGTCAGCGTACCTTTTGTACCTGACGTCCACCGCTCGTTTTTATTTTTTTTCAAACTGTTCCGCTGCATGGATTTTCCTTAAATTTCGGTCACATGTGTAGAATTGAATAGCGAATCGATCGACCATAGTCCGATTAGTCGCTGATAGTGATCCTGAGCCGCTAAGAGTCAGCGTACTTTTTGTATCCGACCAAACTTCGACGTCGACGGCTCGTTTTTATTTTTTTTCAAACTGTTCCATGGATTTTCTTTAAATTTCGGTCAAATGTGTGGAATTGAATAGCGAATCGAATGAGCATAGTCTGATTACTTGCTGATGGTGATCCTGAGCCGCTAAGAGTCAGCGTACTTTTTGTACCTGACGTCCACCGCTCGTTTTTATTTTTTTTCAAACTGTTCCGCTGCATGGATTTTCCTTAAATTTCGGTCACATGTGTAGAATTGAATAGCGAATCGATCGACCATAGTCCGATTAGTCGCTGATAGTGATCCTGAGCCGCTAAGAGTCAGCGTACTTTTTGTACCTGACGTCCACCGCTCGTTTTTATTTTTTTTTCAAACTGTTCCGCTGCATGGATTTTCTTTAAATTTCGGTCACATGTGTAGAATTGAATAGCGAATCGATCGACCATAGTCCGATTAGTCGCTGATAGTGATCCTGAGCCGCTAAGAGTCAGCGTACTTTTTGTACCTGACGTCCACCGCTCGTTTTTATTTTTTTTTCAAACTGTTCCGCTGCATGGATTTTCCTTAAATTTCGGTCACATGTGTAGAATTGAATAGCGAATCGATCGACCATAGTCCGATTAGTCGCTGATAGTGATCCTGAGCCGCTAAGAGTCAGCGTACTTTTTGTACCTGACGTCCACCGCTCGTTTTTATTTTTTTTTTCAAACTGTTCCGCTGCATGGATTTTCCTTAAATTTCGGTCACATGTGTAGAATTGAATAGCGAATCGATCGACCATAGTCCGATTAGTCGCTGATAGTGATCCTGAGCCGCTAAGAGTCAGCGTACTTTTTGTACCTGACGTCCACCGCTCGTTTTTATTTTTTTTCAAACTGTTCCGCTGCATGGATTTTCCTTAAATTTTGGTCACATGTGTAGAATTGAATAGCGAATCGATCGACCATAGTCCGATTAGTCGCTGATAGTGATCCTGAGCCGCTAAGAGTCAGCGTACTTTTTGTACCTGACGTCCACCGCTCGTTTTTATTTTTTTTTCAAACTGTTCCGCTGCATGGATTTTCCTTAAATTTCGGTCACATGTGTAGAATTGAATAGCGAATCGATCGACCATAGTCCGATTAGTCGCTGATAGTGATCCTGAGCCGCTAAGAGTCAGCGTACTTTTTGTACCTGACGTCCACCGCTCGTTTTTATTTTTTTTTTCAAACTGTTCCGCTGCATGGATTTTCCTTAAATTTCGGTCACATGTGTAGAATTGAATAGCGAATCGATCGACCATAGTCCGATTAGTCGCTGATAGTGATCCTGAGCCGCTAAGAGTCAGCGTACTTTTTGTACCTGACGTCCACCGCTCGTTTTTATATTTTTTCAAACTGTTCCTCTACATGGATTTTCCTTAAATTTTGGTCACATGTGTAGAATTGAATAGCGAATCGATCGACCATAGTCCGATTAGTCGCTGATAGTGATCCTGAGCCGCTAAGAGTCAGCGTACTTTTTGTACCTGACGTCCACCGCTCGTTTTTATTTTTTTTTCAAACTGTTCCGCTGCATGGATTTTCCTTAAATTTCGGTCACATGTGTAGAATTGAATAGCGAATCGATCGACCATAGTCCGATTAGTCGCTGATAGTCATCCTGAGCCGCTAATAGTCAGCGTACTTTTTGTACCTGACGTCCACCGCTCGTTTTTATTTTTTTTTCAAACTGTTCCGCTGCATGGATTTTCCTTAAATTTCGGTCACATGTGTAGAATTGAATAGCGAATCGATCGACCATAGTCCGATTAGTCGCTGATAGTGATCCTGAGCCGCTAAGAGTCAGCGTACTTTTTGTACCTGACGTCCACCGCTCGTTTTTATTTTTTTTTCAAACTGTTCCGCTGCATGGATTTTCCTTAAATTTCGGTCACATGTGTAGAATTGAATAGCGAATCGATCGACCATAGTCCGATTAGTCGCTGATAGTGATCCTGAGCCGCTAAGAGTCAGCGTACTTTTTGTACCTGACGTCCACCGCTCGTTTTTATTTTTTTTCAAACTGTTCCGCTGCATGGATTTTCCTTAAATTTTGGTCACATGTGTAGAATTGAATAGCGAATCGATCGACCATAGTCCGATTAGTCGCTGATAGTGATCCTGAGCCGCTAAGAGTCAGCGTACTTTTTGTACCTGACGTCCACCGCTCGTTTTTATTTTTTTTTCAAACTGTTCCGCTGCATGGATTTTCCTTAAATTTCGGTCACATGTGTAGAATTGAATAGCGAATCGATCGACCATAGTCCGATTAGTCGCTGATAGTGATCCTGAGCCGCTAAGAGTCAGCGTACTTTTTGTACCTGACGTCCACCGCTCGTTTTTATTTTTTTTTCAAACTGTTCCGCTGCATGGATTTTCCTTAAATTTCGGTCACATGTGTAGAATTGAATAGCGAATCGATCGACCATAGTCCGATTAGTCGCTGATAGTGATCCTGAGCCGCTAAGAGTCAGCGTACTTTTTGTACCTGACGTCCACCGCTCGTTTTTATTTTTTTTTCAAACTGTTCCGCTGCATGGATTTTCCTTAAATTTCGGTCACATATGTAGAATTGAATAGCGAATCGATCGACCATAGTCCGATTAGTCGCTGATAGTGATCCTGAGCCGCTAAGAGTCAGCGTACTTTTTGTACCTGACGTCCACCGCTCGTTTTTATTTTTTTTTCAAACTGTTCCGCTGCATGGATTTTCCTTAAATTTCGGTCACATGTGTAGAATTGAATAGCGAATCGATCGACCATAGTCCGATTAGTCGCTGATAGTGATCCTGAGCCGCTAAGAGTCAGCGTACTTTTTGTACCTGACGTCCACCGCTCGTTTTTATTTTTTTTCAAACTGTTCCGCTGCATGGATTTTCCTTAAATTTTGGTCACATGTGTAGAATTGAATAGCGAATCGATCGACCATAGTCCGATTAGTCGCTGATAGTGATCCTGAGCCGCTAAGAGTCAGCGTACTTTTTGTACCTGACGTCCACCGCTCGTTTTTATTTTTTTTCAAACTGTTCCGCTGCATGGATTTTCCTTAAATTTTGGTCACATGTGTAGAATTGAATAGCGAATCGATCGACCATAGTCCGATTAGTCGCTGATAGTGATCCTGAGCCGCTAAGAGTCAGCGTACTTTTTGTACCTGACGTCCACCGCTCGTTTTTATTTTTTTTTCAAACTGTTCCGCTGCATGGATTTTCCTTAAATTTCGGTCACATGTGTAGAATTGAATAGCGAATCGATCGACCATAGTCCGATTAGTCGCTGATAGTGATCCTGAGCCGCTAAGAGTCAGCGTACTTTTTGTACCTGACGTCCACCGCTCGTTTTTATTTTTTTTTCAAACTGTTCCGCTGCATGGATTTTCCTTAAATTTCGGTCACATGTGTAGAATTGAATAGCGAATCGATCGACCATAGTCCGATTAGTCGCTGATAGTGATCCTGAGCCGCTAAGAGTCAGCGTACTTTTTGTACCTGACGTCCACCGCTCGTTTTTATTTTTTTTTCAAACTGTTCCGCTGCATGGATTTTCCTTAAATTTCGGTCACATGTGTAGAATTGAATAGCGAATCGATCGACCATAGTCCGATTAGTCGCTGATAGTGATCCTGAGCCGCTAAGAGTCAGCGTACTTTTTGTACCTGACGTCCACCGCTCGTTTTTATTTTTTTTTCAAACTGTTCCGCTGCATGGATTTTCCTTAAATTTCGGTCACATGTGTAGAATTGAATAGCGAATCGATCGACCATAGTCCGATTAGTCGCTGATAGTGATCCTGAGCCGCTAAGAGTCAGCGTACTTTTTGTACCTGACGTCCACCGCTCGTTTTTATTTTTTTTTCAAACTGTTCCGCTGCATGGATTTTCCTTAAATTTCGGTCACATGTGTAGAATTGAATAGCGAATCGATCGACCATAGTCCGATTAGTCGCTGATAGTGATCCTGAGCCGCTAAGAGTCAGCGTACTTTTTGTACCTGACGTCCACCGCTCGTTTTTATTTTTTTTTCAAACTGTTCCGCTGCATGGATTTTCCTTAAATTTCGGTCACATGTGTAGAATTGAATAGCGAATCGATCGACCATAGTCCGATTAGTCGCTGATAGTGATCCTGAGCCGCTAAGAGTCAGCGTACTTTTTGTACCTGACGTCCACCGCTCGTTTTTATTTTTTTTTTCAAACTGTTCCGCTGCATGGATTTTCCTTAAATTTCGGTCACATGTGTAGAATTGAATAGCGAATCGATCGACCATAGTCCGATTAGTCGCTGATAGTGATCCTGAGCCGCTAAGAGTCAGCGTACTTTTTGTACCTGACGTCCACCGCTCGTTTTTATTTTTTTTCAAACTGTTCCGCTGCATGGATTTTCCTTAAATTTTGGTCACATGTGTAGAATTGAATAGCGAATCGATCGACCATAGTCCGATTAGTCGCTGATAGTGATCCTGAGCCGCTAAGAGTCAGCGTACTTTTTGTACCTGACGTCCACCGCTCGTTTTTATTTTTTTTTCAAACTGTTCCGCTGCATGGATTTTCCTTAAATTTCGGTCACATGTGTAGAATTGAATAGCGAATCGATCGACCATAGTCCGATTAGTCGCTGATAGTGATCCTGAGCCGCTAAGAGTCAGCGTACTTTTTGTACCTGACGTCCACCGCTCGTTTTTATTTTTTTTCAAACTGTTCCGCTGCATGGATTTTCCTTAAATTTTGGTCACATGTGTAGAATTGAATAGCGAATCGATCGACCATAGTCCGATTAGTCGCTGATAGTGATCCTGAGCCGCTAAGAGTCAGCGTACTTTTTGTACCTGACGTCCACCGCTCGTTTTTATTTTTTTTTCAAACTGTTCCGCTGCATGGATTTTCCTTAAATTTCGGTCACATGTGTAGAATTGAATAGCGAATCGATCGACCATAGTCCGATTAGTCGCTGATAGTGATCCTGAGCCGCTAAGAGTCAGCGTACTTTTTGTACCTGACGTCCACCGCTCGTTTTTATTTTTTTTTCAAACTGTTCCGCTGCATGGATTCTCCTTAAATTTCGGTCACATGTGTAGAATTGAATAGCGAATCGATCGACCATAGTCCGATTAGTCGCTGATAGTGATCCTGAGCCGCTAAGAGTCAGCGTACTTTTTGTACCTGACGTCCACCGCTCGTTTTTATTTTTTTTTCAAACTGTTCCGCTGCATGGATTTTCCTTAAATTTCGGTCACATGTGTAGAATTGAATAGCGAATCGATCGACCATAGTCCGATTAGTCGCTGATAGTGATCCTGAGCCGCTAAGAGTCAGCGTACTTTTTGTACCTGACGTCCACCGCTCGTTTTTATTTTTTTTTCAAACTGTTCCGCTGCATGGATTTTCCTTAAATTTCGGTCACATGTGTAGAATTGAATAGCGAATCGATCGACCATAGTCCGATTAGTCGCTGATAGTGATCCTGAGCCGCTAAGAGTCAGCGTACTTTTTGTACCTGACGTCCACCGCTCGTTTTTATTTTTTTTTCAAACTGTTCCGCTGCATGGATTTTCCTTAAATTTCGGTCACATGTGTAGAATTGAATAGCGAATCGATCGACCATAGTCCGATTAGTCGCTGATAGTGATCCTGAGCCGCCAAGAGTCAGCGTACTTTTTGTACCTGACGTCCACCGCTCGTTTTTATTTTTTTTTTCAAACTGTTCCGCTGCATGGATTTTCTTTAAATTTCGGTCACATGTGTAGAATTGAATAGCGAATCGATCGACCATAGTCCGATTAGTCGCTGATAGTCATCCTGAGCCGCTAATAGTCAGCGTACTTTTTGTACCTGACGTCCACCGCTCGTTTTTATTTTTTTTCAAACTGTTCCGCTGCATGGATTTTCCTTAAATTTTGGTCACATGTGTAGAATTAAATAGCGAATCGATCGACCATAGTCCGATTAGTCGCTGATAGTGATCCTGAGCCGCTAAGAGTCAGCGTACTTTTTGTATCCGACCAAACTTCGACGTCGACGGCTCGTTTTTATTTTTTTTCAAACTGTTCCATGGATTTTCTTTAAATTTCGGTCAAATGTGTGGAATTGAATAGCGAATCGAATGAGCATAGTCTGATTACTTGCTGATGGTGATCCTGAGCCGCTAAGAGTCAGTATAATAATTATTAATATTTGCTTGTAACCAAAAATTAATTTTTCAGTGATTTTTGCCATTGTACAACGTAAATATCGCAATTTTTAATTAAGCAATACACTCACTTTAAATAAAATTTCGAAATAACCAAAAAAGAATTGCTCATATTTTTTCGTCCGAGGCTTCGTTTTCAAGCTACGCTTGATTTCTTGAGAAACAATGAGTGATTTTGCAGTTTTCATTTATTTTAACAAACTTCCCGTAATTTTTCGCACGCAGGTTATAGATATTCTGTTTCGACACATTGGTCTGAAGTAATTCCAGAAATAATCAGGTGTACGTGAATAAATAAATTTCTATAGTTACTACCCAGGTTCATTCGATATATGCATATTTTCTTTTTGGCGATGTGCTATTTTAATAGTGTTTTTTTACTGTCAGTATATACAGGGTGTTAGGGGTTTGACTGGCTTTATTTTAACAGGCGATAGTATTCACCAAAATAACCAAAAAAAAACCTTATATAACAGGGGTCCCAAAACCAATCGTTTTCGAGGAAAAAAATGAGCACATTTCAAATTTTAGGGTGTAAAAATTCAGTTTGTAACTCGGAAGCAGTCGGGTGGAGTGGATTAAGCCCAAGACGGTGGTTTTCTAGGGGTTTATTTCAAATCACGGCAGTACAGTCAATGTCAGGGGGGATACACAAACTAAAAGCGTCCGTTGCTTCCTTGGTCCACGCAGGGACTAGGAGAGCAATCTCTTCGCACACGCACTACTCTACGCGCACAGTCACGAAGTCCGAGGGGGTGGCTTCCTTGGTCCGCGCCGGAGACCAGAAGGGCGTACACACGGCACTAGAGTCTTTGAAGGAGTCACTTTCTGGGTCGCTCCGGGGGCTAGGAGGAGTGTCTCGTACGGCACACTGGCTTGGACGGGGCCGCTTCCTTGGTCCGCACCGGGGACTAGAAGAGCGTCTCGTACTCGGAGAGCTGGACGGGGCCGCTTCCTTGGTCCGCACCGGGGACTAGAAGAGCGTCTCGTATTCGGAGAGCTGGACGGGGCCGCTTCCTTGGTCCGCACCGGGGACTAGAAGAGCGTCTCGTATTCAGAGGACTAGACGGGTCCGCTTCCTTGGTCCGCACCGGGGACTAGAAGAGTAGAGGGTTGAGTTCGAAGGAGAACTGCTATTCCGGGAATGCTGCACGTCTTAAATACCTTGCCGAGGGCGCAAACTGGCCGGGGCGCAGATTGGCCTCGCGGCGATTGGTTGAGGCGCACTCTGGCCTTGCGTCGATTGGCGGGGGTGTGTTGTACGGCTGGCTGCCTTGCAGGTATCGAAAGGGGATGTGTATCGGGGCGCGGGCGGTTGTGTGTTGTAAGGCTGGTTGCCTTCAAGGTACCGAAAGGGGATGTGGATCGAGGGCGCGTTACAAGTTTTAATAAAGAATGTAACATAATTTTGTACATGAAATGACCGTAAGATGTATTGTTTGAATGTGTTTGTTTAATTTTTAACAAAACAATTTTTTCTTTAAAGAATAAAAAAAAATGTTTACAATCAATACAACTCGATAAAGTGACCAAGATGTGGTGTGGCAACACCGCGAATTTATCGCACGCGTCGCGAAACATTGATCCCGCACCGCTGTTTACATGTATACGTATCTTTTCTTGTCGGTGTTGCCAAGTTGTACTAAAATGCCTTGATAAAATAACTCGACTTTTCTCGAAAACGGTTGGTTTATAGACCCCCGTTATATAAGTTTTTTTTTTGTTTGTTTTGATGAATACTATCACCTATTAAAATAAAGGCAGTCAAACTCCTAACACCCTGTATATGTCTGCGAAGTCATCGAATGCGAGGCGGGGATATTCCTGGGCTTCCGAAATAATAAATAATAAACCGCTACCTCGCCCTTCTCGCTTACGCCGCAGCAACGTGTCCAATTATACAGTCGTTTTTGTTTATGTTAGGAGAAAATTAAAAATTGTTTATTGTTCGATTGTTGCAACCTCCATAATTAACAAATTAATGACTACTCTTGGAATCGTTACAAAACTCGGTTGTGAAGATAGCCACATCCACAAATTTTGTAGTACGGTAAAATAGGTGCTATTTTTTATTATCAAAATTTGTGATAAAAACGTACCAGGAGAGACTGTTTATTACTAATGAAATGTATCCGATACGAATTACCGCCCTAGCTATCGGTGGGGGGTTGATAGATGGAGTAAATGTACAAAAAATCGAAACAAGAATTATTTAAACCACAATTTAAAAATTATTTATCGGAAAATATTCATTTTTACATCATGTATCCCCCTGAAATAGTTTCAGGTCGAAAATCAGGGGATGCAATGGTCATTCGGGGGATAATACGTTCCATATGGAAAAAAATATTTAAGTATCTAAACCAATTTGTACATCGAAATTTTTTATCTGAAAGCATTCCTTTGTACATAGACTACCCCCCTGAGATAGTTTCAAGTCGAAAATCGGGGGATGCGATAGTCATTCGGGGGTTGATACGAGACTTCAACTCGAAATTTCGTATTCTGACGTATGGAAAAAAATATTTAAGTATCTAAACCAATTTGCACATCGAAAATGTTTGTCTGGAAGCATTCCTTTGTACATAGACTACCCCCCTGAAACAGTTTCAAGTCAAAAATCAGGGGATGCGATTCGGGGGTTCATATGACACTTACCTCGAACCCCTCAATGACAAATGCGTTCCCTAATTTCCGACTTGAAACTATTTCAGGGGGGTAGTCTATGTATAAAGGAATGCTTCCAGATAAAATATTTTTTCCATATGGAACATATTAACCCCCGAATGACCATTGCATCCCCTGATTTTCTACCCGAAATTATTTCAGGGGGATACATGATGTAAAAATGAATATTTTCCGAAAAAAAAATTTCTGTATAAAAATTGGTTAGGGTGGTTTAAATAATTTTTGTTTCGATTTTTTCTACATTTACCCCATCAATCAACCCACAAACGATAGCTAGGGCGGTAAATCGTATCGGATACATTTCAAGTGTAATAAACAGTCTCTCTTAGTACGTTTTTATCACAAATTTTGATACTAAAAAATAGCACGTATTTTACCGTACTACAAAATTTGTGGATGTGGCTATCTTCACACCCGTTAGAAAACCAGATTTTTTTGCAATAACTGTAGGATCATGTGTAGAACCAACCATCAGCACGACGTTGTTGGTTCTTGCACGTAATTCTTTATTTTTCCATTTTGCAATTTGGTTAATAAACAAATCCAAAATCCAAAAAAGCACTCATCCGATAAATGTCAGAACAGTGGTGTTTTTTTTCTGTAATGGAATGGAGGTTATTCAGAACACCAAGGCAAGGGCTTCAAATTGTCCTTGTAATGCAACTGTATTGGTAATGAATGTAGGAAAAAATTCCCCGAGGAAATAATTCCCCAGAAAAAATTTTCCCTAAAATAATTCCCTACAAAAAAAAGTTCCCGGTAAAAAGGCCTCAGAAATGAAGAGAAAAAACAAATTAACGAGGGCGTAACTGTACATTGTGGCTAACTGACGACAGGAATTGTTCCATATTCGTTATGTTTTCTACATATTGAATACATAAAGTTTTTAATTTTTTGTTTGTAATCTACAGCTTGTTTCCTTTTTGTGATGTGGTAGGGACCTAATATTCAATCGTTCAATTTTATTTCTTAGCTTTTAACTAACAGAACAGCTCCACGGTAACTTGAAATCTTTTTCGGCTAAACTAAATAAATTAATGTACGACGAAGGGTAGCAATTTCTTCATACCTCTTTTTCTTAAACTTTTCAATTATCGGAACTATCCCCATTTGTGTTGGGAATTCCCAAATGTCCCATCTGTACTTTTGTTGCGAGCTTCAGGTAAAACCCTTAAATAACAGATACACACGATTTTAAATCCTCGTTGAGGGCTTATGGACACATTAAACATCATACCCAGGATAATTTGCTATTCTACGAAAATAGCGCAAACTGCGGTTTAACGAGATGATAATTGCATTTTGGGTCAGTGAAATAAATTTGTAGTACTTACTATTACTATCTTACCTTTATCGAATTGTCAATGTTCGGTTAATCGAATAAATGTAGCATTATTGACCGGGATCTACAAATGACTTCGTATTATCGAATTGTCACTGGTTTACATAATATGTGGAATTTTTTACGAGAGAATTATTTTCAGGAGGATTTTTTTCCTGGGGAATTTCTTCCGGGGAATGTTTTCCCCACTCCAAGCAGCAAACTAAAGACGCGCAAATACTCTTTGTTTATAGTGCTCTCCGTTAAACAAGGTTCGGTTTTTTTAAACGCATAAAGTGCCATTGGAAACTTCACCTCTTCTTCTAAAAACCTTATTATTTTCAGCCTTTAATATTTTTAATTATAGCGACGGTGAATGTTTAAAAAAGGGGCTTCCCAAAAAAGGGTATATCTAGGCTTCCAAACGTTGTAGGGCTTTTTTTTCCTTTCGAAATGCGTATTTTTGAATCAGAATTTGCCATTACCATTTGCATTTACCATTGCCATAAAGTTGAAACAAAAACTAACCAAATTATTGTAAATGTTTATAAGCTTAAAAACCTACACTTTTTGTTAAGCCTCTTTTTAGAAATAAACATTAAGAAATGTATTGTTTTTTTACATAGAACGTTAATATTGCTCTTTACGAATAGGATGAACGTGGGATGAACCCAAGATTGTTAAGATCCATTCAGAAAAATCGACAGGACAGGACTTGGAAAATGTTGATTGTTTCTAGAAACGGAATAAACAATTGGCATTTTGCAAAAACTACTAGACCGATCGAGCCCATCTTTTGTATGCTTATAAAGTACCTACATGACAACTCACGAATTGTAAACATTTCACTTAATTCGAATTACTACCTAATTAAAAATTTATTATCAAAATTTTTAAAAATGGCCATTTTGCAATGGTGTTGCTGTCTATAATGCAATTTTAATGTAGAAACACTCATTGTAAAGATAATTGTTTTCTCTATAATCCATGCAGCGGAACAGTTTGAAAAAAAATAAAAACGAGCGGTGGACGTCAGGTACAAAAAGTACGCTGACTATTAGCGGCTCAGGATGACTATCAACGACTAATCGGACTATGGTCGATCGATTCGCTATTCAATTCTACACATGTGACCGAAATTTAAAGAAAATCCATGCAGCGGAACAGTTTGAAAAAAAATAAAAACGAGCGGTGGACGTCAGGTACAAAAAGTACGCTGACTCTTAGCGGCTCAGGATCACTATCAGCGACTAATCGGACTATGGTCGATCGATTCGCTATTTAATTCTACACATGTGACCGAAATTTAAAGAAAATCCATGCAGCGGAACAGTTTGAAAAAAAATAAAAACGAGCGGTGGACGTCAGGTACAAAAAGTACGCTGACTCTTAGCGGCTCAGGATCACTATCAGCGACTAATCGGACTATGGTCGATCGATTCGCTATTTAATTCTACACATGTGACCGAAATTTAAAGAAAATCCATGCAGCGGAACAGTTTGAAAAAAAATAAAAACGAGCGGTGGACGTCAGGTACAAAAAGTACGCTGACTATTAGCGGCTCAGGATGACTATCAACGACTAATCGGACTATGGTCGATCGATTCGCTATTCAATTCTACACATGTGACCGAAATTTAAAGAAAATCCATGCAGCGGAACAGTTTGAAAAAAAATAAAAACGAGCGGTGGACGTCAGGTACAAAAAGTACGCTGACTCTTAGCGGCTCAGGATCACTATCAGCGACTAATCGGACTATGGTCGATCGATTCGCTATTTAATTCTACACATGTGATCGAAATTTAAAGAAAATCCATGCAGCGGAACAGTTTGAAAAAAAATAAAAACGAGCGGTGGACGTCAGGTACAAAAAGTACGCTGACTATTAGCGGCTCAGGATGACTATCAACGACTAATCGGACTATGGTCGATCGATTCGCTATTCAATTCTACACATGTGACCGAAATTTAAAGAAAATCCATGCAGCGGAACAGTTTGAAAAAAAATAAAAACGAGCGGTGGACGTCAGGTACAAAAAGTACGCTGACTCTTAGCGGCTCAGGATCACTATCAGCGACTAATCGGACTATGGTCGATCGATTCGCTATTTAATTCTACACATGTGACCGAAATTTAAAGAAAATCCATGCAGCGGAACAGTTTGAAAAAAAATAAAAACGAGCGGTGGACGTCAGGTACAAAAAGTACGCTGACTATTAGCGGCTCAGGATGACTATCAACGACTAATCGGACTATGGTCGATCGATTCGCTATTCAATTCTACACATGTGACCGAAATTTAAAGAAAATCCATGCAGCGGAACAGTTTGAAAAAAAATAAAAACGAGCGGTGGACGTCAGGTACAAAAAGTACGCTGACTCTTAGCGGCTCAGGATCACTATCAGCGACTAATCGGACTATGGTCGATCGATTCGCTATTTAATTCTACACATGTGACCGAAATTTAAAGAAAATCCATGCAGCGGAACAGTTTGAAAAAAAATAAAAACGAGCGGTGGACGTCAGGTACAAAAAGTACGCTGACTATTAGCGGCTCAGGATGACTATCAACGACTAATCGGACTATGGTCGATCGATTCGCTATTCAATTCTACACATGTGACCGAAATTTAAAGAAAATCCATGCAGCGGAACAGTTTGAAAAAAAATAAAAACGAGCGGTGGACGTCAGGTACAAAAAGTACGCTGACTATTAGCGGCTCAGGATGACTATCAACGACTAATCGGACTATGGTCGATCGATTCGCTATTCAATTCTACACATGTGACCGAAATTTAAAGAAAATCCATGCAGCGGAACAGTTTGAAAAAAAATAAAAACGAGCGGTGGACGTCAGGTATAAAAAGTACGCTGACTCTTAGCGGCTCAGGATCACTATCAGCGACTAATCGGACTATGGTCGATCGATTGGCTATTCAATTCTACACATGTGACCGAAATTTAAGGAAAATCCATGCAGCGGAACAATTTGAAAAAAAAATAAAAACGAGCGGTGGACGTCAGGTACAAAAAGTACGCTGACTATTAGCGGCTCAGGATGACTATCAGCGACTAATCGGACTATGGTCGATCGATTCGCTATTCAATTCTAGGCATGTGACCGAAATTTAAAGAAAATCCATGCAGCGGAACAGTTTGAAAAAAAATTAAAACCGAGTGGTCGACGGGGATGCAATGTCGAACTGATGAACGATCTTTTAACTAATAATTACTTTATGGAGAGTCCATTTGTATACAATATTTCGAATATATGCGAAACGTCCACAAAATTGACTTTTGTGGAATACTTCGAGTTAAATGTTTAAATTCGAAACCCGAGAGCGTCTTAGGCAACCAGTTCTGCGGCCATATATTTTCCTCATAATACACATTATATTTGTTTAAATTCAGTTCTTAAAATCAATTTGTGGTTAATTGATCGAAATCAGACGATAAATGTTTAATCGTAAACGTTTAATGGTTAGAACAACACCTTAATTGATTTTCCCCCTGTACATTTCGTCTCGGTGCGCTACTGACCGCTCGTGCGTCCTCGGCTAAATTGTACGCCGAGAAAGTACGCTATCTTCACACCGGTCACCAGTGTGAAGTTAGAATAATTTTTCAGTGTACAATTTAACAGAGACTGCACGAGCGTTCAGTAGCGCACCGAGACGGAATGCATTGAGGGAAAATTAATTATAGTGTTGATACAATAAACTACGTACATATGTATTTAAGTAGTTTTATTTATTTGTTTAGCATATGGCTTACATCTATATCTATATATACATATACAGATGTGTGATGATTTTTGAGATTTGCTGTGAGAGGACAAGTCTAGATAGATCATTCAGAACTTATTATAGGCGTTTTCTTTGTGTATCTTTCCAAAGAGGATAATGTTAGAACCGGAATGCATCTATCCTGGAAATGTCTCCTCAATTTCGCTCTCGTCTGTCGTGGCAGGACAGAGCCTACAAAATCTTTTGTATATAATAATAACTTTTTTTATACAGCATATATACAAGACTTGTAACGGGTGTTCAGTTAATGGGAGTGTATAATTACGTACATATGTATAAAATAAACTGTATAGGTACCTATATATTTAAGTACAAAAACTAACTAAGTACACAAACAAAGGTTACAAAACCTTTCCAGAATGGATGGTAACGCCCATACTACTTATAAATCGAGCTGGGCAAACGTATATTTGCATATTTCTGTCTATTGGCCCATTTGAGATATGTAATACTGTTGAGTGTATTATAATTTTTTTTTATTTTAAATTAGTACAAGAATTTCAGAACACAAGAAGAATTGCAAATTGTGAACACAGGTACTTGACAAAACAACGCATTATTACACTCGATTAAACAGAGAGGCTATTGAAATACAAAAACACGTAAACAACTTTAATAGAAAAGAAGAAGGGATAACGATAAACACTACCTGGAATCCTGTAATAAATAAATTAAGAAACAAACAACATAGTACAAGATCCCGATTAAAGGTCGAGGACCCCTCATCCTTTTTCCTGATGAAATATATATCATATGAAATAAAATGAACTAATAAATAAAACCTATGATGATTGCCACCTTATATCCTGCCAAGGCTATTTTTAATAAAATAAATTTAATCAATTTATTACCATAATTGCGGTTACTCTTTTTCCTAATAAATATACTACTAATCGAAAGTAAAAGACGTGTAGAAAATGCCAACGTGTGATTGCCAACCTTCATCTTGGCAAGGGTGTTTGGCAATCAGGTATAAACAGGTACACTTGTGTTAGGTATTACCCCTCATTCTTTTCTTAGGGAATCAAACATGAAAATGTAGGTAATTTTATTGCGAATTCAATGGTACCTGATTGCCATTGCAAAACTTGGCAAGGGTAGTTAAATTTGCTATTTAAAGGTATATAAATTCAGCACGCGAGTGGCGCGTGATAGAGTACACTAATTGTGCTTTTATATGCGCTAGAAAAAGACCCCGAGCAGAAGGTAGATGTAAAGGCAGTCGCCGTGAAGAGAGAAATCGCATACACACTTCTCTATGCGATAGAGGAAGACAAACAAATCTCTCACGAAACGGAGCGACGGCGTTTTCAAAATGATGTGTGTAAATTTATATAAATTTAAATAGTAACTTTATAACTACCCTTGCCAAGTTTTGCAATGGCAATCGGGTACTATTGGATTTGCACTTTGCAGTAAAATTATCTACATTTTCATGTTTGATTGACTAGGAAAAACGATGAGGGCTAACTAATAATACTAGTTTACCTGTAAATTTATATAACTTTAGATAGTAAATTTAACTACCCTTGCCAAGTTTTGCAATGGCAATCATGTACCATTGGATTCGCAATAAAATTACCTACATTTTCATATTTGATTGACTAGGAAAAACGATGAGGGCTAATAAATAATACTACCTGTTTATACCTGATTGAAACTACGGTTAGTTTTTTCCTAATAAATGTACGACAATCGTAAGTAAAATACTTGTATTAAATGCCAACGTGTGATCGACAACCTTTATCTTTACAAAGATAAATGTCAATCAGGTATAATAAATTGGTAAACTAGTATTAGGTATTTATTAGTCCTTATCGTTTTTCCTAGTCAATCAAACATGAAAATTAAGATAATTTTACTGCAAATCCAATGGTACCTGATTGCCATTGCAAAACTTGGCAAGGGTAGTTATGAAGTTACTATTTAAAGTTATATAAATTTACACGCATTATTTTGAAAACGCCGTCGCTCCGTTTCGTGAGAGATTTGTTTGTCTTCCTCTATCGCATAGAGAAATGTGTATGCGATTTCTCTCTTCACGGCGACTGCCTTTACATCTACCTTCTGCTCGGGGTCTTTTTCTAAAAAAATAGCGCATATAAAAGCACAATTAGGCCGTGTTTTTAAAGTGTTCGAACACCGGTTCGGGTACTCGAACAGGAAAATCGCGTTTTAAAATGCAGTTGGAGCAAACAAACAGTCGAGTGTTTTAAAATTAACAAACTTGCTCGAACACAATTTTTAGCACCGGGTCGTGAGCCCTGGAGCCGGTGCATCGGTGTATGAAACGACAGAACAACGAATAGACAGAAAATGGGACATCGAATTGAATGTTTTGTAATTTAAGCTAAAAATTATAGGTCAAAACAAACTAAAATTATGGAAGTGACCAAAATATGGAAATGTTTTCTTAAATAGTAAGTGTAAAACTGGAGTCCTTGAGTAAAAAAGTCATATTAATCAAATCCAAATACATTATAACGAGAAGAGTAATTAAATAAGGATTTAACATTTTGTTTTGTATGTTTTTGAGATGTATACAAATCGTTAGAAGTCAAAACACTACAACTTGTACCTTAAACTTTCACGGGTACCGTTTTTAAATGTCACTGATCGATCAAGTGCTCAAGTGTTCTGTTGACTGTTCGAACATATTGTGTTCGAGCAGCTGGTACACTTTAAAAACACGGCCTTAGTGTACTCTGTCGCGCGCCACTCGCGTACTGAATTTATATACCTTTAAATAGCAAATTTAACTACCCTTGCCAAGTTTTGCAATAGCAATCAGGTACCATTGGATTCGCAATAAAATTACCTACATTTTCATGTTTGATTGCCTAAGAAAAAGAGTGAGGGGTAATACCTAACACAAGTGTACCTGTAGATACCTGATTGCCAAACACCCTTGCCAAGATGAAGGTTGGCAATCACACGTTGGCATTTTCTACACGTCTTTTAAGAGTAACCGCAATTATGGTAATAAATTGATTAAATTTATTTTATTAAAAATAGCCTTGGCAGGATATGAGGTGGCAATCATCACAGGTTTTATTTATTAGTTCATTTTATTTCATATTGTAACGAAACGGCTCGTCGCGATATAAACACGCCGGGAGCTATACAAGTTCGCCGAATTGCGATCTCGAGAAGGACGGGTCGAAGCCGACGAGAAGTTTCGACGCGATAACAAGTTCCGCGAATTCTAGATTCATCTCCCGAAACTTCGGGAATATTCCAGCAAACGTTTAGAAGGCTACTACCTCCGTTTATAAGGAATGCCGGGCCCAAGGCGGGGACAGTGGAAATTGTTCTGTAAACATTAGGGCGAGAGACCGCGCGCGTTAAATAAATAAACATCTCTGTATGAAATAAATTATAAGTGTTAAAGTATTAGAAATAAATTAATTAGGACAAATAGTGTAGTGTTTAGTTGTAGTGAACAGTAAAAACGTTACAGTGGTGTCAGAGTGCGGATTAATTAGTGAAATAAATTAAGAACAATGAGGAAATTACGCGTTTTAAAAGTGACGGACCTCAAACGTGAATTAGAAGATAGAGAACTTGAAACGATATGGTCGAAAACAGTGCTACAGAAACGCCTGGAGGAATATTTAACCAGCAATGGAGACGACCCTGAAACTTTTGGTTTCGAGGAAGAGGGTGAGCGCCTACTTGACAACAAAATGAAGGAACTCCATGGCGAAATGGGAAAACTTCATGGCGAGTTGGATAACAACATAAAAGAGCTCCATGGCGAAATGGGAAAACTCCACGGCGAGTTAGATAACAACATGAAAGAACTCCACGGCGAAATAGGGAAACTGGATAACAACATAAAAGAACTCCATGGCGAATTGGACAACAAACAAAAAAAACTCCACGACGAGTTGGACAACAAAATAGGAAACCTCCACGGCGAGTTGGACGAACTCCATGGTGAGCTGGGTAGCAGAATCGGAAATCTTGACAGCGCACTCCAGACAGAGAAAATTCAACGACTGGAACTGGAGAACCAACTGCGAGAATTGGGAAATCGATTACAATCTATGCATTTCCAGCCAAGTCCACAAAACATGTCCAGTTCAGGTAATTCGTTTAACGACTCGGAGGAGGTAACCAGGATCGAGGCAGTCCCCACTGTGAGCCACCTAGTGAAGCCGCCTACCTTCGACGGGGAAATTCCCTGGGAGAACTACCTCCGCAGTTCGAGGCAGCGGCGAAAGTCAACAACTGGGCGCCGAGGGATAAGGCAGTGGCCCTGACAGTCGCTCTCCGGGGAAGCGCTCTCGACGTGCTGCAGACTGTTCCAGAGGGGGAGCTGGACAACTTCGAGCTACTCGTACAGAGGCTGGAGAGGTGATACGGGCACGCACACCTGGGGCAAGTCTACCAATCCCGAATAAAGAACCGACGACAGAAGCAGGGAGAGAGTCTTCAGGAGTTCGAGGCCGACATCGCGAAACTAGTCAGATTCGCCTACCCGTAAGCGGCGGAGTCCATAACGGAGAGTCTCGCGGTCTCGGCCTTCATCGACGACTTGAGGGATGTGGAGATGCAGCGAGCGGTACGGCTGTCGCGTCCCAAGAGCACATTGGGAGCGCTCTCGATGGCCCTGGAATACGAGGCTGCGACAGAGGCGTCAAGGAGCTGTGGCCGCGTTCGGGCTGTGGTCGGGGACGATGCATGCGTGGAAGCCGAACGGAAGGAGGACGCCCTGGAGCAGGTTGTCAACGCCCTCAAGGGACTGCTGAAGGGAGACAAAAGGGAACCGGCGAAATGCTGGAGGTGTGGACAGGTTGGCCATCTCCGAAGGGACTGCAAACGCCCTAGGGTGGAGAATGGCCCAGACGTCGGAAAACTAAAGCGGGTCGGCTCCAAGGGGGCAGCTCCGACCCGATACCCGTGCCAAGACCCCCTCATCAAGATAGCTACCCTGAGAGGTGAAGGTGGCCTGTACGTGGATGGCGAAATTAACGGCAGGAAGCACACCCTACTGATCGACACCGGGGCATCCAAGACGATCCTGAAGCCAGGCTTGCTGAACATGCTACCGCCGTCCACGGAGAAGTAGACGTCGAGATCAACGGGACCACGGGAGCGCTGGTGCAGAGTCGCGAAAGTAGAGGAAGCTCTAGTGGACGCCTGCGATTCTCTCACTGGAGTCGAAAAGAAGAGGCTTATTGAGCTACTCCGTAGATACCGATCGATTTTCGTGGCTGACAAGTGACTTTCTGGGAGAACGAGTATTGTTAGATACAAGATCGATACGAGGAACGCGAGACCAATCCGCCAGTCAACAAGGAGGTTACCTCAGGCGAAGCGGGAGGTAGCGGAGAAGATCATCCGCGACATGGAGAAAGAGGGAGTCATCGAGCCATCTAGCAGTCCTTGGGCATCTCCTGTAGTCCTGGTAAAGATGAAGGATGAAGATACCAGGTTCTGCGTAGATTATCGTCTACTGAACAACGTGACGAAGAAAGACAGCTACCCTCTTCCCCGGATACTCTGGCTGGATCGAAGCTGTTTTCCACTCTTGAGACCTGAAGAGTGGCTACTGGCAGGTAGAAATGTACCCTGCAGACAAGGAAAAGACGGCTTTCACAGTAGGATTTGGACTGTGGCAATTCACGGTTATGCCATTCGGGTTGTGTAATGCGCCTGCTACTTTCGAGAGGCTCATGGAGAACATACTCGGAGGGCTTTCCTGGAAAACGTGCCTCGTGTACCTAGATGACATAATCGTCGTAGGGAGGACGTTTGACGAACACCTGTCAAACCTGGAGGAAGTCTTCAAGAGACTCCAA
The DNA here is from genome assembly GCA_946251905.1 of Cryptocephalus moraei. NCBI lineage: Eukaryota > Metazoa > Arthropoda > Insecta > Coleoptera > Chrysomelidae > Cryptocephalus > Cryptocephalus moraei. The sequence goes on along the minus strand of OX276463.1, from coordinate 24,368,631 downwards.
ATGGCGAACCTGACGCTCAACCCAAAGAAATGCCATCTGTTCTGTCAGAACGAGAGTACACTATCTGGGTCACGTGGTCAGCAGTAACGGCGTCGAGATGGACCCTGAAAAAGTGCGAGCAGTCCAAGAATGGCCAACACCGAAGGACAAGAGCATCAGTTACGGAGTTTCCTGGGGCTTTGCACTTACTACCGTCGTTACGTTCGAATGTTCTTTGACATCGCAAAGCCGCTGACACGACTCACCGAGGAGAAACGAGTCTTGGGTTGAGTTCATTGGGATGAAGAGTTCCAAACCGCGTTCGACGCTCTGAAATGAAGCTTGACAACAGCCCCTGTTCTCGGTTTCCCGACACAAGGGACACTTCATCCTGGATACGGATGCAAGCAACGACGGGATCGGAGGGGTTTTGTCCCAGTTGCAAGATGGGCAGGAGCGGGTCGTTGGCTACTTCAGTAAAGTCCTGTCCAAACCCGAAAGGAACTACTGTGTCACCAGGAGGGAATCATTAGAACATTTCTACAAGTACCTGTACGGGAGGAAATTCCTGTTGAGAACGGACCACGCAGCGATCAGATGGCTCCTGCGATTCAAGAACCCGGAAGGCCAGGTAGCTCGGTGGATTGAGCGCCTTCAGGAATATGACTTCGACATCGAACATAGAGCAGGAACCAGCCACCGTAATGTTGACGCTCTTTCAAGAAGACCGTGACAAAGGAATGTTCCCATTGCAGTCGTGCAGAAGTAAAGGAGGCTTCTACTTGCCGCACGACGGTCACCGACGAGGACTGGTCACCAGACGGGCTGCGGCGAGCGCAGGAAGGTGACTCTGAATTTCAACAGATCCTGAAGTGGAAAGAAGAAGGACGTCGGCTGGAATAACAGGAAGTGGTCCCATCCTCTAGAACCCTGAAATCGTACTGGGCCCAGTGGGACTCCCTGGTGATACAGGATGGACTGCTCAAGAGGGTGCTCGAATCAGATCATTGCGTAGAAAGACGATTCCAACTCATCGTGCCCAAGATCAAGGTGGCGGAGGTGATATGTCACCTCCATGACGGAACCTCAGGAGGCCACCTGGGAATAAAGAAGACCTTCCAGAAAGTGCGCGAGCGCTTCTATTGGGTAGGCTGCTCCAAGGCTGTTCGCGAATGGTACAGGAACTGTACAGTTTGCTCAGCCAGCAATGGACCGCACCGCAAGCCGAAAGCCCCGATGAGACAGTACAATGTGGGAAGTCCTTGCGAGAGGATCGCCCTAGACATTACTGTGCCATTTCCTGAAACCGATTGCGGCAACAAGTACATCTTGGTGGCGATGGACTACTTCACGAAATGGGTAGAGGCCTACGCGATTCCAAACCAAACAGCCACAACTGTCGCAGATGTCCTGGTGAAGGAACTAGTGAGCCGCTTCGGAGTACCGTTGGAATTGCATTCCGACCAGGGGCGCAACTTCGAGAGCGAGCTGTTCCGAGAGCGAAACATTGGGAATTCGCATAACTAGGACAACAGCGCCGCACCCTCAGTCGGACGGAATGGTGGAGAGGATGAACCGTACCATGGGCAATTACCTCTCGAAGGTAGTGTCTCAACACCAACGAGACTGGGATCAACATCTCCCTTTTTTCCGGATGGCCTACCGTTCTGCCATTAACGAGTCCACCGGCCAAACACCAGCAAGGGTACTATTCGGGTGGGAGGTGAGGCTTCCCTGCGATCTAAGCTTCGGTTGCAAACCGGGAGAAGATCTGGCTGGGGAAGACTACGTCACAGAGCTGCGCAGAAAGATGGACCAGGTCCACGAGATGGTACGGACGCATCTGCAAATCGCCAGCGACCGCATGGATCTCTATGACGTTGGGGCGGACAGAGGCATGTATGAAGAAGGAGACCTGGTGTGGCTGTACAACCCGCAAAGAAGACGAGGGTTATCAGCGAAGCTTCAGAAAGCCTGGAAAGGGTCATATACAGTGAAGACAAAGATAAATGACGTCACCTACCGGATCAGTAATGTTCCAAATGGGAAGCCCAGTGCCGTGCAATACAATCGATTAGCACCTTTCGAGGGAGACCACGACCAAGATCAACAGGTGCGCCAACTACGGCCCCAAGAGGATGAGCCCTCCTTTGAAGAATTTATGACTGCGTATGGTGGGACCGGGAAGGCCAGATTCGGTGTGACCCGGGAAGAACAACGGGATCTCTTCGAAACACCGGCCAAGAAATCGCCGCCCAGAGGGAAGATATCGCCGCCCAGAGGGAAAAATCGCCGACTAGAGGGAAGACATCACTGCTCAAATCGCCGCTCAGAGGGAAGACATCACTGGTCAAATCGCTGCCCAGAGGGAAGACATCACTGCTCAAATCGCCGCCCAGAGGGAAGAAATCGCCGCCCAGAGGGAAGATATTTCTGCTCAAATCGCCGCCCAGAGGGAAGAGATAACCGACCAGATGGAGGCTCAGCGTAAGGAGATTGAAGAGAAGATCAAGCAGTTGGAAGAACGACTAGAACAAGTCAGTAGCGGCGAGGGGAATGAAGACGAAATTAAACCGAAGACGAAGCAGTTGGAAGAACGACTAAGGCGAGTCAGTAGCGGCGAGACGAAGGAAGAAACAAAGGCGGTCGTTCAACAGAACTCGATATGCACCAATCGAGTGACGCCCCCAACGTTCGATGGAAAAATTCCGTGGGCCAGCTACAAGAAGCAGTTTGAGGCAGCAGCGGAGGCTAATCCTTGGTCCCCTCACGAAAAAGCTGTTTCCCTAACGGTAGCCTTACGTGGAGAGGCGTTGGAAGTTCTTCAGACGCTATCCACCGAGGAAGCCGGGAATTACAAGGAGCTGCTGAGGCGACTGGAAATGCGGTTCGGCCAAACACATCTGGAGCAAGTCCATCAATCCCAGATGTCCAATCGCCGTCAGAGATCGAACGAGACCCTGCAGGAGTTCGAAGCGGACGTAGCCAAACTAGTGAGGTTGGCGTATCCCACGGCGCCGGAACAGATGATGGAGTGCCTCGCAGTGCAGACGTTCGTGAGCGGGCTGCGGGACCAGGAACTGCAAAGGGCCCTGAGACTAGCTCGACCGAAAACATTAATGGACGCGCTCGCCATCGCACTGGAACATGATGCAGCCATGGAAGCCTCCCGCGGTCACGGCCGTGTTCGAGCGGTTACAGAGGAAGTAGACACTGAAAAGCTCGTGGAAAGGGTCCTACAGCAGATCATGGAGGTGCTGTCGGCGAAGAAGAAGGTAGTTCGCTGTTGGAACTGTGGCGAAGTGGGCCATGTGAAGAGTTCTTGCAAGCGGCCTAGAACAGCGGCGCCGGCAAAGGCCCAGGAAAACTAATGCGGGTCGATAAGAAAGGGGGAACGTCGACCCGTAGCAGTGGAAACCCCCGGGCCAGTATAGCCTCGTTTTCCCACCAATTGGGGAGCGCGTACGTCGATGGCACTATCGACGGGAGATCCCACGCCATGCTTGTGGACACGGGAGCTACGAAGAGGATCGTACGCCCGGAAGTTGTGAGGGACCGTAGGAAGATTAGGCCAAGTAGGTGGCAATTGAGAACTGCCACTGGGGAGAAGGCAGTAATACACGGTGAAGCGACGGTTAGCATGACGTTGGGACGAGTAAAGTTTAACCCTCCTGTTCTCATAGCCGAAATTGAGGAAGACGTCATACTGGGGTCCATCCCCAGTATGACGGAGGGTGAGGATGAGGGAATTCCAGCCGTGATCGAACCAGAAAACGATGACAATCGACTGGCTCGGGGGGTACTGGTAGGAAAGGCGCTCGTTACTCTCTCAAGTGAAGTGCCTGTGCGGCTACTCAACATCAATCAGTACCCGGTCACTATCAAGAAGGGTACGAAGCTGGGCACATGTATAGCCGCATCAGCCATCGTCAGGGGCGTTAGTGAGGAAGAAAGGTCCATACACACTCCACAGGACTTGAAACAAATTCTTTCCCAGACCAGTGCGTTTCTCTCACCCATACCGAAACAGAAGGCCAATGGATTAATAAATAAGTACCAGGATATATTTACCACCGAGAATGGAAAGCTGGGAAAGACCAAGGTCGTGACACACAAAATTGACACGGGCAAGACACGACCGATTCGACAAACAGCAAGACGACTACCCTTGGCCAAACGGGAGGAAGTCGAGAAAATCATCAAGGACCTAGAGCGGGACGGGGTCATCGAGCCGTCAAGCAGTCCATGGGCCTCGCCGGTAGTACTGGTGAAGAAAAAGGATGGGACTACTCGATTCTGTGTAGACTACCGGCAGGTGAACAGTGTCACCAAAAAGGACAGCTACCCGCTACCACGTATCGACGACACACTCGATACCCTTGCTGGATCCACGATATTTTCGACCTTGGATTTAAAAAGCGGCTATTGGCAAGTCGAAATGGACCCTGCCGATAAGGAAAAGACGGCATTTACCTTCGGTAACGGCCTGTGGCATTTTACAGTCATGCCATTCGGACTTTGTAATGCCCCAGCGACGTTTGAGAGGCTGATGGAGAGCGTGCTAATGGGTCTGACGTGGAAAACGTGCCTAGTCTATTTGGACGATGTCATCGTGATGGGCAAGACCTTCGAAGGACATCTGAAAAACTTAGAGGACGTCTTCCAGAGACTGCGAGGTGCGGGGCTGAAACTGAACCCGAAGAAATGTCAACTCTTCAGAAGGAAGGTCTCGTACTTAGGGCACGTAGTGAGCAGAGAGGGCGTCGCCGTTAATCCGGACAAGACAAGTACCTTCACGACGGATTGTCTGGTGGACATTTAGGGATCAAGAAAACGCTGCAGAAGGTACGGGAGCGCTTCTACTGGATCAATTGTTCAGACGACGTGAAGGACTGGTGCAAGAAATGTACTACATGCTTTGCAAGTAATGGGCCACAAAGACGACCGAAAGCTCCCATGAAACAATATAACGTCGGAAGCCCCTTCGAAAGGATCGCTATTGATATAGCAGGACCCTTCCCTGAGACCGAAAAGGGGAATAAATACATCTTGGTCGTGATGGACTACTTTACGAAGTGGGTAGAAACGTACGCTCTCCCTAATCAGGAGGCAGAGACAGTGGCCGATGTGCTAGTGAAGGAGACGATCTGCCGGTTTGGAGTACCCATGGAATTACACTCGGATCAAGGAAGAAACTTTGAGAGTGGCCTATTCCGGAGGATCTGTGAGAAGTTTGGGGTACGAAAAACAAGAACCACGGCCCTTCACCCTCAGTCTGACGGCATGGTAGAACGAATGAATCGCACCCTCAACCGCTATCTAGCGAAAATGGTCTCGTCACATCAAAGAGACTGGGACGAACACGTGCCGTTCTTCCTGATGGCCTACCGCTCGGCCGTTCATGAGTCGACAGGACAAACTCCAGCCAAAGTCCTGTTCGGGCGAGAACTTAAACTGCCCTGTGATATAATCTTTGGCGCTAGACCGGACGAGGACGTTTCGGGGGAAGATTACGTCTCCCGGATGCGGCAAAGGATGAACGAGATTCACGATCAAGTCCGATACCAACTAAATATCGCCAGTGATCGCATCAAAGAGCGTTACGACATCAACGCTAAAGAGGGTGGCTACCAAATGGGAGATCGAGTTTGGCTGTACAACCCACAGAAGAAACGTGGTTTGTCCCCTAAGTTACAGACCAATTGGGAAGGTCCCTATGTTGTGAAGAAACGAATCAATGACGTGGTCTACCGGGTAAGCAAACTACCAAATGGCAAGCCGAGAGTGGTGCACTTCAATCGGTTGGCACCCTATGAGGGGTCGCACGATGAGGCGGAGGTTCCCCGAGTAAGAAACACGTTGGCGCAGGAGAACGAACTTTCGTTCGAAGAATTTATGAGCGCCTACGGGGGTACCGGAAAAGCACGGTATGGGGTAACCTGTGAAAAACAACAGGATTTGTTCAGCGTACCTGAAGAATGCTCGTTGGCCCATTGTGTGTCCACCGACCTGGTAATGTCACGAGGTATCGCCACGGTTTTCAAGAAGAAGTACGGGCGCTTGGAACAACTCAGAGCGCAACTCCCGGAAATTGGCAAGGTTCTGGAACTACGTGACAACGTAAGACACATCTTTTATCTGGTTACGAAGGAGATCGGGTCCCTTAAACCATGTTATCACGATGTATGGCGAACCTTGCATAGGCTACGAGACCGACTGCTGGAGCTCGACATCAGGAAGCTAGCTGTCCCCAAGTTAGGTGCTGGACGAGATCAGCTGGACTGGAGGGTCGTCCGGAATATGCTGGAAGTAGTGTTGAAGAATACCGGAGTGGAAGTTTTAGTCTGCTGTTTTGGGCCTGCACCATGTCGACTCGGGAAGACGGTCCCCTGTTATTTTGACGCCACGTCTCGCTGTAAGCGGGGGGCTAACTGCAGGTTCCTGCATGGGCCTACCAGGGATACGTTCCGAGACGAAACGTCTCTAAGGCGGGGGCAGTGTAATGCGAGAAGTAAACAACGCGACACCAACTACGACGCGTAAAGACAGCTGCACGAATTTTCCCGGAATGTTGTTTACGAAAAGCAATTAATGTGTGACCTTCTGAACATTTCCTGCGTAGGCGTTCTAGAATGTACGAGAAGGATCTCGATTATGGTTGGGGGTGTATATATAAGGGGGCTTGTGATCGAGGGAGTTAGTTAGAACTAGAGAAGCAGACGTGAACGCGACATACGATCCGAAAGCGGAGCAGTACAAATAAATTATGTAGTGTCTAGTCTAGTGTACAAGTAGTTAAGTGTGTTAAATAAATTAGTGTTCAATTAATGTAAATAAATTATAAAATAAACGTTACAATACGCAATACAATTTTCGAATTGAATTTCCAAACAAGATACGGTATTTAAACTGTCACTAATATCGTCGTTTGATAAAATATTTTTTTTTACTTTTGAACTAGACGAAGAGCCTCTTCGTAATTTTAAATGTCTGATTCAGCCGTGTTGGTGAAATTTTATTTAAATTATTAAATATTCAAAGGTCGAAGACAAACTGACGCATTTTCCTACCATTTTAAGTGAAACTTCTATAACACGGACACCCAGGAGAGTAAAAATTTTGTCCAGATTAGGGAGGTGTCCACATTAGGGAGTTAAACATAATATTGTTGAAAAAATCCGTAATTTTTAATTGTTTTTTGGACACAATGTGCTCTTCTAAATGAAGTTGAAAATTGTTAATCAAACTCAATCCTTCACCCTAATTTTATTGTAAACAAAAAGTTTTTAACAACTCTGAATACCGAAGAGCATCAGAGTAATTCACTTTCTCATGACACTAAGTTTTCTGATCTGGCTGTTGAAAGTGGTTCATTATTGCTTCAATATTGCAATCATTATCTTCCATCGATAAAATAGTGTCTATTTGAACATAATCGTTAGGAGCAACTTGGGAATGAGATGAAGTTAGGAGTTCTTTTAATGAAGCTAAGTCCTTATTTTCCTCGACTTCATTTTGAAATATGTTCTGCACATTGAACCCGGCTTTTCTAAAGCAATGCTGAATAGTGTTTGTTGTTACGTTTTCCAAGATTTCGAGAACCATGTAATCGCTTGCAAAACATTTATGCTTTTTGATAAATCTTTAGTTGATCCATTAATTTCCATTGAAGCTAACAAGTGTTTCAAAACATACTTTCGGTTTAAAATAAGTTAAACCAAAATAAAGTGTCCACATTTGCCGCAAATAAAGTGTCCATGTCCAGATTAGAGAGGGTCCCTATTATAGAGAAATTTTATGTTAATATCTTATGGCAAATGGACGGTTACATAGAAAAAGTGTCCATAAACCTATGTGTCCATATTGCAGAGGTGTCCACAACAGGAGGTTTCACTGTATTTTTGCTACCTGTCCGTTACCTGTTCTAAAATCCCGAGATTTGAGGCTCGTTAACCCGCTAATTAAGGGCCAGTTCTCAAGGATGACTGTCCTTAATAGAGGGGTGAAGTATGAATTTTTCTCCGAATTTTAGTGTCCACGTCCATATTAGAGAGTGTCCCTTATAGAGGGGGCAACGCTCAATGTATTCTTATGGCAGTTTGCCGGGATATTAGAAAATGTCCATAGTACAGGGGTGTCCCCGTTAGAGGGGTGTCCCTAACTAGGGGTTTCACTGTAATCATTGTCTTAAATGCATCGCAGGTAAAAAATATACTTAAGATTCTTATGGCTCCGGCCCTATTTAACACTGTTCATGTGGACTGTGTTGGTCCATTTAGTATAACACCCGAGGGTTTTAAACATATCCTTTTGCTGATCGATGCATTTATAAAATATTTATTTTTAATACCATTAAAACCCTTACGGGAGAAGAAACGTGTCATCAGCTAAAGCTCTATTTGAATATTTTCCGCATCACAAAGCGTTTGGTCTGCGATAGAGGTACGAATTTTACCGATCAATGTGTAAAGCAACTTATGACTGAACTACAAATTGAACAGCATTTGATTGCTAAGAGTGCACCACGCGGAAACGGGCGGGTTGAGCGGTATGTTTCGACTGTAATAGATTTGATGAGGGCCGAACTTGAGTTAAAGTCAGAATGGGCGAGCGCTTTACCACGGTTGCAATTTGTGTTAAATAACACAGTTCAAAAATCTACGGGTTTCTCACCTATGTATCTATTGACTGGAACGGAAGCTGAATTTGCGGATCAGCAAGCTCTAGTAACTCATTCTACCCACAATTGCAACAGAAAAAAATTTGGAAAAAGATCGTTTACTGGCATACGAACGTATGAAACACAGCGCAGCGTATGCTAAACGTTTGTTCGACCCATTGACCTTTAATCAAGTTAGACGGATCAAGTCATTCATAAATCGCTTTGGAAAGCAATCAATCATAAGTTTTCAGGAAAAATTGAATTCATCGCATATTGGCAACAGCGCAGGCATGCTTTATCATAACAAATTATGAAGTGGCAGATGGTGCGTAATATATAAACATAACGATGTTTATATATTAAATGTACATTTTATTGACTTGGAATGTGCGAATTAACATCGATGTTATGTATTGGTGAAATGAGGATGAATATATTGTCCCGAAAGTGTGGAAAGAATTCCCAAAAACAAGAAAGCCGCAAAATAATGCCGGGTATTCTATTGGCAACAATGCACAAACGAATTGAATTAAAATGAATGAGTAAAGAAGTCCCCACCCGAAACGTAGTAAAGATGACGTCAAGCACGTACGCCGTAGTAGGGTAATGTTGCCAATACCCATTTTATCTTTTCCGCTATTTTCGCTAGTTGAGTATTGTCGTACTGTGTCTTCCGTTGCTTTCTGTCAGTTTACTTATTTACAATAGGAAAATATTTCCACGACACAGATAATTTTGTATTATGTAATAAAAAGTTGAACCTCTTCGCGCCAAAGGCGGCTTTAGGCGACATAGGAATAGGAATAGTATCATTTCGGAGAAATTCGCGTTGTTTGAAAACCTTTTATGTAGGGAAAAGTGTAAACATAGAAAAATTACTGGACGTATACCTACATATTTAAGTAATTTTTTTCACTAAAAATTAAAGTTTTGGTAAAAAATGTAATACGTCCTGTATCGTTATATCGTGTCGTTGAAGAGCTAAGAGTTCACCTGGCAACCGCGTGGGAGAATCCATTTACCATTCGAGGTGTTGGATTGCAAATTGTGTGCATTCTCCGGGTCTAACTTGATTAAATGTCAATGGTTCGACCGCAACCGAAAACACCTTAAGGATTTGGATGTCGTCTACCACCCGTCTGGCAATTCGCACTTATCAAAGGTGGATCATCGATATGAGGGTCCATTTAAAGTTGTACAGCTGCTGCCAAATGATCAAGTGGAACTCCAGAGCATGGCCACAAACAGAAAGCGAGCTGTCGCCAGGGAAACGTTGAGAATATGGGCTAGAGAATTGTCGACCTAAACATTTTTAGGGGGTGAGTAGTTGCTCGTGTGAGCTTTGATTACAAGGTTTTGCGAAGAATTGAATAAGGAAGATTTGAAACTTGAATATTTTTGCGAATGTCAAAAAAAAAACAAAAAAAAAATAGTTAAAGTAACTGGGTAAAACAACATAATTGGTTTTGTTTTTGTTTTGAGAAGTTGATGTGAAATTATGGTTTTTACAAGCTGTCTAAGCTTGGGATTTGACAAGCTGTGGAAGCTTGGGTTTTTACAAGCTCAATTAAGTTGCCAAAAAGTCAATCAGTATTTTTAAAAAGATTTTTAATGAAATACTTGATACAATTTTGATTATGCTAAATGTTTATACAAAGATACACCCTGCTCGAACGAAGGGATGTCTAAGAGTGCCCTGAAAGGCCCTTGTGGTTATACATATAACTTCTTATCAATCGTTTGTTTACACTCTCGAAGAATGGGGATGTTTCTTCTGTTGTTTATTTACCCTACGATGTCGAAGAGATTGGGCCGTTTCTCACAACATAACTTCTCCCTCCGCAAGATGGAAAAACGAGGGATCTCGGTTTTCCTCCGTGGTTCGCGTTTCCATTTCTCGAGTTGGTCCCCGCAGGATTTCTTTGATTTTCTTCCGTGCTAAGAAGGACGATATGCCAAGGAGGAGAATGAAGGTGATCGTAGCGGCAAACACGCTAGTCCAGCTGTGACGAGGAGGTTGAAGTAGTTCGAAATTTTCCTTTTCTAGGTTTTCCGAGAGAGTCTTAATGTATTGCAGCTCATGTTGATTCGTGGGTGTGATGTGAATGGCTTGTCTTCTTGGGTGTTTCGGTAGGGTCACGTTGAGTTGAGGTAAGGTGAATACGGAGTCCTGTAGTGGTTCTTCAGGTGAGAATTCTAAGTCTACGATCTTCACGCGGCAGTTCTCGAAGTCTATTACCACTCGTCGATGTATGGAGTGGAGTCCGTCTTGAGGGCAGGACGAACGGATGTGATCGGTCCTTTCGGGTTGACGAGTAACTTCGTAGGGCTGATTCTTTCAGTTACTGTTGCTGTTAGTTCCACTAAGGTGGCGGGACATCTGTTGGTTCCGTCGTACAGGATTTCTTTGATGCATGAGTTGCCTTTGATTAGATACTGCCGTTCGCACAAGTGTGTTGATTCGACGTCTCGACAGGGTTGTTTCGAGTTCCAGTAGTTTTCGGTGTTGAACAATAATCCCCGGTGTCTCGGGGATTATTGTATGGTTGTTTTGGAAAACAGGAAAAAGGTGGAAGTAGTCTAGTGACTTTGAGATTATAGGAAAGTGTATTTTGAATAAAATGACATCATCGGTGGCGATAGCATCCGTTGAAAGGATTGTATAATAATTGCTCAAATATTTCAGTCTCAAAATTTGTTCGTGATCGTATTCTATCCCTAATCTTTTTATCATAGTTTGTAAGTCTTTGATTTTAATAATAGAGTTATTAATATTGTTAATTACATCTACCAATATTTGTAAACTTAAAATAATTTTATCAATAGAAATATTAAGAGATATAATATTTTCGAAATTTTCTAATAGGTTCCTGTCTTTTATAAAATCGTTAAAGTGCGATAGTATCTGTTGCCGATTATCTTGTATTTCTTTAAGAATGTTGGCGAACTTGTCTGTGACTTCTCTTAATACCGTCTGTTGTTTGTCTAAGCCTACCTTAAATTTAATTTCATTCTTACTAATAGTTTCTAAATATTTTTCTATATAGTTTCTATCGTTATCGTCCATTGTTCCAATCAAATATTTTAGCGCCGTCCCTATACCATTTACCAATGCCCTCTTGTCTCATCTATAGTGTACGGTTACTAATTTGTCTCGGATCTGCGAAATCAATTTATCTGCAAACTGTAATTTTTGTAAGATCAATAGAGTAAAATGGTTTGGATCTTTGTTTAGGTAATCTTTTAACACTTTAATATTTTCTTCGTATTTTGAAAGGATTGCTCTTGAGTCGTTGAGGTTAATGTGGTATGTGAATGTATGAATCGCTTCGATGACGTGAGCATTGCTGATCTTAATGGGAAGGATTGGGTTTTTGATATTTTGTATTTTCAGAGAAAAGCCTGGATAAAGGAACGTTGTCGTTAGGATCGTCAGTATCTGTCGTATTAGCCTCATATCCTAAAATAATAATTTTACGTTGGGGTTTTAGTTGTCTTTGATGTGTCGTTTTTTTAGCAGAGATGCTTTTATTGTCGTCTACAATCTTTGGATTATCGAGTTTAATAAAAGGTGGTTGTTCCTTTTGTGTCTTTTGGTTGTTTGTAGAAAAGAGAGGTTGTTCTAGATTACGTGACAAGGATCTTTTGTGACAAGGGTTTTTCTTCCCTCAAAACCCTAATTGATTCAATTATAGTTCAGTGAAATCGTTCTATTGGAAAGATTTCATTGGAAAGCTGTTTGGGTTTGTATAATGGAGTTCTATTCCATATGTTTTGCATAGATCTTGGAATACGTTATTTTTGAATTCTGTCCCATTGTCGCACGTGGTTTTCTTCGGAATTCCGAAGTAAGAAAAATATTGTATCGCCCTACTCGCGGTTTCAATGGCATTCGGGGAGGAAATTGGGAAGGCTTGTCCGAATTTCGAAAAACTATCTATAATTGTAATGAAGCTTTGACTTGATATCTTAAAGGAGTCTAGGTAAAGGTGTTCGAAGGGTTTCGATCCGAAAGTTGTTGGTTGGAATATTAGTTTATGAGGGTGCCTTTCGTATTTTGTTTTCTGACATACTTCGCAAGAATTTATATAACTCTTTACGTCGATCTCTAAGTTTGGCCAATAAAAACGTTTCTTTATCGCGGATACATTTTCTTGTATTCCTCTGTGATTGGTTTTGGTCATGTTGTACAAGGATATTTTTTCTTGTTGGTCTTCCTTCTCGGTGACATCTTCTAATAATTTTCTTGTGATTGATAATGTAAAGTCTTGTTTTTAAAATAAGTTTGCAGGTAATTAATGAGTGGTTTCTCGAATATCTGTGCCTTAAAATATATATAGTAGTGATTGTTAGGTCGAATATATTCTTTAATTGCTTTGGTAAATACTTGTAATAGTTGTTCCTCGTCATTTAGTAATTTGTCGTGTATTAGCCAAGTATGCCGCCTTTTGTTAAATACCTTTTCTAACTGAAATTGAAAGTTTTTGCACGGTGATTTGCCAATGACTATTTGGTTTTGATGAGTTTTAAGAGATTTTTCAGTATATTGGATTTCCAGTATCGGATTTTCCACACAAGAGTGGACAGTGTCCGATTCTCCAAGATCTTGATCTTCTGGGGGAATGATTTGTACGTCTAGGATTTTTACTTTAGGTTGGTCGATTTCCATTATTACGGATTGTAATTGTTCTTTGTGTACTTTTCTAGAGAGAATGTCGTCTAGATTACTCTTAAATCTGGGGGGTCTGAAGGATCCACATTTGCGATTATCGAATGGGTTTCATCTAAGTCGATCGGATTTATTTCGACTCTAGAGAGGGCGTCGGCGTTAGTATTCAATTTACCCTGTTTGTGGACGATTTGGTAGTCGTATTCTTCCAACTTCAATCTCCATCTCACTAGTTTGGAGTTCGGTTCTTTCAGTGAGAAAAGCCACTGTAGGGGTTTATGGTCGGTTATGACATTGAATGTCGTTCCGTAGATATAAGGTCGGAAATACTTCACGGCCCAGATTATGGCAAGAAATTCTTTTTCTATCGTGCTGAAGTTACATTCGGATGGATTTAATGTCCTACTAGCGCACGCTATAGGAAGGTCATTTCCGATTGGGCCTTGCGAAAGTACGGCTCCGATCGCATAATTTGAGGCGTCCGTCGTAATATTAAACGGTTTGTCGAAATCGGGAAATTGTAAGATGGGGTCGTTTGTTAGTATATTCTTACAAACCTCGAAGGAGTTTACGAATTCTGGTGTGTGTATCACCCGGGAGTTTTTCTTTAGACATTGGGTTAGGGGTTTGGTTAATTTTGCGAAGTTTCGAATAAATTTCCTGTAATATCCCACTAATCCCAAGAACGATTTAATCTCCTTTGCCGTGTTCGGAATTGGATATTTTCGAATTGCTTCTATTTTTCTCGGATTAGGTTTGATACCTTCGGGAGTGACTACATGTTCCAACAATTCCACGCTTTTGCATAGGAATTCGGATTTATCTAGTTGGACTTTGAATCCTGCTTCCTGTAATTTTTGAAAAACTTTCCTGTGGTTCGAGACGTGTTCTTGTAGACTAGTTGAAAAAATAATTATGTCGTCCATATAAACTAGGCAGATTTTTCCTTGTAGTTCTTTAAGCACGTCGTCCATTACTCTCTGGAACGTTGCAGGTGCGTTCTTCAGTCCAAATGGCATCCTGACGAATTCGTAGTGTCCGTTCTCGACGTTGAATGCAGTTTTTTGTACCGAGTTCTCGTGGAGTTCGATTTGGTGGAATCCGGATGCGAGGTCTAGGGTAGTAAAATAGTTGCATCTTCCTAGTTTGTCCAAGATGTCATTTATATTGGGTAATGGGTAGCGATCGTCGATCGTTTTTTCATTAAGTTTGCGGTAGTCGATGGCGATTCTCCATTTTTGTTTGCCACTAGCGTCTATTTTCTTCGGGACTATCCATATCGGTGAGCTCCACGGAGATTGGCTTGGTCTGATGATTCCATCCTCCATCATTTTATTGATCTGTCGTTCAACTTCTGGTTTGTGTACGTATGGGTACCTGTACGACTTCACGTGGATTGGGACGTCGTCCGTTGTTTTTATTTCGTGTTTCACTTTATTAGTGTGGGTCAGTGTATTAAGGTCGGTTCGTAGGTTTTGGAGCGTTTTCGGGGGCGAAAACTCTCATATTTCTTCCCGGGAATGGCCCAGGGGGAGGATAATTCATGGAAAAACTGGGCCTTGGCCTGAAATATTGAGGTCGGTTTTGGAATCTATCAATCGAGTTGAATCTCTGACCGAATTGAGTTGGTCTTTGGTTGAACGGCGCAAATGCTTGATGGGGCGCCGCTGGTCTCGGAAAATTAAATTGGGGGTTAAAGACTTGAGGTCGCCAGTTTGGTGGCGGAAGGTATGGTGGTTTAAACGTGTTTGGCGGATTTAATTGGGGCAATGTTTGGGAAGTGATTGACCAAGGGTTTTGGCGGTGGCGGTAGTGTGACGTTAGGTCTCGAACTATCTTGTCTTTTCATCAGGGAATCTATGCGGGATTCGTTATGGAAATGCTTTATTACTAAGTCGGAGGCTTCTGTGAATTTTGTCGGTTGTTTCAGATCGAGTAAAAGTCTTAGTTTGTCATCGGCGTTTGCGGCCAAAACGTCGAGGGCGTTTAATTCGTTTTGGTTAATGAGGAGGGTTTTCGTTTCGGCTTTCAGGGTTCTGTCTATTTGAATTTTGACATCTACTCTGGATTTCATTAGTTTTAACCTCTCAAGGAAATCAACGTTTTTGTATCTAGTCATTTGCAAAAACTCTCTCGATAGCGTTTGTCTGTCAATCTTGTCGTCGAAGTGCTCCCTGAGTGCGGTTTTTACTGATGGCCAAGTTGTCAAGTCAGGTCGGCACATGAAAAAGTTAGCGACTTCGTTCCTTAACTTAGAGCAAATCGCGTTGAAAACAAAGTCGTTCAAACCATTATCAGTAGTTTTACCATAGGCGTTGAAAAACCTGTCACATCTAGCCAGAAAACTTTCTAACTGTGCACTATTTCCTTCAAAAGTGGGCAAGAAGTCTGCAATAGCTTTTGCAGTGGTTATTGATGTTGCCATTGTGGTTATTGGGGGTGCTTCGTTATTTAAATTTAATTTCTCGAAAAATTCCGATAAGGATACTTCTGTATCTGATTCTATCATAAACTAAATCTAACTTAACTGAGTCTCAATAGCAATATACGTAGATAAATTTATAATGGTTAATTGAAATGAAATTTCCGTTATGACGTCACTTATTCTAAATACACGCAATCGTGGTGGCTAAGGTAAAAAGGGGGAAGGATTCGTTCAACACTTACTTTTTGGAGTAGGTCTCTAGGAGCGTCTTCGCAACGTTGTCCTGTAGTCCTTCCGGGTTGATCTTCAAGTGCTGAGACGTACGGAATAAGATCTCGAGGTACAGCTCTCTGGGCGTCGTCCTGAGGTCCTCCGGAGTGTGGGTCAAGTGTCTAATGGTTAATACCAAACCGTGAGACACGCGTCGCGACGTAAATCTCCCGGCACACTTATCCTACTGACTGCGCCAATTAAGTTGCCAAAAAGTCAATCAGTATTTTTAAAAAGATTTTTAATGAAATACTTGATACAATTTGGATTATGCTAAATGTTTATACAAAGATACACCCTGCTCGAACGAAGGGATGTCTAAGAGTGCCCTGAAAGGCCCTTGTGGTTATACATATAACTTCTTATCAATCGTTTGTTTACACTCTCGAAGAATGGGGATGTTTCTTCTGTTGTTTATTTACCCCACGATGTCGAAGAGATTGGGCCGTTTCTCACAACATAACTGCTCTCAGGTGGTAATTTCCTGTAAGCTTGGGTTTTTACAAGCTGTGTAAGCTTGGGTTTTTACAAGCTCTGTAAGCTTGGGTTTTTACAAGCCATCAGGTGGTCATTTCCTCTAAGCTTGGGTTTTTAAAGGTGGAAGCCATCAAGAAGCTGGGTCCTGTAAGCATGTTTTTGCCACCAGGCGGTTATGTGTTCTGTAGGCTCAGGCTGGAAATAATGTTCTGAAGCCATCAGGCAGCTTTCCTGTAAGCTTGGACCAGGAATGTAAGAAAGTTTGTGAGTTGTGTGTCTGTCATTAAAGCCATTACGATGACGAGTTCGTATAAGCTTTAACGGATGAATTAGGTACCTTTGAAATGATACCTGAGTCAATTTTCCTTTATAGGAGTGGACGCCATATTGTGGAGTACTGATGTGGTGGTGCTGTAAGAACTGAAGGGATAAGAAGTCGAGGACGCCTTCATCTGTCAGGATTGGCCGTGTGAGCGTACGCAATTTGTGGAACGTACGCAATTAATACTTTGTGCGCAATATGACACGCGTGACCAAGAAGTCCGGGAACAAAGGCTTCGGTAACCTGTCATTCCTGTCATCAGTATTTATTACTTTCTTAAAGGCGATTTAAATTCAACACGGATTATTACGGGATTATTAGAACACATTTAAGAATACTACTCCTAAGGAGCTCTTTAATATCGTCTTAACAGGTAAGAAACCGTTTAAAACATGCATTTCACTCTTAAATTGATCTAAATTCTAAATACACGGATTAGCAGCATACACTTTTGAAATTGTCCTTTTATCTAATTCTCATACCTTCCCATCCTTGAAATTCTCTTAAATACGGTCCATTCTGGACAACGACGCGTGAAGGTATGCTAAAGTACTTCAGTGTGCATCGATGTGTAACAAGTTGTTAAGAAGGGTTGGAGTCAAGTTTTAGTGTAGCCATAAAATTCCAAAAAGCGTTTGTCGAACTTTATGTACATGTGGGTGACGTTTCAACAGTTTAATAAGTCTCTCTCGCCTACGCCTTTTGCGCGTCCAAGTCTTTACGCTTATGGATTTCAGCGTCGTTAGAATCGTAATAATAATGGTTTTAATATTCTGAAAAAAGTCGCACATACGCTTTTGGGCGAATTTCGTGGGTATGAAATTGATATAAAACTAAATATTTTATCCAAGTTGAAATACGCACCTGTTACTTCCGTAGATGTGGAGCGCACATTTTCAATTTTTAAACTTATGTTCACTGACAGGAGACAATAGTTCCTTATCGAGAATTTTGATAGTAGTTTTCGGTTACTAGGAGCCAGCGTACTTTTTGTACCTGACGTTCACCGCTCGTTTTTTTTTTCAAACTGTTCCGCTAAATGGATTTTTTTAAAATTTTGGTCACATGTGTAGAATTGAATAGCGAATCGATCTACCATAGTCTGATTAGTCGCTGATAGTAGTTTTCGGTCACTAGGAGCCAGCGTACTTTTTGTACCTGACGTCCACCGCTCGTTTTTATTTTTTTTTAAACTGTTCCGCAAAATGTATTTTCTTTAAATTTTGGTCACATGTGTAGAATTGAATAGCGAATCGACCGACCATAGTCCTATTAGTCGCTGATACATCCTTGGCCGCTAAGAGTCAGCGTACTTTTTGTATCTGACCAAACTTCGACGTCGACGGCTCGTTTATAATTTTTTTCAAACTGTTCCGCTAAATGGATTTTCTTTAAATTTTGGTCACGTATGTAGAATTGAATAGCGAATCGAGTGACCACAGTGCTGATAGTCATCCCGGGCCGCTAAGGGTCAGCGTCCGATTTGTATCGGACGTCGACCGCTGGTATTTATTTTTTTTAAACTGTTCCGGTGTGTTGAGAAGTAAATTTGTTTTATATTCGTTTAAATTTTTGATTCCAAATGTTGAATGTTTGTCAACAAAGGATATACACTTCAACAAGATTTATGGGCACCCACGGTCAGTTCGACAACCCTCTGAAGACGAGAAAGTCACCTGGGTACCTGCTATTAGGGTTGGTGAAGAGTGTTTACGCTCGAGAAAGTTTAGTTTTTAAAATTGTAAAAAGAGTCTGTTACGAACCACCACATAGATCAGTCGGTCGATATACCATTTTCGTAACTAAAGCATTTATTGTGTATTAACGGTTAAGTGACTAACAAAGTCGAATATATTTAAGTAGATCACGGTTTGAATTACACCCTCCTAAAAGTCAAAACCAAAACAGTGCTTGACGTTGTTCATTAATTTAACAACGCGGACGGTAAACCAGGTTTTCCATAAAACGGGTTGCTTTCCAGTAAAATAAAGTTAGTTAAGTGACGACAGTGTTTCCATCACCTGAATCCACGGGATCACAACATAAAATTGGCGTAGTCATATGGATTTGGTCACAATTCGCTGTCAAACGTGTCGAGAAGATTCCAGAGGCCCATCCGAAGAATCGACAATCGACCCTAGTGGACGGCGAGTTGGCGAATTTCAATTCCCTGGACCGAACGAGAACCATCTTCCAGATCTAGGAGCCACAGACGACTCATCCGAAGTTAACACTGTTAAGTCCTAACTTTATCCCTTCCTTCTTTTCTTGTGTTTTATTATACGGCTGATAATTTTACTTTTGACGTGATTATATTTTTGCCATTTATTGTTCTACTTTTGATATAATCGCAATTTTATTGCTTATTTTCTTTGAACGACAAAAAAATATTTTTATTTAATTATTCATAACATTTTTACCGACCATCGCGTTCCTAAATAGTCCAATCGAATTCTCTCAAAATATCTGCATATCCCGCGCGAAAAACTTTATTGAACAAAAATTGGTGAAATAGGTGAATCCAGGAGAAACTGTAATTAGTAACGCAAATACTCCACCACCAGGAAATAACCCTCCTGCCTCCGACGATGCGGTAGAAGACTCTGCCGTAGGCACGTCCGAAAACTTTCAGTATAAACTTTCATTTCTGTGTTCCCTAATGTCTAAACCCTTCGACGGGAATCGTACCGAACTTCATGAATTTACGTCCAACTGCGACAATGCTTTCCGTTTCTGTCATCAATCACAACAAGCGGCGCTTATGGCGTTCGTAATCTCAAAAATTACCGGAAGCGCGAAAGCCCAGCTGCGAGATAAAATAACCTGCAATTGGCCGAATCTAAAAAGTTTAGTGATTCAACTCTGTTCCGATAAAAAACACTATACTCAGCTTATGAATGAGTTGAGTCATCATCATCATCATCATCATCACACAGCCATAGTTTTCCACTGCTGAACAGGCCTCCCGTAACTTTGTCCATCCTTTTCTATCTTGTGCCTCCTGCATCCAATTGCTTTTGAAGCGTTTCAGATCGTCTCGCCATCTAGTAGGAGGTCGTCCTCTACTGCGTGTGGCATCTTGTCGTGGTCTCCACTCCAGTAGTATTTTAGTCCACCTTCCATCCCTCATACGGGCCACATGTCCCGACCAGTTCCACTTTAGGGAAGCTATCCTTTCAACAGCGTCTGTAACTTTCGTTTGCCTCCTAATGTACTCTTTCGTAATTCTGTCTCTTAATGATATTCCCATCATAGAACGTTCCATGGCTCTCTGAGCCACTCTTATTTTTCTCACGGAGTTTTTAGTTAAAGTCAGGGTTTCGGCTCCATAGGTCATAACTGGCAGGACACAGCTTTCAAACACCTTACGTTTGAGGCAAAGGGGAAAGTTTTCTTTAAATATATAACCAAGTCGTCCAAAGGCAGCCCAAGTTAGAAATTCGTAGTTCGTGGCCGAGATACACGTAAGATGTAACTTGTGTAATTTGACAATCACCTAGAACTATATTTTGGTTGGGAACAAGGTTTGTCATGATTTTACTTTTAGCAACATTGATTTTAAGGCCTACATCTAATGAAGCCTTGTGCAGCCTATCAAGCATTTTAGCTGCTTTGTCTAAACTATTGCTTATCAGAACGATGTCATCTGCGAATCAAAGATGGTTTAAATTTCGACCATCTATGTTAATACCCATATCGTTGAAGTCGATCTTCTTGAACATATATTCTAAGAGGGTGGTAAATAACTTTGGAGAGATTGTACCTCCTTGCCTCACACCCCTTCTGATTGGGAACTTGTTCGTGTACTTGTGCAGTTTCACACATGACGTTGCTCCAGCGTATATGTTCTTTATAAAAGTGATATATCTGTGATCGATTCTGCATTCAGTTAACGCCTCGAGCATTTTTGACTGATCGATAGTGTCGAATGCTTTCTCAAAGTCTACAAAAATTAGAGCTAAAGGCTGGTTATATTCCACGCATTTCTCAATAAGGGTTTTCCTTGTTTGAAGAGGGTCGTTAGTACCAAAGCCCGCTCGGAAACTCGCCTGTTCTACAGGTTGATAAAAATCTAACTTATTCGACAATCTCGTTGTTGAGATTTTCATAAACATTTTATATAGATGAGATAACAGACTGATGGGACAGTAAATTTTTAAGTCTGCAATATCTCCTTTCTTGTGCATGATGGTGATTATTGCGTTGTTCCACACTAATGGAATTTGTCCATCGAACAAACATAGGTTGAATAGTTTACATATAGCTTGGATCAATGTTCGTCCTCCTGCCTTTAACTATTCAATCACTATTTCATCTTCTCCTGGTGCCTTGTTATTTTTCATCTCCATCAACGCAGCTTCAACCTCATGAAAGGTAATATCAGGCAAATCTTCCGAGCCCTGGTTTTGAATAGTTGGTAATTTTGCATCATTCAAGTATCTTGTTTCAGTATACAACTCTACGTAGAAGCACTCTACAATATTGAGGATTTCTTCTCTGTTTGATTTTATTTCCCCTTCTCGACTCGCATGTTAACAAACGTTGTTCGTTGTTCCTGCCCGTTGCTAGATTTCTCCTCACAACTTTCATGCCCTTATTTTCGTCTATAATTTTTGTAATCATATTAGTGTTATATTGTCTTATATCTTGTCTTACAGCCTTAGAAATGTCTTTATTAAGTTGTTTCAGGTCTGACGAATTTAGGTCTTTATTTTTCATCTCTCTTCGTTTTCTCATCAGCTTTTTTGTATGTTCACTTATCTTCTCGCCATTTACTGATCCTTGTTTATGTTGCTGCTGTGACGCGCTTTTTATCGCTTGTGAGATTATGTTGTTAAGATTCTCGATGTTATCTTCTGCCTCTATGGTGGTTATATTTAATTTTTCGTTTATGTGCTCCTTGTAAGATTGGACATCTCTAATACGGTTATCCTGTTTTCCAGTTTTGCGTGTTATCATTTGTTTCCTTTCTCTTTTCAAATTTATTACGATTTTTCCCCTAACAAGTCTATGGTCACTACCTATACCACATTTGTTCAGGACGGTTACATCATGTACGTTTTCTTTGTGTTGGGTAATTATGAAATCTATTTCGTTCTTCGTATTTCCGTCCGGGCTTATCCGTGTCCACTTTCGTTGAGGTTTCCTTTGAAAGAAAGAGTTCATGGCATGGAGTCTGTTGTGTAAAAGAAACTCCGACAACCTATCTCCTCTTGCGTTTCTTTCTCCATATCCGTGGTCACCCATGAAAGTTTCTGAGTCTTCCATCTTAAAACCGAATTTGGCGTTAAAATCGCCAATGATAAAGATGTAGTATGTTGGGGTGCCCTGCATTCCTTGCTGAATATCGTCATAGAATACGTCAACTTCTTCGTCTGTGTGGTCTGAGGTGGGTGCATATATCTGTATGATCTTGACATTACATTTCGTATTTAACTTTAACACCAGCAATGTCACTCTCGTGGAGATACTACGCATCTCTGTTACTTTACCCTTGTGTTTTTTATTCACCAGAAATCCAACTCCTCCAACAGCTGAATCTCCATTAAAGTAGAATAGGTGACCGTATTTTAATACTTGTTGTTCTTCTTCTTTCCTCCTGACTTCGCCTAAGCCAAGGACATCCCATTTTATACATTTGAGTTCTTCTTCGAGTTCTAATAATTTACCTTCAGTGGAGAGTGTCCTCGTATTATATGTTGCTATTTGCAGTGTTCGTTTACCGTGGTAGCCTGGTCTAACCCGGTGATTCTTCGCAACTATTTGCTGTTCTTCTGTTCGACTGCTACCGTAGACGGGGGAGTTCGAGCTGCCGGGGACTAAGGGCCGTTTTATGTCTGAATACATCATTACGGGGGTTTTAGCCAATTACCTTATCACGCTGGCCAATGCGTGTTGATAAGGGATCCAAGGGGAGACTTGCATTTCCTTAAATCTCGTTTTCACAGTTATCCCGCTGTTACTCGGTCGTCAGAGCCTCGTTTGTTATCTAGCAGGGTGCACCGGGTAGGAAAGATACAAAGGGGTGTAAGGGGTTGGAAAAATATAGATTCATCTAAAGCCAACCCAAATGTCAACCTCACCTGCTCGAGTGGTAGCAAAGAGTTGAGTACGATTAAACAAAATCCGAACGAGTCCGTTCTAAATTTCCATAACCGCGTAGACAAATTGTGCACGAGGCTTCTAAATTCAGTTTCTTGTCAGGACGAGAAGGAAGCCGCTGGCAGAATTTCTATGATCAATGAATTAGCTCTGCAGAGGTTCATTCTACACCGTTCACCTGATATTTCCCGTTTTTTACGTACCAAAGGTCCCACAAAACTTTCGGACGCCTTAACGTCCGCGTTAGAAAAAAAAAAAGAGTCTTAACAGTTTCGCGAAATATACCTTATAATAACGCGAATAAATATTGCAAAAATTACAAAACAAAAACGCATTTTACCAAGGATTGCTTTAAGAATAAAAACGTCCACGTAAATCAAGTTCGAAACGGCGCTAATAATAATAATATCAATAACCAAAAAGGAACTTAAAACGGACCTAACACAATTAAATTTTGCAACTATTGCAAGAAAACTGAACATGCAATAGACGTTTGGTTTTTGAGGAAAAGAAATAATGAAAGAAACGGTAATAATAACCACAATAATGGTAACAACAATCGTCCAGACGCGAAAAATCGAGTCACGGTAATAATAATCCACGTAAAGTCAATTAAAACGAAGAAACGTCCGGGAACAACGTCGTTTCTGCGGACTGGGAATAAACAAAATCGACGGGCGCGCACTGCCTTTGGGGAGTTGTTGTGTTAGTGACCATGATGGTCGCGATTCTCGTCAAGACCATTCACAACACAATTACTCGTTTTCAGAAATTTCCCCCCATCATGGGGAATCTCGTTATTATTCAAAGTACCGTTCTAAAAATTCCTTAAATCATCTCCCGCCCAATTCTATCAAAGTTACGGATTCTAGTAGTGACCATAAGAGTAACGGTTCTGTCAGAAACTCTTCACTATCAGAATTCCAGAGCGGAAGTTCCCCGCGTAGCGAAATACTTCTATACGACGAAATTCCACGACCGTCTCGAACGGTTTATTCAAATGAATATAAAATTTTGATGAGCAATAATCAAAATCCCTATATTGAGACCACTTGCAATGGTCAGGATTCAAATTTCTTGTAGATAAGGGAGCCTCCGTATCCCTTTTGAAAGGTCAAGATAAGTTTCATAATTTAAATCTCTCAATTGATCAAAAAGATCGAATCATATTAAACGGATTAAGTGCGAACGCACCCGTTCAAACAGATGGTAGCTGTGTTTTATATATATATATATATATATATATATATATATATAATTATATATATATATATATATATATATATATTTTCATTGCTACAGCTGTCGCCGTCTTTCCGTCCCCAACTTCCATTTTTCCCTCTCATAACATAGATTTTCCTCTAAATTTCTCGTAGTCATGGCGTCTTCCACATCATCTCGCCAGATTCTCCGAGGTCGTCCCCTCTTTCTTCTCTCGGGTGGTATCCACTCCAGCACTCTTCTAGGCCATCTATCATTAGCCATCCTCTTGACGTGTCCGAACCATGTCAATTGTCGCCTATCTATTTCTTCCGATATTGGTGTACTCATATTCATTTCTGCCCGTATAACGTCGTTTCTGACTTTCCAATCTTGACCGTCTGCAGCTTCTTTTAAGGAAATCCATCTCTGTGGCCATTAGTTTTTTCTTGTTTACACTGGATACATCCCATACCTGTGAGCCATACAAAGTGACACTTTGAACCATACTTTCATAAATATGTTTTTAGTTTTTTTGTTATGTTTTTGTCCCAACACAAAGAGTTTAATGCTCGAGTCGTCCTTTATTTATTCTTTCTCCTATCTCATCTTTACTGTTTCCATATTTATTTAGAATCACTCCCAGATATTTACTTTTTTCCACTCCTCTCAAACTCTCATCCCCCAAAATTAAATTCTCAACCTCTTCTTTACCGACAGCAAGATATTCACACTTCGCCAAATTCATAGTTAACCCGGCTGCTTCATACTCTTCTTTGAGTTTTCTAACCATATATGAAAGGTCTTCCTCGTCCTCCGCTAAGACGACTTGATCGTCTGCGAAGTATAACGTGAACAATTTGTCATTTCCCACCCTCAGTCCCATATTTTTGCATTTCTTTGTCCACTTTGCTAAAGATCTGTCCAAGTAAATTTTGAAAAGGGTGGGAGATAGGCAACAGCCCTGCCTCAGGCCTTTTGTTGTCTCAAATGAAGTGGTTAATCTATTCCCTAGTTTGATCATGGCTGTGTTCTGTTCATAGTACATTTTGGTGGTCTTTATTAAACTTTTGCTGATATTCAAATCCTCCATTGCTTTCCATAATTGTGAGACTGGGACACTATCATAAGCTTTCTCCAAATCAATGAAGGCTATATGTGTCTCTCTGTTACGTTGTACCCTTTTTTCTGTTGCAATTTTGACAGTGAAAATATTATCTACCGTTGACCGTCCTGCCCGAAAGCCTGCCTGTTCTTCTGGTTGCTTCTCTTTGATACTCTCCTCAGTCTCCTCAACTAAGATTTTTAATATTCTAGAATATATTCTACCAATAGTAGGGATGACGGCAATCCCTCTGTAGTTCTTCGGATCTGATCTTGAGCCTTTTTTGAAGACTGGTGAAATATATGTGGTTCGCCACTCCCTTGGTACTTCTAAGTTCTAAGCATTTCTGTCAGTTTCGGAGGACCGTATCGAATTAGCTCTGGACTTATTCCTCCTGGACCTGGTGACCTTTTCAGTTTCGTACCTTTTATGGCCTTTTTCACTTTTTCTGCATTCAGTGTTATGTGCTCTGTGGCCTCTGTAGGTTCATCTCGTATATCGAATTTGTCTCTCGTTTCAGTTGATAGGTCTTTGAAATGTTTTAACCACTGAGCCTCTGGAATATTGTTTAAGTGTAGTTGTATTTTATTGTTACATTTGATGCTTTTTATTGTTTTCCAGGCTTCCGTACATTTTGTACCTCCCAAATAATTCTCAATTTGCTGACATTTGTTCTCCCATGACACATTCTTTTTCTTGATTACTTCTCGTTTGACTTCTTTATTTACTTTCTTGTATTCTTCATTAATCACGTTGCTTTTCGTTAGAAGGAGTTATTGGTATATTTCTTTCTTTCTTTCGATTTTTCGTTCTAGATCAGAATCCCACCAGAATGGTTTATTCGATTTTCCCTTTCTTTCCTAGGGCCTCTTCAGCTGCTTCCTTAATACAATTTTTATGTGTTGGTATTCTTCTTCAGTAGATCTCTCTACAATTACTAGTTTTGTTATAATCTCCACGAGAAAAATTTTCTTGTACTATCGTGCTGTAGGCTATCTAAATTGTATTCTACCCTATAATCACAGGTCCTCATATCTGTTTTTCCATTTCTTGCTGTCGTTCCAATAAAAGGAATGTAGATTTTGGCTACCACTAGTGAGTGGTCTGAACCGCAATCGGCGCCTCTGTGAACTCTCACATCGTTCACTTTTAGGCCTGATTTTTGTTTAATTATGATATAGTCTATTATAGATTTTAATCCTCGTGTATATTGATACCAAGTATATTTATGTATGTCCTTGTGGGCAAAAAATGTGTTCATTATTTTCAACTCACGTTCCTCACATAGACTTATCACTCTTTCTCCATTATTATTAATTGTTTCTTCTCCCTGCGTTCCAACCACTCCACTCCTTCGTTGTTTTCCCACTCGTGCATTTAGGTCACCTGCTATAATTATTTCATGGCCATTTGGGACTTTGTCAATGGTTTCTCTCAGACGTTCCTCAAAGCTGTCTTTATCTTGAACGGTTGCGTCATCATTAAGGGCATATATGCCAATGATCGTTATAGTTCTTCCTCTTGCTGTGTTTTAAATTTAGAAAATTATCCCAGCAGCCTACCTATCAAATTTCATGTTGTCACCGACAACCACAACATCCCTTTTGACGGCATTATCGGTAGCGATTTTCTTGCCCCTCGAGGCGCCGTCATAAATCTAGCCACTTCAGAATTGTTCCTTGAACGTTTCGACAAACCCATAAAATTAAAGGTCGATAACGAAAAATGTGACGAAGGTTTTTATATTCAACCTAGCTCAGAAACAATAATTGAAATTGAAGTTGCGAATAAGGAAATTAAAGAAGGACTGTGTCCAGAAGTTAAAATCGGGGAAGGCGTTTATTTAGCTAAATCTTTAGTTACGGTAAATAACGGTAAGGCGATAACCACCATACTGAACACGCAAAACCGAAGATTAAAAATAAATAAAATTAAACTCACACTAGAACCCTTTGACGAAAAACACGCCCAAATCCTAGCGTTTCGTAAAAATCCTAAACAGGACGAACAAAGAAGACAAACTGTTGCACGAAAATTTAAGAATTGATCATTTATATCCGGAAGAAAGACACTCTATTAAAACCGTTTG
Organism: Cryptocephalus moraei; assembly: GCA_946251905.1. Classification (NCBI taxonomy): domain Eukaryota; kingdom Metazoa; phylum Arthropoda; class Insecta; order Coleoptera; family Chrysomelidae; genus Cryptocephalus; species Cryptocephalus moraei. The sequence goes on along the minus strand of OX276463.1, from coordinate 24,341,331 downwards.
TGATGAATACAATGATATATTCTTCTTACCCAACGATAATTTAACATCCACTTATATCGTTAAACACCAAATAAAACTCACCGATCCAACACCCGTGAGTTCGAAAATATATAGGTTTCCAGAAATCCATAAAAAGGAATTAAAGAAACAGATCGATAAGATGCTCATACAAGGAATAATTAGAGAATCAGCGTCCCCATACAACAGTCCTTGTGGATAGTTCCGAAAAAGATGGACGCTTCAGGAGAACGAAAATGGGAATAGTCGTGGATTACCGGAAACTGAACGAGGTAACTATTGGCGACGCCTATCCACTTCCCAATATCGAAGACATTTTAGATCAATTAGGCCACCCTGGCGTCGACATCCAGTCCGATGATAACCCTCTGGTGGGAGAATACAAAACCAGGTATAAGAAACTACAACGAAAAATTCCTAGCTTTGTAGACTACCAAAAGGCGTTTGACAAAGTCCAACACCAGAAGATGATACAAGTGCTGAAAGGCACCGGAATGGATGTTAAGACCTCAGAATTATACAAAACCTCTAATGGAACCAGACAGCCACCATAAAAATCAACGCTGGAGATGAAACAACAGAGGCAGTTAATATATTGCGGGGCGTACGACAAGGGTGTATTATCTCCCCTCTGATATTCAATCTGTATTCAGAGGAGATATTTAGAGAAGCTCTGGAAAACGATGATAATGGAATTCTTGTAAACGGAGAACGACTGAATAATATCCGATATGCAGATGATACCGTCATATTTGCAGATAGTATAGAAGGTCTACAACAGCTAATGAACAAAGTGAATGAAGTAAGTGAACGATATGGGCTAGAAATGAACATCAACAAAACAAAATTTATGATCATAAGTAAAAAGACTTAACTTAAAAACAACTTAAAAACAACAGATGTCAGGGCAGTTAGGGGGGCAGTATGTGGGACAGATCACATAGGTACTTTTACGGGCACAAGTTAGCATACAGTTTAAACATCAAAAGCAACGAACACAAGTAGAAACGACAAGTGACACAACTATCGAGAACAAGTACAATGTTGAACTTCTTAAAGATGACTCCATCAAATTTCTGTACAGATTAAGACTTGCTAATAAATTGCGTGATGCCCCTATTGATGATAATGTAGAAGAAAGTTATAATCAAATTAAAAAGAAAATACATGAAGCCGCATTCGAAGCACTCGGAAATGCAGATAAACAAAAGGATAAGCCACAGTTCTGGAATGTGGAAATCGAACAACTAATTAAAGACAAGAAAGCTGCCTATCATAAATGGTTGGCCACAAATGATCGGGAAAATCGGAAACAGTACTGCAGATTAAACAGAGAAGTAAAGAAACAAGTGGCAAAAGCAAAAAATTCAGAACGGGATGAGAAATGTGCTCATATTGATAGATACATCGGAGGAACACAATCAAAAGAGGCTTGGAAAACAGTGAACAATATTAGGAAAAATAATAGGGAGAGGATAAACATTAACATGATAAAATTAAACCAATGGAAGAAATACTATGAAGAAATGTTAAATGAAGATCGTGAAAAATATAAACAAGATGATAAACCAATTATAAGTGACAAAGACAAAGAGACAAATATAATAAGCAGTATAACAAAGACAGAGATCTATGAAGCGTTGAAAGAATGTAAAAGTGGAAAAGCCCCTGGTCCCGGAGGTATCCCAATAGAACTAGTAAAAGTGGTCCTGATATTCTTATCGAACAACTGCAGATGTTATTTAATAAATGTTTAATAAGAGAAGACAAAATACCTACGGAATGGAGATTAGGTATAATTAGTTCAATACATAAGAGAGGTATAAGACTACAATGCAGTAATTACAGGGGCATCACTGTTACATCGTCTGTTGGGAGACTGTACGGACGAGTCATAAAAAACAGGATTGAGGGGGAAATAGAAATAGGGGAAGAGCAAGCAGGTTTCACTGCAGGAAAATCATGTGTGGACAACATTTTTACATTGCGTCAACTCACACACAAAAGGATAACAAGAAATCTAGAAACTCACCTAGTTTTTGTAGACCTGGAAAAGGCGTACGATACAGTGCCACATAAAAAATTGTTTGAAGTACTGGAACGGTCTAAAATACCCTCAAAATATATAAAATGTATCAAAGACCTCTACAACAACCAAAGAAGTGCGATAAAAGTGGGACAACAAATATCAACCACAGTTAATGTTACAAAAGGGCTTCGACAGGGATGTGTTCTGTCGCCTACTCTATTTAAAATATATATAAATGAAGTATTAAAAGAATGGCAAGCCAAGTGTAAAGTAATGGGGATCCTTATTGACGATGAACTTTTGCATTCGCTACTTTTTGCAGACGATCAAGTGGTTATAGCAGCCGATGAAGACGACATACACTATATGATGAGGAAGTTGACGGAGACTTATGAGAAATGGGGTCTCAAAATAAATTTTAACAAGACTAAATATCTAGTAACTGGAGGCGCTGCTAGACCACTTGAAATAAAGGGAAAATGATAGATACGTGTTCAGACTACAAATATTTGGGATCTATTATATCGACAGAAGCCCATAGCCGTAAAGATATAGATTGTCGAATAGTGCAAGGCAAACAGGCGGTACAGAGGTTAAATTCCATATAGTGGTCTAAACAAATGACAAAAAATACAAAAATAAAGATTTACAATAGCATAGTAAAAAGTATTATCACATACGGATCCGAAACCTGGGAGATAGCAGAAAGAAATAAAGAAAGACTGATGGTTATTGAAATGGATGTGTTACGCAGAAGCTGTAGGGTGTCTAGGCTACAACATATAAGAAATGAAGAAATCCGAGAAAAAATTAATGTTCAACACACAATAATAAATGATATAGAAACAAGAAGATTGATGTGGTATGGACACCTACGAAGAATGGATATAAACAGATGGCCCCAAAGAGTGTGGAGATGGATCCAAACGGAGAGAAGAAGAAAACGAGGAAGACCTTTAAAAGACTGGAATGAAGGAGTCAAGGAAGCTATGGAAATGAGAGGACTGACGGAAAACGAGTGGCAATATAAAAAACAATGGCGCTTAGGATGCGAGAAACGGCCTTAGTTTGCTGTATACAACTCGCGTATATATATATATATATATATATATATATATATAAGTAAAAAGAAGAGAGAAAACTGCCAACTATATATTAAAAATATATCAATAGAACGGGTATCCAAACTTGTCTACCTGGGAACCTTAATAAACTAACAATGGGATCACTCACAAGAAATAAGATGTAGAATAGAAAAAGCAAGAGATGCCTACATCAAAATGTCTAAGATCTTCAAAAGCCATGACCTCAAATTAGATATCAAAGTAAAACTCCTGCGATGTATTCTCCATATCGTAATATGGCATGGGATCCTGGATATTGACCGAAGCAACACAAAAGAAGCTCGAAGCCTTCGAGATGTGGCTATACAGAAGGATCCTAAGAATATCATGGTTAGATAGAGTGACCAACGAAAAAAATACTGGAAAAAAATGGGGAAGGAAAAAGAGGTGATGAAAACGATTAAGAGAAGGAAACTGGAATATCTCGGACATATAATGAGGAATGACAATAAATACAAACTCTTAAAATCCATCCTCCAAGGAAAAGTGTTTGGAAAGAGAGGGCCCGGAAGAAGAAGGATATCATGGCTCAAGAACTTAAGGACATGGTATTCAAAAACAACCACAGAACTGTTTAAAGCAGCAGTCAACAAGGTCATCATAGCCAGGATGGTCGCCAATATTCGAAACGAATAGGCACTAGAAGAAAAAGAAGGCCACTCGAAATATTTCACAACACTAGACTTAGCCTCCGGGTTCCATAAAATCCAAATGCACAAAGACGATATTAACAAAACAGCTTTTTCTACTCCATCTGTACACTACGAGTATGTGAGAATGCCTTTTGGACTCAAGAACGCCCCGAGCACTTTCCAAAGAGTGATGAACACCGCATTAATAGGCTTACAGGGATTACAATATTTCGTCTACCTCGACGATATCGTAATTTTTGCGAGCTCAATATACAATAGACAAACATTCGAAAAGACTAAGATGCGTTTTCGATAAACTTCGACAAAACAGACTCTTACTACAACCGGATAAGTGCCAATTCATGCACCGAGAAGTCGCATATCTAGGCCACATTATAAGCGATAAAGGCGTGTCACCCAATCCGAACAAGATATCGGCAATCAAGAATTATCCCGTATCAAAAACACCAAAACAAATTAAGCAATTCCTAGGCTTAATCAGCTATTGCAGACGTTTCATTAAAGACTTCTCTAAACATTCCAAACCGTTAACTAAACTTTTAAAAAAAGGATTCAGAATTTGTATGGACAGAATAACAACAATCTTCTTTAGAATATTTCACAAAAGTCCCGACACAAGAGCCACTCTTACAATACCCTGATTTTAGGAAGGAATTTCTTTTGACCACGGACGCTTCGAATTACGCAATCGGAGCAATATTATCACAAGGTGAAGTCGGAAAAGACTTACTCAATAAAGCCGAATGTAATTATTCTACCATCGAACGAGAATTATTAGCAATAATCTGGGCAGTAGAACATTTTCGACCCTACCTTTTTGACAGGAAGTTCACCGTCCTCACTGACTATTGTCCCTTAAAATGGCTCATGAAGTGCAAAAATCCAAACAGTCGACTAATTCGATGGAGATTAAGGCTAGAAGAATACAATCTGCGTAGTCAAATATAAACCTGGAGTAGCAAATTCCAATGCCGATGCCCTTTCTCGAAATCCGATCGACCCCGAATCGGTCAATAACGCATTCGCTACCAACTCAGAAAATTATCACGATTTCATTAGGTATCATTACGAAAATCAGACCTTGCCAAACATTGAAATGATCAAAGAAAATATTTTTTTCCAAATCACCAAATGCTCTTTTCTATTCAAAAGATCTCGACGAAAACAACCCTTATTCCGAAAACTTATCTTCGAATCACGACTTAACCAAAGTAAACGTAGACTAGACTTAAAAGTTTAACTGTATGAACCAGTAACGTTGACAAATCAGGACAATAAAACCACCTTTTTGCTTATTTCAAAATTAAACCACTATGACAACTTAACTTACAACGACCTATTTTACTCATTGCAAAATTTAAGGGTTACGCTCATAAAAACAAAATTAGTAAAATATATTTAAACAATCAAGTAGAAGACAACCCTAATCTAAAACAACATCAGTTTAATGAATTAATAGAATTTTCATTTAATAAACATAACATCGAGGTAATTCTGATAAACAAACCCAAAATTAAACCGACAAACCGTGACGAAATAAAAAGTATATTCTAAAAAAATTATGAATCCTCAATAGCAGGACACTCAGGTTATTTGAGAACTTATAAAAGAATTAAAGAAAACTACAAATGGTCAAACATGAAGAAGAACAAAAAATTTACTCAAAGCTGCAAATCTTGTCAAATAAATAAATCGACTAATAAAACTTCTAAAGTACCGATGGAGATTACTACGACAAGCGAAATGCCCTTTCAAAGGCTAGCTATCGACATCGTAGGTCCTTTAACCCTCACTGAAAACGGCAACAAATATATTTTAACCATGCAAGACGACTTAACAAAATTTTCCCACGCATTCGCCATTCCAAATCACGGAGCAATAACGATCGCCGACAAATTAGTAAACTTTATTTCTAATTCGGAATTCCTGAATTTATTTTATCTGACCAAGGGAGCGATTTTACTTCAAATGTTATCAAACAGTTAAACAAACTTTTCAGGATTAAACATATTTTATCTAGCCCCTATCATCCACAGACAAATGGAGCACTAGAACGATCTCATCATACGTTAAAAGAATATCTTCGACATTACATAAATTTACAACAAACGAATTGGGACAAGTACGTTCCACTAGCGATGTTCACCTACAATACGCACTTTTACAAATCTACAAAATTTACACCATATAAACTAATTTTTGATCACAAGGCTAACATTCCAATCTCCTTAAATTGATGACTATTACTCGAATTTAAAATTAAAGATGAATAAGTCATTCGAAATAGCGGGCGAAAATCTTATAAAATCTAAGGAAACATCTAAAATTCAATACGACAAACATTCTAAGAGTATCGAATACAAAACCAGAGATCTAGTTTGGCTACTTAATAAAAGCTCAAAAATAGGTATATAAGTAAAAAGCTTCGAAATAGATGTGATGGACCTTACAAAATATTAAAAGTTCACGGAAACAACACCGCGAAACTAGCATTAAAAAATAATAAGACGGCTACCTACCATTTTGATTTATTAAAACCGTTCGTTGCAGATGATGAAGAAGATGATAACGATCCTCAGTCTGCTAATAATAATTAAGACCGCGAAATCAATAGAAGAAACCTCCTATCAAAACGATCCTATTCCTAGCAAAACTGGCATTTTCTATCATCAGATTGGACAGACAAAAATTTCCCTCGACCTTTTCACCCTGCTTTCCTTCTCAAATATTAGCGTTTACGAATCTAAACTCGAATTTGCTCATAAAGACTCTCCAACTATCACGACCCCTGTGTACAAACAGATATAAAGATTCAAACGCGACTATGCATGACTCAAAACTTTCTTGTACTGAAAAGATTCACTATTTAGGCCTTAAAATTGAACAATTAGACTAGAAACTTGATTCTATATTTCATCTCACTAGTCATGAAGATTCCGTGTACGGAAAACGCTCTAAGAGAGGATTATTCGACGGTGTGTCTTACGCGTTCAAATGGCTTTTCGGTACTCCCGACGCCGACGACGCCGAATATTACTCGGAAGCTATTAGCAATATTTATAACCAAAATTATGATATGCAGTTATTAATGAGACAACAAGTCCATGTTATTTCGGAAGCAATCAGCGATTATAACAAAACCGCCCAGTCACTTATGCTAAACGAGGCCAAATTAAATGACAATGTTTTAAATTTTAATCGATTTGCTAGTAACATAACGAAAAAGATAAACTCTTTGACATACACACAATCAGTCACTAAACATCTTAATATGCTCTCGCAAATAATAAACGAACTAAACGAAGAATTTGACGTAATTATAGCCTCAATTCTTTTTGCTAAACAAAATGTTCTTCATCCCTTAGTAATAACCCCGAGACAACTCAGAGAAGAACTATCAAAAATAAAAGTGCACACTCAATATGAATTCCCTATTGATCTGGACGATCAAAATAATATCCATAAATATTTGCAAATTTGCACCCTATCGGTAATATATGTCAGAAAGAATTATATATCTCATAAAAACTCCTTTAGTAACGAAAGATTCATATCAGCTGTATAATCTAATACCGCTTCCTCAACACCTCAATTTACTCATTTATAAATCCTTCCTTTCCTTACCTTCTATTGAATACGACAAGGACATACTATGCCGAAATGAGGGACCTATCCAAGTGCAAACTCGTCCCGACCTCCGACTACATATGTTCGCACATCACCCTGCACCTGTTACGAGAGAGGCCGACATGCGAAACTGACCTAAAGGTCAAACAATTGAAGAAGATTCCCGCTAGCTGCGACACGAAAACCATGAAATTCAACATGGAGATATGGCACCCGATCAATACGAACCAGTGGTTGTACGTACTCACGCAACCGGTGGTTGGCACGATCAGTTGTGACGGCTCAAAATCCTCCGTTGCCGACATCCAACTGCATGGCACCGGGATCATCACCTTAAAACAGAAGTGTAAATGCTACATGCTTTCGACACTATTGGTCGCCTCTTCAAACCAAAGCGCGAATTTTACAAATTATATTCCGCCTTTGGACATAGTCGACGACGACTGTTGCGTACGTGAACAACAATTCTTGAAGTCAAAAGATATGGCACCACTAAAACTAAGTAATCTGAACCTAAACGAACTTCGACTCGCCCAACACAAACTGCAACAATTCGACGATAAACTACAAGAAAACATGAATAAACCACTCCTCGGACCTCACTCGAAGTGGTACAACATTCTACTTGGGACAATCATCGTCATCATTGTCCTCATCGCACTCTATCTGTGTTGCTGTCGATGCTGCAGTTGGCGACTCCTGAATTGGCTTAGAAAAATCTGTGGCCCCGATCATTGTAACTATATGGTCTGCATAAACAGCCACAACCAAGTCAGCCATGGGAACTTCAATACGACCCGCTGGAAAAACGATCAAGTCCAACCCAAAATCCGTCGTAGTATCACGTCATTAGAGCAACACGAGGCCATCTCCTTACCAGAATCGAACGCAGTTCCTTCCGAAGTGCATCCCCTCAAAAGGTCTGCCCAGAACAAGAAATTATTCAAGATGTGAATGTGAAGTGAGGTCTATGCGTTGTTAAAATGTGAATAAGTGACGGTTAACGCCCTTTTTATAATCACAATTGACTACTCTCTCTTTCAACTCGTTTTATATAACAATTAATTATATTGTAACGTTTTTACTATTGACTAAAACTAAAACACTACACTATTTGTCCTAATTAATTTATTACTAACTCTTAACACTTATAATTCATTTCACTCAAAGATGTTTATTTATTTTAACGCGCGTGGTCTCTCGCTCGAATGTTTACACACACCGTTTCGACTGTTCCCGTCGTCCTTCCCGGAATTGCAATAAGGCGAACTTGTGTAGCTCCCGGCGTGTTTATGTCGCGGCCGGCGAGCCGTTTCGTTACACCGCCCCCGCCTTAAAGATGTTTCGTCCCGAAACGTGTCCCTGACAGGCCCATGTAGAAATCTGCAGTTGGTCCCCTGTCTGCAACGCGAGGTTTTGTGGAAATAACATGCCACGGTCTTCTTGTGGGGACTTCTCTCAGGATTCCAACAACACACCAAAATGTCTACCCCGGTGAAACGAAATAAGACCTCCAGCATATTCCTGACGACCCTCCAGTCCAAGGCGTCCAATCCGCAAGCCAGTTTCGGGATGGCTAACTTAGTTAGATCTTTGCTAAGTAGGGTATCCCTGAGGTCATGTAGTGCGTCCCACAGGTCCAAATAGGTGGGCTTGTGAAAGGACCTCCTCTTGGTAACCAGGTAGAAGAGCGGCCGTTGTGATCCATCTTCCTTAATCCTCAGCGCTCGCCCGACTGCCGGTCCCTGATGATGGAGTTCGTTCAGTTTGCCGAACCTCGACCGAAACTCCGCGGCAATTCCCCGGGACATCCGCAGGTCCTGGGCCACGCAATGAGCCAGCGCATATTCAGGCGGTGTTCCGAACAGATCCCGTTGTTCTTCCCTGGTCACACCGAATCTGGCCTTCCCGGTCCCACCATACGCAGCCATAAACTCTTCAAAGGAGGGCTCATCCTCTTGGGGCCGTAGTTGGCGCACCTGTTGATCTTGGTCGTGGTCTCCCTCAAAAGGCGCTAATCGATTGTAATGCACCACCCTGGGTTTCCCATTCGGGACTTTGCTGATCCGGTAGATGACATCATTTATCTTGGTCCTCACTGTATACGGCCCTTCCCAGGCTTTCTGAAGCTTTGGTGATAACCCTCGTCTTCTTTGCGGGTTGTACAGCCACACCAGGTCTCCTTCTTCATATATGCCGCTGTCCGCCCGGACGTCATAGTGATCCTTCATGCGGTCGCTGGCGACTTGGAGATTCGTCCGTACCATCTCGTGAATCTGGTCCATCTTTCTGCGCAGCTCGGTGACGTAGTCTTCCCCAGCCAGATCTTCTCCCGGTTTGCAACCGAAGCTCAGATCGCAGGGAAGCCTCATCTCTCGCCCGAACAGTACCCTTGCTGGTGTTTGGCCGGTGGACTCGTTGATGGCAGAACGGTAGGCCATCAGGAAAAAGGGGAGATGTTGATCCCAGTCTCGTTGGTGTTGAGACACTACCTTCGAGAGGTACTTGCCCATGGTGCGGTTCATCCTCTCCACCATTCCGTCAGACTGAGGGTGCAGCGCCGTCGTTCTAGTTTTGCGAATTCCCAATTTTTCGCAAACTCCCTGGAACAGCTCGCTCTCGAAGTTACGCCCCTGGTCGGAATGCAACTCCAACGGTACTCCGAAGCGGCTCACTAGCTCCTTCACCAGGACATCTGCGACAGTTGTGGCTGCTTGGTTGGGAATCGCGTAGGCCTCTACCCATTTCGTGAAGTAGTCCATCGCCACCAGGATGTACTTGTTGCCGCAATCGGTTTCAGGAAATGGTCCAGTAATGTCTAGGGCGATCCTCTCGAAAGGACTTCCCACATTGTATTGCCTCATCGGGGCTTTCGGCTTGCGGTGCGGTCCATTGCTGGCTGAGCAAACTGTACACTTCCTGCACCATTCACGAACAGCCTCAGAGCAGCCCACCCAATAGAAACGCTCGCGCACTTTCTGCAGGGTCTTCTTTACTCCCAGGTGGCCTCCAGATGTTCCGTCATGGAGGTGACGTAGCACTTCCGCCACCTTGATCTTGGGTACGATGAGTTGGAATCGCCTTTCTGCGCCATTATCGGATTCCAGCACCCTCTTGAGCAGTCCATCCTGTATCACCAGGGAGTCCCACTGCGCCCAGTACGATTTCAGGGTCCTAGAGGATGGGGCCACTTCCTGCCATTCCGGCCGACGTCCCTCTTCTTTCCACCTCAGGATCCGATGGAGTTCAGGGTCGCCTTCCTGCGCTCGCCGCAGCCCGTCTGGTGACCAGTCCTCGTCGGTGACCGTCGTGCGGCAAGTAGAAGCCTCCTTTACCTCTGCACGACTGCAGTGGGAACATCCCTCCGGACATGGTCTTCTTGAAAGAGCGTCAGCATTACGGTGGCTGGTTCCTGCTCTATGTTCGATGTCGAAGTCATATTCCTGAAGACGCTCAATCCACCGAGCTACCTGGCCTTCCGGGTTCTTGAATCGCAGGAGCCATCTGATTGCCGCATGATCCGTTCTCAACAAGAACTTCCTTCCGTATAGGTACTTGTAGAAATGCTCTACTGACTTCACGGCGGCTAACAGTTCCCTCCTGGTGACACAGTAGTTCCTCTCAGGCTTCGACAGGACTTTACTGAAGTAGCCAACGACCCGCTCTTGCCCATCTTGCAGTTGTGACAAAACCCCTCCGATCCCGTCGTTGCTTGCATCTGTATCCAAGATGAAGCGTCCTTCTTGGGTCGGAAACCCGAGAACCGGGGCCGTCGTCAGGCGTCTTTTCAGGGCGTCGAAGGCTGCTTGGCATTCTTTATCCCAAAGGAAGGCTCGTTTTTCCTCGGTTAGTCGTGTCAGCGGCTTTGCGATGTCAGAAAACATTCTGACGTAACGACGATAGTAAGTGCAAAGCCCCAGGAAACTTCGTAACTGATGCTTGTCCTTCGGTGTTGGCCATTCTTGGACTGCTCGCACTTTTTCAGGATCCACCTCGACGCCGTTACTGCTGACCACGTGACCCAGATAGTGTACTCTCGTTCTTAAGAGATGGCATTTCTTTGGGTTGAGCGTCAGGTTAGCCATTTGGAGTCTCTTGAAGACTTCCTCCAGGTTTGACAGGTGTTCGTCAAACGTCCTCCCTACGACGATTATGTCATCCAGGTACACGAGGCACGTTTTCCAGGAGAGCCCTCTGAGTATGTTCTCCATGAGCCTCTCGAAAGTAGCAGGCGCATTACACAACCCGAATGGCATTACAGTGAATTGCCACAGTCCAGATCCTACTGTGAAAGCCGTTTTCTCCTTGTCTGCAGGGTCCATTTCCACCTGCCAGTAGCCACTCTTCAGGTCCAGGGTGGAAAACAGCTTCGATCCAGCCAGAGTATCCAGGGTGTCGTCTATCCGGGGAAGAGGGTAGCTGTCTTTCTTCGTCACGTTGTTCAGTAGACGATAATCTACACAGAACCTGGTGTCTCCATCCTTCTTCTTTACCAGGACTACAGGAGATGCCCAAGGACTGCTAGATGGCTCGATGACTCCCTCTTTCTCCATGTCGTGGATGATCTTCTCCGCTACCTCCCGCTTCGCCTGCGGCAACCTCCTTGCTGATTGACGGATTGGTCTCGCGTCCCCCGTATTGATCTTGTGTCTAACAATATTCGTTCTCCCAGAAGGCCCCTTGTCGGATTCGAAAATCGATCGATATCGACGGAGTAGCTCAATAAGCCTCTTCTTCTCGGATCCAGCGAGAGAATCGCAGGCGCCCACTAGAGCTTCCTCCACTTTCGCGACTCTGCAGCCAGCGCTCGCCGTCACCTGGTGGATCAGTGACGTCACTGGTGAGCAGGTTCCCACTTTGGTCCCCTTGCGGATGGTAACTGGGTAGTCATTGATGTTGATGAGCCGGACTGGAATTTCTTCACCCAGCGTTACCAAGGTCTTCCCTACTAGAACGCCTCGGCCCACCTCCACGTCGTGGTTCCAAGGTTCCACTACGGCAGGATTCCCTTTTCCGGTGACTCCTTGAAGTCGGGTCACCACTATCGATTCGCTCCTACCCGGCAGGATCGTGTCTTCTGTCAGCTTTATCTGATGGACCGTCTCACCCTTGGTGTGCAGGAATATTTCCTCTGGGCCGACCTGCATTATTTGTCGTTTCAAATTGAGTGCGAAGCCGTGGGTCTTCATGATGTCCATTCCCAAGATGGCGTCCTCTTCTATGTCGGCGATCAGGACTCGGTGTGGCGAGAATCGTGCAGTGCCGATCTTGATCTCGACGTCGACTTCTCCGTGGACGGCGGCAGGTTCGCCCGTGGCCGTTCGCAACCTCCACCTGGACTCCATTACTCCCTTCCCTCGCGTGTTCAGCAGGCCTGGCTTCAGGATCGTCTTGGATGCCCCGGTGTCGATCAGTAGGGTGTGCTTCCTGCCGTTAATTTCGCCATCCACGTACAGGCTGCCACCTTCACCTCTCAGGGTAGCTATCTTGATGACGGGATCTTGGGACGGGCAACGGGTCGGAGCTGCTCCCTGGGAGTCGACCCGTTTGGATTTGTCGACCCTGGGGCGCTTGCGGTCCCTTCGGAGACGGCCAACCTCTCCACACGGACAGCACTTCGCTGTTTCCTTTTTCTTCCCCTTCAGCAGTCCCTTGAGAGCGTTAACAACCTGCTCCAGGGCGTCCTCCTTCCGTTCGGCCTCCACGCATGCGTCGTCCCCGACCACCGTCCTGACCCGGCCGCAGCTCCTCGACGCCTCCGTCGCCGCCTCGTATTCCAGGGCCATCGAGAGGGCTTCCAATGTGCTCTTGGGACGTGACAGCCGTACCGCCCGCTGCATCTCCACATCCCTCAAGCCGTCGATGAAGGCCGAGACCGCGAGACTCTCCGCCATGGACTCCGCCGCTTCCGGGTAGGCGAATCTGACTAGCTTCGCGATGTCGGCTTCGAACTCCTGAAGGCTCTCTCCCTGCTTCTGTCGTCGGGTCTTCATTTGGCATTGGTAGACCTGCCTCAGGTGTGCGTGCCCGTACCGCCTCTCCAGCCTTTGGACGAGTAGCCCGAAGTTGTCCAGCTCCCCCTCTGGAACAGTCTGTAGCACGTCGAGGGCGCTTCCCCGGAGAGCGACCGTCAGCGCCACTGCCTTGTCCCTTGGCGCCCAGTTGTTAGCTTTCGCCGCTGCCTCGAACTGCCGGAGGTAGTTCTCCCAGGGAATTTCCCCGTCGAAGGTTGGCGGCTTTACTCGGTGGCTCGCAGTAGGGACTGCCTCGATCCTGGTTCCCTCCACCGAGTCGTTAAACGGATTACCTGGACTGGACATGTTTTGCGGACTGGGCTGGAAATGCGTGGATTGTAATCGGCTCCCTAATTCTCGTAGTTGGTTTTCCAGTTCCAGTCGTTGGATTTTCTCGGTCTGAAGTGCGCTGTTAAGATTTTCAATTTTACTATCCAGCTCACCATGGAGTTCTCCTAGTTTGTCGTCCAACTCGCCGTGGAGTTTTCCTATTTCGCCGTGGAGTTCCTTTATGTTGTTACCCAACTCCCCGTGTAGTTTTCCCATTTCCCCGTGGAGTTCTTTTATGTTGTTATCTAGCTCACCGTGAAGTTTTTCCATTTTCTTCGTTTGGTTATCTAATTCGCCATGGAGTTCTTTCATTTGGCTATCCAACTCGCCATGGAGTTTTCCTAGTTTGTTGTCCAGGAGACGCTCACCTTCTTCCTCGAAACCGAAAGTTTCAGGGTCGTCCCCATTTTCAGTTAGATATTCCTCCAGTCGTTTCTGTAGCACTGTTTTCGTCCCTGACGTTTCGAGTTCTCGTTCTTCCAACTCGCGTTTGAGGTCCACAACTTTTAAATCGCGTAATTTCTTCATTGTTCTTAATTTATTTCACTAATTAATCCCACTTCTGACACCACTGTAACGTTTTTACTATTGACTAAAACTAAAACACTACACTATTTGTCCTAATTAATTTATTACTAACTCTTAACACTTATAATTCATTTCACTCAGAGATGTTTATTTATTTTAACGCGCGTGGTCTCTCGCTCGAATGTTTACACACACCGTTTCGACTGTTCCCGTCGTCCTTCCCGGAATTGCAATAAGGCGAACTTGTGTAGCTCCCGGCGTGTTTATGTCGCGGCCGGCGAGCCGTTTCGTTACAATATATCTATATATCTATATGTGTGTGTAATGATAACAATAATTATCTCCATTTATTGATTTTATTAATATGTTAATCGTTTTACTAAATTGTTTTACATTCTTTTAAGTTATATGTAATTTATAATCTAATGATCTTTTAATTTTTTACTAATTACTATATTTCATGTTTATCTTAATATACTTGTTTGATCGGTCCTTAAAATGTGTAATTTTCTTTTGGTTTTGTAAAACAAATTCAAGTGTGTTTTGACAAGTTCAAACCTTACCAAAACACTTAACGGGGGTGGATTGTTGGACCCGTTGCATTATTATATATTATATATTATTTTATATAATTATAATATATAATTACGCGCCAAGGTTCGGAACCATCTTGATATAAAATCTCACCAACATCCATAGTATCTCTGTGACTATTCTAAACGAATTTCTTTACACACTTCCACCTCATTCAAAACTAATCCTGGTACAATAGTACCTAGTACCTAATTTACCTTTTTCGTACTTCCATAAGCTGGTTCGTATTAGCAATTTACGTAATGTAATTTGCTGATATTCGAGGTCAAAAACAGTGTTCGGTTAATTTCTGAGCAAATATATTTTCAAAACTAATTATTTCAATTTTAAACAATAAACTATCCACAACTTTAACAGGTAACATATAATTAACAAAAAAACATGGTACTAACTTGAAAACCGGTAACTATTTATAAAGTTATCAATCATTTAACTATAAGTATAACATTGAAAAAATTAACTTATTTAAGGCGCGATAAATAAAAATATCTACACTTGGACCATACACATGTGATTTGAGTAACTTAACGATTGTATTCATATATACTGTTATATACATAAACATTTTCAAGATGAAGATCTTTGAGTTGATATGGAATTGAATAATAATTTGAAAGACGCTAAAAATGTACAAAAAAAACATACCTAATATCACAAATATACACTTAAAACGTTTAAGAAGTTTTCTAAAAGTACATTTCTAATAATCGCAACTCTAAGGACTCCGGAATCTCGATGTCCTCCAGGCATATTGAGGAGGGTTTGAACAGGAATGGCACCGTGAACACGCGCGTCTTGTTCAAAAGCAAGCTCTGTAGAAGAGAAATCAGAAATAATATTTCGAGTGTTAAGTCGGTAAATATGCTGCTCTAATTAAAGATATGTATTTTACCTGTTGAGGCTGCGAGTCCTCCTTGTGCAGCAGCTTCGCCTGCACCTTCTCGATGAACAACGCTGGCACGGGCGGCTCGAACTCGTCGACGGACATGTATTGATTGAGTATCTTGCAGATCTGCAACGGACTAAGGGCGCTGCACATTTCGCAGATGCTGTCGACGTTCTCGTCGGTACGACTCGAACGGCTTTCTCGAGAAGAACCGAGACACGGTCATCCAGGAACAGGCCGACGTGATCAGGCCGAGCGGGAACAGGTTCGTCAAGGGGCTGTTGCCCCGCAACGCGGAGGTGAAGGTGGGGGCGGCCGAGACGGTCGGGTCACATTTCAGGGACTCGCTTAACCTGCTGATGGGCAAGTTGAACAAGACGATGCCGCACTACGTGCGCTGCATTAAGCCCAACAACACGAAGAGCGCGTTCGACTACAACCCGTTGATGGCGGTGCAGCAGCTAAGGGCGTGCGGCGTCATCGAGACGGTCCGGATCTCGGCGGCCGGGTTTCCCGGCAGGTTTTCAAACATTGACTTCTTCTCCAGGTAAAATGCCGTCAACATACTACCTTGGCATAAGTGACAGAAATTCCTCGACTCCACATCAACAGTTACATTCTAAACTTCTTGTCGTTTCCGAGTTCACTTCATCTCCTTACATAAAGTTCTAGTTCACTACCACCATTACAAAAGTTTCTCTCAAATATTTACGTTAAATCATTGTAATCCCTCGTTCCACATAGGTAAACGACTAATCTTCCTCTTCCAATTTTCCCTTGCAGGTATCACGTGTTGTGCAGATCCAAGGACATAAATAGATCAAGCATGAAAAGGACTGTCGAGAACATTCTCGAATAACACATCAAGAACTCGGACTCGGACTACCAGTTGGGGAAGAAGATTACTTCTTCCCCTACTGGGAGTCCGAGTCCTTGATATGTTTTTCGAGAATGTTCTCGCAAGTCCTCTTCATGTGTGATCTGTTTATGTCCTTGGATCTGCACAACACGTGATACCTGCAAGGGAAAATTGGAAGAGGAAGATTAGTCGTTTACCTATGTGGAACGAGGGATTACAATGATTTAACGTAAATATTTGGGAGAAACTTTTGTAATGGTGGTAGTGAACTAGAACTTTATGTAAGGAGATGAAGTTAACTCGGAAACGACAAGAAGTTTAGAATGTAACTGTTGATGTGGAGTCGAAGAATTTATGTCACTTATGTCAAGGTAGTATGTTGACGGCATTTTACCTGGAGAAGAAGTCGATGTTTGAAAATCTGCCGGGAAACCCGGCTGGCGAGATCCGGACCGTCTCGATGACGCCGCACGCCCTCAGCTGCTGCACCGCCATCAACGGATTGTACTCTAACGCGCTCTTCGTGTTGTTGGGCTTGATGCAGCGCACGTAGTGTGGCATCGTCTTGTTCAGCTTGCCCATCAGCAGGTTAAGCGACTCCCTGAAAAACGACCCGACCGTCTCGGCCGCCCCCACCTTCACCTCCGCGTTGCGGGGCAGCAGCATCTAGACGAACCTGTTCCCGCTCGCCCTGATCACTGATCACGTCGACCTGTTCCTGGATGACTGTGTCGCGGTTCTTCTGGAGGAAGCCGTTCGAATCGTACCGACGAGAACGTCGACAGCATCTGCGAAATGTGCAGCGCCCTTAGTCCGTTGCAGATCTGCAAGATACTCAATCAATACATGTCCGTCGACGAGTTCGAGCCGCCCGTGCCAGCGTTGTTCATCGAGAAGGTGCAGGCGAAGCTGCTGCACAAGGAGGATTCGCAGCCTAAACAAGTAAAATAAATAACTGTAATTAGAGCAGCATATTTACCAACTTAACACTCGAAAAATTATTCCTTATTTCTCTTCTACAGAGCTTGCTTTTGAACAAGACGCGCGTGTTCACGGTGCCATTCCTGTTCAAGCCCTCCTTAATATGCCTGGAGGACATCTAGATTCCGGAGTCCTTAGGGTTGCGATCATTAGAAATGGTTTAATTTGTAGGTGCAATTTCGATGCTTTACGTTTTAAGTGTATACCTATTTGTGATATTAGGTATGTTTTTTGCACTTTTTAGCGTCTTTCAAATTATTATTCAATTCCATATCAACTCAAAGATCATCATCTTGAAAATGTTTATGTATATAACAGTATATATGTATACAATCGTTAAGTTACTCAAATCACATGTGTATGGTCCAAGTGTAGATGCACCTGGTCGGCGAACTGCTTGATGACGAACGAGGACTGGCCGAAACGCGGCTTCGAGAACTGGGAGTACTTGGAGCACCTCGAATACAGCTTCTTTGTCCAAGAGGAGTACGAACCCTTCGGCATCTAACAATACCAATAATAGTTATGATTACGTTACACTAACATCATATTAAGTTATTAAAGGACACTTGGATTCCCTATGCCAACTCGGCAAAGTCGGCACTACTTGGTGCAGGTACGAAACGTACGACGAGGCTTGGTTGAAAGTATAAAAAGGAGCGTTGAAACCTGTTTGGAGGTATCACGCATACCTTTCAAATCAAGGAGCGTGAAAAGCATAAGAAGGTAAAAATGCGATAAGATCCAAAATTTGCATTGATAATAAATGTTTTGAATAAGTTAGACATGGGATATGATATAACCTATGATTCCAGCAGTGGTACTAAAGACAAGCTGATGACTTTCAGTAAAATGTGCGGTACCATCAGAAGAACTCTAGGAAAAAACTGCAATTAAAATTTTACAAAACAATGGCAGTTCCCACTCTATTATACGGAAGAGAAACTTGGATAATCACGAAACAGAATATGTCACAAATTGAAAGGCTGAAATGAAATTTCCAAGGGGAGTCGAGGGACGCACAAAACTAGACCATATAAAAGGCACTGATATTAGAAAGGAATTAAATATGTATTCAATTGCAAACAAAGTAGCTAACTGCTGCATGAATTAAGTTGAAGAACTGATTTATTACCTATCATCATTTGTAAATAAATAATACTTTATTATGAGAAAGCTGGGCCTGGGCATATTAATCGTCTGTGGGCACACCATAAGAATTTTCTAACTCCAGATGAGTTAGGTAAGAACGAAATTACCACAAATATAACAAGTATTACCCTGCACTCTTGTGAAATATTACGAGTATATAGTAGTTATAATTTCTGAGGATGGGAGAGACGACTTAGATATACCTAATGAAGAAAATAAGAAGAGACAAAAATATGATGAAAGCTTTACATCCAATCCTGCGGAATAAAAATGTAACATAGAGAACGAAAAAAAAAATATTTTTAAAACTATAATAGAACCAGTTACGACGTCTGGGTCAGAGGTGTTTATCATAGACAGAAAACTAAATCAGAAATTACTATCAGCAGAAATTACATACCTATTGGAGATGTTGTGGTTTAACGTTGCAGGATCACGTGAAAATGAAGAAATCAGGAATAGAATGTCAGCTACGAATGCTACTGTGGATAATGTACATGGGATGCAGCTAAAGTGGTATGGTCACTAACGCCAAAATGAATGACGAAAGATTACCGAAAAAAGTATGGAACTGGACTCCAGCACAAAGGAATAAAATAGGTAGACCACGAAGAAAATGGATAAACAACATAACTAGGGAAATGGAAGAAAGGTTTGCAGGAAGAAGATTGGAATAACAAGGACAGATGGCGTTTGTGATGCGAGAAGCGACAATAAATCTGCAAACACTCGCCATATATAAGAAGAATATTCAGACTGCCCTGGAATATGATAGCTATTAGTAAAATAGTACCCTTCCTCCGTTAAGATAGGTGAACCCCCCCCCCCTTCAGAATAATAAAATGAACTTGGGCTGTGATTTTCGGAGTACTTACAATAAGGCTTGGTCATATTAATATCTTCCGCCATCTTAACCTAACCTGTGTATAGGGCGGTGCATATCACTCACCTTAACGATAATTCACAAGGTAATTCCACATATCAAAGAGACAGTAGCGAAGAAGGCGAAACAGTGACCCAACCAACTAGGACCAATAATGGGACGAAGAAGCAAACTACAACTGAGGATAGAGAAAAGATCTACGAAGCAAGCATCAAGGCAATCATCTTAAAGCAGAATCACGAGGACAACCACCATAACGAAATTAGAGAGGATACAGAATCAGGCAATGAGGAGGATGACGGACGCACCATGGTATATGAGGAACGAGCAACTACGGAGAAACTTAGGAATTAAGACCGTCAAGAGGGAAATCAGGGAGAGGACGAGGAAGGCAATAAGGAGACTGGAAAAGCACACGAGCCCGCTAATAAGGAGGGCAATCGATTACGACGAGGAGAAAAAATTAGGAGTGAACAGACCACGACGATGCTGCTACCAACGGAGGACGAAGACTAAAGAAGAAGAAATAACAAAGAAGGAAGGACAGGAAGAGGACACGAAGATATAAACAGGAGGAGAGAAGAAAGGAAGAGGGAAACAATCTTTGGCGGTAATTCGACCAAATTGCTATGATATCGTATTTTTTATAAATAACTGACAAACGTGTTTTAGTGGAATTCAAGGTAATCCGAGTCCGCGGAAATATATAGTTTAGCGGAGAATCGGCAGAAGACCGAATAACCTCGTTGAAGTTGGACTTAATTAATTGTTCTAACTTGTGTTCAGTTCTTTATACCGATATTAATGAGTATTAACATCTAATACAAATCTTCCAAAAACAGCAAACCCTTGCTGCAGTTACGGCCACTCGGTTCTGTAAGATCTCATCACATAAAGGATCGTGGATAAAGGTTCCCGCATCCATGACCAAAGAATAAGGAAAAACGAGAGGTACGTACCTCCATGATGGAGCTGCTCGCCAGCTTCTCCGTCTCGATCTAGGTATTGCTGACGCAGCCTCCAACCGTCGCTCCGACGTCATTATGTACTTGACGGAGGTGGTCTTGCCGGTATCGCTCTCCCCTGACACGATGATGCTAAGGGTGCGCAGCTCCCTCTTCAGCTTCATATAAGCCTCCTCTGCGACCGCGAAGATGTGAGGATCCAGGTCTCCCATCGCCTTGCTCCGATATTTCTGTATCATGTCATTATCTGAAACAAAGAAAAGGCGAGAAATTAGTAAAATTGGTGTAGTGGGAGTTGTACCTGTAGTACAGTCATTGGAGGCTTTTTCCTCAGAAATGCTTAAACTGGTGAGTAGTCAGAGGGTACCTCAAGTAAAAATAGTGGCAGTGCTACTAGAATGATATAATAAGCAGTAAACAATTTTTTGTGTAATTGCTAATTTAATATTTCAGGGAGACAAAAAACAATATTTACATGATTATTGACTAAATGGATGGTTTCTAAGAGGTGAAAAGTTGATGGGAATTATAAATCATGCTTCAAAATGTTGAAGAATATGTATTCTACTTAACTAAATAATATTTCCACCGTTAGAATGCTTCAATTTGAAAGTTTTCAATTTTTGTGGAAAGAGTGGATTTCACCCCTAAAATGCAAAAAGCACAAGTCACTATTGAGGGTGTAGATAAAACGAGCTTGTTCCCAAATTTTCATGAAAATCGATGGAGGTTCAAAGAATTCTGAGAATTCTGCCTATTTTTACACTCAGTGCCTGTACTACTGAAGCGACTTGGGCTTTACAAGACAAATACAAAGACGCAGGTTCGTCCCATTCGAAAGACTATATAATATATAATATCCCTACTGTATATGGGAAGCTCGTTGTACGTATTGATGGCGACCAACACTGTTCCGCAGTACGTGTAAATTTGCCTGTCGCGGCAGAACCTGACCCGCAGGTTGTGCAGGACAGCCGGTTCATGCAAGTACGACAGGTACATCAGGTCGTTCACTCCTGTCAGGATCGTAAGATTCCTCAGGTCCCTCTCCGCGTTCACGGTGAGCCTCCGCGTCTCGTCCTCCTCTGTGACGACCTCGAGTGTCTTCCGGTCCGGCCGGTAGTCCTCCAGGAGCACCGCCCCTATCCATACTTCCAGGGAGTGCGAGACCCACACTCGAAACGGCAAATTGTGGTTGATGAGAAAACGTTTAATCTGGTAACGCCGTGCGGTGCTGAGGTGAACTAACGTTTGTACGTTAGGCCGTTAGAAGGCGCTGTTGTGGAGCAACGCAAGCGCCGTAACATTTGACGTTTCGTCAAGTTTAAATGCAGACGTCTTTAGTCTGTCTTTAGTCTTTAGTTTAGTA
Source organism: Cryptocephalus moraei (assembly GCA_946251905.1). NCBI lineage: Eukaryota > Metazoa > Arthropoda > Insecta > Coleoptera > Chrysomelidae > Cryptocephalus > Cryptocephalus moraei. The sequence continues at coordinate 24,319,319 of OX276463.1, read as the reverse complement.
GCATACGCAAGAAAAAACTTGGCTTATTTACTTCGACTATTTACTATGACTATTTACTATAACAACATACCCCTGAACAAACTGTGGTAGGTAATGGAGCATCGGAAAATCAGTAAAATGTACATAAATGCAGTTCAGAAACTGGAAAGTATCAACGAAAATACAAATTAGTAAAGGTTTGAATGAAGGTTTCTCTACAGTTAAAAGGGGCGTAACCTCAGGACAATCACACCGGTTTCAAAATTTCAAAAGACACTTCTACTTGAATGTTGCTAAATTCAAACTTCCAACTTCAGTTATTTCCAGTGATATTAGAGTTTCTTCGTCGTATTTTAGTAGTGTGGGTTTCCGGATGAAGCAACTTCGTTTATGCATTTGCAATTTTGAAGTTTCAGATAGAGTTTGATAAAAACGTCAAGTTAAACGTATCAAATTACCACTTTCAATAAAGCTGAAGTTATTGTTATTTTCCTAAATTCAATGAGTCGACGTAGACTCCAATTCCGAGGTGAATTTGAAAGAGGCGTAACTTCAGGACGACTCTCCCGAATATAAAATTTCAAATGACAGTTAATATACAATAACGTTCACTAGAATGTCACTAAATTTAAACTTGGAACTCCAATTATTGCCAGAGATATTAGGTTCGTTCCTTTGGTTCCGTAATCTGGTAGCGCAGGTTACAAGTTAACGGAATTGATTTTAAAGTTTCAGGTATAGTATGATCGAATCGTGAAGTTAGACGTATCAAATGATCACTTTCAAAATGCAGAAAATAATATTATCTTCTTAAATTCAATGAGTCGACTTCGATTCCCAGATGAAATTGAAAAAGGCGTAACTTAGCGAAAACTCCACCGATTTTAAAATTTCAAAGGACAGTTAATAACGTCATTGAATTAATCAATTCATTAATCTTTCAACTCCGATTATAGTCAGTGATATTAGGCTTGTTTAGTTTTCGAGTTAATGCAACTTTGTATAAGAGACTACTGCGAAAAACTCGATTTTCGCCTTATTACAAATATGGGCGTTCCTGGGCACGGTTCCTCATCAAGTCCTACTCTGTACAGTTTTGTGAAATGAAATCAAAAATTTGTTACCACAAACGTAATCTTGTTACCTTCTCTGAATTTCATGTATTTAATTACATACGTGCCCAAGACAATTACGGACTTCAAATTAATTTCATTTCGACACGAACACAAAGTTTAAATATTAAATTTTCTGCTTATATTTAACATTTAGAACACTTCGAAGGAATTTCGTGCGTTCTTTATCAGGTTGACTCGGTCTTGTACACTTTTTTGCATACTATTTACAGTTCGTCGTCTCGATGGTGATGGGTTTAATATTTGGCGAAAATCTTTCGAAATTTGTCGAGTTTTCACAAAATTGAATTTTCTCAATTGCGTTTTTCATTACTTTCTCGTGTTGAAGATTCTTTGTTGTGATTTTAAGTGTAAAGGTGATTTTTTTAAACTTGTTCAAAATGATATTATTTATCTTCTTATGGTTATTTTGTCATTTCAGACCAATGCGAATGCCTGGACAAAACGGCCGAAGCTGAGCTGTCTTATCGAAGTACGTGCTTTTAAAGAGCCATTTCAATTCTTTTCTCTGAAAATAGTACTTTTGACTTCGACCAGGTCGGATTGTTTATAAATTTTTTTAAAAAAAAACCTACAGGAATTAGTTCAAAAGACAAATTTATGGATCAAATCTTTTATTGAAAGTTGGTTGGGTTTTTGGAAAACTACTAAATTTCGTTTGAAGCGTTGAATTGTCAAATTAATTAGGTAACTGAGAAAGCAACAATTGTGGCTAAAAACTAAATTTATTTCCAATAATTCTACTAAATCGACTAAGTTTATTAGATTTTAGTGAACTCTGCAGAATTTAGTTCAAAAGACAGATTTATAGATTAGATTTTTGAATAAAAGTTTGAAAAAAATTTCTACAAAACCCATTAAATTTTATTAGATTTTTCGAAAAACAACTGAATTTTGTTTAAACCTTCGAATTTTTATTGACTCTCGAACTAGATACTAAAACCACAATTTCAGTTAAAAATTAAAATGATTTCTGGATTCTGGACTACACAGTAATAAATTTTAGGAAACCTGCTTAAATTGGTTCAAAAGTCATTGAAGGGTCCGATTTTTGATTAACGCCCGTTTGCACCAACTTTTTTTTAAGTGTCAATTAGGCTAAAGGCTCCTTAACGTGGCATTAGCGTTTTCGGTGTGTTGCACCAACATTAAGAGACTCTTAAAGGTCTCTTATCCTCTCATTTGCTAACTGGCCAAATTTCCTCATTTAAATGGTATTTAATCATACTTTAACCTTAAATTGCATTCCTTTTGACAGTTGGAGTTGACACCAAAAGTGTCAGAATTTTTTTAAAGTGATAAGTAGCACCTTGATATCGGACCCATACTTTCATTTCAATGGAAAATTTGGATATTTTGGAGAATATCCTGGTGGAGGATTTTCTGGATGATAATTTAGAAGTCCTTGATTTTGTAGATATGGGATATCCCAGACGATTTTTTCTTAGACCTAACCACTATCAGGAGTTGCCTGAAATGGACTTTTTCAAGAGATTTCGGTTAACAAAACCTACAGTTCTTCGACTTCTGACACAAATTGAAGATCAATTAGAGTACCCCGATGATAGGTATGTAGATATTACACATTACTGCAGCTATACGTTGCATTCTTAAACAACTTTGATTTTTTAGAAATAATAGCCTTTCTCAAATGAACCAATTGCTCCTGACACTAAGATTTTATGCCAGCAGTGGCAATAAGTTTTCAATAACATTTTTATATTTCAGAGCAATAGTAAATAAACGGTTAACCTCCCTGGGGCTAAAATTTAACCCTCTCTTCCTTTTGTTGCCTTGATTTTCTTCTTGCTCCATCGCACACGAACAAAAAAACTCAAACGCACTACCCTACGCACACGCACCTCCGCCTGCAGCCTGCATCACCCATCAAAAGATTGACGTTATTCAAAATTCAAACAAAAAAGCACAAAATGCTGTTTTTGAAAAGTTTGGAACCTCCGTGTCCGTGTTCTACCAAGCAAGAAACACAAAAATTGTTTGAAAGATTCGACGTTGCCGGATTGTAAAAGAACTAAATGACCATTAGTTAAAGTACTGAGAAAATGGTTGGGTGCAAATGATTTAAAATTAAGTTACAATTAAATTTTAAATGTCCCTTTGTTAATTGACACTTAAAAAAAAGTTGGTGCAAACGGGCCTAAGTGTCGGGTGGCTTTTTGGAAAAGTATAGTGGATTTCGTTACAAAGCAGTTGCTCAGTTAAAACCTAATTTCTAAAAATTTACTATAATATAAGTTTTCTGAACAAAATTTTGAGTTAATGCTTCTGGATTATATTTCGTCTGATATTGATGGAAAATACTGCAATTAACTAAAATTCAAATTACCTGATTAAGTTTCCGGGGAATTAACCGAAAAATTATATAGTTAACAGGAAAACAGTTATGTTGAATTCTGGAAAACTATAAATTGAGGGAAACAGTAAAAATGCACACCGGAAGTTCATACATTTATTTTCTGTTTTTTACCGACCGCCATTAATAACTACTATTAATTAAATCAGAAGTAATAAATTAAGGTAGTAGATTTATTTCATCTGAGCAAAGATGAATGAAAAAGATAAAAATTTATAAAAAAACTAGTTTATAAGGGCACACCACTACAGGATAACTCAGATTTGCCAAAAATTTGGTAATCTGGTAACAAAATACCTTTTTGGCTGGCAATTGTTTGTTACATTTTTAATAAGTGAAAATGGAGGCGTTGAAATTTCTGTTTTCACCCGTTACAAAACTCATTATTTAACAATAATTCCATTTTCTCTCCTACACTCGCACCAATTATCGCCTGTAATGAGAGGTAACCGATCGAGGTCTCATTCTACATCAAATTACATTACATAATTGCACAAATGAAACCAAAACAAATAGCGAAAAAAACGTAAATCGGTCTGGAACGGTCCCCGAATGGGGGATGAAATTAGGAATGGGGAGGAGAGGCTCTTGCCCAGTTACCTTTGTGCCATGACGGGTTGTTACTGTTGCGGTTCTCGCAGAATTGCAGGAAACTTTTTGTGTGAATGTGGCCCGCGTGTTCTCTCTTATCTGGACGTATTCAGATGGTACTCCGTACAGTAAACCTCTGCGCCCTGCGGTAACACTGTGTAGTGGCCGGTAGGTACTGTGTACTGTGCTACTGTCTACTGTGGCCTGTGGCTGTGGGCTGTGGGGGCTGTGGGCACTGTGAGTGGCACGAACCGACGAACCTAATCTTTTCAGATTGCTCTGCGCATGCACCACTTGGATGGAAATCTAGAGGAGAAGCGAGATTTACGCTGAATTAGTAACCAAAACAGATTTTAATAATTTTTACTTTCTCATATAATAAGAGAAAGTATTGTAATCGAGCTGATTTTTGGAATTTAAGATATTGGCATTTCTGGATGTTTTGAAGTCCCTGAGATCGAGTAACATATTTTTGGAAACATGTGTGTGTATGTAATAAGTGGGGTCCATCGAGAAAAATCACCTCAGTTAAAAGTTGAATTTTTTTATTTAGGATGGGTAAACTCGACACCACATAAATTTCATCATAATCAGTTAAGAGCAAAGGCCATTTTAGGTTTTTTACGTTTTTTGGATTACTTCAAAAACTGGAACAACGTTTTTTTAAACTTCGTATGTTTACTGTACTATTCAACCCTTATTCATTGCCGTTACCGTCATCCTAACTGATCTTCTGCGAAGGGCCTTCTACTTTTCTGAATGTTCACTTTTTCTCATTTTTCTCCCAAACTGCTTTACCTATTCTTATCAAATTTCATATATTAACTGACGTAATCAATAGCTACAGTTATTGTATGAAACATTTTTTTATAAAACCTCCCTAAAGGGCATTATACTCATAAACATCTTCATATTTTTTCTCTTTTCTTACACACTTTTCTCTTAAGAATTTTTATTTTGTTGTACAATTTTCTTTAAAAGGGTTATGGTGATTTATACCAAATCTCATTACTTTAATTAGCCGTTTAATGCCTATACCCTTTATTTGAAACATTTTTATCTAAAATTGCCCTAAAAGACACTTCCTTAAGTGCTTCGGTGTGTATAGTAATTTTTCAGTCTAACTGATACATCTCCATCAAGTAAAGTTGTATTTATTTAATCCAAGTCGATGATTGGATTCATATTTCGGGGTATGGACATTAAAATTTGTTATTGTTATATTATATAAGTAAATTTATTTATCGTTCCGACAAAGTCAGTTGTATTCAAAAATTATATATTATATTATATTATATTTATATATATTGAAAAAACAAGGTTTTCTCAGGAATCAATTGTTTTTTAATAATTTATTACAGTTTCCATCGTTTCCACGAATTACATAAGCCCACAAAAAAAAAAATTAGATTCCACTGACCAAACCATATGAATTATATGTTGTTGAGGTCGCTGAGTCCGAATCCCGGGTCCATTTGGCTCCATCAGGTAAGGTTTTTTTAGTAGGTCTTTTTTGGGGTGTTTGTAATCCAAAAATCCTAAATACAGAAGAGCACGTTCCAACCATACGTTATATAGATTTTCGGGGTCGCTGAGTCCGAATCCGGGGTTTGTTTGGCTCCATCACGTAAGATTTTTTTGAGGTCATTTTATGGGTGCTTGTAATCAAAAATCCTAAATGGCGATGAATACGTTCCAACCATACGCTATATAGGTTTTCGGGGTTGCCGAGTCTGAATCTGGAGTCTGCTTAGCTCCATCACGTAAGGTTTTTTAGAGGTGATTATTTTAGGGGGGTTTGTAGTCCAAAAATTCTAAATAGCGAAGAGCACGTTCCGCCCATACGTTATATAGCTTTTTGGGGTTGCTGAATTCAAATCTAAAGTTTGTTGGACTGTGCCCTAAATCTGAATATCATTTAAAGGTGATATTATGTGATTTTAGGGCGAGTTTTACATTAAGTAAGTTTCGAGAAGTACGTACGTTTTTTTTTCCACAAGTTGGTGTTTATTAAATTATTCACATTCATTTTATATTCATTTTTTAGAATGATTGATTTATTTATTTTATATAAATTTGAGCTGCCAAAGTTTATGGGGCATTCCGGGCCAATTCAGCAGTCGATCCCACATCACCCAATCGGATCGGGCTCAACATTGGTACATCGATTAGTACTATCGAAAGAAGGATAGTCCCCAATTTTCAGCCCCGGGGACCGCTTCTTGTCCCCAGGGGCCCATATTGAAGTTTTCGGGCATAATCTCACCTCCAGGTGTCCGCGATCGGTTTTTCGTGTACTGACGCGGCATTTTAGTCTAAAAACTGGTTAAAATTACACCGGAGATGCCAAATTTCCCGGAGAATACGATGCAAGGGCGTCGATAAGGGGGGGGTAATGGGGGTAACTACCCCCCCCCCAAGAACTAAAGTTACTATTATTATTATTACTTATTATCACTTTTTTGAAAAAATTTTACATGATGGGAATGTATTACCCCTCCCAGAAAAAAAATTACATGATGGGAATGTATTACCCCTCCCAGGAAAAAAAATTATCGACGCCAGTGATACGATGTCGGCATCTATTTTGCGATAACTTATAACCGGAGCTCAAAAATCACAAAAAACCCGCTTTTTATTCAAAATCTGATATCTCATGTTAGGCCACTTCAAATTGGCTAAAAATTTACCAGAAGGCTCTTCGATTATTGCTCTTTCGAATGTTCATATGCGTGCAGTGATCATTTTATATAAAAAAAGTTACATGTATTTTACCGATTTTTTAGAGAAATTTTGGTAATTTTGTGACTTTAACCCTTCTGTAGGTCGTCCTAGTTAGATGCGAGTTTAAATTATGTGTCTCAGAAAGCGCCCTCTTTGTTTGTCGACCCTCAAAAACAAACATTTTCTTTTCTGGTAGTTATTAGGGGAAAAATGATCAATTTAATCCATTTTTTTCGTGAATTTTTCAATGTTGAACAAATTTATATTTCTTGCAGACTGATTCCACCAATCATGAAAAAAGAAACAAAATTACATTTAAAAGCAATCATAATGTAACGAAACGGCTCGCCGGCCGCGATATAAACACGCCAGGAGCTACACAAGTTCGCCGAATTGCTATTCCGGGAAGGACGGCTCGAGAAGCTTCGATGCGATAACAAGTTCCGCGAATTCTAGAATGATCTCCAGAAACTTCGGGAATATTACGGCAAACGTCTAGAAGCCTTCTACCTGCCATAAAAAGGGAATGTCGGACCCGAGGCAGGACAGTTGAAGAACCGGTGCGTAAACATTCGAGCGAGAGATCTGGCGCGTTAAATAAATAAACATCTCTGCGAAATGAATTACAAGTGTTAAGAGTTAGTAATAAATTAATTAGGATAATTGCGTAGTGTTTTAGTTTTAGTAGACAGTAAAAACGTTACAGTGGTGTCCGAGTGCGGATTAATTAGTGAAATAAATTAGAAACAATGAAGAAATTACGCGATTTAAAAGTGACGGACCTCAAACGTGAGTTAGAAGATAGAGAACTCGAAACGACAGGGTCGAAAGCAATGCTACAGAAACGCCTGGAGGAATATTTAAACGACAATGGAGAGGACCCTGAAACTTTCTGCTTCGAGGAAGACGGTGAGCGTCTCCTTGACAACATAAAAAAATAACTCCATGGCAATATGGGAAAACTCCACAACGAAATGGGAAAACTCCATGGTGAGTTGGATAACAACAGAAAAGAACTCCACGACGAAATGGGAAAACTCCATGACGAGTTGGATAACAAACTGGGAAAACTCCACGGCGAGTTGGACGAACTCCACGGTGAGCTGGATAGCCGAATTGGAAACCTTGACAGCGCACTTCAAGCCGAGAAAATCCAACGACTGGAACTGGAGAACCAACTGCGAGAATTGGGGACCCTATTAGAATCCATGCATTTCCAGCCCAGTCGGCAAAACATGTCCAGTTCAGGTAACCCGTTTAACGACTCGGAGGAGGTAACCAGGATCGAGGAGGTAACTAGGATCGAGGCAGTCCCTACTGCGAGCCATCGAGTGAAGCCGCCAACCTTCGACGGGGAAATTTCCTGGGAGAACTACCTCCGGCAGTTCGAGGCAGCGGCGAAAGCTAACAACTGGGCGCCAAGGGACAAGGCAGTGGCACTGACGGTCGTACTCCGGGGAAGCGCCCTCGACGTGCTGCAGACTGTTCCAGAGGGGGAGCTGGACAACTTCGAGCTACTCGTCCAGAGGCTGGAGAGGCGGTACGGGCACGCACACCTGAGGCAGGTCTACCAATGCCAAATGAAGACCCGACGACAGAAGCAGGGAGAGAGCCTTCAGGGGTTCGAAGCCGACATTGCGAAGCTAGTCAGATTCGCCTACCCGGAAGCAGCGGAGTCCATGGCGGAGAGTCTCGCGGTCTCGGCCTTCATCGACGGCTTGAAGGATGTGGAGATGCAGCGGGCGGTACGGCTGTCACGTCCCAAGAGCACATCGGAAGCCCTCTCGATGGCCCTGGAATACGAGGCGGCGACGGAGGCGTCGAGGAGCTGCGGCCGGGTCAGGACGGTGGTCGGGGACGACGCAGGCGTGGAGGCCGAACGGACGGCGGACGCCTTGGAGCAGGTTGTCAACGCCCTCAAGGGATTGCTGAAGGGACGCAAAAAGGAACCAGCGAAGTGCTGCCCGTGTGGAGAAGTTGGCCGTCTTCGAAGGGACTGCAAGCGCCCCAGGGTTGAGAAATCCAAACGGGTCGACTCCCAGGGAGCAGCTCCGATCCGGCACCCGTCCCAAGACCCCCTCATCAAGATAGCTACCCTGAGAGGTGAAGGTGGCAGCCTGTACGTGGATGACGAAATTAACGGCAGGAAGCACACCCTTCTGATCGACACTGGGGCATCCAAGACGATCCTGAAACCAGGCCTGCTGAACACGCGAGGGAAGAGAGTGATGGAGTCCAAGTGGAGGTTGCGAACGGCTACGGGCGAAGCTGCCGCCGTCCACGGAGAAGTCGACGTCGAGATCAAGATCGGCACTGCGCGATTCTCGCCACACCGAATCCTGATAGCTGACATCGAAGAGGACGCCATCTTGGGAATGGACATCATGAAGACCCACGGCTTCGCACTCAATTTGAAACGACAAGTGATGCAGGTCGGCCCAGAGGAAATATTCCTGCACACCAAGGGTGAGACGGTCCATCAGATAAAGCTGACAGAAGACACGATCCTGCCGGGTAGGAGCGAATCGATAGTGGTGACTCGACTTCAAGGCGTCACAGGAAAAGGGAATCCTGCCGTAGTGGAACCTTGGAACCACGACGTGGAGGTGGGCCGAGGCGTTCTAGTAGGGAAGACCTTGGTAACGCTGGGTGATGAAATTCCAGTCCGGCTCATTAACATCAATGACTACCCAGTTACCATCCGCAAGGGGACCAAAGTGGGAAGTTATTGAGCTACTCCGTAGATATCGATCGATTTTTGTGTCTGACAAGGGACCTTCTGGGAGAACGAGTATTGTTAGGCACAAAATAGATACGGGGGGGCGCGAGACCAATCCGCCAGTCAGCGAGGAGGTTGCCGCAGGCGAAGCGGGAGGTAGCGGAGAAGATCATTCGCGACATGGAGAAAGAGGGAGTCATCGAGCCATCTAGCAGTCCTTGGGGATCTCCTGTAGTCCTGGTAAAGAAGAAGGATGGAGATACCAGGTTCTGCGTAGATTATCGTCTACTGAACAACGTGACGAAGAAAGACAGCTACCCTCTTCCCCGGATAGACGACACCCTGGATACTCTCGCTGGATCGAAGCTGTTTTCCACCTTGGACCTGAAGAGTGGCTACTGGCAGGTGGAAATGGACCCTGCAGACAAGGAGAAGACGACTTTCACAGTAGGATCTGGACTGTAGCAATTCACCGTAATGCCATTCGGGTTGTGTAATTCGCCTGCTACTTTCGAGAGGCTCATGGAGAACATACTCAGAGGACTCTCCTGGAAAACGTGCCTCGTGTACCTGGATGACATAATCGTCGTAGGGAGGACGTTTGACGAACACCTGTCAAACCTGGAGGAAGTCTTCAAAAGACTCCGAATGGCTAACCTGACGCTCAACCCAAAGAAAAGCCATTTGTTACGAACGAGAGTACACTATCTGGGTCACGTGGTCAGCAGTAACGGCGTCGAGGTGGACCCTGAAAAAGTGCGAGCAGTCCAAGAATGGCCAACACCGAAGGACGAGCATCAGTTACGAAGTTTCCTGGGACTTTGCACTTACTACCGTCGTTACGTCCGAAAGTTTTCTGATATCGCAAAGCCGCTGACACGACTAACCGAGGAGAAACGAGCCTTCCTTTGGGATGAAGAATGCCAAACAGCCTTCGACGCCCTGAAAAGACGCCTGACGACGGCCCCTGTTCTCGGGTTCCTGACCCAAGAGGGACGCTTCATCTTGGATACAGATGCAAGCAACGACGGGATCGGAGGGGTTTTATCACAACTGCAAGATGGGCAGGAGAGGGTCGTTGGCTACTTCAGTAAAGTCCTGTCGAAGCCAGAGAGGAACTACTGTGTCACCAGGAGGGAGCTGTTAGCCGCCGTGAAGTCATTAGAACATTTCTACAAGTACCTGTACGGGAGGAAGTTCCTGTTGAGAACGGACCACGCGGCGATCAGATGGCTCCTGCGATTCAAGAACCCGGAAGGCCAGGTAGCTCGGTGGATTGAGCGTCTTCAGGAATACGACTTCGACGTCGAACATAGAGCAGGAACCAGCCACCGTAATGCTGACGCTCTTTCAAGAAGACCGTGTCCAGAGGGATGTCCCCATTGCAGTCGTGCAGAGGTGAAAGAGGCTTCTACCTGCCGCACGACCGTCACCGACGAGGACTGGTCACCAAGCGGGCTGCGGCGAGCGCAGAAAGGCGACCCTGAACTTCAACAGATCTTGAAGTGGAAAGGAGAAGGACGTCGGCCGGAATGGCAGGAAGTGGCCCCATCCTCTAGAACCCTGAAATCGTACTGGGCACAGTGGGACTCCCTGGTAATACAGGATGGACTGCTCAAGAGGGTGCTCGAATCCGATAATGGCGCAGAAAGACGATTCCAACTCATCGTGCCCAAGACCAAGGTGTCGGAGGTGCTACGTCACCTCCATGACGGAACCTCAGGGGGCCACCTGGGAGTAAAGAAGACCCTGCAGAAAGTGCGCGAGCGTTTCTATTGGGTGGGCTGCTCCGAGGCCGTTCGCGAATGGTGCAGGAAGTGTACAGTTTGCTCAGCCAGCAATGGACCACACCGCAAACCGAAAGCCCCGATGAGGCAGTACAATGTGGGAAGTCCTTTCGAGAGGATCGCCCTAGACATTACTGGACCATTCCCTAAAACCGATTGCGGCAACAAGTACATCCTGATGGCGATGGACTACTTCACTAAATGGGTAGAGGCCTATGCGATTCCCAAACAAGCAGCCACAACTGTCGCAGATGTCCTGGTGAAAGAGCTAGTGAGCCGCTTCGGAGTACCGTTGGAATTACATTCCGACCAGGGGCGTAACTTCGAGAGCGAGCTGTTCCAGGGAGTTTGTGAAAAATTGGGAATTCGCAAAACTAGAACGACTGCGCTGCACCCTCAGTCTGACGGAATGGTGGAGAGGATGAACCGCACCATGCGCAAGTACCTCTCGAAGGTAGTGTCTCAACACCAACGAGACTGGGATCAACATCTCCCCTTTTTTCCTGATGGCCTACCGTTCTGCCATCAACGAGTCCACCGGCCAAACACCAGCAAGGGTACTGTTCGGGCGAGAGATGAGGCTTCCCTGTGATCTGAGCTTCGGTTGCAAACCGGGAGAAGATCTGGCTGGGGAAGACTACGTCACAGAGCTGCGCAGAAAGATGGACCAGATTCACGACATGGTACGGACGAATCTCCAAGTCGCCAGCGACCGCATGAAGGATCAGTATGACGTTCGGGCGGACAGCGGCATGTATGAAGAAGGAGACCTGGTGCGGCTGTACAACCCGCAAAGGAGACGAGGGTTATCTTACTAATTTCGTGTGCTACCCCAAATTAAAAAAAACAACTTTGAAATTGGTCCAGAATTACCGTAAATATCTCAAATTTTCAGACGATTTCGATTTGAAGATAATGATTTTCATTTTTGAACGGTACTGGTTGATTTCCCCCACCACTTTGTAGATATAAAAAATTATTGTATAATAACTTTCGGTTTGACCTTTTCCTATTCAACTAATAAATAGAACGTCAAACGAGAAAACACACTTATAGTACAGTACAGTAACCTTACAGGATAGAATGTACTCTCTGTGGTCATAGAACAATAAGCAATGCCAAATTTCTCATTAAATACAATAAATATTTTTTCTATTACATAATATCTTTTGTTCTTTTAATTAGTACTGCTCATACTATCAGTTTATTACTTGTTTAGTTCCAATATTATACCTACCTAATAGGCTTATTTTGTTAAATAGATATGTAGACTGGAATAGAAAATTTATGTTCATTATCAATTGTTTGAGTTTTTCATATGCGGCCCGAACAAAATTTTCAGAATTGTAAGTGGCCCGACCCCAAAAAAAGGTTGTTCATCCCTGGACTAAAGCAAAACGAAAACACTTGGGACAGTGACGCCCGATTGGGTATAAATGAGAATTTCTTCTATAGTGATTAAGACATAAATTTTATTTAAACGGGTTTAAATTATACCTAACCATTTTTTAATTAGGTTAGACAAAATTTTCGTCAGGCTTAGAACTGACAGTTTAATAACTGGCATGGTTAAAATTTTGCCTAAAAGCAATTTGTCAATACTACTAACTAAAACATAAATTAATGTATACCTACCAAATAAGTGATAATACATAATTAATTAAATAAATTCACAAAAAAGCAATTTGTCGCTACACTACAACTACTGACTAATATACTAATTACATATTAACATCATCATAATCGGAATCCGATATGTCGTCATTTGGTCTAATGATAATGGGTTTTATTTCATCAATAATGTGATCTACTTCCCATAACTTCTCTTCCTCTATAGAGAGCTTAATACATTTTCTCCAATGGTCTGCAGTTATTTTAGATAACGCTTCGTGCAAAAGTCTTCTTACATCCTCTAATTTGAACGTAGTGTTCGATCTCGCTACTTCGCCCTTCACTTGTGCCCATATAATTTCTATGTGGTTCAGTTGGCAATGGTATGAAGGTAAACGATGCACAATTATCCTGCGATCTTTGGTCATTTCGTCGATTACGTATTTTTTGTGTTTCTGTTTATTTGCTCTAACGATTTGCATAAGTTCCTTTTTAACCACCGTACCGTCGGACGTGGTATTTTTATCATTTGGCCATTTAGCTATGTTGTCCTTTCTCCAAGATGTAGTCGGTCTTTTTCTAGTAAACGCGAGTGGTAACTGGCGTCACCCATTACTATTATTGAATTTTGTGGTATGAAAGTTAAAATCTGCAGAAAATAGTCTTCACATACGTCAGCAGTCATTTCCTCATGGTAATCTATGGTAGATTTAGAAGTGAATTCTAATAAACCGTTATTTCAAAAACAATTTTCACCACCGATATGCGTAATTATCAATCTACGACCTTTTCTCACTGGTGGATTCAATCCAGTCGAATAACCTTCCATTAAAGCCTGCCGCGAATCAGTAATTCTTATCAACACAAATTTTCCAAACAGTGTGCTCTTCATTTAACCACGTTTCATATAATTAAAAAATAGTTTTTCCCTCGGTTCGAAACCTTTTAATCGCACTTAAATTTTCCGTCCTCCAACAAACAATATAATCTTTATCAAGAAGCAACGCCCTTCTGTCAGATGCTTCCCACGAAAAACCCATTTCTTTTAGACACTTCCATAATGTTGTACGACCAACATGCGAGAAATCGTCATCTTCCATAATAACATTTCGTAATTTGTCAAAGGTAAGTATTTCTTTATTTAAATAAAAGGAATGAACTTTACGACGTATGTCAGTTTTATCAAAATCGTCGATTGTTTTTGTCCTGGATGTTTCTGTGGCTCGGCAACCCCTTTACTTTTTCTTTCTTTTAGAAAACGATAAACTGTTGCTTCCCCAACTCCTGTCATATTCGAACAATTACTTACGATTTCCCTAACATTTTTGCTTGGAGTTTTGTGGACTAATGTATCGTGGACATTCAATACAAGGGTTTTTTCACATAGAGAAAAAGCACCTTTACTTACCAGAGCCAGTTTCTTCGGTTTAAAAATTGTGGTTGCTATCATAAAACTTAAATTTCACACCGGCACACAACAAAATACGTTAACATGTACTAGAAATATCACAACACAACTGATTTGGTGATAAGTTGGTTCCTATTATCTACCTGAAATTATCCGAAGTATCCACCTGTGAAAATAAATTCGTTAAGATGTTGGAATGAGAATGACATTAATTATCAATAGTGATTTTCTAAGAACAATGTAGTAGCATATTAAAACGTTTACTACAGCTTTAGATATTTTTTCATATGAAATGCTGCGCCTATGGTTTAGGACTGATAATTGTATGCGGGTAAAAATTCGTGCTATCAACTACTCGTGAACGGAGAATAATACTTCTTTTTGTACGTGTTTTTTAAATTCATTAAAAAAACTATTTTTGCAGTTTTCGCCATTTAATCAATGTTTAAACAATGATCCTGACATTTTAAAATGATGCTTTTTGAAAAATATCATTTCTTTTCACCTTAACTTTGATTTTGAAAAAGTTTCATCCTGAAACGAATTAATGTATACTGCTTTTTTCTTTGACTGGGCTATTAGCTATTAGGGCCCATATCTCTCTTAGTGAGTCTTTCCGAATTTTTAAATTGTTATCAGTTGTTCGTTTTTGAAAAGAAATGTGTATTGGCATTATAGGACAGAAATAAGACAAAACTTCCTTACAACACATTACGAAACTACTATAAAATAACGAAATCAGGAAAGAAAGACTTACTGAAAACAAAACTTGCAAAATAATACATGACTATTCCGCAATGACAGCAATGAAATTTTTAACGAGCACATTTCTTATCTAACTTAAAAACATCTGTTCCAACGAATGTACTAAAAAATTGTTATTGTACGAGAAAAATACAAATTCCAACATTCTGAAATTTCACAATAAGACAAAGTTGAAATGATACTTCTCAAATACTAACAAAAAACCTTTTTCGGATTGTGATGCATCTATCTCATAATTCATCAATTTTTCGTTAGATATGGTATATCTATGGCAATACGACTGAAAAATCGATCAGTTCACGTTAAATCATTATAAAACAGAATTTAGTGGTATAAATACATAATGATAGTGGTATTATACTTAATAACGAGTGGTTGTCTGATGAGACTGTAAGATTTTTTCACGAAACACTATCAAAATTTTCAAATTTTAAACCCAGAGACACGTGGTCGGTTTTAAATCTCCTTTAAAATCGACAACCACGAACTCGCGTTACTCTACTTCCTTCGGATGAACATCATTTGCAAGTAATTCACTCTACTGCTCATTAGATATGTATTTATTTTGATACTAAGCATATTTTTGTTTATAATTCGATACACGGTAAAAATTTAAATAGAGAAGAAGAATTAATGATAAGAGAAAGATAAAAGAAATTATTTCCTTATATTCCAGAGCGTCCTTTTGTTTTTCCCAAAGTGCAACAGTAACCTAATATGATTGATTGTGCAATATTTGCTATAGCATTCGCAACTTCTATTTTATTTTTTTCATGACGATCCAGTAAAAATACTGTTATGCTCACGATTCTCGTTTATGGTTATTAACTTCCTTTTTCAACCTGTGTCCCTCTATTCAACTAACTCACGATTTCTTGTAGTAGTTATTACTTTCAGCTACCAAACTTTATTATTTTATTCTTCTATTAACCACATTTCAAAGATTGTCATTTGCTTCCTTTAGAAGCCAGATTTATTTAACAAACACTATTTTCAATAATGCATGTTACTTCGTCCACGTTTTGTCTTTATTATCCAAAACCAATTAACTCTTTCTTTTACAACCTAAGATTTATTAACTATATGATATCTGGACAATACATATTCGTTTATACACGTTTCTTCGTTATTACTATTGTTTTTCCGTTCTAATCCTAATATTCTTTTCTCAAATAATCACGTCTTCTACATCCTTGATCCAAGGAACCACCGCACTCGTACCTATCCCTTCTATTCGACTAGTAATGATAATTAACGAAAGTCTATAAATACTGTAACGTTTATTTTATAATTTATTTACATTAATTGAACACTAATTTATTTAACACACTAAACTACTTGTACACTAGACTAGACACTACATAATTTATTTGTACTGCTCCGCTTTCGGATCGTATGTCGCGTTCACTTCTGCTTCTCTACTTCTAACTAACTCCTTCGATCACAAGCCCCCTTATATATATATATACACTCCCAACCCCGATAAAGAACGTTCTAGTATATTCTAGAACGCCTACGCAGGAAATGTTCATGCAGCTGTCTTGTACGCGTCGTAGTTATTTCTTTTGAAGGAGTAAACATGTGTCGCTTTGTTTACTTCTCGCATTACACTGCCCCCGCCTTAGAGACGTTTCGTCTCGGAACGTATCCCTGGTAGGCCCATGCAGGAACCTGCAGTTAGCCCCCCGCTTACAGCGAGACGTGGCGTCAAAATAACAGGGGACCGTCTTCCCGAGTCGACATGGTGCAGGCCCAAAACAGCAGACTAAAACTTCCACTCCGGTATTCTTCAACACTAATTCCAGCATATTCCGGACAACCCTCCAGTCCAGCTGATCTCGTCCAGCACCTAACTTGGGGACAGCTAGCTTCCTGATGTCGAGCTCCAGCAGTCGGTCTCGTAGCCTATGCAAGGTTCGCCATACATCGTGATAACATGGTTTAAGGGACCCGATCTCCTTCGTAACCAGATAAAAGATGTGTCTTACGTTGTCACGTAGTTCCAGAACCTTGCCAATTTCCGGGAGTTGCTCTCTGAGTTGTTCCAAGCGCCCGTACTTCTTCTTGAAAACCGTGGCGACACCTCGTGACATTACCAGGTCGGCGGACACACAATGGGCCAACGAGTATTCTTCAGGTACGCTGAACAAATCCTGTTGTTTTTCACAGGTTACCCCATACCGTGCTTTTCCGGTACCCCCGTAGGCGCTCATAAATTCTTCGAAGGAAAGTTCGTTCTCCTGCGCCAATGTGTTTCTTACTCGGGGAACCTCCGCCTCATCGTGCGACCCCTCATAGGGTGCCAACCGATTGAAGTGCACCACTCTCGGCTTGCCATTTGCTAGTTTGCTTACCCGGTAGACCACGTCATTGATTCGTTTCTTCACAACATAGGGACCTTCCCAATTGGTCTGTAACTTAGGGGACAAACCACGTTTCTTCTGTGGGTTGTACAGCCAAACTTGATCTCCCATTTGGTAGCCACCCTCTTTAGCGTTGATGTCGTAACGCTCTTTGATGCGATCACTGGCGATATTTAGTTGGTACCGGACTTGATCATGAATTTCGTTCATCCTTTGCCGCATCCGGGAAACGTAATCTTCCCCCGAAACGTCCTCGTCCGGTCTAGCGCCAAAGATTAGATCACAGGGCAGTTTAAGTTCTCGCCCGAACAGGACTTTGGCTGGAGTTTGTCCTGTCGACTCATGAACGGCCGAGCGGTAGGCCATCAGGAAGAACGGCACGTGTTCGTCCCAGTCTCGTTGATGTGACGAGACCATTTTCGCTAGATAGCGGTTGAGGGTGCGATTCATTCGTTCTACCATGCCGTCAGACTGAGGGTGAAGGGCCGTGGTTCTTGTTTTTCGTACCCCAAACTTCTCACAGATCCTCCGGAATAGGCCACTCTCAAAGTTTCTTCCTTGATCCGAGTGTAATTCCATGGGTACTCCAAACCGGCAGATCGTCTCCTTCACTAGCACATCGGCCACTGTCTCTGCCTCCTGATTAGGGAGAGCGTACGCTTCTACCCACTTCGTAAAATAGTCCATTACGACCAGGATGTATTTATTCCCTTTTTCGGTCTCAGGGAAGAGTCCTGCTATATCAATAGCGATCCTTTCGAAGGGGCTCCCGACGTTATATTGTTTCATGGGAGCTTTTGGTCGTCTTTGTGGCCCATTACTTGCGAAACATGTAGTACATTTCTTGCACCAGTCCTTCACGTCGTCTGAACAATTGATCCAGTAGAATCGCTCTCGTACTTTCTGCAGGGTTTTCTTGATCCCTAAATGTCCACCAGACGATTCGTCGTGAAGGTGCCGCAAGACCTCCGGGATTTTACTGGAGGGAATTACCAACTGCCGTCTTTCCTCCGTCCCGTCTTGGCTCTCCAGTACGCGTTTTAGTAGTCCATCCTCAACCACTAGCGAGTCCCATTGTGCCCAATAGCTCTTGAGTTTTGGCGAGCCAGGTGATACCTTTTGCCACTCAGGACGCTCTCCTCCCTCTTTCCAAATCAGGATTTCTTTGAGAACCGGGTCTTTTCCTTGCTCTTGTCGTAACGAGGATGGTGTCCATTCCTCGGCGACCACGGTCGTTCGATAGACTTTCTCGGACTTTTCCTCAGCTCTATGACAATGAGGACACTCATCAGGGCATGGTCTTCTCGAGAGTGCGTCTGCGTTTCCATGACTCTGTCCTGGCCGATGTTCTATGACAAAGTCATACTCCTGGAGCCTCTCGATCCAGCGAGCGATCTGTCCTTCGGGATTCTTAAACTGGAGGAGCCATTTAAGAGCAGCATGATCGGTCCGGATCAAAAACCTCCTTCCACACAAATATTTATGGAAGTGCTCGATGGACTTGACGATGGCCAATAATTCACGCCGGGTGACGCAGTAATTCTTTTCTGGTTTGGAGAGTACCTTGCTGAAGTATCCAAGGACACGTTCTTGTCCCTCCTGGCGCTGCGATAAAACACTTCCAATTCCCACATTGCTCGCGTCGGTGTCCAGGATGAACTCTCCTTCTGGCAGAGGAAAACTCAGCACTGGGGCACTGTTCAACTTCCTCTTCAGCTCGTCGAAGGCAGACTGGCATTCCTCATCCCAACAGAAGTTTCGTCCTTCTTCCGTGAGCCTTGTCAACGGCTTAGCGACGTCGGAGAACATCCGGACATATCGTCGGTAGTACGTGCAGAGGCCCAGAAAACTCCTCAACTGGTGTTTATCTACCGGTATTGGCCACTCCTTCACCGTACTTGTCTTGTCCGGATCAACGGCGACGCCCTCTCTGCTCACTACGTGCCCTAAGTATGAGACCTTCTTTCTGAAGAGCTGACATTTCTTAGGGTTCAGTTTCAGTCCCGCACCTTGCAGTCTCTGGAAGACGTCCTTTAAGTTTTTCAGATGTCCTTCGAAGGTCTTGCCCATCACGATGACATCGTCCAAATAGACTAGGCACGTTTTCCACGTCAGACCCATTAGCACGCTCTCCATCAGCCTCTCAAACGTCGCTGGGGCATTACAAAGTCCGAATGGCATGACTGTAAAATGCCACAGGCCGTTACCGAAGGTAAATGCCGTCTTTTCCTTATCGGCAGGGTCCATTTCGACTTGCCAATAGCCGCTTTTTAAATCCAAGGTCGAAAATATCGTGGATCCAGCAAGGGTATCGAGTGTGTCGTCGATACGTGGTAGCGGGTAGCTGTCCTTTTTGATGACACTGTTCACCTGCCGGTAGTCTACACAGAATCGAGTAGTCCCATCCTTTTTCTTCACCAGTACTACCGGCGAGGCCCATGGACTGCTTGACGGCTCGATGACCCCGTCCCGCTCTAGGTCCTTGATGATTTTCTCGGCTTCCTCCCGTTTGGCCAAGGGTAGTCGTCTTGCTGTTTGTCGAATCGGTCGTGTCTCGCCCGTGTCAATTTTATGTGTCACGACCTTGGTCTTTCCCAGCTTTCCATTCTCGGTGGTAAATATGTCCTGGTACTTATTTATTAATTCGTGGGCCTTTTGTTTCTGTGTGGGCGAGAGAAACGCACTGGTCTGGGAAAGAATTTGTTTCAAGTCCTGCGGAGTGTGTCTGGACCTTTCTTCCTCACTAACGCCCCTTACGATGGCCGAAGCGGCTATACATGTGCCCAGCTTCGTACCCTTCTTGATGGTGACCGGGTACTGATTGATGTTGAGTAGTCGCACAGGCACTTCACTTGAGAGAGTAACGAGCGCCTTTTCCCGCGTTTCGCTTCGTTCCGGGAGAATCACATCTTCTGCCATTATTACGTCTAACACAAAGTTGTCACGATTGTGTAGCAGTAATTCTTCTTGACCGATCCTCAACACTCGGTGTCCGAAATCCAACTGGAATCCATGATTCCTCATGACGTCCATCCCCAGTATGACGTCTTCCTCAATTTCGGCTATGAGAACAGGATGGTCAAACTTTACTCGTCCCAACGTCATGCTAACCGTCGCTTCACCGTGTATTACTGCCTTTTCCCCAGTGGCAGTTCTCAATTGCCACCTACTTGGCCTAATCTTCCTACGGTCCCTCACAACTTCCGAGCGTACGATCGTCTTCGTAGCTCCCGTGTCCACAAGCATGGCGTGAGATTCCCCGTCGATAGTGCCATCGACGTACGCGCTCCCCAATTGGTGGGAAAACGAGGCTATACTGGCCCGGGGGTTTCCACTGCTACGGGTCGACGTTCCCCCTTTCTTATCGACCCGCATTAGTTTTCCTGGGCCTTTGCCGGCGCCGCTGTTCTGGGCCGCTTGCAAGAACTCTTCACATGGCCCACTTCGCCACAGTTCCAACAGCGAACTACCTTCTTCTTCGCCGACAGCATCTCCATGATCTGCTGTAGGACCCTTTCCACGAGTTTCTCAGTGTCTACTTCCTCTGTAACCGCTCGAACACGGCCGTGACCGCGGGAGGCTTCCATGGCTGCATCATGCTCCAGTGCGATGGCGAGCGCGTCCATTAATGTTTTCGGTCGAGCTAGTCTCAGGGCCCTCTGCAGTTCCTGGTCCCGCAGCCCGCTCACGAACGTCTGCACTGCGAGGCACTCCATCATCTGTTCCGGTGCCGTGGGATACGCCAACCTCACTAGTCTGGCTACGTCCGCTTCGAACTCCTGCAGGGTCTCGTTCGATCTCTGACGGCGATTGGACATCTGGGATTGATGGACTTGCTCCAGATGTGTTTGGCCGAACCGCATTTCCAGTCGCCTCAGCAGCTCCGTGTAATTCCCGGCTTCCTCGGTGGATAGCGTCTGAAGAACTTCCAACGCCTCTCCACGTAAGGCTACCGTTAGGGAAACAGCTTTTTCGTGAGGGGACCAAGCATTAGTTTCCGCTGCTGCCTCAAACTGCTTCTTGTAGCTGGCCCACGGAATTCCATCGAACGTTGGGGGCGTCACTCGATTGATGGATATCGAGTTCTGTTGAACGACCGCCTTTATTTCTTCCTTCGTCTCGCCGCTACTGACTCGCCTTAGTCGTTCTTCCAACTGCTTCGTCTTCTGTTTAATTTCGTCTTCTTTCCCCTCGCCGCTACTGACTTGTTCTAGTCGTTCTTCCAACTGCTTGATCTTCTCTTCAATCTCCTTACGCTGAGCCTCCATCTGGTCGGTGATTTGAGCAGTAATATGAGTAATTATGTCTTCCCTCTGGCCGGCGATTTGAGCAGTGATGTCTTCCCTCTGGGCGGCGATTTGAGCAGTGATGTCTTCCCTCTGGTCGGCGATTTCTTCCCTCTGGGCGGCGATTTCTTCCCTCTGGGCAGCGATTTGAGGAGTGATGTCTTCCCTCTGATCGGCGATTTCTTCCCTCTGGGCAGCGATTTGAGCAGTGATGTCTTCCCTCTGGGCGGCGATTTGAGCAGTGATGTCTTCCCTCTGGGCGGCGCTTTCTTCCCTCTGGGCGGCGATTTGAGCAGTGATGTCTTCCCTCTGGGCGGCACTTTCTTCCCTCTGGGCGGCGATTTGCTTCGTGATGTCATCGTCTTCGAACTCGAAAACTTCCGGGTCCTGGCCATTTTCTTTCAAAAATGCTGAGAGCCGGTCCTGGAGTTCAGTCTTCCTCCCTCCTGTTTCCAATTCCCGTTCCTCGAGTTCTTTTTTTAACTCGGCCACTTTTAATTCGCGTAACTTCTTCATGATCCGCTCTTCTGACACCAATGTAACGTTTATTTTATAATTTATTTACATTAATTGAACACTAATTTATTTAACACACTAAACTACTTGTACACTAGACTAGACACTACATAATTTATTTGTACTGCTCCGCTTTCGGATCGTATGTCGCGTTCACTTCTGCTTCTCTACTTCTAACTAACTCCTTCGATCACAAGCCCCCTTATATATATACACTCCCAACCCCGATAAAGAACGTTCTAGTATATTCTAGAACGCCTACGCAGGAAATGTTCATGCAGCTGTCTTGTACGCGTCGTAGTTATTTCTTTTGAAGGAGTAAACATGTGTCGCTTTGTTTACTTCTCGCATTACAATACTGTTCACGTCAGGGTACAAATTACCATTGTACTACCATCTTTCGACCATTGTTTTATAATCTTTCTTCGACAAACGTCTTTGTCAGTCGGCGTATATATTTTTAAATGTAAAAAGAAACTTGTAACTAAACATATTTCTTCGTACCAATAAATAAGTTAGTAAGTGAAATCAGTGTTCTCTTTTCGCGACCCGAAGGGTCCCAATAATACGTTATGACTTATGACGATCAAAATATTAACAGAATAAGAAAACATTTAGTTGTTATGTTAGAGAAGAACACGTCGACTCGTTTTCCGATTATTGAAAATAATGTAAGTAACATTGCAATCAATGAAGTAAGCTATTTACGCAAATTAACGAATATCGACGGCGTTTCTTGTTACGCAAACTCAGTTGTTCAAAGTACATTTCAATGTTTATCTGTTGCCCCACGTCACGACCCTTATTTTCACGACGTATTCCTTGCTTCAAGGAGGGTTTCGTGCTTTTTGTGAAGCTGTCATTGGCGCAAACTGCTGTCAACTTCTGGTGCGAACGATCCTAGAATAGCATCCAGGGGTCCCGGGGAGGAGCACTAAATGGGGGCCCTTGGGGAGGAGTTCTGCCCCGGCATGGTTCCCGTCGCCTAGCGCGTCGGCAAAAGTGAGGTTATGTACAGCATTGTCTGGCGGAACCCGCTTAGAATATCTACTTATATCTCACAATAGCTTAATAAAGGAACGCTGCAAAGTTCCGTCCGAACTTCTTATTCTGTGAATGTGTGTCACAAATTAATTTAAGGTTTACGGCCCCTTCCTGTCGTTTGTATGCACCAATGCGGTCATAGCCAAGTATAAAAAAATATTTCTATGAAGGAAATGAAATCTGATATTTATGTGTCTTTTTTCAAAAGATTATTATGTGGCTAGTATGACTTTGATACTGAAATTTAGCGTTAATCACCGTCTATGAAAGAAATGAAATCAAACCAACATTGGCAAGTATACATTTTAACACTATGAGCAATACTAGCCAGGTCTGTCGGTTTTAAATTATTAAGCGAAAAAAGTAAATAATAGCTTTAATTAGCTAATTTTAAATGTTTCCAAATAATGCCAAGTAAATTAATGGTTCATCATATTTTTAATTGAAGTAGATTACGGTATAGCTCGGTAAGACTTTAACGGTGCAGATTATCCGAAAAAATCATTTATTTATTTTGGCCCTATAATCGTTTTTATACGTCCTCAATTGGGGGCATAAATTGGCCTTTATGGTACGGAACTGTCAAAAAAAATTGTTATATTCCTTCATTTATAAGTCCCTTGACTTATCTGGGATCAATTTTCATTGCGCAGCTTCAAATTCTTGTTGAATTTCCTCTGAATAAACGTTTTCGGCTTCTTCAATAACCATTTAAAGTTCCAATTAAATTCCATTCCATTCCAATTAAAAGCTCTCCGCAAAAACATTCTCTCGTGCCACAACATCCTGATTCTGCCCTTAATACATAAATACCTATTCATCTGTCGCTCGATAGAATATCATTAAATGTCTGCTCAGTTAATAAACAATATAAGGAACTCAAGAAAGTATGTCTTCTATAGATGCATGAGAGACAGAAGATCCGTGACTCTGTCGATAACAGAGATGAGCTTATGCCTCAGAGGCATGAGCTAAATCTTATGTTCTTTATTACTTGTCATGTCATTCATTTCCATATATATGTGATAGATGAAGTATGTGTGCTTCGGGTGTATAGATGTATACATACTCGACTTATTTAATCTTGTAGTACTAAAAGTGGGCAGTATACTTCAGAAATTAATAATAATGGTACAGTATAAATTTAAAACGTTGGTTGATCATATAACCAATAAAAAGAGAGCAATAACTGATACAGTCGATAGTAATACACAGTCCCTTGTAAACTTTGAAAACACCGCTTAAAAATGTAAAACTGACGGACCGGGCTAGTATTGTTCATAGTGTTAAAATGTATACTTACCAATGTTGATTAGATTTCATTTCTTTCATAGACGATAATTAACGTTAAATTTCAGTATCAAAGTCATACTAGCCACATAATAATCTTTTAAATAAAAGACACATAAATATCAGATTACTATTACAATAACAATTGCTGCAATAAGGTATTCAATTCTTGCATTCTAAAGAGTTCGATTAGCTATATAATCTCATATATTTGTTCTTGCATCGGTCAATGAGTGCAATAATAATAGGTTATGTTACGATTTCGACTAAAACATTATGATGAATGATAAAAATGATCGTGTAAAAAGTCGACTACTTTCATTTAGTATTCAATGAAAACAATTATCCTGCGCAGCAATTTATGTAAGGTTCAAGATTAATGTTCAACTTCACACATGTCATAACAATGTGTCTAAAATGACTAGTTGGACCGGCCAACCGGAGTGCGAAAAAACCATCTAGTGATAATTTAGTGATAATAATTCTAATCAATTCATAAACGTATTTCATGGGAAAATGTTTTCGGGGAGCTGAGATAAAATCAGAAATGTTCTTGATAATCCCCAAAATAATAACAACAACTAATTGTTGGAATATTTCACAGTGCCGACGTTTCGTTCAAGATTCTAAACATATTCATGGCTATGTCATTAAGATAGAAAACTTGTCGAGTTTTCAACAGAGGACCAATTATTACTCTCTGCCACGATACAGCCAGCCAAACACCAACTTTAGTAGGATGTAAGGTTGTTGTTCTAACAGCATGTGGATATTCACCAAACCAAATTCTGTAATTTTGAGAATTAACATAGCCATTGAGATGGAACCAGGCTTCATCGGAAAAAAGGTTTTATCTAGGATGTCATCGTTGTTCATTTCCTGATTGAACCAGTTACAGAACAGGACGCGTTGTGGACGGTCAGGACGATTTAGGTATTGGACCATCGAAAATTTGTACGGGTGGTATTTCAATTTGCTCTTCAACACAGTGGAACAACTTCCATGTGATAAACCTGTAAAGTCACGCAACGGAATACGGAAAATCAGGAATAAGTGGAAATTGGTGAACTTTTGATGAGGATTAAATCTGTTTGGAGGGAAAGCTTCCTAACCGATTTGCGAGGACTTTGTTGCAGTCGGGCCTTGACGTCTTGCACCACATTTTCAGTGGTAAATTACCACCTACTTTATAAAATTTTCCCATGTTAATCTCCCATAAGAAAAAAAATTGTGTAGAAACAGTTGCCATGGTTACCAAACTCTGACGTTACACTTTTCTCGGGTATAAACTAAAGTCGTATAAACGGCGTTTGCACTTCTAATAATACATTGAATAGACTACCTAAGTGCTGACGTCACGCGAGGGGGCGGAGCTTCCAAACCTTTCCAAACAAATCTAGAAAGCACACAATTTGTCCGTAAGAGAGTTTTAATTTTACATTTATTCAAAATTTTGTTGTAAATAAGAGTTGCCAGCGATATATTGTGATAAAGTTTGTTCAAACCTATGTTATCACCAAATATTTCTAGATAGGTAAGTAGTATAATGTAGTTTTGGCCCATATTATATATTATAGGTTATGTTATCATTTTATTTTCATCAAAATTTATCATTTTTGCTAAGTTTAGTGGTGCTGCTGTGTTTAAAGACCGTTTTTAGGCTCGTGGTCAATATCTATAGTCATGGTTACGTGTTTTGTGCCCGACTGTAAGCACTAGAGTGACCAATAAGGTTGTAAATTTTTTACATCCAGAGGCAAGATCGAGAACCTTCAGAGCACTCCTTAGTTTGCAGTTGTCATATTATAATGCCTAAAAAGAGCCAGCGCAGCAATATGATGGCATTTTGTACCCCTCGGACAGGTACAAGTAGCCGAAATAATCTCTCCTGATTTATTTAGCGTAAACTGCAATAGGAACATTTAATAAGATAGATATCTATAAAATCTATGGAAAGCAGAATACCTACCTGTACTCTATATATTTTATCCTTCATGCTGGCATGTATTTCCCCTCTAATAATCATAAAGTCAGCATCAAACTGCATGCTTTTTACATGATCGGATTCCAATGCATTTTCACCCCTTTTTATCATTTTATTCTCGTCTTCAAAAAACTCAATAATGTCGCAGACCTTCAAAACATGTTTGGATGCCATTTTCAATCAAAATTCTGACTTCAAATGGTTTTATTTAACTAAAAAGTACACAAAATAAATCACACTTGCATACAAAACATAACCTCAAAAAAGTAAAATGGGCGAAAAATAATAATTACACTTACCTTTTATCAAAAATACTTTGTTAAAACGTTGAACCGTCCTAAGTTTCACCAAATATTGACCTGGCCACTCTTATTCACGTCAAAACTAATAACAAACTTGAAAATAAAATCGTCATATGAGAAAACTGTACGCTTTCTCGGATTGTTTGGAAAGGTTTCTTAACTCCGCCCATTTGTGACGTCACGCTTAGGTAGTCCATTCTGTGGGGTTAAAGCTATGTGTGGGTGACACAGGACACGGACACAGGACACTGCGAACACAAACAGTGACAGGTGACAGTAGAAGTTACGTGGCCTGGGCCTGGGTCGTTTTTAAGTTTAATGGTTTTTATTTTAATGTAAAGTCCTTATTACTGCAAGTAAGCGAACGACTTCTCTAGAAATTACTAAGTGCAATGGGGCTGTGCAAATGCCCGAAGCGTCGGGTCACTAACCAGTTCTGCTTCGAGCATAGAGTGTGCGTTTGTGAAAATTGTATGGTAACCAACCACCCTATTGTAAGTAAAGAAATGTTTATTTTAAGGACACTTAATTGAAGAGTTCTACTTGCAGTGTATCGTCCAGTCTTATTTGCAATGGCTGCAAGACAGTGATTACAATTCAATCTGTGAACTGTGTAGTAAAGATTTAAATACAGAGGATAGTATAAGACTCACTTGTTATCGTAAGTTTATTCAAATATTGAACCTAAGTTCTACCTATTTAAATGCACATTTTTGAATGATCAAAAGGGGTGATAGAAGGGTACGGCCATAATGGCGCACCACACCTCTCACTGCACTTAGCATTCTACCAAAGCATCACCGCTTCCTCGCACAGATCATTGCTGCCATGAGTCTGAACGATACATAATCATAATTACAAATTAATATATACATATATAATAATTATTATTAATTAATATTTTTTTTACCCATTTTACACTGTGTGATGCTCTCGTGCCAGGTGTGGTGCAAGGCTAGGTGCCGTGCTCCATTGTGGTCCCTTACATTTAACATTAACAACCACTAGTTACTATTAACCTAGTAACATTTGCTTCATGCAAGTTGCTATGATACCACCCTAAGTGTGGCGCGCCATTATTGCCACCTCTTCACATGTATTGAAATAAGAGAATACATGCAGTTGCCAAATGTAATGTTATGTGAGATTTATATTTGGTTTCCGAATTTACAGCTCATATTTATCAAAATCTTTAATTATTAATCCCCCAATCAGTTAGCTCTTTATTGAATTTAATAACCTTTATCCAAAATTCTGATTTATGTTGATAAATGTATATTGATTTAGCAAACTTCACCTTCCCTTTTGGATCGCTAAAAGCAAAGTTGACTATTAAATATTAAAAAAAACATAATGAAGTGAATCAAATGAAATTAAGAATAGGTGATTAACATATGTAATGATCTATAGGTTAGAAATTATTAGTTAGTAAGAAACTATATACTACATAGTGACCCTAAAAACAAACTGGAACAAAGCTACAACAAAATATGCTAAATATATGAAATAAAATTTTACAATTCATCAACTCATATTGAATTGTTTACCAATATTTGACACATTCCCCTACTTTCTCAAAAATATATGCATATATGGTAGGGCTACCTGTGAAATGTATAGTATTTGGTATCTGGTATTTCTCATTGCATATTGAATTCCTCTAACTCTTCTGTTTTCTAGATGTGTTTCATTGGTCCTGTCTCGAGTATCACTCTCGGCAACTACCTCTTACGACGGCTCCAAGAGGCTACACATGTCCATCGTGCATGAGTCCCCTGTTTCCACCCCCCAACTTGATCAGCCCTGTCGCGGATGTCCTCAAAGAAAAACTAGCAGGAGTAAACTGGGCCCGTGCCGGACTCGGCCTACCTTTGGTAAACTAGTCTGAATTAACTAATTGATTTTAACTTGACATCTATGAGAAAAAGGGTATTATTTATTGGTAGGGGTTATTATAATGACCAATTTACATATTGACAATATGTAAATGAAAACTATGAAAATACAAACAAAACCTTTCAGTTGCCAGAAGATAGAGAAGTAAAGTCCAACCCAAACCATCACCATAACCTGCAGAGTTCTCCTAGATCGACACCAAGCCCGTCCCATTCCATAGTAGAGGTCCTGAAGGAGGAACCACCCAGCACTTTTCACAGGAATGATGTCTCACACTCTTCCAGTAGAAGAATATTTCAAGACGTGCGGGAAGTGAAATCGGTTGGATTTGACCATGACGATGACAAATATAAACGGAAGTCTTTATTTGAACTGGTCGGCACCTGGTGGAAGTAAGCAATTATTTATTTAAGATCACTAAGGCTGGTTAAGCAGGAGAATTCTTCTGGAGAAATGAAGTATTGATTGCCGTTATTACTTTTTCAGGATTACATTTGGTGCTCCATTACGTTCGCGCAGTCGCCGCTCGATCTATCGGAAGTACTGCATGCTAGGCCTTATACTCGTCTTTGGGGTGGTAGTGTTTATGTTGTTGATGTCCCGGTTGGGGCGATATTCCATCGAAGACGATCCCAGTTTCGATATCCATCAAAATTCATTCGTAAACGTAGAGAGGGAATAAATGCGGGAGAATCTATGCAAGAGTGAATTTGTAAGCGATAATATGTATATAATAAGATTTAAATTATGTTATTAATTCTATGTATATTGATTTCGTATATCAGGTATATGAAAATACGAAAGGTATTACAAGAGAAAATTATTTCACTTGTAATAGGTTTCGTTTGTAAATAAATTCATAAACTTGTTTAAGAACTCTCACTTATAATGGGGTAGCCCTGGAGCAATCCGACATTAATTGTTATTATGAACGTTCTGAAATGCTGGTGGTTTCTTCCAATACAGTAAGAGAATGCCTTTCTGGGGGTAATCTATAGCTTTCATTTTAAAGAATGCAAAAAGAGATGGTAAAAACTGACAACCATGCTTTAACAGAGGTGAGCGATATTTCACTGCTGATGATTGCTTTACTGTTACTGCAATGTCAGTTGAAAATGGTGATGTAGCAGAAAAGAATGGTGATTGCGACTGTTCTTAGTGAGGCTATGCTTCTAAATTTCACACTTAGAATTTGTTACTTTTACATTTATTAAGTGTACATGTAAACTTATTGTCAATGTAAATGCAGTTGAATACGCAAGTTACAAATCACTAAATTCCCGTCCCAGGCTCGATATTGGTTTATTTTTCAGATTTAGGATCACGGCAAGTAAATATAACTTGACAGAACATTTCTATGCAGTGAATTATCACGCCATTGCAACTTGTTAGGGGATATGATGGTTTCAGTCATCATTTAAAATCACCGTAATTGAGAAGCCACCACTGATGGATGTGGTCTATCAAAATCACAGTATCGCACTTATCTGCTTTGTAGTAATTCCTATGTGGCAACAATATGAATTCGGTAGGTGTTCCTTGTATTAGGATAAAGGCTTGAAAGATAAAGTTGCTCCACTCTGCTTTTAGATAAAAGAAGTGATATCTAAGTTTCACTTAGAACATTGTCAGCAGGCGCATAGGCTTGAGGGAAAGTCAATATTTAGTACTGTGGCAGTCTGGTAAGTCTAAACTGAAATTACATCATTAACACGGCAATTGTACACTAGTTCAACACAATGCAAGTCTCTTATAAATGCATTACATGAGGAAATCAACATGCAACATGTGAAACACTTCTGTTGTATAAAACTATAATTGTATTGGATTTGTGTTTTGTTTTCTTCGGGTTTCACTTTACTACTTCGCTCAAACACTTACAACTCTTCTTACTTAGAAAAAAAAACCTAGGACTGTTTATCATTTTGTTAGTTGTGCAGAAGTGAACATAATGGGTGACAACTTTAGCGTATAAGGGTACTTTGAATTACAATGGCACATTGGATTGCTTATTTCAGAAGTGCTGTGTGCTCAAAATCATCGGAAAGGGTATCTCCCGTTAAGATAAGTGAATTGCGCCCAAACATTGCCAGATCTTGAATTTTTGCTTTCAAATAGAGAATCGTATTTACGTACATGGGCGCCCGCAGGGGGGTGCCAGGGGGGGCCATGGCCCCCCCTGGGAAAATCAATATTTCAATTTTAAATCTAATCTAATAAATAACAAACCTCTTTTAATGCGAGAGAAAGGTAAATAGAATCTCAAAATACACATTCCCTACAGGTATAGGTAGCAATTTGTCCAAGTAGACAGACTAATTATCATTAAATATTCCCGTTTGTCCACCCAAACTAAATTTGCGGTGTTGGCCAAGACAGAGAAATTTTATATGTAAAATTTCGCGTGCAGATAATTTTTTTTCTAGGTGCAGGTACTGCTCAAACGAGAAATTATGACAATTCTTTGCCAGAAACTAACTATCGTATAAGTATTTTTATTCCTTATTTGGATTCGCTGATTTAATTTTTAGAAAACAGATTTTCTGAAGAAAATAAAGATGCTAGATGTTATTCTCCATAAAAATATTTCCGGACTTTCCTGTAATTTGGAAGATGCATATATTAGAAGAATCGAAGAACTCTATAATATAAATAATTTTAAGGAGGAATCTAAGAGCTGGAAGGGGTATCTGGCAGAATTATACTTGTTATTCGCAATAGCCGAAATCGGCCACTGCCCGAAATTTTTACCCACAACGCGTTGTGGGTATAGCAGTTTACCCACAATGCGAATGGAAACGTTTTTTCCGAACAGTGGATAGAATGAATTACCCACAACGCGTTGTGGGTAAAGTATGTTACCCATGACACGAAATAACGTTCCACGCGCCTTTGTTTTGCATTGTGGAGCATTTCGTGTGCACACGTCGTGTTCTGACTATTGTGGTTTACTAATACTAATATTGAACGCGTTTTAAATAAAACTGTGAATATGAATAAAAATGAAATATTTATTTAAACGCATGTAACATAAATTAGATGTTACTTTATTTTAAAAAACAACAAAGAAAATTTTAAAAACAACACAAATAAAACTAGAAATAGAGAAACGAGCTTAAAAAACAAACATCACTTATTTTTACAAGAAGAGCTGTTATGACATTTTGAATTACATTTTATATTTAATTTGATGTTTTATTTGTGTTGTTTTTTAAATTCTCTTCTTGTTGTTTTATTAAAATATAATAACATGTAATTTATGTTACATGCGTTGAAATAAATATTTCATTTTTATTCATATTCACAGTTTTATTTGAAACGCGTTATTAGTAAACCACAATAGCCAGAACGCGACGTGTGCAAACGAAATGCTCCACAATACAAAACAAAGGCGCGTGGAACGTTATTTCGTGTCGTGGGTAGCATAGTTTACCCACAACGCGTTGTGGGTAATTCATTCTACCCAGTGTTCGGGAATAACGTTTTCATTCGCATCGTGGGTAAAGTACTATACCCACAACGCGTTGTGGGTAAAAATTTCGGGCAGTGGCCGATTTCGGCTATTGCGAATAACATACTTAAACAGTAACATATCTTTAGAAAATGTAATTAAGCATACAAACTTTTACCGATCTATAAGGAAGCTGCAATTTTTATTTAAAATGGTTCTTTTGGTAAATACAGTTTCGTCCGTAATCCCTTTTTGAATAAATTTTGTAATACACTTTTGTCCGGCGTCTTAATTTTCAACTATACACTTTCGTCCGGTGGTAATACAGGTAGTCTTAACCCTAATTTGGAAAACCCATTCCACGCAATTACAATATAAATTTCACATTCTACAGCAAATTCTGATGATGCTTATTAGGCTCAGTGTCTCAGTGAGTACATGTTTGATCCTTGCCCCCTTGCGTTCGAAACTTTTTTTTTTTTTTTATTTCCTTATTGTTTCGCCATTTGCAACAATTTTAATATATTTCGTAATCTCATCAGTGGTTCTCGATAATCAGACGAGAAATTTTCAGGTTGCGCTCCAAAACCAAAAATTTTCAACCATCCATAACTTGTAAAAATACCTATTTTTATGAAAAAAGTTTTAAGCAAAAGTTGTTTGCAATGCTTTAATCTTTTGGAAACTGCTAAAATAAAGTTCATCCAGCACGGTTCACTGTTGATAGGTCTGGGCGCCATTATTCGTCAGGCCGCCAAAAAAAACGTATTCAGCGTTCCTGACCAAAAAAATCAGGAGCGTAGCTGGATCTGATACAAAACTTTTCAGCCCAAACAGAAGTTCGCCAGACGTAAGGGCTGGCCCCAGATTTCAAGATTTGTGTTGAAATTTTAAATTTTCAGGACAATTGTTGTGGAAGGTTGCTTCAGCGTTGTTTTCAACCGTTGTGGACCTTCAAAAACATCAACAAAAGCAACAATTTGCTTCAATTTTTTCAAAATTTCAATTTTCGATTGTCCATAATTTGAGTTATATTCCACTTGGGGCCCTAAAAATTTAGGAGTTTCGGGGACCCAAAAGGAACATTTTTCTTCATTTTGGGCTACATCTAAAAAAATCCCAAATTCGGCATGGAACAAGCGATATATAACTTAAAAAATTGAATAGGAAAATATTAACAAAGTAATGTTTGTTAAATTATTGCTACTGTACATATACATATATGTATATATTTGCTGGCTGTATAGGTAAAGTAAAAGTAATGTGTGTTAAAGTTATATTTGGTTTAATTATGAACTGACGTTTTTTCCAAATCTTTAAAAAAGGATGTTCGGCATTGTTCGTATAATTTTTTGTATGACCGCTGAGGAGATCAAGTAAGATCGAAACATGCACTTTTTCTTTTGTAGGAATTATTGTGCCATTTTTGCTATATTAGATGCCTACCGATTTCTGCATTTTTTATGAACAAAAATTTGGCCCCCCCCGGGACAAAATCCTGCGGGCGCCCATGTTTACGTACTCACATTATGATCCACGTGGGGTAGGTTCTGACATGGAGCACCTCCGGACGTTTTAAATTTCCCGCCTTCCTTAAGATTTAAAAAGTTGCTGTCAGAGATCAAAGAATAGAGAAATAACAAGAAGGGAAAGTCCCCAAGAATGGTTAACGGTTAGGATTGCTCAATCAGCTGAAAACGTCTGCCATGTACACGCGAAAGCACCGCCCATTTGTGACGTCAGCTGTAGACCTCTTCTCTTAACGTAAAATGCATTCTCGAAGTGTTTCATAAGGTTTATGTGGCTAATTATATGGCATATAGGGTTTTCGGATGGATAAACTAGAAAATAAATATTTTTCTTTATATTTATTAAAAAATAAACATTGAACGTCTACAAATTTGAATAAAACAGCATAAAAAGAGTGCAAAAATGCATAGAAATTACATTTTTAATTACAATTCAAACCGTTTACAAACTTATATTATTCTATTACAGTATTTATAGGAATTAGGTAAGTAGTGAGTTTTACAGACACGAAGTTGTATTTGGGAGAAGGGTTTTATTTGTATATTGTATTTGTGGACGGGCCCGAACTGCACCGCTTTGACTTTAGCCACCCCGCTGCGTTAAGTAGGGATAATTACTTACGAACCGCTCTCGGAAACCAGGCGAAGCGGTGGATAAATGTACGTAAATTATTTGGTTTCACTGGACTACACTCACAATTTCTAAGAAATTCGAATGAACTTAAATCAAATTGTAATAAATATACTTATTTATTTAATACTAAACAGGTTTAATATTCAACTTACTACATATTGCATATCTTTCAATTTCGGAATACAAATTGGATGCATATTTAAACGGGTATTCAGAGCATATTTTTCCAGCTCTAATTATTACCTACGACCTATACGTATAAATACCTTGTAATTTAGTCACAAGAAGAACAGTATTTATTCGTTACCAAATAATAAGTAATACTTTTTGTCATTGCAAAACAGTTTGGTAACAGTTCTTATCACAAGTATCTATTTCATTTCAAAAAATTTACGCAACCGTACGGCGTACGCATAGCCACTTCCTTCATTCCTTTGGATTTTTCACCGACCGTGGTTAGGTAGCGACCCTACTTAACGTAGCGGGGGGGCTAAAGTCAAAGCGGTGCAGTTCGAGGCCGACGGTATTTGTATTGTATATTGTAAAAGAGCCGTTTTCCGCTGGCACAAATTTCAGTTTTAAAGGTATGCAGTTTAAATTCAATAACCACTTACTGATCCAACTTAAGAATTTGACATTTACACACTGTAAAAATATATCGGAAACTTGGTTTTTCTTATTCTTATTACACTTTAAACGATGCTCAATTAGTTTCATAATTTTATATATATTTTATACACTATATATAATAAATTTTTCTTTTCAATGTTTTTATGTAAATTTTAGAAAAAATTTCTTTAGCCATGTCACCCAGAAATAGTTTAGCTTTAAATTCATTTAAAATTTTTTAGTGTCGGTTCAGTAGTTACAAAATATTACACAAAAGAAACACACAAACAAATCGTGAATCGTGAATCCGTCGAGGCGTCGAGGTCTACGGGTGACGTCACCAGTCGACCCGCTGTGGCACGAAAACTAGCAAACGTACGTCTTATTAGATTGAGCAATCCTTTACCGTTATCTATTCTTGGAAAGTCCCGACCATAGAGACAAAAGAGAGAGGAGGTGTGGTTGGAACAAATAGATCAAAGTGGCTTCTGCATATGGCCGACTTCCTGTGAGAAATCTTTCTTTCCAGTGGCGTAGCATTACATTGACTAAAATTATGAAATACAGTACAACCTCTTTAATCCGAACCATTAAATGCAAGGGGTGTGTCCGGATTACCGAACAGTAGATTAATAGTGCATTAATGCACTACATACTTGACGTATATGAGATACATTTGTATATACATACAATAATACTATTGAAACCACACGATATTAGAGGCTTAGATATTAAATTATTTAACACATTACCCACACCTACATTCAAACAAAATTTGTATTCAAAAACAGTACCTACATAATAATTATAAAAAACGTAATATGTAATATAAAAATCGTTTATCAAAATACATAATACCTATAACATAAGTATGTAAAGTACATGTATGAATATGTATACATAGGCTCATGTGACATAAGACTTAAACAAAATAAACAAAGAAAATTTAGAACACAAATACAAAACACATAACTTGATTTAACAAAATAGGAAAGAAATGGGTAAAAACAAACGAATTCAATACTCGGGTTTTATAAATGAGTTAACAGAGAATGTCACCTTCCGGGCGCTATCCTTCTGACAAGTTTAAATTCGATATCGCGTCCGGATTATCGAGGTGCGTCCGGATTATATTTGTAATAGTTGAGCGTCCGGATTACTGGATGTCCGGATTAGCATGGGTCCGGAGTAAAGAGGTTGTACTTAATAATTTGTATGAAGCAGTTTTATTTTCCATAAAATGTCACAAAATGCTAACATATGAAACAATACGAAGGTTGCTCAATACGAATTAAGTAAAGAATGTTTTTTTTTAATTTTCCCAATTAATTTAACGCATATTTTATACTAATAGTTCATAACAAAATTACCTACATCGGTTTTTAAAACCTTACGCTGTTGATTCTTTGGAAAACGGAAACAAAAAATTTCCGATTTTGGGATTAATCAGTTCATAGAAGAAAAATTACCAAAAAAGAAATGTGCTCCAGGTATACCAGGAAGACAAAGAACGAGCAGGATACCAGGAAGGAGAGGAAGAGCTGATTCAGTTATGTAGTGGGTATATTATATTAAAAATATGTATGTATTCATTATTAATTGTTAAACTTTGGTTCCCAATGGTAGACTGTAGCTCCCCCCATAGATCCGCCACTGCACAATTCAGCAATAACAATCGCAGGCACGCGTTCGAAATGTGGCTTCTCAATATGGCTACAAAATTTATTATCCCCTCTCCCTAATTGTTACCTCCTCTCTCTTTTATCTCGATGGTCCCGACTCTCTCTATTGTTTTGAGTAAACCGTTTTCAATCACCTTGGGGGGAAATCAGGGCCGGACTGTAAACTATTGCGGCGACAGCAAGGGTCGACGCACAGCTCCGCAATAAGTGTCAGAGATACTAGCAAATACTAGAGTTCGTCTCAGATCAAAATGGGACTGTCAATCAAATTACGCGCAGGAAAGGCGTGGTCATAGACGGTGGCGTGTAATTTGTGGGCGTAACTGGGAGGGGCGAGCGAAAATGCGTCTTTGCGTCGATCCCTCTCTGATCTGAGACGAACACTAGTAGTAGCCGTGGTAGTCGTGATTTGATCGCCACACGTGTAAATCTGTGCTGTTATATTGTATGTTTTTAAAGTTATTTGCAAAAAAGTAAAAGTGACACATAAAAGTAAGTATTCCCGAAAAAATACTTAACGTCATAAACTTTTCCATGGTAAATTAATGAACCTTTTAATTAATGCATGTAAAAGGACCTATATTTAAATGCAATTAACCTGCAATTAAGCGATTTTAATAGTGAAGTATAGACGTGTGTATTTGTGGCATGCCTCGTGAACAGGTGGGGCACATTCGGACACTGTCCGGAGGTGCCCCACAAATATATTAATAGTGGGGCACATCCGGACATTATCTTTTTTTAACCCCCGACGTAAGACGAGGGGTGTTATAAGTTTGACGTGACTGTCTATGTGTCTGTGTGTCTGTCTTTTTAGAGCTTTTTTGAGTGGGGGGTTAGGTAGTACTTACTTTTAATATAACTAAGTTTTTTTTAAATTTTAGGATAGTTAGAAAATACGTCAAATAGAGAAACACATCTGGACCGGATATCTAAGCGTAAAAAGCAGGGTTCTGATGTC
Organism: Cryptocephalus moraei; assembly: GCA_946251905.1. NCBI lineage: Eukaryota > Metazoa > Arthropoda > Insecta > Coleoptera > Chrysomelidae > Cryptocephalus > Cryptocephalus moraei. The sequence continues at coordinate 24,281,681 of OX276463.1, read as the reverse complement.
CTTGATTCTGGAAACGAAAGTGATCAAGAAACATTTGATGTTTCATCACAATACTCGGCAAGTCGGCAAGTTTTTTCCACAAAGGAGGAATCTGAATTGGAGATTTACCTCAAGCAATGTTCAAGAATTTTGTATGGTTTAACATATTTAGCCACTCGCAAGCTGGCATATGAATATGCATTAAAATGTAAGAAAAATAATTCCACTACAGTGGCATACAAATGAAATGGCTGATATTAAGTGGATGAGGTGTTTTATGAATCGCCATCCAAGTCTTTCGTTAGGTACGTAAACCGGAAAACACAAGCGTTGCTAGGGCATGAGCTTTTAACACAATGTCGACGTTTTTTACAATCGACCAATTTTTACATGGAGAATTTTTATCTCTGGATATATTCTCGAATATCTGGAAATATTGATTTATGCATAAACTATCTCCCTCAAAACAGTTTTAAGTCGAAAATCAGGGGATTCAATAGTCTATCTAGGGTTCTTAAGAGACTTACTCGAATCGAATTCTATCCCCCCAATGACTATTATGCATCCCCTTATTTTCGACTTGAAACTTTTTCAGGGGGTAGTCTATTGCAACGTTTATTCTAATTTATTTACACTGTTCTTAATTATACACTACACACTACTTAATTTATCTTAACTACTTCCTAACTAATTAATTTATATAACACACTTTACTTTTAATTTATTTGTACCATTCGCTTGTCCGTTTATCGCACTGTTTACTGTTTCGCAGCTTCACGTCTAATCTAATCTTTACAACCGCAAGCCCGCTTATATACATATCTCAATAGCATTCGCGATGATTCCTGAAACAAATCGATCCTTCTTTTCCCTAATGATGTTTAGAAACGCCCAGAAGGTAATAAATCGTTCTTTCCTTAATAAGATGTTGCAATTTACAAATTACGCTATGTAGAAAACTAAATGATCATTACAATAAATCATTAACGACTCTATCGAAAAATCAAGAACAATTTCAAATATTAGAAAAATTTCAATCCACAACGAGAGAACAACTGGATACACTGGTAGGACGTCTTGCTACTCAAAGTATAATCAATCAAATGAATTTGTATTGTCAAAATTTAATAACACACTTTGACAATATTAAAAGCGCAATACTGCTTGCAAACGTAAATTCTCTTCATAATTCTATAGTATCCAGTTACGAAATTTTAGAAATTATCAGTTACTTGAAAAATATTTAATATTTACAGAAAATCAGAAATTCCAAGTTTTAAAAGTGCCTTGACATATTACCTACATGTTTTTAGGAACACAAGTTAGTTTATCCAAGTCAAAATTAATCTTTGCTGTTCATATTCCTATTTTGAGACAATAAGAACCCCTAGACGTTTATCACATTTACCCGATCATCCAATACCACAAAATATTTACTCCCATGTAGGTACCCCTACCTGTCACGTACAAAAGAATAAGCGTAACCATTAAAAGAAGAATGTTCTTTGCTGGAAGGAGCCTACTACTGCCAGCAACATTTTTTCCAGAAAAACAACTGCACCCTACAAATTTTAGAAGGCCACAGCTCCGAAGAATGCTACGCCACCGAGGTGAACCTTCGAGAAACAATTATAGAACAAGTCGCCACCGAAGAGGTAATCCATAGTTCCATCAAAAAACGAAAAAAAAAAAAAATCTTCACGATGCCAGACCGACCACATCTCGGAATTAGAATCTCCTGTGCTGTTAAGAATCCCAGAAAACTGCGAAGCGTCAATCAACGATATAAAATTTACTAACAACCCACATATAGGTATAACGCGGTAAACCATTGATCCTACCAAAATTTACAACCGAAACCTTCGAAAGAAGAAAATTCTACCAGGCGTCCAACGTTACCAAATTAGTCTTTGAGGAATTATATATGAATTTAATAAAATTAGTAAACAATTAACTCCCATTCAAGAAATCAATAACTTCAACCATAAAACGTCATTAATAGTAACACTTTCCGCATTATAGCGATCATTAATTTGTATCCTCCCTTTTGATCGTTCTCATCACCATTAGAACTCAACGCTGCAGATCAAGAACAACAGAAGTAGAGAAGATTGAAGAAATATACCTATGGACAATGTAAATCCAATCATGTAAAAAGCATGCAGTTTGATGCTGATTTTATAAATATTAGAGGGGAAATACATGCCAGCATGAAGGATAAAATATATAGAGTACAGGTAGGTATTCTGCTTCTCATAGATTTTGTAGATATTTATCTTATTAAATGTTCCTATTGCAGTTTACGCTAAATAAATCAGGAGAAATTACTTCGGCTACTTGTACCTACCCGAGGGGTATAAAATGCCATCATATTGTTGCGCTGGTTTTTTTGAGCATTATAATATGACAACTGCAAACTAAGGAGTGCTTCGAAGGTTCTCGATCTTACCTCTGAATGCAAAAAAATTACAAACTTTTTGGTCACTGTAGTGCTTACAGTTATAGGCACAAAACACATAACCATGACTATAGATATTGACCACGAGTCTAAAAAACGGTCTCTAAACACAGCAGCACCACTAAACTTAACAAAAATGATAAGTTTTGAGTAAAATAAAACGATAACATAACCTATAATATATAATATGGGCCAAAACTACATTATACTACTTACCTATCAAGAAATATTTGGTGATAACATAGGTTTGAACAAACTTTATCACAATATATAGCTGGCAACTCTTATTTACAACAAAATCAGGAATAAATGTACAATTAAAACTCTTATGGACAAATTGCGTGCTTTCTCGATTTGTTTGGAAAAGTTTGGAAGCTCCGCCCCCTCGCGTGACGTCAGCACTTGGGTAGTCTATTCGCTTTCACATTTCGCACCGTGAGAATCCATCTGTCATCTGCGTCATCTGCTATAGTCATATATGGCTATAGTCATCTGTGTTCTGCACGTGTTCTGTGTGTAAAAGTTTCCCGCCATTATTATAGTTCCTAACCTATTTTTTTGAGTTCTTTGTTTACTTTGATCCTTTATTTTAGTTGATTTTAGTGAAGACAGTAGTAGTACAAAATGGTACAAAAAGAACAAAGAGTTAATTTACCTTGGTTTGTTCTATTTTTCTAATGTATATTAGGAACCGTTTAAATATCTTCTATTTTTAGGGTGGAAAAATATCGTCCCAGTACTTTAGATGATTTAGTCGCTCACGAAGGCATAATCAGAACAGGTATTGGTCGTATTTTTTATTTTCTATCAAAAATTAAGGTAAATCTTCTATTAAAGTGCCAATTTTGTGATCTTAATATATTGCTACATATATGAATACCCATAATTCTCAAGTGCCTTTTTGTTGAGAATTGAGAAAATGTATAACTTACAATCACCAATTTTTACAGCCCTTCATCGACGTATTTTACAAATTTCATATTTCAGTGAATAATTTCATCACAGAGAATCAAGTTCCCCATTTGCTCTTTTATGGTCCTCCTGGTACCGGTAAGACCAGCACAATACTAGCATGTGCTAGGCAGCTGTACACACCCGCAGAATTTACTTCCATGGTATTTTATGTTGCATTAAAAATTACTTTTATGACAGGGTAGGTTGTAGGTTCTGGAGTTAAATGCATCAGATGAGAGAGGCATAGGCATAGTCAGAGGACAAATATTAACGTTTGCTAGTACCCGAACGATCTTTAAGTCTGGTTTCAAGTTGATTATTCTTGATGAAGCAGATGCCATGACGATGGATGCCCAGAATGCATTGAGAAGGAGTAAGTTCTTATTAAGTATCTTAAAAGTATATATAGTATTTGATTAATCTATAGAAGTACAAATTTTAAATAAGTTATAATGGCTCATAATTAAGTTACTTTTCACATTCTAATTCGAAATAGTATTTGTTTAGTGTAGAATGTAGAGTTAGAGGCCTTGAATAGATTCTGAGGAATACCATTTACCTCTCCTTCAATGTGAGAAAGTTATCTGAAACAACAATCAATTGAAAGCAATACAAATGGGATCAGTCTTGCTCCAACAAGTAGAATTTTTGCTCTTGCTAGCATCTAAATTTCTCCACTATACTAATCAGACATCCGAATGGATGCACAGCATATGTTTTATTAAATATATTACAAAGCCAGCAATATATTTTATAATTTCTCCTGTGTAATCAATTAAATGACAAACAAGCCCCTAAATTGTAGTAGTTATCAATTTCTCCGAATATTTAAATACATTCTTCATTTTTTTTTATTGTCAATACTTGTTATGGTTTCCATGCCACTTAAATGATGATAACATACAGAGCAACAGCACTTCCAGTATTACGTCTGTGGGTATAAGGTACTTTTCATGTGCCAATATGAAACTGTTCGGTGCTTGTTAATAGTGGATTGTTATTATATATCCATGCAATTGTTGTATCAAACGTAAACGAATATCTAAATAATGCTGATATAATTTGTGTGGGAGAATAAATTTTACTTCACATAAATAAAAATACTTTACTTCATAAATTCTCACACTTTACTAGTTCATATACATATAAATGTCCTGGTACAAATGTCTTCACCCTATATGCATGCTATAAGTTCTATAAAACCAATTTTCCTAGATGGGGATAGTGTTGGTGTGTAATTCAAATATATCGTCTTAAAATAATTTGTATTTGTATTTGTGTTTACAAAATTTATTATGAAATGCACTGTGTGACCTATCGACTGAAAGTGTGTGCGCCCTAGCCTCATTGTCCTTAAAATGTTAAACAAACCCATGGTTAACTGATGAAATGTGCACTTTTTTGATCCCCCTGAAAGCCTATGCATATTTCCGTATTTCCACTAAAAGTGTCACCATTATTACTTCCATTTTATCTTTTGTCGATATCAGAGTTTGTTCCCAGCGGTTAGTCCATCCTCAATTTGTAAGGTGACTAATTGTTCTGCTGAGTTCCCATTAATATGTTGCTTGCCTTCTGTTTTTGGTAGATTTATATCTAGTATTGCATTCGTTAACGAAGTAGAAAAAATAGGAATTAAAATGCGGTTTTTAGTTTTTTGGTATCTAGAGATCATACTTAATCATTTCCCAAAAGTTTATATATATATATATATATATATATATATATATATATATATATATATATATATATATATATATATATATATATATATATATATATATATCGGATATAACGAAATTTGTCGGCAGGCTACAGGTCGCATTTTTTAAAGAATCACAACGTAATTTGGTACAAAAATCAGTTGGCCAAAAATCTCGGTCAAGTTCGTTAATGGGCCAAATCGGTCTAGCGGTTTCAAAATGGCGGCTTGTTATTTTCAAAAAAAAATCAAAAAACTTTTATTTCGCGTCTGAGAGAAAAATGTTACTTAGGTTTTTTGTTGCTCTTATAGAGGCGAACGACTTTTGTATAAAACATTTTTTCGAGAAATGTACAGAAAAAAAGTTATTTTTTTCAAAAAATAAATAAAAATAAGAAAAACTTTTATTTCGCGTCTGAGAGAAAAATGTTACTAAGGTGGTTTGTTGCTCATATAGAGGCGAACGACTTTTGTATAAAACATTTTTTCGAAAAATGTACAGAAAAAAAGTTAATTTTTTCAAAATAAAATTAAAAAGAAGAAAAACTTTTATTTCGCGTCTGAGAGAAAAATGTTACTTAGGTTTTTTGTTGCCCTTATAGAGACGAACAACTTTTGTATAAAACATATCTTTGAGAAATGTACAGAGAAAAAGTTAGTTGCAAATATTTTAAAATTGACGTTTGTATTTTTTCACACCTCGGATGCATTTTTTTGACATCGTGTGTTATATTACTGTATATCTTACCCATAAATCTACCTTTCAGCCTGGCATGCCATGGGGTTTTAATATTATAAAGATTCCTAAATAATTTCTGATCAATCTCTAGAAAGATAAAAATATCTTGGTGCATGTGGTGCAGTCGTTTTGAAATGTAATAAGCCGTGAAGGGTGGACGCTTCGCATGCACAATTCTAGGTTAGATTGGAATATTTTCTGTCTTTGATTATTAACAGTAAATAAGAGAGAAGTACTTTATCTTAGATCGAATAAGTCATTGAAAATTACTAGTGGATAGGTTAAATTTGCAAATATAGAACAAATCGATACCTATGTAATTATACATACCAGTTATACGTAAACAACTATTCCGATTACTGGAAAAAATGTTATTAAGGAAACTTGCAACATGGAATGGAACGTATTTAAATTGAAATCAGGAACGAGGCAGAAACTGATTTTCAATTGTACTCAATGTGTCAGAGGTAAATGCTGAATAGCAAGTGATAAAGTGTTTAAAATTGTTTATGAAAGTTACTGCCTGTATAGGAGAACAGTCTATTCGGTGTAAGTTTAGATGTTAATATCTCTGCAATTCATTATTAACTGGCCATGACCCGTCGCGGCTTCACTCGCTCATTTACTTGAAAAAATTACAAGAGTAATTTTCCTACATTTCGTTTATACTATTCTACGCAATAACGTGTTAAATCAACTTTAATTATAATTTTAAGTGTAGTTATCCTGCGGCATAGAAACTTTTTTGAAACATCTTTTATAGTTTCAATACAATGTCAGTCCTTGCGTCGGAAATGTAGATATATCGTGTATGTACTGTCCAATCGTCGCGTCGTCTCCCATAAAGCATGTTTTTAAAAATTTTTCACTCTGATTATTATGGAAATATGCCCTTCAGATTTTATTATTATGAATGAAATACAAGACATACCTACATAAATTCAAATTAAACAGAAGAGTAGTAATATTTAGTTTGTATTAATTAACCATAAATAATATTATGAATATAATGATAAAAAGAAACTGTGACTATCAATACAGAATATCAAGTTCAATCTACCTTTATATAACCTTACAGAAAAATATGTTAGATATGTTAGGTGTTGAAGTACAAGTAATATAATTAGGATTGTACTATTATGTGAACTGGTTTTATTTTATATAGGAAAATTTGATTGTATTTAATCACTGCATAATGCAAAACTCTTATTATTGGCTAGTATGGGTTTGTATTCTTAAAAAATCCTTGAAACGTAATCCACAATTATTATTGTACACAAATATTTCGAACAGTAACTGTCAAAAGCATCTAAAAAATTACAATTTGATAATTACCCCTTACCAGGCTTGTTTAATTTTTTTTTAAAGTTGAACTGAATTAAATATTTAAACAAAAGGTATCTTTACACTATCAGACGACTTGTCCGATCGATCATGTGACTGCTTACATCTGATGTTCTATTTATTAAATTGTATCTTAGAATTCTAAAAAACCTATTGTAACGTTTTCGTGGGTCTAAAAAATTTCACCAAACTGATTATGTACCTAACACTAATTATTACTACTGGACACTTATATCCTAATTTATTTTACTAAGTATTTATGTTCGCCCGTCGTTTTTTTGTCGCAAGTATTTCGACTGTTCTTTCACTATCTCTAATGGGCCTTTTTATAATTAATGGGTTGTTTTCTTATTCATTATATAACTTATCTTAACTTATCTTATGTTATATATAACTTCTCAGTTTATTGCTAACGTTTCATTTATAAATTAAATCACTTCTATTAAAATGTCCTAGAATGTACCAGAAATCTGGAAAACCCATGTATCTTAATTAGTTGAATAACCATTATGTATATCTTTATAATACATGATGAGCACCTAAGGCTAATGACAAGTATAAGTAACCTTAATGAAATAAGCATTATGGAAAATTGAAATAGTTTCGGACACCACACATTATTTTTACATTAAATATTTTTTAGTTATCGAGAAGTACACCGATAACATCCGATTCTGCATTATCTGCAACTACATCAGTAAAATCATCCTGGCTTTACAATCGAGATGTACCAGGTTTAGATTTGGACCTCTTTCCCCGGAACAAATTTTACCTAGACTGAACTATGTCATAGAAGAAGAAAAGTAATGTATTCTGTAATTTGTTTTTACGTTATTTTCAAATGAGATTTTTCAGGGTAATTGCAACAGAAGATGGGAAGAAAGCGTTACTTACTTTAGCAAACGGAGACATGAGAAAAGTTCTAAATGTACTTCAGAGCACTTGGTTAGCTTATAAACATGTCACAGAGGATAATGTTTACACCTGTGTCGGACATCCCTTGAAAACTGATATTGAAAATATTGTGAAATGGTTGTTGAATGAGGATTTTAAAACAACCTACAACAGTATCCTTTTTTATTTGCGGTTAATGTTTATAGGTTTTTATACATTTATACAATTCCAAGTTAACCTGTGTTCTAAATGGCACCCTGACAATATCTTATGAAATTATGCCCAATAATAAATGACTTTTGTTAGAGAATATTATAAATTATGTTTTAAAATGAAAATCTTTTATTGACCAAGATCAAGTATGAATTAATATTACATAAAAAATTATTACCTATGAAATTATATATGGACTATTAATGACCATATTTAATTAATTTCACTAATTTAATTAATGAATAATTTAATATAATTTTAACTTTAATAATAATAAGAATGAATAATTCCTTAACCTTTTATAGATATTAAAGAATTGAAAATAATAAAGGGCCTGGCACTGAATGATATTCTCACTGAAGTACATAAATTCGTACATAGAAGTAAGTATTGCTTAATATTTAATCACAAAATTATTAATATGTTTGTTTCTAGTTGAATTTCCCTTCAAAACCCTAATAGTTCTCCTTGATAAAATGGCCGATATTGAACATAAACTATGTGCTGGTGCTAGTGAGAACATTCAGTTGACAGCATTAATCTCCGCTTTCCAATATGTCAAAGAACTGAATCCTCCTGAGAAAACTACTGCATAGCTTTGATTTAGTTTTTGGTGTATTTTCAAAATAAACTGTGCCGTAATTTTGTAATTCTTCCTTTTATTGCAGTCCACCTATGAAACCAGATAGACTTCCTTCTTATTAATAAAAAGTAGGGAAACAGGTTACATGGTGTATGAACTTACCCTGGCGCGAATATTGAATCAAACCACAACCATCAAGGTCCTGTGATAGGATTTTACCAAAACCGTGGGTGACGAAAATAAAATTATCACCGACTTCAAAGAGCTACTTAATCATTAAAAAAAACTATTACTCAACAACTATACAACAGCAGCCAGAAATCATTCGACTACCTAAAATACTAAAATCCGGATGACATCTACATTTCTTCACGTGCTGTCTCCATTTTTTTTTACTGTAGGTTAGCAACTGCAATAGCGGAATCATCTCGATCGTCTGCTGCTCTAACCAGCTCCTCAAAATTCATGCCGGTCTAGTTTCTTATATTGCGCATCCAGAAAAGTTTCTTTCGGCCTATCGGCTTGCCTTTTGCAGTTTGCTCTCAATGATCAATTGGGGATGTAGTATTTATTGTTGCAGAGAAGATGTATGTTATTGTTGAGGTATGTTGTTTTCCTCACCTTGATGGTTTTAAGAAGTTCCCTTCCCTTCCCAGTCTGCGTAGGTGATTCTTCTTTATTACCATTGTTTTAGTCTTCTTTTTGTTTATTCGCATTCCAAACTCCTCACATGTTTTACGAAGTTGAAAAGAGAGAGAGGGGGGGAGAAAGAGAGAGAGGGAGAGGGAGAGAGAGAGAGAGAGAGAGAGAGAGAGGGAGAGAGAGAGAGGGAGAGAGAGAGAGAGAGAAAGAGGGAGAGAGAGAGGGAGAGAGAGAGAGAGAGAAGATAATGAGTTTTTCGGTGCTGGGCGAGCGTGAGTGAGTTAAGAATCAGTAAGGTAAGCCAAAGCGAAATATGTCTGGAGGAAAGAAAGAGAATAGGCATAAGAATAAAGGGACCTTGGGTTTATGAGGTTATTTTAGGGTCTATATACTTCGCCGTTGGAGTATGGAAGTCTTTCGCTCCCAGGGGTGCAGCAACCCAAATGGTACGTTGTAAAGGGTGCCTGTTTAAGAAAATTGCTTACCACGGAGACGGAAATGTCGGTCATTGTCGGGAGAGTACTTGAGCTCCTAAATTGGGAGTCGAATGTATTTGCCACTTTTATGATCCGATTTGGTACTCGGGGAGGTTCGAAGGTGATAGGCAAAACTCACGCCCTGTTACAGAAATCGGGAGAAATCAGAATTGATCAGCAAAATTCATGATCCTAAGGAGGACTCGGGGCAAATCGGAAGTGGTCGGCAAAACTCACTACCTGTGTGAAAAATTCTGAAAAAATCAGAGTAGATCGGCGCAACCTTCGACCATATATTATGTACCAACGTACATAAACGTTGTCTTGCATTGCCTATATAGCTATCATTAGATTATTTGGCTCCATATATCTCCCCCGAGCAGGAAATAACGGGGTGAAACCTGTTCATAGGCGTACCATTGCTTGTTAAAATTGGGCACTCGCAATGAAATTAATTAACACTAAAACACATGTACAACATTTATTTTGATATACCCAGTACCACTGTTTTGGAAGTGTTGGTGTCTCGGTCTCGGCTCTTTGGGTTGAGCCGTCGAGTCTACCATGGAGATGCGTTCTCAAGCAGGGGCTGGAAACCTTTGAAGAAGAGACCCAACCGGTTGTCCGAACAGTTGCGGAAGGTAAGATAAGGGGTACAACACTGCCATGGAAGGTTGGATGTCTCGGTTCTTTGGGTTGAGCCCTCGAGTCTACCGTGGAAATGCGAGATGAGATGAGATAGGTACCGATGAGATTCTCGAGGGGCTGGAAACTTTGAAGAAGAGCTCCAACCGCTTGTCTGGGGGTGTGGTTAGGAGAAGAGTTACAGTGAGAACATGGGGGACGCCTTGTGTTTCAGATCCGTGCTCTCTAGCGTGGGTTGTGCTAGCGCCCATATATTTTGAAAATTGATTACATAATTCTAAATATTGCCAAATTTTTATTTCCCAATTTTAATAATAGTTTATTGTCAAATTTTGACAATTGATTATTTCCCAATTTTGAAAATTGATTATTTCCCAATTTTTACAATTGTTTATTGATATGTTTATTTGGTGAATGACTCTACAGTCGAGTTCCAACACATTTTAATTCATTTCAAGCGGCAGAACTAGACATTTAATACCGTTTATTTTTAATATCTCCCCTGCGCATGAACTAATCTGTGCTTCACATATTTGACAGTACTGTCTCGTTTATTTAGTCCACCACCGTTTTTAACCCCATAGTTACTCTTGTCGAACTTCTTGAAATAGTAACTAATTAGTTGAGCCTCTCGTTAAGGTACAGAATGTCTGAGTGTCGCCAGTCTGCAACCTTCCCATAACAGCGCACCCCGAAGTGAGGACGTGAGGACACTCCGGTAGTCAGGAAAGGTCGAATGTTATCGAAAATTGCTGTCCTGGCACTATAAGGAACGGACTTAACGGAGTGATCTCATGATCTCATCACGCCTTGACTTCGTGGTGTGAAGACTTGCAGACTCAGGAGTTTTTGGGAAACGCGAAACGCGGGACTACGGGCGTACGGCTACGGCGTACGCGTACGGGCATTCTGATCGCGGCGCGGCTCTTTGTCGTATCAGACGTATACCTAATTAACCTTTAGTGTTGTTTTACATTGTGGAATCAATATCTTCGACTTGTTCTTTTCATTTATAATACTCATTGCTTACCGGTAAAGACAAACTGCATTTGTGAGTTTGTGGAATCATTTCGTTTACAGGTTGGAGTGCGTGACCCCGAACGGTTGAATTTTCGAGTCGGTCGATAGTGTTTTTCTTGGTAGGTATTCATTTTGAGAAGGTTCTGTATGTAAGACTAACTTTATTTATCTATTACTTTTTACCACTTTTACCTCCATTCTTCCTGTTTTTTTAAATTTTAATTTTTATTTCGCTCGGAGAAAACCACACGGTAAAAATATATAAATTGTATAACGCTTCGTTCGCCCGAAGAACGGGAAGAGGGAAGATTTATGAGTACGTTACAGTTTTAAAAAGGCGTGTTAGTCTTATATCATCTGTTTCATAGATTAATAAGGGGTTTAGATGGGCATCTCTTCTCTCAGAAGAGCGACATCTATGCGAGGAGTATTGCGAATTTTGACGAAAGAAACTATTTATGCAGTAGTATCCTGTAATGGTTTGGACGCGGGAAATTTGAAATGATCCAAATTATTATTTTTTTATTTTTAGGAACGCATTATCCTAAATCAGTTCCATACAATTCCTTCTACAATTGAACTACAATAAATCGATCAACATTTCTCATTTTTGGTGTTCAATTTATAGAAGGAACTTATGAAACTGATTTAGAATAACACAATAGGTATTGAAATGAGAAGAGAACTTTGTTTACAAAATATTACTAAAGTATAATACGTAAGAATAATAACAATAAAAATAATAACAAGTAATGTAACAATATGTGGCAACAATAAGGTACATATTAACATTACAATAAGCATATATTGGACCATAAGAAAAATGAATTTATATAAATGTTTGCAACAATCATGCCAAAATCGTAACCGAAGTCGGTTGCTTACTTTCATCGGTAAGAATCTGACACTACCGTTCAAATGTGAGGTGTTCCAAGAAGCATCGAAAGGGATTCCTCTCGTGTGTGTTGCACTTTCCGAAACCTTAGTGCAGATCCTCTTGAAGTTGTTGCTGTTCTCGCAGTGGAGAGGTATCATTGCAAACAAAGACCGAAGAAAATTTCAAAAAGACTCAAGTACAAGGGAATGAAATGAATTAAAAAGGGACAGTTGCAAGTAACTTCAAAAAAATATCATACTTTTGCTACATTATTATATAATTGCAAGTTGGCAGTGAAGCCCACACAGTTCATCTGTTAATTATGATTATTCCCACCATACAGATCTTTACTGTGTGAATGCATGTACCTCCATTAATTTATATTGCATGATATAATTAGTAGGAGGGCAAGAAATTGAAATGCTGATAGTGTTGCTCCCTATTTAAAAAATAATCCAGATATCTCACTAACGTCCTGAAAATCGAGACCGTTCATGAAGTCAATAACTTCAATATTTAAAAGCTAGGAATTACATAATATGTAAGGTGAATAATATGTGTTTTCAGAGAGTGGAAGACTGTGAAGTCTACTTCAAAGTACTATAAGTTGTACCAAAGAAGTTACATGAGTTAAGACACCAAGAATGCCTCATGTTATGAGACAATAATCGTTTTCCATTGTACAACTGTCTGCAACAGAGTAGAGGTAGAGGTGTGGCGAGGACTTCATCCTCTCCCCCTTGTGGTTCAGTGCCTAAAGATAATTTAAGAAAAATGTAATTAATAGTAGTTAATATTGATTTCATGACTGTTTCCTTTAATACATATTTCGATTTTATCGAGAAGAAATAGGTTCCTAGCTATTTTATACTTGAGAAAAATTTATATCTTTTTGATAAGACATTTTCAAATTGCTACTTGTGTAGTTTTTTAGCAAAAACTCTTTTAAAAAGTCTGTAATTTAGAAATATTTTGAAAACAATCACTTAATTGCTTATTTGCGCATATTCTTATTATATCTTTATTTTGAACCATGCTAAATATCGATTTGGTATTTTTCAGAAAGAGTCTTAAATATGTTGGGGGTATGGAAATGTATTATCTAAAAAGTGAAGGTATGGACGAGGACATGGTTTTAAACTGCATACCTTCAGCACACAACACAGGAAATATTGCAATCTCAATGTAATTGCAATGTTTGACATACCAAACTGTGATACTGAACTCATCAAAGCTGCATTTAATTGTTGATGTTACTATTATTATATATGGTCATTAATCAAATGGATACTCATGAATGCCTGACGGGACAGGTTGTGGGCTGAGCCTTCCCACCTTTACGCAGGGCCCTTCCTCAACGGCAGCATGAAATGGCAGCCGCTTCCCATATACGCGTGTGGGGCGTGCCACGCTCATCTCCGGGCTGCTCCCTGAACACATCGTGCTGCTCCCCTTGATGATGTTGATTCCTCCTAAAAAATATTGCTACTTAGATGTTTCATGAGTATTGTGAAGGAATGAGTTAACATACGTCTGAACATTTTTGGAGTGGCGGGGCTTTTCTCTGACCTGGCTTTTCAGGTGGCTGCAGGAAGGTATCATTTGGCATCTTATTGTATCCTAAAACAAGACAGTAATATTTCCAATGTAATAAAGATAGGATACACAACAATATAAACATACCTGGCAACCCCAGGGTCGGAAGTGCTCCCGGTCTTATCCTACCACTCCCGTGGTATTCACACTCGGTCTCGAAATGTGCATGGCACACTCAAAGGTTCCTGAGGGACCTTTCATCCTTCTCCAAGAGAGTCGCATCGCCGATCCTCTGGAGCCATACATTTCGTATGACGGGGTCCCTTGGAATAATATGTCTAAAAATTTCGAGACGATAAATCCAGAGTACTGTTAATTACGCCTTCTACTTTACCCTGCATTGCTGTTACACCCAGGAACACAACAGTGTCTAATCGACGACATGTCGCCACTCACTTTTAAAGTCACTTAACACTATATAATAAACGCTATATACACTAAAGTATAAAAGAAATGTTCCTAATAGGACATACGGACATAAACACAATAATCACACTAATAATTTAATAAATAAAGAGACGCAAAAGTTAATCACACGGACACGGACACGAATGCTGTGCACGAATCAGCACGAATGTCATAGATCTGTGAATCTGTGAATCACACGGTGGAATCGGCCGCGAGTCGCGACATCTACAAGCATCTCGAAACTACACTAAATCTGAGAAAGTAGCGGTCTTTCTCATTCTGATCAATATTTCCTAACACTAGTTCCTACTCCCTTGGTAGGTGGCGCCAGTTGCGAGAGTTCGCCCCCCCTGATCTGTTTCGTGATTCGGTACGACACTCGATTCTACTAGAACCTTATGCCGAACACACCCGTTAAACTAATAATAGGTGCCAAAGGGTTTTGATAGTGAACTAATAAGTCCTAACTAATTCACTTATATTACTGAACTTTATGTACAAAAATTCAACACAACAGTGAGAATATGAGAAAATACTTAACAATGATTGTGTGTACTCTGTTGAGTCACTTGAACAACTACTACTATTTAAGTACGTCTTAAAATGCCTCTTAACATCATGGGCGTTGCCAACTTACATGGCCCGTTTTCGTACCGCTCATTGGCTGGTTGCAAGTACTTAACCAATGAGGGTAGTTTGGCGGGCGGCTGATGGGAAATCCCGAATGCACCAGATTTCCTTTCCTTACGGCTCCTAATCGTTCCTTGACGTTTCTGGTCACGTTCCTTTGACTTCTCGGAAATTTAGATATCGCGAGCGTTATTGAGGGCCATAAGGCCCATAAGAAAAGGTACGTCGTGGGAATCGAACTTCAAAGGTAGTCTGCCATAAACAAGTAATATTTTTGATAATATTTCTCTTGTAAACTTTACCGATTTATGGCAGTACCTTTCCCAATGGTTCTACCAAGCGAAATTTGACTTAACATCATCCATCATGAGAGATTGTGTTGTGAACTGTGCCAAAGACTTTAATATTGAGCAGAGTAATTGGAAGTAGCCATTAATTGGTGAATTGGTGAGAATCACTCAGCCATTCATTCTTCTACTGTTGATTAACTGACTAACTCTTTAATTAATTAACCAACGATATTTAGAGCTGAGTTATAATCGTAGTTGTATCTATTTGGACTATTTGGTACTCCAAACATTAGTTACTGTTAGTACAATGCCGCCCTTTTATCTCAAGGTACCTTGCGCGCTACCTCCCCTAATATACATTGCACCAGTCAGACGAAAATACAGGCAGAAAAGATCAACTATACTGTGATGGATATTTGTTATAATTATATTTGATCCTACTGTTTTGCTCACGATTCTCGTTTATGGTTATTAACTTCCTTTTTCAACCTGTGTCCCTCTATTCAACTAACTCACGATTTCTTGTTATAGTTATTACTTTCCGCTACCAAACTTTATTATTTTATTCTATTAACCAGGTTTCAAAGATTGTCATTTACTTCCTTTAGAAGCCAGATTTATTTAACAAATACTATTTTCAACAATGCATTTTACTTCGTCCACGTTTTGTCTTTATTATCCAAAATGAATTAACTCTTTCTTTTACAACCTAAGATTTATTAACTATATTGTAATGCGAGAAGTAAACAAAGCGACACATGTTTACTCCTTCAAAAGAATAACTACGACGCTTACAAGACAGCTGCATGAATTTTCCCGGAATGTTGTTTACGAAAAGTAATTTGTGACCTTCTGGGGCATTTCCTGCGTAGGCGTTGTTAAAGAAACAATCGTACCTTCTAGAACATTCTCGATCAGGGTTGAAGGTGTATATATAAGGGGGCTTGTGATCGAGGGAGTTAGTTAGAAGTAGAGAAGCAGACGTGAACGCGACATACGATCCGAATGCGGAGCAGTACAAATAAATTAAATAGTGTCTAGTCTAGTGAACAAGTAGTTTAGTGTGTTAAATAAATTAGTGTTCAATTAATGTAAATAAATTATAAAATAAACGTTACAATATGATATCTAAACAATACATATTCGTTTATACACGTTTCTTCATTATTACTAATATTGTCTTCCGTTCTAATCCTAATATTCTTTTCTCAAATAATCACGTCTTCTACATCCTTGATCCAAGGAACCACCGCACTCGTACCTATCCCTTCTATTCGACTAGTAATAATAATTAACGAAAGTCTATAAATACTGTTCACGTCAGGATACAAACGACCATTGTACTACCATCGTTCGACCATTGTTTTTCGACACACGTCTTTGTCAGTCGGTGTATATATTTTTAAACGTAAAAACTTGTAACTAAACATTTTTCTTCGTACCAATAAATAAGTTAGTAAGTGAAATCAATGTTCTCTTTTCGTGACCCGAAGGGTCCCAACACTACAATTTCATCAAGTATGAAGTAATAGAGGTTATTATTCTTTATAAATTAACAGAGAGAATGAGTTGCCCAAAGTCGTTTTTATTTCTTTGTTCCAGAAGTGCCGTCGTCTCGATCTTAAGCGTCTTGAACTCAATTGATCTCAGACTCAGTTCTCGCCATCTGGCCCACACAAACCATTTTAAACAAGTCAAGTGCCTAACCCTTTTTCCCCTCTTAAGATTTTATTACATTAATTCTTTTGCTTATATTTTTTTATATTTAATTTCATTATTATTATTATTATTACATATCAATATTATGATTTATAGGGGTGATTATATATTATTATATTACCAATTAATTAAAAGTGGGATTATATACTACATGTATTTTTGGGAGTAAGAGTTTTTCTTTACATTCGCGAGGGCGAAGTAGAGTCTTGAAGTAATACGAGGGATTCGTAAGTTGGGAAAGTTAAGTTTTGTGGGAAGTAATTTTTGTTTTACCTGGAGTTAAGTTTTCAAGGAAGAATAATGAATTTTGATATAATTCTTCTAGAAATTGAGTTTAGGGGAAATTCTGGGTCCCTCACGAGGGAGTCATAATTTTCTGGGTTTTTGAGTTTTATTTTGTCTAGAGTTTTAGAGTTTTTTTTTGTTGGGATCGCTTTACGCTAGAACCTGTTTGAGAGTAGAGTCGTTTGAGGGAGTAGAGTCGATCTTTCCGTTTTCCGCTCGAGCGAAACGTGTTTGTGATCAGCCCCGCTGAGCTCCGACGGCACAGGTTTCCGGGTCGAGTCCTGGTTGTCAGCAGAGTTCACTCCGTGGCCTCCGGGCGAGTCAATTCTGATTCGGAAGGGTTGACCAACCCTTAATTTTTGGGGTTGGTTTTTGGGTACGTCCTTGTATCTGCCGCGATAAGTTTCTGCATATACAGGGGGGTTAGTAATGTTAACGGGAATTTTACCATTTTATTGAACTTGTACGATTTTAGATATTTTCTTTGCGTGTGTTTTTATACCGTGTTTCAATCTACTGTATTTCTGAACGGAATTTCTGCGCATCCCGAGTTGCTTTGTGTTCGTCGACCGTGTTGGGTCATACAATTTTTGTTTTTCTTTCTTTAATAGAGATAATTTTTTAATCAGTTGTTTAATTTCAAATTGAGGAAGCAGGTATTTGAAAAGCCCTGCACCTACGCTCTCTTGGGAAGATCAATTTAGTAGTTAAATTTCATTAGTTAAATCGATCCCACCCATAGTAATATTGGTTCTTATTCCCAGTTAAGTTTAAATTGATATTTTATTATTTTATTGACTTGCCAAAAAGGACCGGTCGTTTACATTTCTGGTGTGAAGTGTGGGGTTGACAATAATAAAGGGGTGTTTTTTACTTTTTTTGACTCTCTCCCCGTCTGCTCCTATATTTTTTCCTATGGACCACGGTGCTCTAGAAACCGACTCACATTAACCTTTCCTAACACAAGGGTCCTACCCCTAAATTACACCCCATTCAATTCAGTAATAGAGAGTTTAATTTTTGTTTATGTTGATTCGAGTCCAGAGTTGCAGAATTAAGTAGGGAATTAAATTAAATTCAGCATTAAAGGGATAGGACGCTCAATAATTAAACAACTGAAGAGTTGGTCACTTTTAGATGCAGAAGTCGCATAATTTTTGTCACTCGAGTTTTTTTTGTGTAATTGTTAGGACGTAAAGATAGTTTTTTTGACTAAAGTAGAACAGGTTTGGGATTTGGAGGTTAATTGACTGAGTAGGGCGAGTAGGCAGTTAACAAGAAAATTTAAGTATCGAGATGGTATGCACAATGATTGAGGGTGGAAATATTTTTTCTTTTGGGTTTTGTCGCCTTATATTGGGTTTTATTTGAGTGCCGAATCTTTTTTGTTGTTGTCTTTTGTTTGGTTATTTTATTTTCTAACGAACGAGAGAAAATTTATTACGAGGTATCTGGTAAGTAGCCGCTGATGGCTGCTTAGAAACACAATGTTTTTTTACCGTCGGAAGGTTAGGTCAGAGGTTTCTCGTTAGTTAAAAATTATTTCAACAAAAGTTCAAATGTACCAGGGAGACTCATAATTTTTGAGAGACTTTTAAAAGTAACTGTTAGATTCACGCCAGTTAGATATACAGGGGAAAATCAGCTGAGTTTGAACACAATTATCTGAGACATTACGAGCACGTATCCGGATTTGCACAAGATTAGGGACGTTGGGGTTTCGGGTTCTACAGGAAAATCTGGTAGAAGCGCCACAAGAAGAAAAGCGGGAAATAGGCGAATTTGCTAGAGAATGCAAAAAGTGAAGTTTAGTGAAGATGAAAGTTTAAGGGGTGCAGACTGATTGGATGAAAGTGTGAGGGTTGAAGATTTAAGGGCTGGCCAATTAAGGAACGAATACGTAAGGGTTGAGAGTTTAAGAGTTGTAAAATTCTTAGACTGAAATTTTAAACGATGTAAATTTAAGGTATGAATATTTAAGACCTACAAATTTAAGGAGTGAGAGTTTAGGGGATGTTAACTCAAGAGATGAAAGTTTAAGGGTTGAAAATTTAAGAGATAGCCAACTAAGGGCTGAACCTTAAAGGATGCAAATTTAGGGAATGAAAATTACGGGATGAAAGTTCAATGGTTGAAAATTAAAGAGGTGGCCAACTAAGGGACGAATATTTGAGGGATGAGAGTTTAAGGCGTAGAAATTCATGAGATGAAAGTTTAAGGAATTAAAATTTAAGGTGTGAGTATTTAAAACATGCAAAATTAAGGAATGAAAGTTCAATGGTTGAAAATCTAAGAGGTGACCAACTAAGGAATGAGCACTTAAGGAATGATAGTTTAAGGGTTAGGAATTCGAGGGATGAACTTTTAATGTATTGGAATTTAAGGTATGAATATTTAAAACCTGCAATACTAAGGAATTTAAGTTAAGCGATGATAGGTTCATGGTTGTAAATTTAAGAGGTGGCCAACGAAGGGATGAAACAATTAAGAAATGAACATTTTTGGGGATGCAAATCCAAGGGTTGTCAATTCAGAGGATGAAAGCTTAAGGGACGAATATTTAAGGACTGTAAATTCAAGGTATGAAGGTAAAAGATGCAAAAGTAAGGGGTGAACGTTTGAAGGATGCAAATCTAAAAGATGAAACTCTAAGGAATGCAAAGTTAAGGGCTGTAAACTTAAGGTATGACAGATTAAGGGTTGAAAATTCAGTGGATGAAAGGTTAAGGGATGAAATATTAAGGATCGAAAACTAAAGGGATGAATACCTCAGGGTCGAAATTTAGGGGATCAAAGTCTAAGGGTTGTAAATTAAAGGGATGAAAGTTTGAAGGATGCATAGTTAAGGGATAAAGATACAAGGGATGTACATTTAAGGGATTCACATTTAAGGGATGGACGTTGAAAGGAGGCAAATTTAAGCAATGAAAATTTAATGGATGCAAATTTAAGGGGTGAACTTCAAGGAATGAAAATTTAAGGTTTGAAAGTTCATATGAGTAAAGGTTGATTGATAAGTTAGAGGTAGGAATAATAAGGAGTTCAAAAGGCTATGACGAGCCAGTAAGACCTAAAGATTTCTTTTCTAAATACAATCCCAGTGTTGGGGCGGGTAGAGGCTAAATAAAGAATACCCCATCGGCTACCCTGAGCCTGTCGTAAGAGGCGACTAAAAGAGATCCCAGTGGACCGCTACAACTGTTTTTTTCTACTTCTTTTATTGTTTTTTTAATGTGGACGGACATTGGTGTTTTTTTTTCTCTCTTTTCTTTTGTTGTTTTTCTAACCTTTTTTTTGCCCGAAAAGGGTGGAGCTGCTCACGATCATACCGGGTTCACCCAATTTCGGGGGAAATTACACTACCGTGCATTAATATTTCTTTTGGAAAAATATTTCTCCTTTTGTGTGCAACATGGTTTCTGCGTGGTGGTACCCTTCTGGGCGAATGTCGAGCTAGGTGGGATGACCGCCTTCGAGCAAACCATGTTTTAGTTTAACACTCCTGTGGCGTGCCCACTCGTTTTTTTTGCAAATTTAAGGGGTGAACTTCAAGGAATGAAAATTTAAGGTTTGAAAGTTCATATAAGTAAAGGTTGATAAGTTAGAGATAGGAATAATAAGGAGTTCAAAAGGCTATGACGGGCCAGTAAGACCTCGAGATTCCTTGTCTAAATCCAATCCCCGTGTTGGAGCGGGTAGAGGTTGAATAAAGAATACCCCATCGGCTACCCTGAGCCTGTCGTAAGAGGCGAGTAAAAGGGAGCCCAGTGGACCGCTATAACTGTTTTTTTTTCTGCTTCTTTTATTATTTTTTTTTTTAATGTGGAGGGACATTGATGTTTTTTTCTCTCTCTTTTCTTTGGGTGTTTTTCTCACCTTTTTTTGGCCGAAAAGGGTGGAGCTGCCCACGATCATACCGGGTTCACCCAATTTTGGGGGAAATTACACTACCGTGCATCGATATTTCTTTTGGAAAAACATTTCTCCTTTTGTGTGCAAAATTTTTTTTCGTTCTTTTTTTAGCCCTGTAAATGTTCTTTTGAACATCGCGGAAGTATCTTTTCCCGGGTCCTTTTCATAGCGCTCGAGAGGACGGTGATCGCATTAATACGAGTGATACCCTTCTGGGCGAATGTCGAGCTGGGTGGGGTGACGGCCTTGAGCAAACCCTTTAAATGTTTTAACTTAACACCCCTGGGGCGTGCCCACTCGTGTTTTTCGCCCTTATTGGGAGGCTATCTCCCCTTTTGTGTGTATAACACTTTCTTTCGATATTTTTCTTTTTAGGTAATCGGCTCGTCACTAACGCCAGAGCATGGCGACGACGGTTCCTGCGCGGTGGTGCCCTTCTGGGCGAATGTCGAGCTAGGTGGGATGACCGCCTTCGAGCAAACCATGTTTTAGTTTAACACTCCTGTGGCGTGCCCACTCGTTTTTTTTGCAAATTTAAGGGGTGAACTTCAAGGAATAAAAATTTAAGGTTTGAAAGTTCATATAAGTAAAGGTTGATAAGTTAGAGATAGGAATAATAAGGAGTTCAAAAGGCTATGACGGGCCAGTAAGACCTTGAGATTCCTTTTCTAAATCCAATCCCCGTGTTGGAGCGGGTAGAGGTTGAATAAAGAATACCCCATTGGCTACCCTGAGCCTGTCGTAAGAGGTGAGTAAAAGGGATCCCAGTGTACCGCTATAACTGTTTTTTTTTCTGCTTCTTTTATTATTTTTTTTTAATGTGGAGGGACATTGATGTTTTTTTTTCCTCTCTCTTTTCTTTGGTTGTTTTTCTCACCTTTTTTTGGCCGAAAAGGGTGGAGCTGCCCACGATCATACCGGGTTCACCCAATTTTGGGGGAAATTACACTACCGTGCATCGATATTTCTTTTGGAAAAACATTTCTCCTTTTGTGTGCAAAATATTTTTTTCGTTCTTTTTTTAGACCTGTAAATGTTCTTTTGAACATCGCGGAAGTATCTTTTCCCGGGTCCTTTTCATAGCGCTCGAGAGGACGGTGATCGCATTAATACGAGTGATACCCTTCTGGGCGAATGTCAAGCTGGGTGGGGTGACGGCCCCACCCAGCTCGAGCAAACCCTTTAAATGTTTTAATTTAACACCCCTGGGGCGTGCCCACTCGTGTTTTTCGCCCTTATTGGGAGGCTATCTCCCCTTTTGTGTGTATAACACTTTCTTCCGATCTTTTTCTTTTTGGGTAATCCGCTCGTCACTAACGCCAGAGAATGGCGACGATGGTTTCTGCGTGGTGGTACCCTTCTGGGCGAATGTCGAGCTAGGTGGGATGACCGCCTTCGAGCGAACCATGTTTTAAGTTAACACTCCTGGGGCGTGCCCACTCGTTTTTTTTTCGCCCTTAATGGGGGGGTACCTCCGCTTTTGTGAGTATAACACTTCCTTTCGATCTTTTTCTTTTTAGGTACCTAATTGGCTCGTCACTAACGCCGGAGCATGGCGATGAAGGTTCCTACGCGGTGGTACCCTTCTGGGCGAATGTCGAGCTAGGGTGGATGACCGCATTCGAGCGAACCCTTGTAATGTTTTAATTTAACACCCCTGGGGCGTGCCCCACTCGTTTTTTTTTCGCCCTTAATGGGAGGGTATCTCCCCTTTTGTGTGTATAAAACTTTCTTTCGATCTTTTTCTTTTTAGGTAATCGGCTCGTCACTAACGCCAGAGCATGGCGACGAAGGTTCCTGCGCGGTGGTACCCTTCTGGGCGAATGTCGAGCTAGGTGGGATGACCGCCTTCGAGCAAACCATGTTTTAGTTTAACACTCCTGTGGCGTGCCCACTCGTTTTTTTTGCAAATTTAAGGGATGAACTTCAAGGAATGAAAATTTAAGGTTTGAAAGTTCATATAAGTAAAGGTTGATAAGTTAGAGATAGGAATAATAAGGAGTTCAGAAGGCTATGACGGGCCAGTAAGACCTCGAGATTCCTTTTCTAAATCCAATCCCCGTGTTGGAGCGGGTAGAGGTTAAATAAAGAATACCCCATCGGCTACCCTAAGCCTGTCGTAAGAGGCGAGTAAAAGGGATCCCAGTGGACCGCTATAACTGTTTTTTTTTTCTGCTTCTTTTATTATTTTTTCTTAATGTGGAGGGACATTGATGTTTTTTTTCTCTCTCTTTTCTTTGGTTGTTTTTCTCACCTTTTTTTGGCCGAAAAGGGTGGAGCTGCCCACGATCATACCGGGTTCACCCAATTTTGGGGGAAATTACACTACCGTGCATCGATATTTCTTTTGGAAAAACATTTCTCCTTTTGTGTGCAAAATTTTTTTTCGTTCTTTTTTTAGACCTGTAAATGTTCTTTTGAACATCGCGGATGTATCTTTTCCCGGGTCCTTTTCATAGCGCTCGAGAGGACGGTGATCGCATTAATACGAGTGATACCCTTCTGGGCGAATGTCGAGCTGGGTGGGGTGACGGCCTTGAGCAAACACTTTAAATGTTTTAATTTAACACCCCTGGGGCGTGCCCACTCGTGTTTTTCGCCTTATTGGGAGGCTATCTCCCCTTTTGTGTGTATAACACTTTCTTTCGATCTTTTTCTTTTCAGGTAATCGGCTCGTCACTAACGCCAGAGAATGGCGACGATGGTTTCTGCGTGGTGGTACCCTTCTGGGCGAATGTCGAGCTAGGTGGGATGACCGCCTTCGAGCGAACCATGTTTTAAGTTAACACTCCTGGGGCGTGCCCACTCGTTTTTTTTTTCGCCCTTAATGGGAGGGTACCTCGTACCTCCGCTTTTGTCAGTATAACACTTTCTTTCGATCTTTTTCTTTTTAGGTAATCGGCTCGTCACTAACGCCAGAGCATGGCGACGACGGTTCCTGCGTGGTGGTGCCCTTCTGGGCGAATGTCGAGCTAGGTGGGATGACCGCCTTCGAGCAAACCATGTTTTAGTTTAACACTCCTGTGGCGTGCCCACTCGTTTTTTTGCAAATTTAAGGGATGAACTTCAAGGAATAAAAATTTAAGGTTTGAAAGTTCATATAAGTAAAGGTTGATAAGTTAGAGATAGGAATAATAAGGAGTTCAAAAGGCTATGACGGGCCAGTAAGACCTTGAGATTCCTTTTCTAAATCCAATCCCCGTGTTGGAGCGGGTAGAGGTTGAATAAAGAATACCCCATTGGCTACCCTGAGCCTGTCGTAAGAGGCGAGTAAAAGGGATCCCAGTGTACCGCTATAACTGTTTTTTTTTCTGCTTCTTTTATTATTTTTTTTTAATGTGGAGGGACATTGATGTTTTTTTTTCCTCTCTCTTTTCTTTGGTTGTTTTTCTCACCTTTTTTTGGCCGAAAAGGGTGGAGCTGCCCACGATCATACCGGGTTCACCCAATTTTGGGGGAAATTACACTACCGTGCATCGATATTTCTTTTGGAAAAACATTTCTCCTTTTGTGTGCAAAATATTTTTTTCGTTCTTTTTTTAGACCTGTAAATGTTCTTTTGAACATCGCGGAAGTATCTTTTCCCGGGTCCTTTTCATAGCGCTCGAGAGGACGGTGATCGCATTAATACGAGTGATACCCTTCTGGGCGAATGTCAAGCTGGGTGGGGTGACGGCCCCACCCAGCTCGAGCAAACCCTTTAAATGTTTTAATTTAACACCCCTGGGGCGTGCCCACTCGTGTTTTTCGCCCTTATTGGGAGGCTATCTCCCCTTTTGTGTGTATAACACTTTCTTCCGATCTTTTTCTTTTTGGGTAATCCGCTCGTCACTAACGCCAGAGAATGGCGACGATGGTTTCTGCGTGGTGGTACCCTTCTGGGCGAATGTCGAGCTAGGTGGGATGACCGCCTTCGAGCGAACCATGTTTTAAGTTAACACTCCTGGGGCGTGCCCACTCGTTTTTTTTTCGCCCTTAATGGGGGGGTACCTCCGCTTTTGTGAGTATAACACTTCCTTTCGATCTTTTTCTTTTTAGGTACCTAATTGGCTCGTCACTAACGCCGGAGCATGGCGATGAAGGTTCCTACGCGGTGGTACCCTTCTGGGCGAATGTCGAGCTAGGGTGGATGACCGCATTCGAGCGAACCCTTGTAATGTTTTAATTTAACACCCCTGGGGCGTGCCCCACTCGTTTTTTTTTCGCCCTTAATGGGAGGGTATCTCCCCTTTTGTGTGTATAAAACTTTCTTTCGATCTTTTTCTTTTTAGGTAATCGGCTCGTCACTAACGCCAGAGCATGGCGACGAAGGTTCCTGCGCGGTGGTACCCTTCTGGGCGAATGTCGAGCTAGGTGGGATGACCGCCTTCGAGCAAACCATGTTTTAGTTTAACACTCCTGTGGCGTGCCCACTCGTTTTTTTTGCAAATTTAAGGGATGAACTTCAAGGAATGAAAATTTAAGGTTTGAAAGTTCATATAAGTAAAGGTTGATAAGTTAGAGATAGGAATAATAAGGAGTTCAGAAGGCTATGACGGGCCAGTAAGACCTCGAGATTCCTTTTCTAAATCCAATCCCCGTGTTGGAGCGGGTAGAGGTTAAATAAAGAATACCCCATCGGCTACCCTAAGCCTGTCGTAAGAGGCGAGTAAAAGGGATCCCAGTGGACCGCTATAACTGTTTTTTTTTTCTGCTTCTTTTATTATTTTTTCTTAATGTGGAGGGACATTGATGTTTTTTTTCTCTCTCTTTTCTTTGGTTGTTTTTCTCACCTTTTTTTGGCCGAAAAGGGTGGAGCTGCCCACGATCATACCGGGTTCACCCAATTTTGGGGGAAATTACACTACCGTGCATCGATATTTCTTTTGGAAAAACATTTCTCCTTTTGTGTGCAAAATTTTTTTTCGTTCTTTTTTTAGACCTGTAAATGTTCTTTTGAACATCGCGGATGTATCTTTTCCCGGGTCCTTTTCATAGCGCTCGAGAGGACGGTGATCGCATTAATACGAGTGATACCCTTCTGGGCGAATGTCGAGCTGGGTGGGGTGACGGCCTTGAGCAAACACTTTAAATGTTTTAATTTAACACCCCTGGGGCGTGCCCACTCGTGTTTTTCGCCTTATTGGGAGGCTATCTCCCCTTTTGTGTGTATAACACTTTCTTTCGATCTTTTTCTTTTCAGGTAATCGGCTCGTCACTAACGCCAGAGAATGGCGACGATGGTTTCTGCGTGGTGGTACCCTTCTGGGCGAATGTCGAGCTAGGTGGGATGACCGCCTTCGAGCGAACCATGTTTTAAGTTAACACTCCTGGGGCGTGCCCACTCGTTTTTTTTTCGCCCTTAATGGGAGGGTACCTCGTACCTCCGCTTTTGTCAGTATAACACTTTCTTTCGATCTTTTTCTTTTTAGGTAATCGGCTCGTCACTAACGCCAGAGCATGGCGACGACGGTTCCTGCGTGGTGGTGCCCTTCTGGGCGAATGTCGAGCTAGGTGGGATGACCGCCTTCGAGCAAACCATGTTTTAGTTTAACACTCCTGTGGCGTGCCCACTCGTTTTTTTGCAAATTTAAGGGATGAACTTCAAGGAATAAAAATTTAAGGTTTGAAAGTTCATATAAGTAAAGGTTGATAAGTTAGAGATAGGAATAATAAGGAGTTCAAAAGGCTATGACGGGCCAGTAAGACCTTGAGATTCCTTTTCTAAATCCAATCCCCGTGTTGGAGCGGGTAGAGGTTGAATAAAGAATACCCCATCGGCTACCCTGAGCCTGTCGTAAGAGGCGAGTAAAAGGGATCCCAGTGGACCGCTATAACTGTTTTTTTTCTGCTTCTTTTATTATTTTTTTTTTAATGTGGAGGGACATTGATGTTTTTTTTTTCTCTCTCGTTTCTTTGGTTGTTTTTCTCACTTTTTTTTGGCCGAAAAGGGTGGAGCTGCCCACGATCATACCGGGTTCACCCAATTTTGGGGGAAATTACACTACCGTGTATCGATATTTCTTTTGGAAAAACATTTCTCCTCTTGTGTGCAAAATTTTTTTTTCGTTCTTTTGTAGACCTGTAAATGTTCTTTTGAACATCGCGGAAGTATCTTTTCCCGGGTCCTTTTCATAGCGCTCGAGAGGACGGTGATCGCATTGATACGAGTGATACCCTTCTGGGCGAATGTCGAGCTGGGTGGGGTGACGGCCTTGAGCAAACCTTTTAAATGTTTTAATTTAACACCCCTGGGGCGTGCCCACTCGTGTTTTTCGCCCTTAATGGGAGGCTATCTCCCCTTTTGTGTGTATAACACTTTCTTTCGAACTCTTTCTTTTTAGGTAATCGGCTCGTCACTA
This sequence comes from Cryptocephalus moraei, assembly GCA_946251905.1. NCBI lineage: Eukaryota > Metazoa > Arthropoda > Insecta > Coleoptera > Chrysomelidae > Cryptocephalus > Cryptocephalus moraei. The sequence continues at coordinate 24,253,974 of OX276463.1, read as the reverse complement.
ACGCCAGAGAATGGCGACGATGGTTTCTGCGTGGTGGTACCCTTCTGGGCGAATGTCGAGCTAGGTGGGATGACCGCCTTCGACGAACCATGTTTTAAGTTAACACTCCTGGAGCGTGCCCACTCGTTTTTTTCCCCCTTAATGGGGGGGTACTTCCGCTTTTGTGAGTATAACACTTCCTTTCGATCTTTTTCTTTTTAGGTACCTAATTGGCTCGTCACTAACGCCGTAGCATGGCGACGACGGTTCCTACGCGGTGGTACCCTTATGGGCGAATGTCGAGCTAGGTGGGATGACCACCTTCTACCGAACCCTTTAAATGTTTTAATATAACACTCCTGGGGCGTGCTCACTCGTTTTTTTTTGCGCCCTTAATGGGAGGGTATCTCCCCTTTTGTGTGTATAAAACTTTCTTTCGATCTTTTTCTTTTTAGGTAATCGGCTCGTCACTAACGGCAGAGCATGGCGACGACGGTTCCTGCGCGGTGGTACCCTTCTTGGCGAATGACGAGCTAGGTGGGATGGCCGCCTTCGAGCACACCATGTTTTAGTTTAACACTCCTGTGGCGTGCCCACTCGTTTTTTTGCAAATTTAAGGGGTGAACTTCAAGGAATGAAAATTTAAGGTTTGAAAGTTCATATAAGTAAAGGTTGATAAGTTAGAGATAGGAATAATAAGGAGTTCAAAAGGCTATGACGGGCCAGTAAGACCTCGAGATTCCTTTTCTAAATCCAATCCCCGTGTTGGGGCGGGTAGAGGTTAGATAAAGAATACCCCATCGGCTACCCTGAGCCTGTCGTAACAGGCGAGTAAAAGGGATCCCAGTGGACCGCTATAACTGTTTTTTTTTCTACTTCTTTTATTATTTTTTTTAATGTGGAGGGACATTGATGATTTTTTTCTCCCTCTTTTCTTTGGTTGTTTTTCTCACCTTTTTTTGGCCGAAAAGGGTGGGGCTGCCCACGATCATACCGGGTTCACCCAATTTTGGGGGAAATTACACTACCGTGCATCGATATTTCTTTTGGAAAAACATTTCTCCTTTTGTGGGCAAAATTTTTTTTCGTTCTTTTTTTAGACCTGTAAATGTTCTTTTGAACATCGCGGAAGTATCTTTTCCCGGGTCCTTTTCTTAGCGCTCGAGAGGACGGTGATCGCATTGATACGAGTGATACCCTTCTGGGCGAATGTCGAGCTGGGTGGGGTGACGGCCTTGAGCAAACCTTTTAAATGTTTTAATTTAACACCCCTGGGGCGTGCCCACTCGTGTTTTTCGCCCTTAATGGGAGGCTATCTCCCCTTTTGTGTGTATAACACTTTCTTTCGATCTCTTTCTTTTTAGGTAATCGGCTCGTCACTAACGCCAGAGAATGGCGACGATGGTTTCTGCGTGGTGGTACCCTTCTGGGCGAATGTCGAGCTAGGTGGGATGGCCGCCTTCGAGCGAACCATGTTTTAAGTTAACACTCCAGGGGCGTGCCCACTCGTTTTTTTTCACCCTTAATGGGGGGGTACCTCCGCTTTTGTGAGTATAACACTTTCTTTCGATCTTTTTCTTTTTAGGTAATCGGCTCGTCACTAACGCCAGAGCATGGCGACGACGGTTCCTGCGCGGTGGTACCCTTCTGGGCGAATGTCGAGCTAGGTGGGATGAGCGCCTTCGAGCAAACCATGTTTTAGTTTAACACTCCTGTGGCGTGCCCACTCGTTTTTTTTTGCAAATTTAAGGGGTGAACTTCAAGGAATGAAAATTTAAGGTTTGAAAGTTCATATTGTAGCGTTTTCGTATGTTCGTTAAGGTGTGAATTAAAACATTCGATACACCAAAAAAAATAGTCACTAATTTATTACACACTTATAACTAAACACAATTACTTAAGACTACTAAAAGAGCATTTATTTATGCTGTATCGTGGCTGTATTTATTTCTACTATTTATGTCGGCTTCAACGTCGCGCCAATATTCTGACCGAACTGCCCACTGGCGGCCGAGAGCTCCGTATATATTGGGTAGATCGCTTGTTCCCGAAACTTCTCCAGTTTTCTACACTTGACCGGAATAGTCGCGGCTCGCGTTCGCCGCCGTACTGGCTTCTCGACGGAACGAGTTAGTTCGAGAGTAACGTAGAACTTCTGGCGTATTCGCGGCTGTTAGGATCGTCACACTGCCCCCTTCCTAAGCTCATTTCGTCCCGGAATGATTCCAAAGACGGTGGATGTCGGTATCGGCAGAAGGCTCCCTTCTTGCAACAGGACCTCTTGTAGAAGTAACAATCCACGGTTCTCTCCAGAGGACGACGTTGAGGACTATAACAGCACACCAGAACTTGTACGCCTGTCATCCTGAAGACCACTTCCAACATGCTGCGAATTATCCTCCAGTCCAAGCCATCGAGTCCGCATGCCAGCTTGGGAATCGCCAGGCTTCTCAGGTCCTCGACCAGCAACTCCTCCTTTAGGGAATACAAAGCGTCCCAAACATCCTTATAGGTTGGCTTCTGATCTGACGCCTCTTTGGTAACCAGGTAGAAGATCTTTCTGCCGGTCTTTTCGTCAGTCACATTGAGTGCTTGCCCCACTCTGGGATTAGACCGACGCAGCTCTGGAATATTTCCAAACTTCCTGCGGAAAACCTTGGCTATCCCTCCAGACATTTTCAAATCTTTAGCCACACAATGTGCCAGGGCATACTCAACTGGAGCAGTAAACAGGTCTTGCTGCACTTCACAGGTCACGCCGAACCGACTCTTTCGGCCATTAGAATGACGGGCCATGAATTCATCGAATGAAAAATCCGGCTCTGGTTGGATTTGCCGCAGCTCAGCGTCTTCGTGGTTTCCGTAATAAGGAGCCAGTCGGTTGAAGTGAATGACTCGAGCTTTACCCCGTGGCGGTTTTTGTATCCTGTAAAGGACATCGTTGATGGCTTCCAGAACTTTATATGGGCCATCCCAAGATGTTTGAAGTTTTGGTGACAGTCCCTTTCGTCTCTTGGGGTCGTAAAGCCAAACCATGTCACCGGTATTGTACCTGTTGTCCTTGGCATTGACATTGTATGCGTCCTTCATGCGATCACTGGCATCTTGAATGGAAATGCGAACTTGACTATGAATGGCATCCATTCTTCTTCGCAGTTTACTGACGTAGTTCTCCCCGGCGACATCAGTTCCTGGCGGGCAACCAAACTTCAGATCGCATGGGAGACGAAGTTCTCTTCCCATAATTATCCGAGCCGGAGACTCTCCTGTGCTTTCATGGACGGCCGATCGATAAGCTAGCAGGAACAAATGGAGGAAGCTATCCCAGTCTCTTTGATGGCTAGAGACCACTTTGGCCAAATACCTATTAATGGTTCTATTCATGCGCTCTACCATTCCATCTGACTGCGGGTGTAATGCAGTAGTCCTTGTTTTCTTGATTCCAAGCGTCTTACAGATGTTCTGGAACAAGTTGGATTCAAAATTTCGCCCTTGGTCAGAATGTAGCTCCAGAGGTACGCCAAACCGGCAGATCCATTCTTTCACCAAGGCGTCGGCAATAGTCGAGGCTTCCTGGTTAGGTAGAGCATATGCCTCAACCCATTTGCTAAAGTAGTCCATGACGACCACGATGTACTTATTTCCTGCTTCTGATTCGGGAAACGGACCGGCTACGTCGATAGCAATCCTTTCAAAGGGACTTCCCACGTTGTACTGGCGCATCAAAGCCTTCTGCTTTCTCTGCGGCCCGTTACTTGCCGCACATACAACGCATTTCCTGCACCAGTCCCTTACGTCTGCCTTGCTATTGATCCAGTAAAATCTTTCCCTCACTTTTCCCAGGGTCTTTGTCACTCCGAGATGTCCTCCTGACACACCGGCATGGATTTCCTCTAGCAATTCCGATATCCGACATTTAGGCACAACGACTTGCATTCTTTCCTCTTTGCCGTCGTGGTCAACTATTTTCCGCCGCAAGAGTCCATCTTTTAAAATTAAGGAGTCCCATTGTGCCCAATACGATTTGACGTTGGAAGAATACTTGGCAACTTCTTCCCAGGTTGGCTTCTTCTCTTCTTTCATCCAGTTTAGGACTATCCGGATATCGGGATCTTCCTCTTGGTCTTTCATGAGCTCCCCATTTTGCCAAGTATCGTCGACGATGGTGGTTCGTAACAAATCAGCATCTTTCTCTTCTGCCCGCTGGCAATGCTTGCAGTCCTGTGGATAGGGTCGTCTTGATAGGGCATCTGCATTTCCATGGATTCTCCCTGCTCGGTGCTCGGTGTCGAAGTCAAACTCTTGGAGCCTCTCTATCCATCTTGCCACTTGTCCCTCTGGATTTTTAAACTGAAGGAGCCATTTTAAAGCTGCATGGTCAGTCCGCAGCAGGAACTTCCTCCCGTAGAGGTACTTGTAAAAATGCTCCATCGCTTTCACAACGGCTAGCAACTCTCGACGGGTGACGCAGTAGTTACGCTCTGGCTTGGATAGCGTCTTACTAAAATAGCCAATGACCTTTTCTTCTTGTCCATCCCGAATTTGGGACAGCACGGCTCCTATGCCCATATTGCTAGCGTCGGTGTCCAATACAAATTTTCCTTCAGGTAGGGGATAGCTCAGGATAGGTGCGCTTGTCAGAGCATCTTTTAGGTGATCAAAAGCTTCCTGACATTCTTGGGACCATTGGAATTTTCGTTCCCCTTCTGTCAGCCTAGTCAATGGTTTTGCGATGTTGGCAAATCCCTCCACATAGCGTCGGTAGTATGTGCATAACCCCAAGAAGCTGCGTAGCTCATGCTTGTCTTTGGGAACTGGCCAATCTTTGACAGTCTGGACCTTTGCCTTGTCAACCGCCACTCCTTGACTGGAAACGACGTGACCCAAATACTGCACAGCTCTTTGAAATAGATGACATTTCTTTGGGCTCAACTTTAGTCCAGAACTTCGTAGCCTCAGGAACACTTCTTCTAGGTTTCTCATGTGATCTTCAAACGATTTTCCTACTACGATAATGTCATCAAGATAGACCAGACATGTCTTCCAGGACAGTCCTCTTAAAATCGTTTCCATTAGACGTTCGAAAGTGGCAGGAGCATTGCACAATCCAAATGGCATCACGTTAAATTGCCATAATCCAGCACCCACCGTGAAAGCTGTCTTTTCCCGATCTTCAGGGGCCAACTCAACTTGCCAGTACCCACTTTTTAAGTCCAGCGTGGAAAAGATCTTCGACCCAGCCAGGGTGTCCAAGGTGTCATCAATGCGAGGAAGAGGATAACTGTCTTTTTTGGTCACATTATTAAGCAGCCGGTAGTCAACACAGAATCTGGTCGAGCCGTCTTTCTTCTTTACCAGTACCACTGGTGAAGACCATGGACTGCTGGATGGTTCTATGACTCCTTCCTTGACCATACTCTCGATAATTTTGTCAGCCTCCTCTCTCTTGGCCAGCGGTAACCTTCTAGCTGTCTGTCGAATGGGACGAGCATTTTCCGTATTGATTTTATGCTGGACTATGTTGGTTCTCCCTTTCTTCGCAGTATCAAAAACATCTCGATATTTATGGACCAAATGCCTCAGCTTTCTTCTTTGGTCTGGCCTCAGACCGGTGCCTGACGACGATACCAGCTCTTCTAATTCTTTTGGAATGGCTTCCCGGCTGGTTTCCACGGCCGCAACCTGCCGCAGTATTGCTGAAACTCCAGAGCAGTGTCCTAACTCCGTGCCCTTCTTTAGTAACACAGGATAATCATTGACGTTCATTATCCTCACAGGAATATTCCTGCCGGCACGTACAAGAGCCTTTCCGACTGCTATCCCGCGACCAACAGCCTCGTCATGCATTGCAGGCTCGAACATGACTATCTCATCAACTGTGGTCTTGCTATCGGTGCAGCCTTCCAAAACGATCTCGCTCCGTTCTGGTATCAATGTTTCATCTGGGAGTAGAACTCGAACACTTAAATTCCTCTCACGATGTAAAACAACTTCCTCGTCGTCTATCCTTAGGACTCCCTGCTTAAAGCTTAACTCGAAGCCCTTGGTGTCCATTATGTCCGTCCCGATGATCACCTCATCCTCAATCTCAGCCACTATCACAGGATGATCAAACGTGGCTTTTCCGATGGTAAACGTGACGTTTGTTTCACCATGCACTTTTGCTCGATCTCCCGTTGCTGTTCGTAGACGCCATTTTGATTGCCGAACCTTAGCTGCAGGTTTTATTATGTCGGGCCTTATGATTGTCTTCGTCGCACCTGTATCCAGTAGCACAGTGCGGAGGGTTCCATCCACACACGCGTCGACAAAAACACTGTTGGCATGATGTTGCAGTGAGGAGACCTGGGCGGTATTTACTGGGGCTTGCTGAGTACAGGTCGACGATCGCCCCTTCGCATCGACCTTCTTTAGTTTTCCGGGTTGGCGGGAGTGGAACTGACGCCTTCTGGGCAGCGTCTTCTTATGTGGCTTGCCTTGCCACATTTCCAGCATTCCAACCTTCGGTGCTGGCGGCCACGTTCTTCATTGACCTCCCTGACGATCCGCTTGATTGATTCCTCGAAGTCGTCCACTCCTGCAACCACTTGCCGGACACGAGCTTGGCCTTTGTTCGTGTTCTTGGCAGCTTCAAATTCAAGGGCCCGTGTTAGTGCATCAACTAGCTTAGGTGGGTGTGCTAGTAGTAAGGCCTGCTTCATCTCACCGTCGCGGAGTCCATCCAGGAATGCTTGAACTGCCAAACGTTCCATAATCTTTTCCTGGACATCTGGATATGCCAGTCGAACCAGACGTGCAATATCTGCCTCGAATTCCTGTAAGGACTCCCCTGACTTCTGGCACCGATTTTTCAACTGAGTGTGGTAGACATGTTCCAAGTGTGACTGGCCATAACGCATCTCCAAGTGTTTCACCAGGTGGTCGTAGCATTCTTGCTCTTCCGGGGACATTCTTTGCAGGATGGCAGCAGCATCTCCTCTCAAGGCCAACGTAAGGGCAGTCGCTTTCTCCCCGGATGACCAACCGTTTGCTTTTGCAGCCGCTTCAAATTGACGCTGGTAAACATTCCACGACGATGAACCATCAAATTGAGGCGGTTTGAGGCGCATCAGCCCAACAGGTTCCGGATTGGCACTAACTTCGCTCTTATTGTCCATTGCTGAAGGTCGATTGGGCAGCTCGTCGAAAGTGTTGACGTCTAATGTTGTGATTTTGTTCTGAACTTTCTGGATCCTGCCTTCCATCAAAAGAATTCGCTCTTCCAGTGTAGAAGATTTTTCCAGAATTTCTTCTTGTAATTCCCTTTTTAGGTTGGCATTGTTTTCCAGCATCTTTTCTTCCAACCTGGCAGAATTCTTTTCTAGCTTTTCCCCAAGCTCGCTTTTTAAACTGGTAATAAGTGTTGCAGAATTTTCTAGCAATTCATCCTTCAAACCTTGCAGCATTTGACCGACATCACTTGCGCCAGCAAAAACAAAGTTGTCCGGGTCGTCGCCTTCCTCAATTAACGCTTTACGAAGTCGCTCCTGTAAGTCCGCTTTCTTCCCCGTGGGATCGCAGTCCCTTTCCTCCAACTCCCTTTTCAGCTCACTAACCTTTAAGTCCAGTAGTTTTGCCATTTTCACACACCCTAAGTCCGATTTATTTCAGTTCACTATTCTTTTATTTTCAACAATATCCCGTTGACTGACGTCCAATTCACACCTCACACCCGACACCAATGTAGCGTTTTCGTATGTTCGTTAAGGTGTGAATTAAAACATTCGATACACCAAAAAAAATAGTCACTAATTTATTACACACTTATAACTAAACACAATTACTTAAGACTACTAAAAGAGCATTTATTTATGCTGTATCGTGGCTGTATTTATTTCTACTATTTATGTCGGCTTCAACGTCGCGCCAATATTCTGACCGAACTGCCCACTGGCGGCCGAGAGCTCCGTATATATTGGGTAGATCGCTTGTTCCCGAAACTTCTCCAGTTTTCTACACTTGACCGGAATAGTCGCGGCTCGCGTTCGCCGCCGTACTGGCTTCTCGACGGAACGAGTTAGTTCGAGAGTAACGTAGAACTTCTGGCGTATTCGCGGCTGTTAGGATCGTCACAATATAAGTAAAGGTTGATAAGTTAGAGATAGGAATAATAGGGAGTTCAAAAGGCTATGACGGGTCAGTAAGACCTCGAGATTCCTTTTCTAAATCCAATCCCCGTGTTGGAGCGGGTAGTGGTTAAATAAAGAATACCCCATCGGCTACCCTGAGCCTGTCGTAAGAGGCGAGTAAAAGGGATCCCAGTGGACTGCTATAACTGTTTTTTTTTTCTGCTTCTTTTATTTATTTTTTTTTAATGTGGAGGGACATTGATGTTTTTTTTTCTCTCTCTTTTCTTTGGTTGTTTTTCTCACCTTTTTTTGGCCGAAAAGGGTGGAGCTGCCCACGATCATAACGGGTTCACCCAATTTTGGGGGAAATTACACTACCGTGCATCGATATTTCTTTTGGAAAAACATTTCTCCTTTTGTGGGCAAAATTTTTTTTTCGTTCTTTTTTTAGACCTGTAAATGTTCTTTTGAACATCGCGGAAGTATCTTTTCCCGGGTCCTTTTCATAGCGCTCGAGAGGACGGTGATCGCATTGATACGAGTGATACCCTTCTGGGCGAATGTCGAGCTGGGTGGGGTGACGGCCTTGAGAAAACCCTTTAAATGTTTTAATTGAACACCCCTGGGGCGTGCCCACTCGTGTTTTCCGCCCTTAATGGGAGCCTATCTCCCCTTTTGTGTGTATAACACTTTCTTTCGATCTTTTTCTTTTTAGGTAATCGGCTCGTTACTAACGCCAGAGATTGGCGACGATGGTTTCTGCGTGGTGGTACCCTTCTGGGCGAATGTCGAGCTAGGTGGGATGACCGCCTTCGACGAACCATGTTTTAAGTTAACACTCCTGGGGCGTGCCCACTCGTTTTTTTTTTCGCCCTTAATCGGGGGGTACCTCCGCTTTTGTGAGTATAACACTTCCTTTCGATCTTTTTCTTTTTAGGTACCTAATTGGCTCGTCACTAACGCCGTAGCATGGCGACGACGGTTCCTACGCGGTGGTACCCTTCTTTTGAACATCGCGGAAGTATCTTTTCCCGGGTCCTTTTCATAGCGCTCGAGAGGACGGTGATCGCATTGGTACGAGTAACAGGCTTGTCACTAACGCAGATGAGCATGGCGACAACATTTGCTGCGCAGTGGTACACTTCTGGGCGAATGTCGAGCTGGGTGGGGTGACGGCCTTGAGCAAACCCTTTAAATGTTTTAATTTAACACTTCTGGGGCGTGCCCACTCGTGTTTTTCGCCTTTAATGGGAGGCTATCTCCCCTTTTGTGTGATAACACTTTCTTTCGATCTTTTTCTTTTTAGGTAATCGGCTCGTCACTAACGCCAGAGAATGGCGACGATGGTTTCTGCGTGGTGGTACCCTTCTGGGCGAATGTCGAGCTAGGTGGGATGGCCGCCTTCGAGCGAACTATGTTTTAAGTTAACACTCCAGGGGCGTGCCCACTCGTTTTTTTTCACCCTTAATGGGGGGGTACCTCCGCTTTTGTGAGTATAACACTTTCTTTCGATCTTTTTCTTTTTAGGTAATCGGCTCGTCACTAACGCCAGAGCATGGCGACGACGGTTCCTGCGCGGTGGTACCCTTCTGGGCGAATGTCGAGCTAGGTGGGATGAGCGCCTTCGAGCAAACCATGTTTTAGTTTAACACTCCTGTGGCGTGCCCACTCGTTTTTTTTGCAAATTTAAGGGGTGAACTTCAAGGAATGAAAATTTAAGGTTTGAAAGTTCATATAAGTAAAGGTTGATAAGTTAGAGATAGGAATAATAGGGAGTTCAAAAGGCTATGACGGGTCAGTAAGACCTCGAGATTCCTTTTCTAAATCCAATCCCCGTGTTGGAGCGGGTAGTGGTTAAATAAAGAATACCCCATCGGCTACCCTGAGCCTGTCGTAAGAGGCGAGTAAAAGGGATCCCAGTGGACTGCTATAACTGTTTTTTTTTCTGCTTCTTTTATTTATTTTTTTTTAATGTGGAGGGACATTGATGTTTTTTTTCTCTCTCTTTTCTTTGGTTGTTTTTCTCACCTTTTTTTGGCCGAAAAGGGTGGAGCTGCCCACGATCATAACGGGTTCACCCAATTTTGGGGGAAATTACACTACCGTGCATCGATATTTCTTTTGGAAAAACATTTCTCCTTTTGTGGGCAAAATTTTTTTTTCGTTCTTTTTTTAGACCTGTAAATGTTCTTTTGAACATCGCGGAAGTATCTTTTCCCGGGTCCTTTTCATAGCGCTCGAGAGGACGGTGATCGCATTGATACGAGTGATACCCTTCTGGGCGAATGTCGAGCTGGGTGGGGTGACGGCCTTGAGAAAACCCTTTAAATGTTTTAATTGAACACCCCTGGGGCGTGCCCACTCGTGTTTTCCGCCCTTAATGGGAGGCTATCTCCCCTTTTGTGTGTATAACACTTTCTTTCGATCTTTTTCTTTTCAGGTAATCGGCTCGTTACTAACGCCAGAGATTGGCGACGATGGTTTCTGCGTGGTGGTACCCTTCTGGGCGAATGTCGAGCTAGGTGGGATGACCGCCTTCGACGAACCATGTTTTAAGTTAACACTCCTGGGGCGTGCCCACTCGTTTTTTTTTTCGCCCTTAATCGGGGGGTACCTCCGCTTTTGTGAGTATAACACTTCCTTTCGATCTTTTTCTTTTTAGGTACCTAATTGGCTCGTCACTAACGCCGTAGCATGGCGACGACGGTTCCTACGCGGTGGTACCCTTCTTTTGAACATCGCGGAAGTATCTTTTCCCGGGTCCTTTTCATAGCGCTCGAGAGGACGGTGATCGCATTGGTACGAGTAACAGGCTTGTCACTAACGCAGATGAGCATGGCGACAACATTTGCTGCGCAGTGGTACACTTCTGGGCGAATGTCGAGCTGGGTGGGGTGACGGCCTTGAGCAAACCCTTTAAATGTTTTAATTTAACACTTCTGGGGCGTGCCCACTCGTGTTTTTCGCCTTTAATGGGAGGCTATCTCCCCTTTTGTGTGATAACACTTTCTTTCGATCTTTTTCTTTTTAGGTAATCGGCTCGTCACTAACGCCAGAGAATGGCGACGATGGTTTCTGCGTGGTGGTACCCTTCTGGGCGAATGTCGAGCTAGGTGGGATGGCCGCCTTCGAGCGAACCATGTTTTAAGTTAACACTCCAGGGGCGTGCCCACTCGTTTTTTTTCACCCTTAATGGGGGGGTACCTCCGATTTTGTGAGTATAACACTTTCTTTCGATCTTTTTCTTTTTAGGTAATCGGCTCGTCACTAACGCCAGAGCATGGCGACGACGGTTCCTGCGCGGTGGTACCCTTCTGGGCGAATGTCGAGCTAGGTGGGATGAGCGCCTTCGAGCAAACCATGTTTTAGTTTAACACTCCTTTGGCGTGCCCACTCGTTTTTTTTGCAAATTTAAGGGGTGAACTTCAAGGAATGAAAATTTAAGGTTTGAAAGTTCATATAAGTAAAGGTTGATAAGTTAGAGATAGGAATAATAGGGAGTTCAAAAGGCTATGACGGGTCAGTAAGACCTCGAGATTCCTTTTCTAAATCCAATCCCCGTGTTGGAGCGGGTAGTGGTTAAATAAAGAATACCCCATCGGCTACCCTGAGCCTGTCGTAAGAGGCGAGTAAAAGGGATCCCAGTGGACTGCTATAACTGTTTTTTTTTCTGCTTCTTTTATTTATTTTTTTTTAATGTGGAGGGACATTGATGTTTTTTTTCTCTCTCTTTTCTTTGGTTGTTTTTCTCACCTTTTTTTGGCCGAAAAGGGTGGAGCTGCCCACGATCATAACGGGTTCACCCAATTTTGGGGGAAATTACACTACCGTGCATCGATATTTCTTTTGGAAAAACATTTCTCCTTTTGTGTGCAAAATTTTTTTTCGTTCTTTTTTTAGACCTGTAAATGTTCTTTTGAACATCGCGGAAGTATCTTTTCCCTGGTCCTTTTCATAGCGCTCGAGAGGATGGTGATCGCATTGATACGAGTGATACCCTTCTGGGCGAATGTCGAGCTGGGTGGGGTGACGGCCTTGAGCAAACCCTTTAAATGTTTTAATTGAACACCCCTGGGGCGTGCCCACTCGTGTTTTTCGCCCTTAATGGGAGGCTATCTCCCCTTTTGTGTGTATAACGCGTTCTTTCGATCTTTTTCTTTTTAGGTAATCGGCTCGTCAGTAACGCCAGAGAATGGCGACGATGGTTTCTGCGTGGTGGTACCCTTCTGGGCGAATGTCGAGCTAGGTGGGATGACCGCCTTCGACGAACCATGTTTTAAGTTAACACTCCTGGGGCGTGCCCACTCGTTTTTTTTTGCAAATTTAATGGGTGAACTTAAAGGAATGAAAATTTAAAGTTTGAAAGTTCATATAAGTAAAGGTTGATAGGTTAGAGATAGGAATAATAAGAAGTTCAAAAAGCTATGACGGCCAGTAAGACCTCGAGATTCCTTTTCTAAATCCAATCCCCGTGTTGGGGCGGGTAGAGGTTAAATAAAGAATACCCCATCGGCTACCCAGAGCCTGTCGTAAGAGGCGAGTAAAAGGGATCCCAGTGGACCGCTATAACTGTTTTTTCTACTTCTTTTATTATTTTTTTTAATGTGGAGGGACATTGATGTTTTTTTTCTCTCTCTTTTCTTTGGTTGTTTTTCTCACCTTTTTTTGGCCGAAAAGGGTGGAGCTGCCCATGATCATACCGGGTTCACCCAATTTTGGGGGAAATTACACTACCGTGCATCGATATTTCTTTTGGAAAAACATTTCTCCTTTTATGTGCAAAATTTTTTTTCATTCTTTTTTTAGACCTGTAAATGTTCTTTTGAACATCGCGGAAGTATCTTTTCCCTGGTCCTTTTCATAGCGCTCAAGAGGACGGTGATCGCATTGGTACGAGTAACAGGCTTGTCACTAACGCCGGAGCATGGCGACAACATTTGCTGCGCAGGCGAATGTCGAGCTGGGTGGGGTGACGGCCTTGAGCAAACCCTTTAAATGTTTTAATTCAACACCTCTGGGGCGTGCCCACTCGTGTTTTTCGCATTTAATGGGAGGCTATCTCCCCTTTTGTGTGTATAACACTTTCTTTCGATCTCTTTCTTTTTAAGTAATCGGCTCGTCACTAACACCAGAGCTGGGCGACGACGGTTCCTGCGCGGTGGTACCCTTCTGGGCGAATGTCGAGCTTGGTGGGATAACCGCCTTAAGCAAACCCTTTAAATATTTTAATTTAACACCCCTGGGGCGTGCCCACTCGTTTTTTTCGCCCTTAATGGGAGGGTATCTTCCCTTTTATGCGTATAACACTTTCTTTCAATCTTTTTCTTTTTAGGTAATCGGCTCGTCACTAACGCCGGAGCATGGCGACGACGGTTTCTGCGCGGTGGCACCCTTCTGAGCGAAAGTCGAGCTAAGTGGGATGACCGCCTTCGAACGATCATTTAAATCAATTTGTTTTTAATTTTTTTAAATTTTTTAACTTAACACCCCTGGGGCGTGCCCACTCGTTTTTTCGCCCTTAATGGGAGGGTATCTCCCCTTTTGTGCGTATAACTATCCAGATTTTTTTTACAAAGAAAAGATTTTTTTTTTGTTTTAATCAAATTGCTAGGACCTACAAAGTTGTTCCACTCAGTTTATTAAAGTTTTCATTTTGGGAGAGTTGTAGTTAAAACTCGAACACCCTGGAGGCGACTGGAGCCTGTCGTAGGAGACAACTGCTGGGGACAAATTAAAATGAATCATTCAACTCCTATAATCCTTATAATCAGATACGAAAAGCGGGAATTTTGTATATGCTATACGTAGCAATTTTAAGGGGACGATGTGTGAGTGTTCTAACGTTAAACGAACAATGGTAGTTAGAGTATTTATTTGTGCATTATTACATTAACCATGAACAATTGAATTAGTCTTATTTTATTTATTTTTTTCAATTTTTGTGTTTGTTAATTTTGCTTTGGAGTTAAGTATGAGGGTTGTTAAGAGTATTAGTAAGAGCTACTGTATGTTAGGTTTGACAGTTGTTTAGGTTACCCAAGCAGTTGGGACTTCTGTAATTTTATCTTTTTTTTTTCTTTTCTTTTGGGTTTTTGTGTATATTTTGTGTTGAGGATTCTAGCCATTGATTGGGTATCTCACTTGATTAGGGAGGTATGTCGAAAGAGCGAACGAAAGAAAGCTTCGTTGCCTGTAATTTACATAAGTAATCTTATCAAGGTGAGGGGTGATTGCTTTTCTGCATGCTTCTCTATCATGATGATAGTTAAGGTCAGTGGTTATAGTTAGAGAAAATAATGTACATTTTGTTAGTGTAAGGATGGGACAAGGTGGCGTCGTATTCCTAAGTGCCACGTTGTTGGTACTTTCCTGGCGAGGTGCAGTAGGGATCATCGCCTATTACTGCGAGGATTCCGCAGTGGTAATGTCCACTATATCCCTGAGGGACGTGGCCAGGTGTCCAGAACCAGACTCATCGTACGTCGCCACAAAGATTGTAGTGACAGTAGTGCAGCGGAATGAGGTGAGACAGCAGAGGGTGTGTTCTTGCTTAATTGATATAGTGCGGTTAATCTCATATTACGGAATGCATAGTCACAGTTCGAATGTTGCGGGAGGACTATGAAATACCGTGCATCGTGTCGGGGCGGAAGAGTGCAAACTGATCCATAGGGATAAGACTGTTAGGATTTACTCGAATACGATGAGGGGCATTACGGAGAATGCCACGACTACCGCGTTGGTGACATTGCTGGGACAATTGAATAGTGATGGTTCCTGTGTAGGAACAATGTACAATGCGCAGACCTGGAATAACGCCGTCATCGTCGCATCTGTGTCGATAACGCTTAGGGACTACTGGGCACCAGTGAAACTTGACGAGAACGAGATCAGCCTGACTGGAAGGACCACATGTCCATTTTGGGAAGGCTACTGTTTTGATGCTGAGATCGGAGAAGCCGTGTGGGAAGGAGACAAACCGACCAGCTGCGCTGATCATATAAACGTCCGGTACGAGGGTGAAGCCGAAGAAGTTTCGAACATCCAGACAAAGGAACGATACTCAGTAGTGGAGGACAATTCCCGAGTTTTTGCGTTAACGTACGTCAAGACTGGAAGAATCTGCGAGCTCGACGTGTGGCTGACGAAGCACCCTACAATAGCTGTCCTGACGGGAGAACACCCCTTGAAGACTGAGACCTTACCGACCCAAGATGTCCACTTGATAGATTTTGTCAACAGCAAGTTCCTCTACGTGGAGCAGGGCTTCGAGAGAGACTTAGAGAAGTTGACAGATGCTACAACGAGCTACCGATCAAGGTCAACAACCAATCAAAGTTCATGTCGCCCATAACCAGAGTCATTCAAAGTTTCGCCGAAGAAATGGATTGCAACGAACTGACGCCTCCGTTATACTTCCTGAACGACGAGTGGATAGGGATGACTCCTCACCCTTCCACCAAAAATCCACCCAAGGAGCTAGGAGCGCACGCCGAACCTGAACTTTACCCCAATTGTACCGATAGAGACTCAAGGGCTGTACACTTCCGAAGACATCGAGAGGGTACAAGAATTCTTATGCTTGGAGCTGAGAGGAAGGCAGTGGACACCATCATCACAAGGAAAATCGTTGGGATTGAGACACATAACCAAGGGCTTTCACCACTGAAGATGTTCGACGTCGAAGAAATGAAAGACTTGGCCCACATCACCCAACGCCATATGCGTGGCTGGTTTTATGATTTTGGGATAATCATAAGCGGACTGATTGGGTTCTACGTGATCTTCAGGATCATCAAATACGTCATCGGCGTAGTGATCACTGGATTACAGCTGTATAGGACGACCGGCTTAGGGATACACCTACTAACATCCTTATGGAACACGCCAATGACGATGTGCCTTCTGCAACAATACAGATACCCAGAGGTGGATCCAAGACATAACCCGGGGAATCCAGAGGAGACCGACGAGGAAGAGGGCCAAGGAAGTCCTGAGCAAATAAGAGGTGATAGACCCACTTCAATAAGTCTCCCTACTTTAACTGCGACGCCTTAGTTAAACCACCCTATCAGATCAGCCCCCACCAAAGACGTCACCTCAAAGGAGAGGTCATCCACCCACTGGACGCACGAACTGCGACCCTTAGCGACGTACAAGGAGGAAGATGAGACCTTATCAAGTGCCAGAATTTGTGCGGGATTGTGACGGACATTTTTCGATAAACCATGAGCAAACCACACCTACCTCTGCGTGTCGAACCTAACAATGCTTGTAACCACAAGTACATTATGGCCTGTACAGTGAAGTGCGGTATAGAAATTGGGAGTAACGGTTGCGAGAACTTATAATGTTTTGTAGGGGGATAGGTTATGGATTGAAAAAGTTAAGCCTATTAAGGCTTAATTTTTACAAAGGGAGGAGTATTGTAATACCCTGCAGGTGTTTAAGGGATATTAATTGTATTATTATTGATTGATTTTACTATTATTGTAAAACCTTGCAGGCGTTTTAGGGATTTTAAATTGTTTTACTATTGATTAGTTTTATTAACTTGTAACATTTAGAAAGAGAACCCTGTATATGGAAATTACTTAGCGGAATATGGTAAAATAGGAGTCGGTTTTAATTCATATAACCGAGCGTTTTCATCGCCGCCAGAGAGACTTGTATGAAATTGGATACCGCACGTGACATTTTAATAAAAGTATAATGCAACTAGGTAAATTGCGCTAACATACGAAGAAAGACTGTAGTCGCACTCTTAGGGCTACGAACTTGGGCTCTGCTGAATCAACTAAAGAGGCGTGCACTGATAAGTCGCGTAGACGCGAAATATCGAGAGTTTGATAATTAATTAGTGAGAAAAAGGCAGGACTTGTGAGACTTAGGAATAGTCATAGGGCAAATGGGGAAAACATGACCAATTAGAAAATTGGAGGAATAATTTTATAAGCAACTTAGGATTGTAGAGAAGTAGACCGAGGTTTCCTCAAGACAAGAAATTGTGGAGAGAGGATTCGGAAGGAGTCCGGGACTCCGAACGGTAGATTTTTCGAGTCGGTCGGTAGTGTTTTTCTTGGTGTTCATTTTGAGAAGGTTCTGTATTTTTGGGAGTTAGAGTTTTTCTTTATATTCGCGAGGGCGAAGTAGAATCTTGAAGTAATGCGAGGGATTGGTAAATTGGGAGAGTTAAGTTTTGTGAGAAGTAATTTTTGTTTTACCTGGAGTTTAGAGTTTTCAAGGGAGAATAGTGAATTTTGATATATTTTCCTAGAAACTGAGTTTAGGGGAAATTCTGGGTCACTCACGAGGGAGTCATAATTTTCTGGGTGGCTGAGTTTTATTTTGCCTAGAGTTTTAGAGGTTTTTTTTGTTGGGAGCGCTTTACTCTAGAACCTATTTGAGAGTAGAGTCGTTTGAGGGAGTAGAGTCAATCGTTTCGTTTTCCGCTCGAGCGAAACGTGTTTGTGATCAGCCCCGCTGAGCTCCGACGTCACAGGTTTCTGGGTCGAGTCCAGGTTGTCAGCAGGGTTCACTCCATAGCCTCCGGGTGAGTCAATTCTGATTCGGAAGGATTGACCAACCCTTAATTTTTGGGGTTGGTTTTTGGGTACGTCCTTGTATCTGCCGCGATAAGTTTCTCCATATACAGGGGGTGTTAGTAATATTAAGGGGAATTTTACCATTTTATTGAACTTGTACGATTTTAGATATTTTCTTTGAGTGTGTTTTTATACCGGGTTTCAATTTATTGTATTTCTGAACGGAATTTCTGCGCATCCCGAGTTGCTTTGTGTTGGTCGACTGTGTTGGGTCATACAATTTTTGTTTTTCTTTCTTTAATAGAGATAATATTTTTAATCAGTTGTTTAATTTCAAATCGAGTAAGCAGGCATTTGAGAAGCCCTGCACCTACGCTCTCTTGGGAAAATCAATTTAGTAGTTAAATTTCATTAATTAAATCGATCCCACCCATAGTAATATCGGTCCTTATTCCCAGTTAAGTTTAAATTGATCTTTTATTATTTTATTGACGTACCAAAAAGGACCGGTCATTACAGTCCCTAACCCAATTTGCTTTTCTCAAATAAAATTTTTTGAGCTTTTGTTTTCATTCAGTTTAATTAGTTAGGCAAGGTGGCAGTTTTCTAGATGTATCGTTAAATGCTCATTTAATTATTTAATGATGCCGTTGACTGATACAATAAACAACAGTTACTTTGGCAACATCGAAATAGGTTCCGTTCTCTGAGTTGTTGGAGCCATCGTTCTATGTACTAATAGGCTATTGGCTATGCCATTTAATAAGGAACTAATGCGTGCAAGGTATTTTAATAAAATTCAAAAGTGCTACTAAATTTAGCTCTGCGTTTTTGAGAACGGCGTAGGTTTGTCCACTTTTCGATTTTTTGGCTATAGCTCAAAAACTATACATTTTTCGAAGATATGTATCGTAGGATTTCTTGTAGAGAATTAAATTCCTATGAAAATGATATTTTTTGAAGTAAAAAAAAATAATTTTGTTTCATAAATTCAATTCAAAAAACCAAGTTAAAAAATGGAAAAATTTCAAATTTTTTTTTATGAATTTTTGACTAACTTTTTTCTGAGTGAATTTAAGTATAGGCATTGCTTCATAAAAAGTCAAGCTTATGAAATTTTCTTTAAACTGGTGGCTCGTAAGACTTTATATGTTGAATATTGACTCAGATATAAACGTTTTTATCAATAATATAATCATAACATATGGCCGAACGGCGCAAACCACGATTGAAGGACAATGTAAAGTGATCGGCAGTATTCACAAATCGGGGATGGTCGAAAGTGGTTGGCAAAACTCACGACTTGTGACAGAAATTGGGCGAAATCGCAATAGTTTGGTAAAACTGACGATCCTAATGAAAAGCGAGGTTAGGCAAAGGTGCCTAGCAGTGTGCCTACAGTAGGGCGAGAGAGATAATCCACGGGCATGTCCATCTTTAGCTAACGCGTTTGACGACGTCAGACAAAAACAGATAGTCATTTGTAGTCTCCCTCATGTTTCTCCGTGTAAGCACTTGTAGGCATGCTTCCACTTATTTACATTTCTACAGATTGCCTCTTGTATATAATATTATCTATATGATGATAAATAGGAGGAAATCGGAAGTGGCCAGCAAAACTCACGACCTGCGACAGAAATCGAAAGAGATGGAAATGGGTTGGCAAAACCATAGATCTTGTAGTACATGGATTGCGTCTCAGAGATTTTGGAGGGACATCTGAGGGAATTGCTTCTACCAATTTCATTATAGTGGTGACCAAAATAAAATCGTAAAATACGACTATACTAGTAATATGCAACGCTGCAGATGGCAAAGCCTCACCATTATTTTCAAGGGTCGACATCTGTGGGATAAATGGGTTGCTCCTAAAGAAGTAAGCTATTCGAGCACATTTCATTCGACCCGAGCACGTTTGAGGTATTACGACCAACTGAAACTGACCACTCACTCTAACTGCCACATCCCACTCAATTAAATGAGTACAAATATTTTGAAGCATGTAGTTTAGTTTCATAAATCCTCGAGCTCGAAAAACACGGCAAGTGCAGAGTGACGTGGAGAAACACCAATCATATTGAGGTTAAGTACGGATATCTCACTTTTTACACGCTTTATATTAGCTTCACTTGTTGGTTCGTTTGTTTATAACCGACTCTTTAAAACTCGATTTTTACTCACTTATTCAAACGTTGGATTAACTCAAAACTTCGCATGCTTATTAAGAACTAATGGCAGTACAATAATTTAATAACCAAATCATTATTTTACCTAGGCTTTCGATTGTTTGCTGCTAGACAAGCTCATTGAAGAATTTGGTTGCTCAAAGTTAACAGGTAGGGTCCCATGTACCGCTGAACCATTAGAAGAAATGATTAGATTACGAGAGAGTACTTTATAAGCCAAGATGATAAACTAACTAGATCGAACTAAAAAGTAAAAAATAAGTTATAGTTAAAAAAATACTATACGTATAAACAAATTGCACTACTGTGTCAATTTTTTGAGCAACCTACTTAAAAAGAAAACATTAAGATCGGTTAAGTAGAATCGGAGATATGTTCAATTTTTCCTTGCGCCGCCGCCTATAGCACTTTTTGGTTTCTAAACAATATGAGGTGTTTATAGTAATTTCGAGAACTGAACTACGTTTAAAGCAACATCAAATAATTTCATGGACACATGTAACGTTTCTTTAAAGGCAACCTATAGATGGTCAGAAATGTTTCTTTAAATTTTATTTTGGTTTCTTTTGTTTCTGTTTTTCAATATCTGTAACCATCAAATCCAAAATCATAATTTGTAATATTATTAAACATATTAAGATATTTTAAAAATATTTATTATTTTTAATAATGATAATAATAATTTATATTTAATATTTATTGAATGCTTAATAAAACCCTTTTAATTAAAGGAATTTTCTTATTTCCAATACCCATCATCATCATCAAGCAGCTATATTGTCGTCCACTGCTGGACATAAGCCTCCCGTAAATGTTTCCATCTCTCTCTATCCCGTGCCGCATTCATCCAGTTCGTGTGAATGCGCTTCAGATCATCGGACCATCTAGTGGGTGGTCTGCCTCTGCTGCGAAGTGCATGGTCCCTAGGTCTCCATTAAGTTATTTTTCTTGTCCATCTACCATCGTTCATTCTAGCCACGTGGCCTGCCCAGTTCCATTTAAGATTCGATATTTTTTCAATGGCATCTGTCACTCCAGTTCTCCTTCTCACCTCCGCATTCGGAACTCTATCTTTCAGAGAGAGACCCAACATAGCTGTTTCCATGCTTCTCTGGGTCACTCTTATTTTGTTTGCCGTTTGCTTTGTTAGTATCATTGTTTCGGCTCCATATGTTAACACTGGCAGAACACACTGATTATATACCCGTCTCTTTTGACATATGGGAATATCGGATCTTAAGATGTAGCTCAGTTTTCCAAAGGCTGCCCAGGTGAGACCAATTCTTCTGCCAATTTCACAGGTTTGATTGTCTCTCCCCAATCGTATTTCGTGACCCAGGTAATTATAGGACCACACTTGCTCAATATTCGAATCGTTTACTTTTAGATTTTCAGTGTTGGCTAGATTTGTCATGAACTTGGTCTTGCTGATGTTGATATTCAGCCCAACTTCTTTGGATGCTAGTTCCAGTTCTTTTAGCATCTCTTTTGTTTCATCAAATTTGTCTGCAATTAATACTAGGTCAGCGACGAAGCGAAGATGGCTCAGCTTCTCGCCGTTGATGTTAATACCAAAGTTGTCGATCCTAGTAAGCTTAAACATGTACTCCAGATGGTTAGTGAATAATTTGGGAGAGATGACATCACCTTGCCGCACACCTCGCTCCATTTTGAAGTCGGGAGTATCTTCATGGAGTCTAATAACAGCTTTCGCTTTTTTGTAAATATGCTCGATAAGTTTAGTTTGGTGTAACGATGGTCGATTCTACAATCCGCGAGGGCCTGGAGCATACTTCGATGATCGAAGCTGTATGACTGTATCAAAAGCTTTTTCGTAGACCACGAAAACGAGCACCAAAGGCTTATTGTACTTTATGCATTTTTCAATAAGAATTTTCACTGTACCAATACCCATAGTGGCAAACAAATGCAAGAAAAAAAGTAATATCTCTATATTTTCAAAATTTCTGTAGAATTAAATTTTTAGCACAAATTCTCCAATTCAAACCGTCTTAATGTCTTACGTCAGTATTATTGACGAGAAAGTTAGACACAAAAATTTGTGATTTTTAGAAGGTTAAATATATTATATTTGAAGTGTGAATACAGAAGTATTGTAGGCATAATGTATGAAAGCGACCACCGACATTGATACCCTTTTTGTACGCTTGTAGCCAGCGAGTAGGTACCTCTGAGTTGGGGAAGTCTCGCCTTCCAGGCTTGGAAAGAAACGGGTGTTTTTTGACTTTTAGTAATAAATGTGAATTAAGACTAAGTTCGGTCAGTTTTTCCATCACCTGACACGCCCCAAGAACACAAGGAAAAAACAGTAGTTAATATGTTCTAATTGAAGAGTTCTACTCGGTGAACAAATCCGAAATAAAGATTTATATTTTTGTTAGAACACATGACACAATTCCAGCGTTTTTAATTTTCTTGACAGATTCATGACAACTCCATAACTATTCCTACCTCCTCAAAGTTAAACTGTGGATAAATTTCAACTTACCAATTTTTTAATGAATCAACCAATTACATTCTTCCGTTATTAAAAATCCTGAATAATTCATAAGGAGGTTGCGCGACCGTACAGCTCTTAGCTATCCAATTATTTTAACATGTGCAACAATTGAACTGTAACGGACACTAAATTACATCTTTACACGGTTCGAACCAAATATTTGTTCCCTTTCTTTGCCGTATAATTAACGTGCATTGCGTCCCAAGGAGCGAAAATTATTTTTTGAGATTTGTTGATTAATTTTGAAATGCGATATGTCAATTTGAAATTTTTACCGCGGATAATTGTTACTTGCGGGTATGATGGTTGTGGGTGGCGAATGAGATCAACTGCGACGTTTCGTAACTTCCCTGTAGATCATGCGATGGATATTAAATAAAACGTAAAACCTTGAGTCAATTAGAGATGTCATATGATGGAAATTAATCGTATTAAAGCAGATTTGCAGGTATTTTCTTTCATTGCACAATATACGAAGTCATAAATTGAAAGTATCTACCTACCAACATATTTTAATTAAAAATACTATTAAACGATGTAATAATCAATTTAATAATATTTGTTCCTGGTCGAAAGCAATCCGAAGTGTGTTTTAACAAACAGTTTCCTCTTCCCGTGTTATGCAAATCGCCCAATTATTATTAACTTAGATTGTTAAATTTACTTACTATCATCCTTTGAAACCCAATCAGTAGTACCAAACGAGCCATTTTAGTGCATATTGAAAAACGTTTGAAGATTCATAACTACTCGAAAGTTCGATATCTGCTTAGTAATATCCCATGACAATTAAGGATCTAATTATTCTATCGTAAAATCTAATGATTTTCGTGTTAGTCTGCATTAGTCTATGTTCATGTGCATTACGTTACGCCTCGTCTAGCGAAACGTTTCGAAACAATTAGTATTCATCAGTAATTTGCGAAGGAACCTTCTCTCTTGAATATATTTTCGACCATTTTAATTCGGATTATTTTTAACGCGTCTTACATAATAAATAAATAGTTTTGAGTAATGAAACGTTTTTAGTTCTTTCTATAAAATTTCTCGTTTCGTGAACAGTTTGGACGTTTTACTTTTTACGAATGTTATGAATATCCACAATTTGTTAGTTACTTTTAAATTAACTAAGCTTGGAAATACGTTAACACACCCTGTAAAATGACAATTTCATGACATGAGAATGTTAGAAGTAGAATGTGGCGCTAAATTCTCTTTAATATTAATTTAAAAGAATATATGATCATACGTTTTCAAAAGAGTTGAATAAACTTTCCTAGAATAGACTGAACGGTCCCCGGAACCCGGAACTCTACTTTTATTATATGAGATTGATGTGAAGGAGTTGTGAGAACTTTAGCAGTTATATTATGATCTCCGTATCTATAGAATTTCATAAAATTTCAGCTTACCTATATATTTAAGATTGAAAATATCAACGAAATTTTGAGAATATGCCATTGACTATAAAATTAAAGAAGCTAAGACCCAATGTTTAAAATGAAGTAAAACTATAAACTCTTGTGCAAAGATTGAAAACGTTGACGTTATGAAAACCCACAGTGATGCGGAGTGCAAAGTTGCCTTCGACGAATTGAAGAGGTACTTGACAACTGCCGGTATTCTGGGGTTCCCGACTCAATTCCCGATTTGTTTTGGATATCGATGCCAATAACGACGGTATCGGATGGTTGCTGTTCCACTTATAAGACGGACAGGAGAGGATCGTCTTTTACTTCACCAAGGCCTTGTCGAAATTCGAAAAGGAACTACTATGTCACCAGGAGAGAGTTAGTTATTGGCCGCAGTCAAGTTTTTGCAAGTCAAGCGAAATCTTTTAAAATATTTGTAAGGGAGGAAGTTCCATCTTTTACTTGGTCCATCATTTAGCGCCATCTTCTAGAGTTCTTAAATCGTACTGGGCTCAGTGGACTCGTTGGTGATAAAAGATGGGCTACTTAAGAGGATGCTTAAATCCGACAACGGAGTAGAGAATCAACTACAGCTCGTCGTACCCAAGATCAACGTGGTGGAAGTTCTTCGTTATATTCATAATGGTACTTCGGAACGTCAAGACGACATTACAGAAAGTGCGGGAAGGTTTGTGTTAGAGACACTGCTCCGAGCACGTCCGTGATTTGGTGTCATAAATGTATGGTTTGTTCGGCTAATAACGGACCACATCGCAAGCCGAAGGCATCTATGAGACAATACAATACGGGAAATCCATTTGCGAGGATCCCATAGATATCACTCGATCGTTTCTAGAAACTGACGAGGGCACTAAATATATCCTGGTGGCGATGGACTAATGGGTACCAATGCAATCCCCAAACCAAGAAGCCACAACTGTCGAAATGCTCTAGTGAAGGAGTTCGGAATACTATTACAGCCACTTTTTCACCAGGGACATAATTTTGAAAGCAACATATTCCAAATGATGTAATTCAATTAGTTTTTGCGAAATGTGTATTTTTGTATACAAACAAATGTAAGAGAATTTTTTTAAAAAAGGATTGTAGCTCAGCCGGGATTTGAACCCGGGTCTCCATGATATCGCGTCAGGTATTCTACCAACTAAACTACAGTCAACCCGGGCCTCAATGATATCGCGTCAAGTATTCTACCAACTAAACTACTGAGATACGTACCAATTTCATTTTCGATCTTCTTGTTAAACGATTCGAGAGGATAATGCAGAGGACGTATTGGTTGTACGCCACACACCGCACCTCTTCTCACGTTAATTATGTGATCTCTTACGGGTTCACAGTAGTTTAGTTGGTAGAATACCTGACGCGATATCATGGAGACCCGGGATCAAATCCCGGCTAAGCTATAATCCTTTTTCAAATAAAATCTCTTACATTTGTTTGTATACAAAAATATTCCAAAAGAGTTTGCAAGAAACTGGGAATTCACAAGACTAGGACCACGGCACTGCACCTTAAATCGTATGGGATAGTAGAACGAATGAATTGTACCATGAGGAAGTACCTATCGAAGGTGGTATGTCAACATGAACGAGACTGGGATCAATATCTCTCATTTTTCTTAATAACCTATCGCACAGCCACCAACACCACAAGAAAATCTCCAGCGAGGATACTATTCGAGGGATAGATGCGATTTTCCTAGAACTTGAGCTTCGGTTGTAGACCAGGAGAAGATCTGGCTGGGTAGGACTGCGTCACCAAACTGCACATAAAGATGGACCAAGTTCAGGAGCTGATTTGAGCGAATCTGCAAGTCGCCAGTGATGGCATGAAGAAACGGTATGATATACGGGCGAATAACAATTTTTATAAGGAAGTGGACCTGATGAGCTGCACAAACTACAGAGAAAGCGCGGATTATTCATGAAATTTCAGTAATTCTGTGAAGAGTAATACACAGTGTAGACAAAGAGCAACGACGTTATCTTCCGGATTGGTAAAGTTCCTAACGGGAAACCAAGAATCACTAAGATAGCCATCCAAAAACTGGCATGCGGATTGGACGCTTTAGATTGGAAGTGCGTCAGGAACATACTTGAGATACTATTCCGATTTACTGGGATTGAGGTTTTGGTGCTTTTCTGGAGTCCTCAGGAGAACCTCTACCAGAAGACTTAGACCTAGACCTCGCACTGTAGGCAGAGGACCAACGGTAGGTTTTAACATCGGCTTACAAGATGTATATAAAGTTGGCGGACCACCCTCCTCAGGCCGGCAAAACAAAATAGTGGAGATTTTGTGTCTTTTTTGTAGTGAGAAAACGAATTTTGTAGCTTTTGAATAGCCGGAGCTACAAAAGGTGGGCTAACTTAATATTAAGTTAGCGGCCACCGCTATAACTCATACACGGAATGTAATAGGATGCTCTGATTTGGGCAGGAATTTGTGTCTTTAGAAGTACTTGAAAGTCACTGGGCCAAAAGAAATTTTGGCCACATTTGGCAAATTTTGGCCAAAAATGACAAGATGTTCAATCATCACCCGCGGTTCAATTTCATGATATAGTAGCGATCTTAAAAATCATTTGGCATTGAAAACCTTCTGTTAATTGGCCGAAAAAGCGGGCAAAAATTGCCAGAAATGGCCAAAAATTAGAAAATTACTTATTTCAGCCAAAACATGGGAAATCCTGTATATACGTCTACAGGTCGAACATGTGGTACACAGAGAGCTCAGAAAAGCTAGCAGGGGGTCAATAAAAAATACCCAGAAATGGCCATAAATTCTAAAATGACTTATTTCGGCCAAAACGTACTAAATCCTGTATATACCTGAATTGTTCGAAAATGCGGGCCTTGGGAATTCCAGCAACAATGTGGAGGATTTAGGAGACTCCGTCAGACACTAAAAGTCACTTTGCACAGCGCGTCTGTGGAGCTACAAATTCTAAAAGGACTTATTTCGGATAAAACGTGCTAAATGCTGTACATACTTCAAAAGTTCGAAAATGTGGGTCCCGGAATTTTCAGACACATTGTAGAAGATCCAATGGATCCTTCTAGCCACTGTAATTCCCCCGAGACTCCGGGCCTGTGGAGCTACAAATTCTAAAATGACTTATTTTGGCCAAAACGTGATAATTCCTGTATATACTTCGACAGTTCGAAAACGTGGGCCCCGGAATTTTCAGACACACTGTCTAGGGATTCAATGGATCTTTCTATCTACTGGAATCCACCTGAGACTGCGGGCCTGTGGAGCTACAAATTGTAAAATGACTTATGTCGGCCAAAACGTGATGACTCCTGTATATACTTCGACAGTTCTAAAATGTGGGTCCCGGAATTTTCAGACGCACTGTCTAAGGATCAAATGGATCCTCCTAGCCACTGGAATTCACCTGAGGCTGCGGGCCTGTGGAGCTACAAATTCTAAAATGACTTATTTCGGCCAAAACGTGATAACTCCTGTATATACTTCGACAGTTCGAAAACGTCGGCCCCGGAATTTTCAGACACACTGTATAAGGATCCAATGGATCCTTCTAGCCACTGGAATTCACCTGAAACTGCGGGCCTGTGGAGCTGCAAATTCTAAAATGACTTATTTCGGCCAAAACGGGATAACTCCTGTATATACTTCGACAGTTCTAAAATGTGGGCCCCGGAATTTTTAGACACACTGTCTAAGGATCCAATGGATGACTTATTTCGGCCAAAACGTGATCCTCCGACAATGTGTCTAAAAATTCCGGGGCCCACATTTTCGAACTGTCTAAGTACCTATATACAGGATTTGGCACGTTTTGGCCGAAATGACTCATTTTAGAATTCGTAGCTCCACAGGCCCGCAGTTTCAGTTGAATTCCAGTGGCTAGAAGGATCCATTGGATCCTTAGACAGTGTGTCTGAAAATTCCGGAGCTCACGTTTTCGAACTGTCGAAGTATATACAGGAGTTATCACGTTTTGGCCGAAATAAGTCATTTTAGAATTAGTAGCTCCACAGGCCCGCAGTCTCAGGTGAATTCCAGTGGCTGGAAGGATCCATTGGATCCTTAGACAGTGTGTCGGAAAATTCCGGGGCCCACGTTTTCGAACTGTCGAAGTATAAGTGATTATATTATATGAAATAAGCAATTTTCGTATTTTTGGCCGTTTCTGGCAATTTTTGCCCGCTTTTCGGCCAATTAACAGAAGGTTTTCAATGCCAAATGATTTTTAAGATCGCTACTATGAAATTGAACCGCGATTGATGATTGAACATCTGTCATTTTTGGCCAAAATTGGCCAAATGTGGCCAAAAATTTTTTTGGCCCAGTGACTTTCAAGTACTTCTAAAAACACAAATTCCTGCGCAAACCAGAGCATCCTATTACATTCCGTGTATGAGTTATAGCGGTGGCCGGTAACTTAATATTAAGTTAGCCGACCTTTTGTAGCTCCGGCTATTCAAAAGCTACAAAATTCGTTTTCTCGCTATAAAAAAGCTATAAAAAAGACACAAAATCTCCACTATTTTGTTTTGCCGGCCTGAGGAGGGAGGTCCGCCAACTTTATATACATACTTACAAGAGACATATTTCGGGCAGAAATTTCTTTAAGACCCACGGAAAGAAACGGAAAGTTTCGGACAGATCACGTCTATCGCCATGCCACAGATAGTAACTTCCAAATAATCGAAGAAACCCAGAAAGTTTTTCCCGGAGGGAAGACTCCTGTTATACCTCCTAGATATAGCCTAAACACTTTATAGGCATACATCCTACACCTTGATGAACAAAGTAGAAACATGAGAGAAGCAGTAGAGGAAACTCCCCTATTAATAAATGAGTAACCTAAATCAATATTCAAAAAGAAAGTTTTTTCACCTTTGAGAGGTTTCTTTAGACTCATTTGTCGTGACAGGATAAACGGGACGAAACCTTTCCAGAGTGAAAAATTCCTTCCTGTATTTCTCGTCCCCCATTCAACACGAAGTGGAATATTGTTTTTCCAAAAATTTTTATCTTATAATTTTAATTTTTATAATAAGATAAGTCCGGAATGAAATCGATTATGCTAGAAGTGTCTCTACTGGGAAGGACGCTTCGATTCCAAGAATCATCTACCCCTCGGCTCGACACATTTGCTCTGACTTCCGGTTACACAGTTTGCCCATCGAACGTTCAAAATCAGAGGGATGATTTTACTATTATTAATCATGTGAGGACGAGCTCTGACCTATGTTTGGTACCGTTAAGCAAACCTAATAACAATAACTTAACACATTACTTTTTATTTTAAGATTACAGGGATGCTTTTTTCCATTTAACAAGATCCAATTCACACTTGCAATTTTTTTTGGAATTCCACTCAGGAAATACCAGAGATGCTCGCGTGTAATCTAGTAAGCGCCCGTTCCTCTCTCTTTTTCTCTTCATTTCACGCTCCCTTGCGCCCGTACCCGGCATCTCGAACGATTTTTGCGCGCATAGTACGTTTTAATTAGGCTTTTTTCTGTTCGCTTTAATAACTGCCCAAACCCCACCAAGTTCTGGTTTTGTATAAAAATCGCCTGAAGAGGCGAAAAAATCAACAGTGTCTTCGCCATCAACATCTTCCACATACACACGAGGAGAGTTTTTCTGTCAGACGTAAGTACCAATACTTAGTGGCTACCTATTGCACATACCTACTTACCAAATGAAATAATTTGTAACATTGTTTTTAACAAAATTTGCTTTTATTATTTAGGATCTATTTGTAGATATTGTCATACAAGTACCTAATACTATTCAATTTAAAAAAAAATTACATTTGAACATTTTTACACAAATCTTTTTGTTTTAAATTCCGTGAATTAAATCTCAGGATACTAACTATAGGTATGTAATAAAATCACAATCACTTTCATTTTACATTTAGTTGTGATGTACTACTTGAATTTAAATTAATATCTCTGCCCAATTTAAATACATATTACCAATTGCAGAAAAGTGGTAACATGTGACTGAGTTTGAGAACTAAACAACCTTAGTTCGTCAAAATTTTGATGTTTTTTCATAACGTTTGTAATGATAATAAAGTCAATGCTGAACGATTTTCAAGTATTATATTGCACAATGTTTTATAAAACTTTCGATATTTAAATTTTAGTAAACAGAAATACTGTATTTGTTCCTTGGCGATTTTAAAGTTTTGTTTCGTTAGAGTGTAAAGCATCTAAACATTCTAAATAAAGTAGTCTGAGTTCATCGACTATTTTACATTCTTTGTTTAGCGTTGAATTTGAGAGAAAGGCGGAAACTATAGGGTATATAATTTAAAGTGTAACAATGCATCTACATTATCTATAGCAGAAATGATAATATGAAAATCTTTTTCAAAAAATTATTTAAAGTTTACATATTGATTGTTTTCGCCGTTACTTGGTGAAGTTCCATATCTAATTAGACAAAGTAAAACAACTGTACAACTGTTTACTGTTAACTTCACTATATTTAGTAATATGTAATGAAATAATAATAATAATTTAATATAGTGAAGTTACAGTAAACAGTTGTTTTACTTCGTCTAATTTTATAATTAAACATATCATACTGTACAGGTTGTTATGAAACATGTGATGATTTAACGTCAATTGTTCTGAGTTCAATCCAATCTAAGTTGTTGCACGATTTTTAAATTCTTGGTTAACGTTTCGACTTTGAAAAAATTTAGAACCTGCTGGACATGTAATTCAAAGTGTAACATATAAAGTTTAAATAACACACATTGTACAACTTTTTGTTAAACATGTGTTTGGGAGTTCAATTCCATCTAAGTTCTTTGCTAATATAAATAATTTAAGTATCACGCTAAATTTTTTTCAAAGAGGTGATCATTTAATCTGAATTCTCGCGAGTTCAGTTCAAGTTTTTTTATGATTTTAAAATTCTTTAAGTTTGTTGAAGACAATGTCAGCCTACTGAACAGGAAACTTAAAGTGTCATAACGTACCCATGTTGCTTCAGAAAACTTGATTTGAGCGCGTGGGATACAATCTGGATTCTTTTAGCCATTTTTGACCTAATGAACACATAATTTTAAGTATAAAACTTCATCATTTATATGAAACGTTTAATGTTCAGTTTAACATATAGTTCTTTGACGATTGTAAAATTCATTGATTTCATCTAATTTCCTCTGAATTCATTTAATCCTAGTTCTTAGGCGTTTTTAAACCTTTGTTAACGTTTAAAACTGGAAAAAAGTAAGAGGCTAACTCCTGAACATATATTATTGAAAGTATCAAAATTTTTTTTTCTATAAAACGGGTGATAACTTTAAATTTATAAAACTTAATCTGCGTTCTTTCACGATTTTAAAGTTTGGGTTGTTGAAAAAGTCAAATTCCTTTAAAGGTATTAAAGCCTGATCCTGTGAATTTTTCGTTACGTGTGATAGCTATATGGTATGTGAGTGCTCGTGACTGACATAACATAATCTGAGTATTTTGAGAATTTCGAAATTTAGAAAATATTTGAACACGTTATGTAAACTGTAGTGTAACCACATTATTACGCACCTATATTGTAACATAATGTAACATGTTTTAGGAAATATTGGTTTGCAAATATTAGGTCATCTGATATTACAAATCAAAACGTTTCTTTTGTAATGAAAATATCAAGTTTCTGTTGTTTTATTTTTATTTTGTATTTTGTTCTGTTTCAGTTCAAGATGTTCAGGTTTTTCGTGATCACCATTTGCTTAAGTAAGTATACATATCACTCCGTTACTTTACAGTAGCTACCAGAGATTATTATTATTATAAACAAAGCTTGAACTTTATAAGAGTAAATGTTTTTGGAAGTAGCAATAAAGTTATAACGTGTCAAACTTAACAACAATCACTTCAAAAATAGCATTTTTGAAATAACAGGTAATGCTTAGTGAAAGATAATTGTGAGATTAGTAAATAAATTTATTGATATGGTATATTTATCATAGCATGTAATTCAAAAAACATTTCATGTGCCTTTCATTATTATTTGATTTGAAATTTGGAATATCAGTTTTAGAATTTTTCAGTAACGAATTAATTGCTATTCCTATTTTTGTACTGACATACCGTTACCAATTTGGCACATTAATTGCATAACTAAATGTAATAATCCCTCTACTTATCTTCTTCTTTTTATTTTATTTCTTAGTCTAAAAGATTTTCTTTGTTTTATTAGTTTGAGTGTGTCGTGAAATAGTTTTTAATTTCGCAAATAATTTTCTTTCAACATATTTCCAACTCCTCTCTAGTTTTCTTTCTTTCAATATTGTAACGTATTTAGGTACGCGAGAATTACTACACGACACGAGTTGTCTTACTTAATTTATTTTAACCACTTAACACTAATTTATTTGTACACTTACACTTAGCACTTATCTACTAATACTTAATCTAATTTATATTATCGCACTTACATCTAATTTATATAACCACATTTATTTTTATCTTACTGCCGGCCTGGCCGACATCCGTCGACCAGTCTACCGGCGACTGTTTACGACTACCGGCCACTGTCTTCGTATCGCTCTCCGTCTGCTATTTATTTAGTCTCACAGGATTTCCAGAAACATCTCGTCCCGTCCAGAATGTAAATACGGGCTACCAGGAAATTCATCCGTTCGCCGAATTCCAGAAAGAGCTCGTCCTAACTCGAAGATTCGGCGACTTCGGGGAAATCCATCAGTTCCTCGAATCTATCTCGTTAGGAGTTCTCTTGAAGAGACTCATTCCGACGTGCTTATCTTTATGGCAGGCTATTTCGTTACAATATTTTATTTTTGTTTAAATTTCTATTCTCATCATCCAGGTTTTTCAAGTTGAGTTCCTCATATAAGTGTCTCTCCTATAATAAAGTATTTCCAATTTCAGATCTCAGTAGCAAGTCCCCGCTTGCCTGCATGTACTCCTGATTAGTACTGTGATTAGCCGAGTGCATTTCCTTTTTAGTTTCATCCATTCATATAACATATAAATTACAAATACAATGAATTTGGTCCCATCTGACCTCTTCGTTACTTTTATATTTATATTACCGTCATTTCTCTGATTTACTCATCTTGTCTTACTGACTCTGATTATCTATCTCCTCCACAGTCTCGCTGGCCTCCGCAGGGGTGAAGCAGCAGGTGAAGATCGTAGTTCCTGAGCAGCAGGTCCAGGAGACTCACTCGGTGGGGTACGAGTCCGGCTCGTACGGCGGCGAGTACGAGTCCGCTCACTTCGACGACGGCAAGAGCGGCAGCAATGGCGCCGAGCTCTCCAGCCTCGCTCACTCGTCCGCCCTTCAGGCGAAGAACGCCGTCCAGAGCCAACACACCGCGGGCAGCCAGGCTGCTTTCGGCGTCAAGAGCAGTCTGGCTAGCGCTGCCGTCGGGGTAAGCACGAATAATAAATAATTCTGTAGGAGATTAGAAGGAAGTGCAACGTAACGGTTAGGTGGTTTGGGGTCCAAATATGAACAATTTCAGAGATATTTTTGGGACTACTTCTGCCTAAGTTCACAAGATTTTTGGAGGCCAGGGCATCTTGGCTCAAACCTAACAAAGAATGATCAAACTAAAAGTTCAGACTATTAAATGGAAAAATATATGACGAGAAAAGTTTGTATGGTTTGTTTCTAGGTTTGGGGAATAGGAAAGTCCAGGCATTTTTGCTTCCTAAGGAACACAGTTGTACGATTAAGGGTGCTGTAGACCAAAATTGTCAAAAATTGACCATTGATCGTGGCGAATTATTTTTTATGCGAAAAAGAGTTAGGATGATAGGGAAAATTTCTCCATATTACTCATTGCAGGAGTTTCTAGATTGGAATAAGTTTTTTTTTAAATTAATTTTCAAAAAAATGTAGCAGTCGCGGGACTAACCGACAAAATTGACTAATCCTTGTCACGGGTTACGGCTGTATGTGGTGTTTTGAAAAATCTCATTATATGTATATATAAACTTCATACATAAATTAATAGAAATTTATGTTTATGTTTTTATGAATAAGACAGATACAAATGCTGCAGGCAAAATTATTTTTTATTTACAGTAAACATTTCTTCTGATCTTTTATGTTTTTCAGAATTTCTTTTTCTCATTCTCTTTGACCATCGTGAGTCCCCATCCGCTGAACATGTCCGTACCATCTTAGACGCTTGGCTTCAATAGTGTCTACAATAGCCCAATGCCCGTTCTTTTTCTGATCATTTCGTATATGATCCCTTAGTGTTAAACCGAAAATGCGTCTCCAAAATGTCATTTCCATAGCTTTGAGTTTACTTTTTAGCGATGCGGTGGTTTCCCAGACTTCAGCTCCGTAGGTAGTTATGCTTTCCACTATAGTTTAATAAATTCGTATTTTCGTTTCTTTTCGTACGCTTTTACTCCACAGAACGAAATGCAACTGTCTAGTTATTTGTCTTCCTTGACAAATTCTCCTTTTTATTTTCGTTTCACTAGATCCATCTTTGCCAAAGGTTACTCCCAGATAGTTGTACGAGTTTACACCTTTCACGCTTCCATGATTAAGGGGGAGATCTGTTGTATTTTCGCCGACGACTAAATACTCAGTTTTGTGAATGTTGATGGTGAGACCCCATTTATGATACTCTTGCTCCAGTTTCTTCAGCATATAGCTTATGTCATCTTCGTCTTCAGCTATTACGACTTGGTCATCGGCGAAGTGAAGGGTAAACAACTTATTTTTGCCGATAGAGATCCCCATTGTGTTGCACTGTCGTCTCCAGTTGTGGGAGCGATAGCACATTCTTGACGTAGACCCTTAGTAATTGAGATCCCATCTTTACTTGACTGCTTATATTTTCATATATAGATTTAACAGCCTGAATATATGTGTCGCTAACTCCATTTTCCTTCATTGCAGGCCACAGTTCATATAGAGGAACACTGTCATATGCTTTCTGTAAATCGTCAAACACTAAATGTGTCGCAAGTTTGTTGCTAATCGTTTTTCTAGTAACTGTCTTAAGCTAAACAAATTGTCAACACACGAACGTCTTATGATCTTTGCATACAATCTAGAAATGGAGTTAGTTTACGATGAGTCTTCTATAATTTGAGCATTTATTCCTATTACCTTTTTTATGGAGGTTTGTTATATGTGCAATTAACCGTTAAGGAGGAATTTCTTGTCCACTAAGGAAACAATTAAAAACGAAAGTCAGCAGTTGTAGGAGCAAAACATTCATATAAACATATATGTATTATTCTTTGTTTCTTTGTTGAAATTAAATCAAAGAATAATAATATAGGTACATAGAAACTTATATAGTTTCTGTTTATTTATTAATTTAGTAGGGGTAGTAGGGGCGAAACACATAAAACCTTATAAATTCACCTCCTCTGGGAAGCTTCTCCGGTTATTCCAATTTGTGGTTGAGTTTTAAAATCTATCCTCTCTTCAGGCCGCCCAGACCGCCCAGGCTGCCCTCGTCGGCAAGCAAGCCATCGTCCAGAACCTTAAGCGCCAAGCCATCGAGGCCCAACACCAGGTCCAGGCCGAGATCGCGCAGTACCACCAGCTGGAGACCGTCGCCTCCGCCGCCCAGGAGTCCGCCCAGCAGTCGCAATCGCAGGCAAACACGCTGACCGCCGTCCTCGCGGCCGCCCAGGGCGGCGCACAGCACGCGCAGCAGGCCGCCGCCGAGGCAGCGAACGCTGCGGCCTCGCAGCACTCGATGGTCCAGGAGGCGAAGCAAAGGCTCAACCACGTCCTCTCGCAGTTGCAGGCCGCCCTTGGTGACCTCCATGAAACCGAGGCGTCCGCTGCGAAGGCTGCCGAATCCGCCCAGCTCGCGCAGTCTAACGCTGCGGCAGCCGGCCTCGCCGTAGCCGCAGCCAGTTCGAAGGGGCAGGCACAGACGGGAGGGTACGATGGGCACTACCAGCACCATCATTAGAACGGGTTATTGGATTTGTGTATGTGTGTATGGATTAGTTTATTTTTTTTTACCATCAAAATAAAGTAATTTTAAAATTAAAAATCCCTTTTATTTACTTCTTACGAGTCGTTAAATCGTAAACTGCTTGTAATGAATGTTTTACAGTATACCCAGGAGTTCACTACACCAAAATTATGTAAAAGTTCACCTACTTATTTAACTACAAATTGCGGGAAAAACGTCTGATTTGGTTGAATTTCTTACTTATAAATTTAAAATTGTTGAAGCTATCTTGATGCAAAGTTGAAGCAAAAACGGCCTAGCGCGCAAAAACAAGCGAGTATGGCGATTAGAGCGAAAACGGGATATGAGAAGAATCATAAGTACACATCTACCTGTTCATTCCATACTCCGATATCATATTATTTACATTGTTGTTATTACATAATTGTTCCTAAATCTGTGGAAAGTACTTGAGTTTTCAATTTCTTTTTAAGAAGAAAAACCTAAGCTAAGGCTGCTTGAAAAACCGCCTGCAACATTAATCCTTCAGATCAATATTCAAATTATCATGTTCTGACCTACTGGTTTATTGGTTTGTGATATTGAACTTCCAGGTAAGCTAAGTTGATAACTAAAGTCGCTTTGGAGACTTTTCCGTCGACAGAAGCAGCAACTAAATAACACGCTTTTCGAGTTTTCTAGCAACTACCGCTGTGGTCAGGTATCAGTCACCTAAAAGGAACCAATTGAGGGTGACAAATAAGGAACAACCACTTAATACAACAACAAAAGATACAACCACTTGATACCTCTAAAAAGGTACACCTATTTCACAAAAGTTGCTTGAACATGTTTCTTGTTCCTGTGATAAAATGGATCTATAAATTCTTCATGTGACTGTAAAAACCATAGTTTGTTTTGCATAAATCTGTGCATAACAGTGTGTGCCGGTAGTCTGTGTGTGCACAGTCACGAAGAAACCTGGTTCCATTTAGAGACTAACAATTGTCAAACTGAGTCGGAGAGGAAAGGATATTGGAACTGACAGTGGCAATGAAAGTGATAATTTCATGCAAATAGAGAATAATGATAAAAATGTGAATGAAATAGAATACTTGACGCTTACGAAAATAAAATTAATATGTTAAATACTTTACCATTTTATTTTAATATTGCTTGTTTACTGTGATAATGCATGATATGCGATAATTAATGCATTATTCTGTATACATATAACATATGTATGTGTGTGCGCGTGCATGTGCGTGTGCGTGCGCGATATTTAAATCACTCTAAATAATTTCGTAGTTTTACCTGCGAAGCAATTCACTTCCAAATTACTTCCAATTAAAATTCTTTTTTTCTCGGTTTTTGACTTTAGCTTTACTAGTCATTCCCTTTATTCCTCTCAGGTGTTTCCTCTCCCTAGTTTAAACGCTAGTTTTTGGTTTCGTTGTTAGATAATATCCGAGGTTTGAATAACTTAAATACCACTTCAAAAATTTCATCTTTTCATTCCTTTATTAATAATTCTACTAAACTAATATAGATATGTGAACCTTATGTGTATAATAAACAGTCTTAATAAGCTTTAATACACCGTAACCTATTAGAAGTAATGCTCAAAGTGCACCGCCTCGCTCGACTCCCATTGTTGCGGCTTCTGGGAGGTGCGCGCGGCCTTCTGGGCAGACTGCGCAGTCTGCGCGGCCCATTTCGCCGCCTCGGCAGCTTTCCACGCAGCTGCCTCGGTCTCCTTCAGCTCGGCAGAGGCTTGCTCGAGCCTCGCCGACAGTAGCCACACCTTGTGCTTAGCATCGATCGCCATCGCTTTCTGCGCGGCGGCCGCGTTCGCCGCCTCGACCGAGGCGGCGCCCGAGTCCTGCGCATTAGTCTGCGCCGAGACGAGGGCGGCATGCAGCGAGTCAGACTGCTTCTGCGCCTGCTCGGCGGTTTCGCGGGCAGCCCGGGCGGCCGCCTCGATCTGCCGCTGCAGCTGCAGCTCCTCCTGCAGGCGCTGCTTCGCCTCGTATAGTTGCCGCTTGAGGCTCGAGGCGAGGGCGCGTTTGCCGACGACGGCGACCTGGGCGGTCTTAGCCGCCTGAAAAAAGACAAGATGTCATTTAAGCATATTAGTATTAGTCCAGTCATCAGCGGTAAAAAACCTTAAAACTGTGGAATCTTGGGAAACAAGGTGAATTTCTTTGAAAATTAGGATTTGGGTAGTATTTATAACGTTCTTCAAAGTTGGAGTTGTGCCGAAGTGTGCTTTTTCCTTAGGGGTGGAAACCACCCCTTCTAAGGGGTAAGACATTTTTAATCAAACTAAACCTGGAAATCGATAGACCGACCAATTCTAAGTAACTTTTGTTCTATAAAGTTTTTTTGCAATGTTGATATTTTTCAAGCTATTCACGATTGAAGCTACACATTTTTCATTGAAAAAACGAATGTTTTTTAACCCTCTATCACCAATACCTTGAAAATCTCTCATTTTATCGGAAAAACAATCAATACAAAAATGTAGCTAAAAAAACAAAGAGACGCGTTTTTGAATGATCTCTATAAACGTAATAAGGGTTGAGTTATTGCTCGTACTCCAGTCATCAATGGTAAAATACCGCAGAAGGGGTGGAAACCACCCCTTCTAAGGGGTAAGAATTTTTTTAATCAACATAAAACTGGAAATCGATAGACTGACCAATTCTAAGTAACATTTGTTCTATGATGTCTTTTTTTTTTGAAAAGTTGATATTTTCCGAGTTATTCACGATTTAAGCTACACATTTTTCATAGAAAAAACGAATGTTTTTTTAACTGTTTTTCTCAAAATCTCTTATTTTATCACAAAAAACAATCAATACAAAAATGTAGCCAAAAAAAAACAAAGAGATGCATTTTTGAATGATCTCTATAAACCTAATAAGGGTTGAGTTATTGCTCGTACTCCAGTCATCAATGGTAAAATACAGTTTTACTGTGTGGAATTTTGGGAAACAACGTCGATTTTCATGAAAATTTGGATTTAAGCTCTACTCAACCTCTTCTTCAAAGTTCGGCATGTGCCGAAGTGTGCTTTTTCCCAAGCGGTGGAGACCACCCCTTCTAAGGGGTAAGAATTTTTAATCAAAACAAACCCGGAAATCTATAGACTTGCCAATTCTAGGTAACTTTTGTTCTATAAAGTTTTTTTTGAAAGTTGATATTTTTCGAGTTCATAGCTCTGGAAAGTCTCTCAAATTATACTTCTACAAAAGCCAGGAAAGGACCCATCTATTCCTACCTCATATCGGCCTATAAGTTTATTGCCAGTACTATCCAAAATACTGGAGAAGCTTCTTGCTACAAGAATACACCCAGAACTGAAAAACATATTACCTCACCATCAATTTGGGTTTCGTGAACGACACACCACTATCGAACAAGTTCATAGAATAGTCAGGAAAATAAATAATGACTTGGAAAGTAAGAATTACTGTTAGGCTGTTTTCCTAGACGTCTCACAAGCGTTTGACAAAGTCTGGCACAAAGGGCTACTCTACAAAATTAGGAAGTTCCTTCTTTCCAATTTGTTCCAGATCCTGAAATCATATCTCAGTGACAGATATTTTCTGGTAAGACATCGTGGGCAACAAGTAGGCCTTTACTAGATAAGATCAGGGGTTCCACAAGGAAGCGTCTTGGGGCCACTACTCTACTTGTTATACACGTGCGACCTGCCAACAAACAACGAAACTCAGACATCAACTTTGGCTGATGATACGGCAATTCTGGCCTCACATAAAGATCCAGTGATTGCCTCCGCTCAAGTACAAAAGAACCTTAATGTGATTCAAGAATGGCTCGAAAAGTGGTGTATTAAGGTTAATGAACAAAAATCTACTCATGTCACATTAATGCTAGGTACGACGGAAAACATGCCCGGCTCTGACGCTAAACGGGAAGCAAATACCGCAGGCCGAATCTGTAAAATACCTAGGCATGCACTTGGATCGCAGGCTTACTTGGAAGACACACGCCTGGACTAAGAGAAAGCAACTGGGACATAAAGTCCAAAAAATGTACTGGCCTATTGGTCGAAACTCACAGCTGTCTATAGAAAATAAATTGCGAGTATATAAAACAATTTTGAAACCTGTCTGGACCTATGGGATACTCTGGGGATCCACAGCAAACTCAAACATTGAGATCCTAGAAAGATGGCAAGCAAAAGTACATCGAATGATTACCGATGCTCCCTGGTTTGTACCAAATAAAGTAATATCCGACGATCTACAAATGCAATCAGTCAAGAAAGAGATAGCCAACTATGGGGCTGAATATAAAAACAAGCTCGCCATACATCCAAATCATCTGGCAGAACAACTTCTGAGTGAAGAGAGAGACCAAAGACGACTGAAACGACACAAACCACTTGAATCTTCGAGATTCCGATAAAGTGTATAAATCTGAAATGTATATAGATTAAAAAGTTATATTTATTCATGTAAATATTTACCTTAAACAGGTGAATGCTAATGGGCATGAACCTATGTGTTAAATTAGACGATAGATCACATACTTATTGCCCACGGGCAGATTGTATATATATGGGATAATAAAAAAATGAACGTTGAAGATTTT
Source organism: Cryptocephalus moraei (assembly GCA_946251905.1). Classification (NCBI taxonomy): domain Eukaryota; kingdom Metazoa; phylum Arthropoda; class Insecta; order Coleoptera; family Chrysomelidae; genus Cryptocephalus; species Cryptocephalus moraei. Next base: position 24,213,662 of record OX276463.1, on the reverse strand, counting down.
CAATTTCGGGGTTTCTTGAAAAATAACCATCTTTCAACGAGCAATAACTCAGCCCTTATTGGGTTCATAGAGGTCATTCGAAAACGAATCTCTTTGTTTGTTTATTAGCTACATTTTGGTTCCGAATGTTTCTTTCCGATAAATAAAAGATTTTCAAGTTATTGGTGAATAACTGATAAAAAACATTCGTTTTTCAATGAAAAATGTGTAGTTTCAATCGTGAGTTACTCGAAAAATATCAACTTTACGAAACAAACTTTACAGAACCAAAGTTGCCTAGAATTGGTCAGTCTATCGATTTCCGGGTTTATTTCGATGAAAAAATTTTTTACTCTTTATAACGGTTGACATCCATCCCTAGGAAAAAAGCACACTTAGTCACAAGTCCAACTTTGAAGAAGGTTATAAATTCTTCCTAAATACCAATTTTCAAAGTAATCGACCTTGTTTCCCAAAATTCTACGAGAAAATGGCCGATAACTAGACTATATCGGGTTTCTGGATATCGTATCGAGATGTCTTATGTTTCTTATGTACGTATTTGGATTTGGAAATACATTGTATAAAAATCGTAAGTGCCTCTTTAATTTTAGAACCTCCCATCACATGTCAACTAAATTTTCTACGGCATTTGTATACCTATTTGGAGGACATCAGACGAAGTCATAAAAACTTTCATTGAAACACCTGTTTAATAATTGGAAGGGTCAAATTTCAATTTGATAATTTTTTAGGAAATTTTCTGTCTATATACAGACAACACAACTACTTGGACATTACCCCTGAGGCCACAGAGGCGAGGCCGCTCTTGGCGCTGTAGGCGGCCTGTCCCCCTGCGGAATGCTGACTCTGCGCAGCGTTCTTGGCCTGTGTGGCAGAGTTCTTGGCGAGGCTACTCAATATGGCGACCGACACGTCGCCACCTACATCGTTGTGATAACTGTGGCCGTCTTCGGCCTGGACCTCCAGCGTTACGTACTCGGCCTGCGGGAAGACCGAACTGGAGGTGTAGGAAGCTGCGGGACCAAAATGAAACACTATAACCTAGTTTAAATTAGTAGTGGTTTAAGCAGCCAAATGAGTCGAATTTGAGGCCTTTTCAACTATGATGATACCGATGATTCAGAAATCGTTAAGGAATCGCATTATTGAAAAGTAATCGACTGGATCGATTCCTTAGATATGCAGTTCAATTTTAGTTTCAAATTAATTAAAAGGTAACTAAGTTACTACAGCTATACCTCATCTTAAGTTACTACAGAATTAAGTAGATATGTATAATCGAGCTTTGGGAAAATGGCATCAAATTTAACATTCCTATCTCCACCAATACCATGACGATACAATTAAATGATCGATTAGCAATACTGAGAGAGTACCTAGTTGGTACAAGAATATATAGTGCACACTTCGTTCATTTTAACTGAAAATGTTCCTGATACTAATGCTATACTTTATCATAGTGATGAATCTATCTGACACTAGGACTCTATTTCATTCCTAATTTAACCGTCATAATAATGTACAAGTATATATTGCCACTTAAAAGTTAAAGTAAAAATTTCTTGGCCAGACCGGGCAATTAGAAACTGTTCTAAATTGACAAGTCTGTATTAGAGTTATAGTTAATTGCAAAAATTGGACATGTAAAGAATTGAAATTGATATCATTCAAATCTGGTGGCGTTATGGACACAAATACTTATTATCGCTCTTTGGTGACCAACAAAACTCAAAAAAGTGACTAAAATGGGGATTGTAACGAAACCTTCCCCACCCCCATTTTCGAGGGTACTTACCACGAAGCCGAAGTTTATTGAAAATCTTACCCATCTCTCCCGCGTTCTACGCGTATCGCAAAAATACTATTTTTTTCGGATTCGTCGCATAACCGTATGACGATACCTTAGAACGAGGTTCCTTCAACGAGAATGAAGTTTGCATTGATGCAACTCCTGCCTATGGGGAGTTAAAAAGTGGGATTGTTTCTATCTACACCCACTCCGTATTATTGCACCCTCTGTGCAGGGTGTGCAACGCTATTCATAGGGGATAAATAGTGTTTTTCGAGAAAAGGCGCATGAGAGCTTCCTGGAACGGTTTCACTGGATAAAAAGTATTATTTGACTTGGAGAATTCCTCCACAGAATCCTCAGTACGCCATTGAATAAAAAGGTATAAAAAACATTATGGGTTTCAGAAAAGGTAGATCGACAATAGATGGAATATTCACAATACAACAAATCATAGAAAAACACCGAGAAAACAATAGAGAAACACACACATAAGCTTTATACACTTTGAGAAAACTTTTGACAATGTAATCAGATGCAAATTATGGAATATTATGAAAGAACGGAGATATCCAAAACAATTAATAAGAGCAATGCAAAGTTTATACATTGACACCAAAATTGCAATAGATATGGGCGGAAAGTTAACTAGAGAAATATCAACAAACATGGGAGTTAAACAAGGCTGCTGTATTTCGCCAACATTATTTAACATATATATATAGATGCCATTGTGAAAGAGTGGAAGACGAAGTGCCCTAAAGGTATATATGTAGACCAAAACACCACCCTAAACTCTATTTTGTATGCCGATGACTTAGCACTCTTAGCGGAAACGACTACAGAGAGAAATAGATACCTACTCTACAAAAAACATGTCAAAAATACGACATGAAAATATCAGCAAGCAAAACGAAAACTATGGCTTTCTCAGGTAAATATCCAATCAGGACAAAGATAGTCGTAAGTGATATACTATTGGAGCAGGTAAAACACGAAATATTTAGGCTGCGATATATCTTATGACCGAAGGAAAGATATAGAAGAAAAACTTAATAAACTCACACATATTTGCGGAATGATCAGCAGAACATTAAAGAATAAAACAAGAAGAGATACACAAATAAAATTTTACAAGACGATAGCTGTACTATAGCCAACCCTCTTATACGACAGAGCAACATGGACAAAACAAAAAAAGAAGAAAGTAGAATACAGGCACAAGAAATGAAATTTCTAAGAAGAGTGAAAGGTTGCACAAAAGTGTACAGACTAAGAAACAGAGATATAAGAACGGAATTAAACATGTTTAATATAAACGAGAAAATAAAGGAAAATAAAACTAATTGGAAAGAACACGTAGAACGGATGCACGAGAAAAGTATACCAGCCAAAGTCTGATTTTATCAATGCCATGGAAGAAGAGATATCGGAAGGCCGAGAAAAATATGGGTATCGTAACAGGCAGAGTGCCTAAAACCTGAAGTGAAGAAGAAGAAGGAGAAAAAAAAACAATTTCATTCCCTCTGCGAGCGCGGCCGCCAGAAGAGCGTTAATTAGGGGTGGAAATATGATTGATGTCTCTAGATTCTTTGTTAAAATTTGTAACACCCTAATTTTCTTTCAAAAATTCACAAATAAATCAATTCACCATATGCCATCAGCAAAAAAACATTTGGAAACCTTACTTCCACCCCTGTTAACATCCCCCTGACGTCCGTGCAAATGTTTTTTCGAATGTCAAATGATAAATTGATTTATTTGTGGATTTATAAAAGGAAAACTAGTGTATTACACATTTCAATAAAAAATCTAGAGAAATTGACCTTTCTTTCACACCTACTAATACCCCCCTGACGGCCCTGCGAATGTTTTTTCTGGTGTTGCATGATTAATTGATTTATTTTGAAAACTAAGGTGTTACGAATTTTAATGCAGAAGCTGGAGACATAAACTTTATTTCCACCCCTAATTAACACCCCCCTGAAGCTAAGCGGGATTATTTTTGTGTGGCATATGGTGAAGTAATTTATTTATAATTTTTAATAAGAAAATTAATGTTAAAAATTCTAACAAAAAGGTATATTGTTCATATTTTACCCCTACTTCCAGGTAGAGGAGAAAATTTCTTCGGCAGTAATAATTGGTTAGAATCTCCCTAATGAGTTGGTAGCGTTGAATGGGATTTTTGATGATTTTTTTACGCAGTGAATTGAAGTTTCATAAAGATGCGTTTTCATTCTTTTAAATTTGTGAATGTGGCCTATAACCCTATACCCCCCTATACCCTCTCAATTAGAACAATACCAACTATAACTTTAAAAAAGATTGGACTGCAAAACCAATAAATTACAAAATATTTTAGAAGTTAAAAATCCGGTTTTTCATTTTGGGTATGTATTATGTACAACAAATAGAAACTGGACGTTATTAACTACTAAGCTGCTAAACTAAACTCTTCGTTTACTTTGCTCCCATTAAAAATCCATACGGTGACAATATTACTCTAAAACTATTAAACGCCATTTATTGCTTTTGTTGCAAACACGGTGTTATTTTAAAAAACAACGTTGACCTGTTCAAGCTATTTTTTCATAAAGGTCCAATAACGCTGAAATAGATTGTATTCTATACTTTATGTGCGCAATATAATTAATTCGATTAGTTAAAAAAACTGAACGTCTTAGATTATAGGTAAATGATGTAGTAAGACGTACTCGTACTTCGGTTACAATGCTCGACGCCTCTTAAAGCTTTGCAACCAACACTCTTATATAATTCTAATTTAAGACCTCAAAGCAAGGTAAGTTCGGTACGATTTCGAGTTTATACTTTTCTTGATCTTGTTACGAGTATGTTTTGAGGAAAAATTTTTGGATTCTACATTCAGTAACCAGAAATGATATCTAACATATAAATGTAATGAAAAATAAACTAATAAAATAAATGTAATGAAATTCTCTTCAAGTCCTGTAGTTTTCGACAGGTTATGTGATAGATAAATACATGGACAATTACTATAAATACAGATACGGGCAGATCTTTGGTATGAAAAATCAGAATTATTACGTTCAAAGTGTACTAAGTAATAAGTGTAGTTAAATAGGCACTAAAGTGATATGTAGGATCAACAAAAAACTATATATACAAATGCCATGAATATAAACCCATAGGTATATCCACAAGTAAATTCACGAACCGATAATCAAAAACTTAAGCCATGTTACCTTCAACAAGCAGTGGCGCTACTCTTTGGCAGTATTTCAACCTACACATATCACACTACACTACATTTATAACTATACTATATTACACATATCTACTCTGTAGCAGGTTACATTCTGCCTCTAGTACTGTATCAAGGAATCAGGCGGGATACAAGAAGCACTCTTAAGCCTATCTCTCTACCACCTGTTGGTACGTCCTGCCCTACAGAGTACCCTACGCTACACTCCACCTTCAACATCTTTGTTTAGTTGCTAAGATTGAACAATTAGCTATGTCTTTATCATGCTAACTCGGACATATTTCTAACTTTCGCTTGAATTTATAAGTGTTAACTGACCCTCACACATTTTAGTTTTTAAGATTGTACGAGTAGAATGTACTAATGCAAAGCTGAATGGCATAAATGGACACAGATTCTATCACATGAATCTATAAATGCCCCAACTGACACTTTCAGGTTAGAATTACAATTAGTTATTAAGATTATACGATAGAAGATAGAATGTGTTTTTTTAATTCTTACCAAATTCAGTGAACACATATTCTAATTGTCACATGAATTCATAGGGGTTAACTCACACCTATAAGTTCAGAGGAGTTGGTAATTAAGAAATATTACAGTCACAATGAGGGCGAAGTTAAACATTTTAATACTAAATGAAAATTAAATTTTTCTTACCGAGTAAGGCCAGCACTAGTAAAACAAAATCCATCTCGCTTGATTGGACTTGAATGCTCATTTTACACACATCTCGTAATTTATAACAACCAGAACTTTAGACAAGAAGGGGTACGAATAACCGCCAATACGGTAAATATTTAATTATAATTCGTGATGAACCGAAAGTGAAAGACTTTCGATCCGATAAGATAAAAGGTAGGAAGTGAAGGAAAAGTGAATCAGGCGGGAGTCGTCGTGTAGGTATGCATTATTACAATTCTATTCCATTTTTAGCAAATTTAAATTGCGTCCGCGCTCCACATTCCCGGCGATAGAATCAACCTTAATTTTACGCAACATAGTGTAATATAATAAGATATTTACTCGAGAGAAGGTTTGCTAATAGTAATCCAGCATATGACGGTTTTTTAGCTCAGGCTTCCTTCGGATAAGACCGATTGGTGTGAAAATTTAATAGTAATTAAAGGGTAGCGCAAGGAAAAAGTGACCTGGTGCCGAAGTCCGCTTTTAACCTGAAGGTGGATATCACCCCTTCTCGGGGGGTGAAAATTATTACGAAAATCTATGAATTTCAAAATTCTAAGCCAAAAATTTCCTACAAACTTCTTATCGATAAGTCAATACTTTTTGAGTAATTTGTGTTTTTTTTTAACAAAAAATGCATGTTTTTAAACTTTTCTTCATGAATAATTCAAAAACCTAACACTTGTCAAACAAGTTACACGAAAAAAAAATGAAGGTGAATAAAAACAAGAAAACTGTTTCTTCATAATTTTTGTAGGGTTGCCCACGAGACGAGACGAGACGAGACTTTGAAAAATCTCGTCTTGTCTCGCAAAAAATGTAGTCTCGTCTCGAATCTCGTCTCGCAATAAAAGTCTCGTCTCGTCTCATGTCTCGCGCGAGTCTCGCAAAAGTCTGGCAAGTTTCTCGCTTTCTCTCGATTTCATGCATATTTTGCACTTTGCCGTTTTGTTACGTCCGGTTATTCTCCTGACGTCCTCAATTATATCGAAATACTCATCAAATTTGATTTTTCGACAAGAACTGAAATAAACCAAATAAACCGATAAAAAATAATTGTGGTAACTTATTGCGATAACGAAAATTATTATGCCGACTTGCAATTTTAAAATAAATATTAAAAACAGCACGTAATCACCAAATTTTTTTCGTTTGTCTGAGGCACTAATTCTAGTATAATGGTAGTACACGTGGCAATATCTCGGAAAGCTCAAAAAGGTAAGCATTGCGTAACAGTTATTATAAACACAGGCTGCTCGCTATTATTCGGCTTTAAAAATATTGTAACGTTTATTTTATAATTTATTTACATTAATTGAACACTAATTTATTTAACACACTAAACTACTTGTACACTAGACTAGACACTACATAATTTATTTGTACTGCTCCGCTTTCGGATCGTATGTCGCGTTCACTTCTGCTTCTCTACTTCTAACTAACTCCTTCGATCACAAGCCCCCTTATATATACACCCCCAACCATAATCGAGATCCTTCGCGTACCTTCTAGAACGCCCACGCAGTAAATGTTCAGTAGGTCACAAATTAATTGCTTTTCGTAAACAACATTCCGGGAAAATTCGTGCAGCTGTCTTTACGCGTCGTAGTTGGTGTCGCGTTGTTTACTTCTCGCATTACACTGCCCCCGCCTTAGAGACGTTTCGTCTCGGAACGTATCCCTGGTAGGCCCATGCAGGAACCTGCAGTTAGCCCTCCGCTTACAGCGAGACGTGGCGTCAAAATAACAGGGGACCGTCTTCCCGAGTCGACATGGTGCAGGCCCAAAACAGCAGACTAAAACTTCCACTCCGGTATTCTTCAACACTACTTCCAGCATATTCCGGACAACCCTCCAGTCCAGCTGATCTCGTCCAGCACCTAACTTGGGGACAGCTAGCTTCCTGATGTCGAGCTCCAGCAGTCGGTCTCGTAGCCTATGCAAGGTTCGCCATACATCGTGATAACATGGTTTAAGGGACCCGATCTCCTTCGTAACCAGATAAAAGATGTGTCTTACGTTGTCACGTAGTTCCAGAACCTTGCCAATTTCCGGGAGTTGCGCTCTGAGTTGTTCCAAGCGCCCGTACTTCTTCTTGAAAACCGTGGCGATACCTCGTGACATTACCAGGTCGGTGGACACACAATGGGCCAACGAGTATTCTTCAGGTACGCTGAACAAAGCCTGTTGTTTTTCACAGGTTACCCCATACCGTGCTTTTCCGGTACCCCCGTAGGCGCTCATAAATTCTTCGAACGAAAGTTCGTTCTCAGTCTCGTTGATGTGACGAGACCATTTTCGCCAGATAGCGGTTGAGGGTGCGATTCATCCGTTCTACCATGCCGTCAGACTGAGGGTGAAGGGCCGTGGTTCTTGTTTTTCGTACCCCAAACTTCTCACATATCCTCCGGAATAGGCCACTCTCAAAGTTTCTTCCTTGATCCGAGTGTAATTCCATGGGTACTCCAAACCGGCAGATCAGCTCCTTCACGAGCACATCGGCCACTGTCTCTGCCTCCTGATTAGGGAGAGCGTACGTTTCTACCTACTTCGTAAAATAGTCCATTACGACCAGGATGTATTTATTCCCCTTTTCGGTCTCAGGGAAGGGTCCTGCTATATCAATAGCGATCCTTTCGAAGGGGCTTCCGACGTTATATTGTTTCATGGGAGCTTTCGGTCGTCTTTGTGGCCCATTACTTGCAAAGCATGTAGTACATTTCTTGCACCAGTCCTTCACGTCGTCTGAACAATTGATCCAGTAGAATCGCTCCCGTACCTTCTGCAGCGTTTTCTTGATCCCTAAATGTCTACCAGACGATTCGTCGTGAAGGTGCCGCAAGACCTCCGGGATTTTACTGGAGGGAATTACCAACTGCCGTCTTTCCTCCGTCCCGTCTTGGCTCTCCAGTACGCGTTTTAGTAGTCCATCCTCAACCACTAACGAGTCCCACTGTGCCCAATAGCTCTTGAGTATTGGCGAGCTAGGTGATACCTTTTGCCACTCAGGACGCTCTCCTCCCTCTTTCCAAACCAGGATTTTTTTGAGAACCGGGTCTTTTCCTTGCTCTTGTCGTAACGAGGATGGTGTCCATTCCTCAGCGACCACGGTCGTTCGATAGACTTTCTCGGACTTTTCCTCAGCTCTATGACAATGAGGACACTCATCAGGGCATGGTCTTCTCGAGAGTGCGTCTGCGTTTCCATGACTCTGTCCTGGCCGATGTTCTATGACAAAGTCATACTCCTGGAGCCTCTTGATCCAGCGAGCGATCTGTCCTTCGGGATTCTTAAACTGGAGGAGCCATTTAAGAGCAGCATGATCGGTCCGGATCAAAAACCTCCTTCCACACAAATATTTATGGAAGTGCTCGATGGACTTGACGATGGCCAATAATTCACGCCGGGTGACGCAGTAATTCTTTTCTGGTTTGGAGAGTACCTTGCTGAAGTATCCAAGGACACGTTCTTGTCCCTCCTGGCGCTGCGACAGAACACTTCCAATTCCCACATTGCTCGCGTCGGTGTCCAGGATGAACTGTCCTTCTGGCAGAGGAAAACTCAGCACTGGGGCACTGGTCAACTTCCTCTTCAGCTCGTCGAAGGCAGACTGGCATTCCTCATCCCAACAGAAGTTTCGTCCTTCTTCCGTGAGCCTTGTCAACGGCTTAGCAACGTCGGAGAACATCCGGACATATCGTCGGTAGTACGTGCAGAGGCCCAGAAAACTCCTCAACTGGTGTTTATCTACCGGTATTGGCCACTCCTTCACCGTACTTGTCTTGTCCGGATCAACGGCGACGCCCTCTCTGCTCACTACGTGCCCTAAGTACGAGACCTTCCTTCTGAAGAGTTGACATTTCTTCGGGTTCAGTTTCAGCCCCGCACCTCGCAGTCTCTGGAAGACGTCCTCTAAGTTTTTCAGATGTCCTTCGAAGGTCTTGCCCATCACGATGACATCGTCCAAATAGACTAGGCACGTTTTCCACGTCAGACCCATTAGCACGCTCTCCATCAGCCTCTCAAACGTCGCTGGGGCATTACAAAGTCCGAATGGCATGACTGTAAAATGCCACAGGCCGTTACCGAAGGTAAATGCCGTCTTTTCCTTATCGGCAGGGTCCATTTCGACTTGCCAATAGCCGCTTTTTAAATCCAAGGTCGAAAATATCGTGGATCCAGCAAGGGTATCGAGTGTGTCGTCGATACGTGGTAGCGGGTAGCTGTCCTTTTTGGTGACACTGTTCACCTGCCGGTAGTCTACACAGAATCGAGTAGTCCCATCCTTTTTCTTCACCAGTACTACCGGTGAGGCCCATGGACTGCTTGACGGCTCGATGACCCCGTCCCGCTCTAGGTCCTTGATGATTTTCTCGGCTTCCTCCCGTTTGGCCAAGGGTAGTCGTCTTGCTGTTTGTCGAATCGGTCGTGTCTCGCCCGTGTCAATTTTATGTGTCACGACCTTGGTCTTTCCCAGCTTTCCATTCTCGGTGGTAAATATGTCCTGGTACTTATTTATTAATTCATTGGCCTTCTGTTTCTGTATGGGCGAGAGAAACGCACTGGTCTGGGAAAGAATTCGTTTCAAGTCCTGCGGAGTGTGACTGGACCTTTCTTCCTCACTAACGCCCCTGACGATGGCCGAAGTGGCTATACATGTGCCCAGCTTCGTACCCTTCTTGATGGTAACCGGGTACTGATTGATGTTGAGTAGTCGCACAGGCACTTCACTTGAGAGAGTAACGAGCGCCTTTCCTACCAGTACCCCCCGAGCCAGTCGATTGTCATCGTTTTCTGGTTCGATCAACAAAGTTATAGGTCATTCTTGCTTTAAAGCAAGAACGTAATTACCGTTTTTTTCGTTTTGGAGCTGAAGGTAAAGTTAACTTTCTCTTAAGTAATTTCACTTGTGTGAATTTATATTTATTTGTTATACCAATGTCTCAAGTTATTATGTTGTAATGCGAGAAGTAAACAAAGCGACACATGTTTACTCCTTCAAAAGAATAACTACGACGCGTAGGACAGGTGCATGAACATTTGCTGCGTAGGCTTCTAGAATGTACTAGAATGTTCTCGATCAGGGTTGGGGGTGTATATATAAGGGGGTTTGTGATCGAGGGAGTTAGTTAGAAGTAGAGAAGCAGAAGTGAACGCGACATACGAACCGAAAGCGGAGCAGTACAAATAAATTATGTAGTGTCTAGTCTAGTGTACAAGTAGTTAAGTGTGTTAAATAAATTAGTGTTCAATTAATGTAAATAAATTATAAAATAAACGCTACATTGGTGTCAGAAGAGCGGATCATGAAGAAGTTACGCGAATTAAAAGTGGCCGAGTTAAAAAAAGAACTCGAGGAACGAGAATTGGAAACAGGAGGGAGGAAGACTGAACTCCAGGACCGGCTCTCAGCATTTTTGAAAGAAAATGGCCAGGACCCGGAAGTTTTCGAGCTACGAAGACGATCGTACGCTCGGAAGTTGTGAGGGACCGTAGGAAGATTAGGCCAAGTAGGTGGCAATTAAGAACTGCCACTGGGGAGAAGGCAGTAATACACGGTGAAGCGACGGTTAGCATGACGTTGGGACGAGTAAAGTTTGACCATCCTGTTCTCATAGCCGAAATTGAGGAAGACGTCATACTGGGGATGGACGTCATGAGGAATCATGGATTCCAGTTGGATTTCGGACACCGAGTGTTGAGGATCGGTCAAGAAGAATTACTGCTACACAATCGTGACAACTTTGTGTTAGACGTAATAATGGCAGAAGATGTGATTCTCCCGGAACGAAGCGAAACAATCACCTCTACCTGTCTGAGGGGTGTTGTGGAAGAGGGAATCCCAGCCGTGATCGAACCAGAAAACGATGACAATCGACTGGCTCGGGGGGTACTGGTAGGAAAGGCGCTCGTTACTCTCTCAAGTGAAGTGCCTGTGCGACTACTCAACATCAATCAGTACCCGGTCACCATCAAGAAGGGTACGAAGCTGGGCACATGTATAGCCGCTTCGGCCATCGTAAGGGGCGTTAGTGAGGAAGAAAGGTCCAGACACACTCCGCAGGACTTGAAACAAATTCTTTCCCAGACCAGTGCGTTTCTCTCGCCCACACAGAAACAAAAGGCCAATGAATTAATAAATAAGTACCAGGACATATTTACCACCGAGAATGGAAAGCTGGGAAAGACCAAGGTCGTGACACATAAAATTGACACGGGCGAGACACGACCGATTCGACAAACAGCAAGACGACTACCCTTGGCCAAACGAGAGGAAGCCGAGAAAATCATCAAGGACCTAGAGCGGGACGGGGTCATCGAGCCGTCAAGCAGTCCATGGGCCTCGCCGGTAGTACTGGTGAAGAAAAAGGATGGGACTACTCGATTCTGTGTAGACTACCGGCAGGTGAACAGTGTCACCAAAAAGGACAGCTACCCGCTACCACGTATCGACGACACACTCGATACCCTTGCTGGATCCACGATATTTTCGACCTTGGATTTAAAAAGCGGCTATTGGCAAGTCGAAATGAACCCTGCCGATAAGGAAAAGACGGCATTTACCTTCGGTAACGGCCTGTGGCATTTTACAGTCATGCCATTCGGACTTTGTAATGCCCCAGCGACGTTTGAGAGGCTGATGGAGAGCGTGCTAATGGGTCTGACGTGGAAAACGTGCCTAGTCTATTTGGACGATGTCATCGTGATGGGCAAGACCTTCGAGGGACATCTGAAAAACTTAGAGGACGTCTTCCAGAGACTGCGAGGTGCGGGGCTGAAACTGAACCCTAAGAAATGTCAGCTCTTCAGAAGGAAGGTCTCATACTTAGGGCACGTAGTGAGCAGAGAGGGCGTCGCCGTTGATCCGGATAAGACAAGTACGGTGAAGGAGTGGCCAATACCGGTAGATAAACACCAGTTGAGGAGTTTTCTGGGCCTCTGCACGTACTACCGACGATATGTCCGGATGTTCTCCGACGTCGCTAAGCCGTTGACAAGGCTCACGGAAGAAGGACGAAACTTCTGTTGGGATGAGGAATGCCAGTCTGCCTTCGACGAGCTGAAGAGGAAGTTGACCAGTGCCCCAGTGCTGAGTTTTCCTCTGCCAGAAGGACAGTTCATCCTGGACACCGACGCGAGCAATGTGGGAATTGGAAGTGTTCTGTCGCAGCGCCAGGAGGGACAAGAACGTGTCCTTGGATACATCAGCAAGGTACTCTCCAAACCAGAAAGGAATTACTGCGTCACCCGGCGTGAATTATTGGCCATCGTCAAGTCCATCGAGCACTTCCATAAATATTTGTGTGGAAGGAGGTTTTTGGTCCGGACCGATCATGCTGCTCTTAAATGGCTCCTCCAGTTTAAGAATCCCGAAGGACAGATCGCTCGCTGGATCGAGAGGCTCCAGGAGTATGACTTTGTCATAGAACATCGGCCAGGACAGAGTCATGGAAACGCAGACGCACTCTCGAGAAGACCATGCCCTGATGAGTGTCCTCATTGTCATAAAGCTGAGGAAAAGTCCGAGAAAGTCTATCGAACGACCGTGGTCGCCGAGGAATGGACACCATCCTCGTTACGACAAGAGCAAGGAAAAGACCCGGTTCTCAAAGAAATCCTGGTTTGGAAAGAGGGAGGAGAGCGTCCTGAGTGGCAAAAGGTATCACCTGGCTCGCCAAAACTTAAGAGCTATTGGGCACAGTGGGACTCGCTAGTGGTTGAGGATGGGCTACTAAAACGCGTACTGGAGAGCCAAGACGGGACGGAGGAAAGACGGCAGTTGGTAATTCCCTCCAGTAAAATCCCGGAGGTCTTGCGGCACCTTCACGACGGATCGTCTGGTGGACATTTAGGGATCAAGAAAACGCTGCAGAAGGTACCAGAGCGCTTCTACTGGATCAATTGTTCAGACGACGTGAAGAACTGGTGCAAGAAATGTACTACATGCTTTGCAAGTAATGGGCCACAAAGACGACCGAAAGCTCCCATGAAACAATATAACGTCGGAAGCCCCTTCGAAAGGATCGCTATTGATATAGCAGGACCCTTCCCTGAGACCGAAAAGGGGAATAAATACATCTTGGTCGTGATGGACTACTTTACGAAGTGGGTAGAAGCGTACGCTCTCCCTAATCAGGAGGCAGAGACAGTGGCCGATGTGCTAGTGAAGGAGACGATCTGCCGGTTTGGAGTACCCATGGAATTACACTCGGATCAAGGAAGAAACTTTGAGAGTGGCCTATTCCGGAGGATCTGTGAGAAGTTTGGGGTACGAAAAACAAGAACCACGGCCCTTCACCCTCAGTCTGACGGCATGGTAGAACGAATGAATCGCACCCTCAACCGCTATCTAGCGAAAATGGTCTCGTCACATCAAAGAGACTGGGACGAACACGTGCCGTTCTTCCTGATGGCCTACCGCTCGGCCGTTCATGAGTCGACAGGACAAACTCCAGCCAAAGTCCTGTTCGGGCGAGAACTTAAACTACCCTGTGATCTAATCTTTGGCGCTAGACCGGACGAGGACGTTTCGGGGGAAGATTACGTTTCCCGGATGCGGCAAAGGATGAACGAAATTCACGATCAAGTCCGGTACCAACTAAATATCGCCAGTGATCGCATCAAAGAGCGTTACGACATCAACGCTAAAGAGGGTGGCTACCAAATGGGAGACCGAGTTTGGCTGTACAACCCACAGAAGAAACGTGGTTTGTCCCCTAAGTTACAGACCAATTGGGAAGGTCCCTATGTTGTGAAGAAACGAATCAATGACGTGGTCTACCGGGTAAGCAAACTACCAAACGGCAAGCCGAGAGTGGTGCACTTTAATCGGTTGGCACCCTATGAGGGGTCGCACGATGAGGCGGAGGTTCCCCGAGTAAGAAACACATTGGCGCAGGAGAACGAACTTTCCTTCGAAGAATTTATGAGCGCCTACGGGGGTACCGGAAAAGCACGGTATGGGGTAACCTGTGAAAAACAACAGGATTTGTTCAGCGTACCTGAAGAATACTCGTTGGCCCATTGTGTGTCCGCCGACCTGGTAATGTCACGAGGTATCGCCACGGTTTTCAAGAAGAAGTACGGGCGCTCGGAACAACTCAGAGAGCAACTCCCGGAAATTGGCAAGGTTCTGGAACTACGTGACAACGTAAGACACATCTTTTATCTGGTTACGAAGGAGATCGGGTCCCTTAAACCATGTTATCACGATGTATGGCGAACCTTGCATAGGCTACGAGACCGACTGCTGGAGCTCGACATCAGGAAGCTAGCTGTCCCCAAGTTAGGTGCTGGACGAGATCAGCTGGACTGGAGGGTTGTCCGGAACATGCTGGAAGTAGTGTTGAAGAATACCGGAGTGGAAGTTTTAGTCTGCTGTTTTGGGCCTGCACCATGTCGACTCGGGAAGACGGTCCCCTGTTATTTTGACGCCACGTCTCGCTGTAAGCGGGGGGCTAACTGCAGGTTCCTGCATGGGCCTACCAGGGATACGTTCCGAGACGAAACGTCTCTAAGGCGGGGGCAGTGTAATGCGAGAAGTAAACAAAGCGACACATGTTTACTCCTTCAAAAGAATAACTACGACGCGTAGGACAGGTGCATGAACATTTGCTGCGTAGGCTTCTAGAATGTACTAGAATGTTCTCGATCAGGGTTGGGGGTGTATATATAAGGGGGTTTGTGATCGAGGGAGTTAGTTAGAAGTAGAGAAGCAGAAGTGAACGCGACATACGAACCGAAAGCGGAGCAGTACAAATAAATTATGTAGTGTCTAGTCTAGTGTACAAGTAGTTAAGTGTGTTAAATAAATTAGTGTTCAATTAATGTAAATAAATTATAAAATAAACGCTACAATGTGTTGAATATTCTTGTTATAGAAATGGAAGCAAAGGAAGCGAATTCTGGTTCAACATGTTTTGCTTGCAACAAGGAAGTTGTGGATGATATTGTAAATGTTACCCGGGGCATGGAAAATTTGATCAATGTAAGCCGGGAGAGGAAGGATAATCATCACTTATTCCTGCAAAAACAATTCAGTGTACAAATGCACCGAGAATGCAGGAGGCGTTATATTCACAAATATCAAGGCAACTTCCAGTACGACTTTGCCAACCAAGGACGTTACAAAAAAATTTGACCATCTGTTGAGCCCTAAGAGAAGAAAGCTACGCAAAAGTTTTGATTTCAAGATCACTTGCATATTCTGTGAGAAGAAATTCTGGCTTCGATAGAAAAGGAGGCTAGAAAGAACTGTTTGGCAAAGAAGAACCCCATCAGAATTGTGTCAAAACCAGCGCCCCCGGAACTTTTGAAGACGATATTTTGTCAGTGTAAGCTAGACTGCGGAAAAAAATGTTCATGCATGAAAGCAGGCATAAAGTTTCGCCTGTCTGTGGTTCATGTCAGTCAAGACAATGTTCAAATTATAAAGTTGGCGAGGGTATAATTGTAGCCGAAGAAGTGGATGAATTAGAAGATGTGAAAGAGGAGGAAGCTAAAATAGAACAAGACGAAGAAAACGACGGGAATATTGTTAACGACCAAGAAAATGTACTTGACTCATGTGAATGGTACTGAAAATTTCCAGAACAATCTAAAAGTTCGTGTATTTTCTATTTCTATATATTTCTTGTAATAAATGCGATATTTCAAAGATTTTTTGTTTTCTTAAAAATCCCGAGGAAGATTGTTGCAAAAAAAATGAGAAAAATTGGACCGAATTGTCTAGGACTCTTCGTAACTTGAGAGGTTATTATTTCGGTTGCCAAAACATCACAGATATTCTTCCTTGAGATTTTACTACATGATGAAACGGATTTTTGCTGGATTCGGATGAATTTTTTGGCCACACCGGCATGTAAAAAATTTGAATGGTCGATTACCGAACAGAGGTATCCCAAATCCCAAACCAAAGGCAAAACAATTGCAGCCCCAAAAATTGTCAAGTAATCTGGAATTCTAGGTTTTCTCATTCACGCCCTCCACAATTTTGCAACTAGAGCGAACGTGGTGGCGCCATATAAATTTTGTCTCTCAAGTCCAAAACACGAAGATTAGTGCATTTCCAAACCCCTCGATTTTAAATTCGTCAAAAAACTGTCATATTTATTCAGTCTCAAAATTACGAATTTTTGGATCCGCATTTTTGCAAAAAATATTGATGGTACGAAAAAAGTCATAAGGACCACTTTTGTAGCTAATGAACTCATCTTCCTTTTGTATCTAAGCAACAATTCTCGAAATGCCATATTCTCGGAGATATTGGCTGAAAACGGATTTTTGGTACTTGAGGACCATTTTTTACCATGTTCCGGGCCCCCGAGAATCTACAACTTTTCGTATTTTGAAACACCCAGTTAAGAGCTACAATTGCCCCCAGTTTCATCCTTTTGCAGAATTTATCCCAGGTTTGGGAGTTTATCAGCTTTCATTTACTGGACTAGTAGCCCTAAAATGATTTCTTATGTCAGTATTGCTTTGTAAGATACTTACCTTCCAATTTCTATTGTTCCTCATGTATTTAGTACTAGCCTGAAGATGACTGCTACACAGTCGAAACCGGTCGCTCTTTTGGCAATAAATTGGTGGTGAAGACTTGGCGTTTTTCTTATGGTTTAACTACCATGGCCATCTTCGAGTCGCTGGACAACCTTCGTTCTTTTCTGAGGATGTGGAAACACGGGTCAAAATAAGGCAATAGCTACTAAATAACTAGAAAATGGAGACTTGGTAGTACGGTTATAAATTGAACTCCCATACGGTTCAGAAAAAATTAATAAATCCACAATTTCCTTTTCTGAAGGGGTGGAAAGAAGGCCTTCGTGCAAATTCAATTATATCAGCTACTTAAATGCATCTTTTTAATTATTTCGAAATTTTGTCGATTTAAGTTACGATCTACGTGATGAGGAGTTGTGATATATCAAATTGACTGGTTTACACGTTACATTTACTTTCACATCCAGGAAGAATGCATTTTCTATATTGACTACGTTCACCAAGTCATAAAGCCAAAATGTTTTCTCGATTGACAAAGAAGTATGAGTAATATGATATGTTAAATGTATAGTACTAAATTAATATATTGTGCTACAAATAAATTATATTAATTATATATTTAAATTTTATAATCTAGGACATACGTGTTGAATAGTGTAGATACATCAGATCGACACCATTATTACACCTCACATCTCCATTTATAGTGGCGTTCATTAAATCTCACCTCCAGAAACGAACACTATTTAATTAAATGAATACTGATTTAATGTTACCAAATGCAAATCAGAAATATTTTCGGGATTGTGGAATTCATTGTGAATTGTGTAAGGTAATTATGTACTATAATTATTACTATTTCAATGTTATGCAATGTCTTTACAAACTTACTTGGATTACAAGAGAAAATGCCAATATACAGTGAGTATCCAAAAAGTGCTATTTGGCATACTAGAATACTGTATTTATGTACGATACTTCATGTAACCCATCTTTGTATAGTTTAATGTGAAGCCACCTCAGTCCTTAGTCTTCCACACATGCCTAAGCAATAAGACTGGCACATCTGTTTCCTCTAATAGAGTCTGATAGAGTTTTGTGTAGTCTCCAAACTGAAATATCCATACGAGTTACATAGCGGGATATTGCAGGAGCTTCTTACATTTATCACTTTGTGTACGCTTCAAAAACAATTTCTGTTTACGTAATGCTCGAATTAAATCTGATAACTCTTCATACATATAAACCTGCCGGAAGACGCAACCTAATTAATACAATCTGGCGGGGGAGACAATTGTAGACCGCCAGAGAACGTAATTTTACAACGCGTAAATGGAAAAAAATTGCACGTCACGAATTCCAAGAGATCGACGATTAGTGTTGGGGCTTGGTAAAAGTGTATTCGAGCAAAACTCTATTTGTTTTGAAAACTGAATCAGGCGATAAGGTCTTTAATAATAACATTAATAAGAAGGAGTGAACCCAAAGAAAAATGAGTTACTGAGTTTAATAGTATAGTCAGAAAGATAATTACTGACGGCAAGTGTGATATTTCGCTCAATTGCATTTGCAATCATGTGTTCAAGTATAGATATATATAATCAGCAAAATATAAAATAATTGGCAATAATAAGTTTTTTAGTGATTGAAAAATTTGCTGGCAAGCTCGTGAGCTCATTCCAATATGAGACGTTATTAAAAATTCAAAATCTCAAGGCGAAGTGATCCAGGTCGAAGGGATGCGTGGCCGCATGCATACAAGTTCGGCTGTTCGGCATAATATGCTGAATCCAACCTCGGACACCTGGTGTATCCCCACCATCCCAATACATCTAGCCTTAGCGGCATATGCCGTGTTAGCCGGTTGGACAACCCGCATCTGTTTTCGTAGGAGCAATTATGGATCCAACAAACATATCAAACAAAAGTACTTAGAATGGAGGCAGCTGTGTAAAACTGTTAATTTTTGAGATAGCGAAATTCCGAAATAAGCAATAATCTTCTGGCCAAAACTAATAGTCGTAAATTAGATGCCTATTAAGCCACATCATCCACTTCATAAGTCAGCATTTTCAATAGGCTCATATTTTATTGCTAATTTATTGCTAATTTATTACGCAAACCACGATTTTATTGCTCCACCCCTTAGCGAGAAAAAGGGGCTAATGTGACATAAGACTTAAGCCACATCATCCACCCCTGTATCTCCGGAACCGTAAGAGATATATACATAAACCAAGCGGCATATTTTATTGCTAATTTATTGCTGATGATCGCGACTAGTAACGCAATCACAGACCCACCCCTTCAACCCTTAGCATTAAACTCACCCCCGGAATATCAGCAAAATTCTAACAAAAAATGTATGTCCGTTAATTGCAGCCTTGGATCTTTATTACTATTTAATGTCCCATCTTCCAAGGAAAGCATGATTTTATTGCTCCACCCCTTAGCGAGAAAAAGGGGATAATCTTACTTAAGAAACAACCCCAACACCTGTATCTCCGAAACCGTAAGAGATATCTACATAAACCAAGCGGCATATTTTATTGTTAATTTATTGCTGACGATCGCGACTAGTAGCGCAATCGCATACCCACCCCTTCAACCCTTAGCATTAAACTCACCCCCGGAATATGAGAAAAATTGTAACAAAAAATGTATTTTCGTTAAATGCAGCCTGTGATCTTTATTATTATTTAATGTCCCATCTTCCAACGAAATCCTGATTTTATTGCTCCACCCCTTAGTGAGAAAAAGGGGATAATCTGACTTAAGATACAACCCCAACACCTGTATCTCCGGAACGATAAGAGATAAAGACATGTACCAAACGGCATATTTTAGTGCTAATTTATTGCTAATTTATTACGCAAACCACGATTTTATTGCTCCACCTCTTAGCGAGAAAAGGGGATAATCTGACCTAAGAAACAACCCCAACACCTGTCTCTCCGGAACCGTAAGAGATAGATACATAAACCAAGGGGCATATTTTATTGCTAATTTATTGCTGACGATCGCGACTAGTAGAGCAATCCAAGGCTCACCCCTTCAACCCTTAGTACTAATCTCACCCCCGAAATATCAGAAAAATTGTAACAAAAAATGTATGTCCGTTAAATGCAGCCTGGGATCTTTATTGCTATTTAATTTGTCATATTCCAACGAAAGCATGATTTTATTGCTCCACCTCTTAGCGAGATATAGTGGATAATATGACGTAAGACAAACCCTCAAATCCTGTATCTCCGGAACGGAAAGAGATATAGACATAAACCAAACGCCATATTTCAGTGCTAATTTATTTCTAATTTATTACGCAAACCACGATTTTATTGCTCTACCCCTTAGCGAGATAAGGGGATAATATGACTTAAGAAACAACCCGGATACCTGTATCTCCGGAGCCGTAAGAGATAGATACATGAACCAAGCGGCATATTTTATTGCTAATTTATTGCTGACGATCGCGACTATAGTAGCGCAATCCTAGGCCCACCCCTTCAACCTTAGCAATAAACTCACCCCCGTAATATTAGAAAAATTGTAATAAAAAACGTAAGTCCGTTGAATGAAGCCTGAGATCTTTATTACTAATTAGTTTCTCATCTTCCAAAGAAAGCGTGATTTTACTGCTCCACCCCTTAGCAAGAAAAAGGGGATAATCTTACTTAATACTCAATCCACACCTGCATATCCGGAAATGGAGGAGATATATACATAAACCAAGTGGCATATTTTATTGCTAATTTATTACTGACCATAGGAACTAGCATCAAAATCCCAGAACCACCCCTTCGACCCTTAGCATTAAACTCACCCCCGAAATATCAGAAAAATTGAAGAAAAAGATATGTCCGTTAAATACAGCCTCGGCTCTTTATGACTATTTGATTGCTCAACTTTCATGTGTTTTTCTGATATTTCGGTGGTGAGTTTAATGCTAACTGTTGAAAGGGTGGTTCTGAGATTGCGCATGTCTTCAGCAATAAATTAGAAATAAAATATGCCGCTTGGTTTATGTATCTATCTCTTACGGTTCAGGAGAGACAGGTGTTGGGGTTGTTTCTTAAGTCAGATTATCCCCTTTTCTCGCTAAGGGGTGGAGCAATAAAATCGTGGTTTGCGTAATAAATTAGAAATAAATTAGCACTAAAATATGGCGTTTGGTTTATGTATATATCTCTTTCCGTTCCGGAGATACAGGTGTTGGGGTTGTTTCTTAAGTCAGATTATCCCGTTTTTCTCGCTAAAGGGTGGAGCAATAAAATCATGCTTTCCTTGGAAGATGGGACATTAAATAGTAATACAGATCCAAGGCTGCAATTAACGGACATACATTTTTTTGTTAGAATTTTTCTGATATTCCGGGGGTGAAGGGGTAAGTCTGTGATTGCGTTACTAGTCGCGATCGTCAGCAATAAATTAGCAATTAAATATGCCGCTTGGTTTATGTATATATCTCTTACGGTTCCGGAGATACAGGGGTGGATGATGTGGCTTAAGTCTTATGTCACATTAGCCCCTTTTTCTCGCTAAGGGGTGGAGCAATAAAATCGTGGTTTGCGTAATAAATTAGCAATAAATTAGCAATAAAATATGAGCCTATTGAAAATGCTGACTTATGAAGTGGATGATGTGTCTTAATAGGCATGTAAATTAGATCAGATCAATAACTTTCTTGACTTGACCTATATTGCACTAGCAAAAACTTTGAAAATGTTGGTGCATAACTAATAAAGTGACAGTGATGGATCTAGCATGTTATATTCTATTCGTGAAGTGGTACAGTTTTAGTAATTATCAATGAATTTAAATTCATTGTAATAACGTGGTTTTTCCATGCAATTCTACAATCTCCCATCCCCTCCCGAAACACCGCAATTTTGGATATGGTTTATTCTGATTTAGAATCACACGAAGAACAAAAAACTAAGAATATTTTTTCAAACAATACTTAGTTCATAATCTATTCTCCTTGTTCGCAAAATATCTCGATTCCTTTCAATAATTGTTTAATGAAACTTTTAGAACGTGTTTTATTCGAAAGGAAAAATACATTTTTAGTCCACGATATATTTGAGACCTATTTTCTCAAACCAAACTATCTCTACTCCACTAATTACTTCTAACGTACGGAGAACGATTGCACACTGTTTCCAATTAGCCATAATTATCTTTTTATCCACGTGCAAGGTAAAATTTTGATCGTTTCTTCTAAGAAAATTTGAACCAGAGTCGTAATCAGTGAAGAAGATGATAAAAACTAACAATGTTTGAATAAAAGTGGAACTAACAATTTCATTTTGTTTTAACAATTAAATGAAATGATTTACTTCTTATCATGTTATCATATATATACCTATATTACCTATATAAAACTGTATGTATATCCCAATGTCTCTCTATTTATATTATATATGTAATTACATATCATAGCGTTACATATTATAACGTTTGAGAATTTCAGTAAAAGAGTATTTTAATATTCTTTAGTATTTTTATTGAATATCATTATTGTTATTATTTATTATCTGTCGTTTAATTTTTATGTTTTTAATATTATTAAATATATATGTTTATAAATATATATTTATCTTGTAGCGTTTATTCTTAATTTAATTACACTGTCCTAATTAAACACTACACACTACTTAATTTATCTTAACTATTACCTAACTACTTAATTTATATCACACTCTTAATTATTAATTTATTTATACGCTCTCGCTTTCGCTATTTCGCACTATTTACTCTTTTGCGGCTTCACGTCTAATCTAATCTCCGACCGCAAGCCCGCTTATATACACTTCAGTTGTATTCGCGATAGTTCCAGGTCATTCCTTTCTTAAATAATGTTTACTTAGAAACGTCCAGAAAGGTCTAGGAGGTAATAAATCCTCTTCCTAAATAAGATGTTGCCGCGACTCAATTAAGCGTGGCGGCGTTCCTTTGAGGTAAGCCGCCGAGGTCCGATAAGAGTAAACACATTTCGCGCTGCTGTTTACATTTCTCGTTACAATATATATTTGTGTTTATTATAACAGAAAGTTATCATTAAGGATTGCTAAATTACCAATTTAACAATTAAATTACACTCTAATGGCTGTATTACGGAAGTATATGGTGTTTTATGGTGTTATAGGGTGTTTTATAAATGAATAAATTAGTATTGGAAAGCGTTAATGTGTGCATAATTTTAAGATAATAACTTTGTTTTGACATAGGTCTCTTTTTTCGGATTTTGACAATTTTCTCAAAATTCGCAGCAAGAGGTTTTTTTTTTGAACTTTTAACATTTACTCCCCTGCTGAATTTGTATAATAAAGTTAAATAACAGTTTTGACTAAATGGTCTCTGAAGGGCACTTTTCAATTGTCATTTTTCGGTTTGTAGAAATTTTCTCAAAATCCACTCCAACATTTTTTTATACACCTTGAATATTTATTCTATTATAGAATATGTATAATAAAATGTTATAACATTTTGACTGAATCCTCTCTAAAGGGCACTTTTCTGATTTTGAAATCCGTATATGAAGAATTGTTTTTAAACCTAGAATATTTATTATATATACTACCCAATATTTATTCATTCAGAAAGTAGTCCGATCAACGTATCGCCATTTTTCAGAATCAAATCATTTCTATACTACGAATATTCATATTGAATTCAAGAACACCTTAGGGGCATCTAAACAAAAATTTGTCTCGCACATCCTTTATTCGTATGGAAACGTACGATTTCAAACCTTCTTGACATTTACGTCCCGAAGAAAAAACCCCAAGTGAACAAAACGCCTTGAAGCAGATTAAATACATTACATTCTATACTCGAGCACTTAATTACATTTAATCTGACGCGATCCGATCGAATATATTACAGCTGGAAGCCTCGCCCGAAGAATCTAATAATTACATACCCTTTCTTATGCTCCGCTTCCCCAAATAATAAATAACGTTCACTTGATGGTATACATGTTTATGAAAATCGTAAAAAAAAGGAGGAAGACAATTGTAATCGTCGAAGTGATAGGAAATCGAAAGTATCTACCAGAAACTGACAGCCGAGAGAGACAATCACTGTCGCAGAAGCTTGTAAGTTACTGTCACGTACGGAAACAATTATTTCCTACATTGCCCTAGTACCACAGAAAATACATTAATACAGCTTGAAAAGACGCCTTTCTCGTAAAAAAAATAGTACGAGTAATAACCCGGGAACAAATTGAACAGTTTTAATGCACGATTTGTAGACGAAAACGTATATAATTATTAGCAATACTAACAAAGTTATGTAAGAAAAAAAATTTTAAGTGAAACTACGGACAAAACTGTCTTGACTGTTTGAGTATACATATAAAGTAATAGATAATAAAAAAATAAGCTTTCGATCAATCAGATCAATGCATCTTTACATCTTTTTGCGGAAAAACCGCAAAATACCACAAGAAACGTATAACTCTATGCGTCAATACAACAAAGTTATTCAATTTATTTATAAGCTAAAAAGTACTAGACTTTTACAGCAAACTTTTACGATCGTTTAAATGAAATTTTAGTTCATTCCGAAATTTAAATGGGTAGAACAACTCCTCTACGTTAAACTGAACCCCTTAAAATGATTCTACCTTTACTATTACGTACTTGTGTTATTGCAAAGTTAAGGGGGCTGAGATATAAAAATTCAATTTTGCAAAAAGTACTTGATGAATCGCTTTGAAATTTCTACCACATATTAGGCATTATAGGAACTTAGTTTTTACGCAAAATCAACGACATATGTAATTGTTGCAGACATTATTATGAAATAATTTAACTTAAACCACTTTTAAAACCCATTTAAGTATTTTTAAGCAACAAATGCATCAAATAAGATTTATCACAGTTAATTTTGAAGACCTGTTAAAACCCTATAGGACGATTCGTTTAATTATTTTAATTGGGAATAGCAATTTTACTTGTAGACAAAAATACGCTAAAGTCACATTGTTGACCTAAATTACCAATGAATAAAAAAATGAAACAAATTTCAGCTCACATCACATGACTTGATTCTCTACATTAAGTACCAAAAAATAAACGGTCAGACTATAGGTCAGACCACTGTCACAGCCAATGTCTGTAAAAGGCTGTTTGCTCATTTCCGCCTGTAAAAGGTCTCCGTCTTTGGTAAGCCACAAGTCTTCGGAGGGGCAGGAGTTTGGGCAGTTCTTACCAATTAGGAGGTGTTCCATAGTTTGATTCTCTCATTATAGGTTAGATCATTCCAGTATTACCTTAAAGGTGGAAACAGACTATTGTCACCTCACGTGAGCTCACGTGCTGTCTCGTTAACTCACGTCACATTGAGGTAACCTCAGTGTGGTTCTAATACATTTAAATACCATGTTAACTAATACCCCGCACTTTTTACCCGTGACGTGAGTTAACGTGACAACACGTGAGTTCACGTGAGGTGACAATAGTCTGTTTCGGCCTTAAGGTATATTTGTGTTCTACAGTAGCTCCATCCTACTGGATACGTAGTTCCCTCCTGGCTGCTTTTGACGTCAAGTGAAAAGCACATACTTGAATCTTCGATGGATTAGATCTCAAAGAGTTTTCCCTGTAATAAGCTGACATTTGTGATGTCATTTTATAGTTTTTCTGCAACTACTGTACAGTTTTTCCCTAATTCGTGATGGTCAGATGACCAGCATAAAGAAAGTACTCCTTATAACTAGGGATGAGTTGGTCAAATACAGTACTGAAGGTAAGACACTTCCCTGGAGAAGACCGTTCATTTATTTTCTCCAGTTGCTAGTTTTGCCTTCTAAATGACGTAGTACCTTCTGTTTTGAAAGCTAAAATTCATATTAGAAGTTCATTGATTGGTCCCAGTTTTAAAAATGAAACGATTCAACCATACAAGCAAACTCAAAGTTATTGGGGGTATAAAAGGACCCATAGTCGATATTTGTGGAAATTCGGATATTAAAAAAATGATTTAGAAATAAAAAACGTAGTGGAAGTTGTTGAAAACTCATCAAATGGTCATTTTATCCAAAAATGGAACCAGTCAGAATGCATGTAATTCTGTAATCAACGAAGTGAAGCTCAAAACGATGATTCAAAGTTAATATGGCAGATTTGGAAAATTTAAAAATTGTTAAAAATAGAAAATAATCATGGTAATTACTGGAAATATATCGATTGGTTGCACGACAAAGACAAATTAAAATAATTAGGAAAAACCCAAAAAGGTTTTCTCCAATTTTTTTTAAACAAATGTATTTACGAAAGTAGTTTCTTGTATAAAATAGACACATTTAAAAAAGGTTAGACAACACTATCTTAATTCTCCGCTAAAAAGATAGATGCCTACATGTCTCTAGGTTGACATTCTTTATACTATACTATAGTCTAAGCAACAATTAGTAATTGTATTAAAATTATAAACATTAATAACAATTTAAGTAATATGTTATATTGTATCGGATTTTAAGATAACTTTGGTGTTATGACAAATTTTTGTAAGCAATACATCTGACTAATAGGTAAGGCCTAATGTTGTTATTTTTAAATTCGTTAATTTTTTACAGTAGCAACTACCGTGTTTCTCCTAAATACTAATTTTGTACTTCAATTCAATTCGAAAAATCAACCCTATAAAATACTTCTCATAGAAGATGAGTGCCTCATATGGCAAAGTAAAAATGGAATCTACTGAAACCCCATTTAAATTTAGAATCAATTAAAATGTGTGAAAAAAAAATGAAAGTGAAATTATAAAATGTATGATGTTCAAAAACGTTGAAAACTTATCAATTGGTCCCGTAAAATAATTAAAACAGTTAAAAAATACGAAGCCCAGAAAAATGGAATGTTGGTGTGGCAGAATTGGGAAAACTGAAAATCCTTGAAGGCTAAAAACCGCAATGGAATTATAGAAAACTGAAAAATTGGCTGATCTTGAAAGAAAATGAAAACAAACAAGAACGCATGTAACTCTAAAAACCCCATGGCATGCCAGGCTGAAAGGTAGATTTATGGGTAGGAGATATAGTAATATAACACGATGTGTCAAAAAAATGCATACGAACAAACGTCAAAATTTTAAAATATTTGCAAATAACTTTTTCTCTGTACATTTCTCAAAAATATGTTTTATACAAAAGTTGTTCGCCTCTATAAGGGCAATAAAAAATCTAAGTAGCATTTTTCTCTCAGACGCGAAATAAAAGTTTTTTTATTTTTTTGACAAAAATAACTTTATTTTTGTACGTTTCTTGACAGATTGTTTTATACAAAAGTTGTTCACCTCCATAAGAGCAACAAAATACCTTAGTAACATTTTTCTCTCAGACGTGAAATAAAAGTTTTTCTTATTTTTATTTATTTTTGAAAAAAATAACTTTTTTTCTGTACGTTTCTCGAAAGAGTGTTTTATATAAAAGTTGTTCGCCTCTATAAGATAAATAAAAAACCTAAGTAACATTTTTCTCCCAGACGCGAAATAAAAGTTTTTTGATTTTTTTTTTTAAATAACAAGCCGTCATTTTGAAACCGCTAGACCGATTTGGCCCATTAACGAACTTGACCGAGATTTTTGGCCAACTGATTTTGGTACCAAATTTAGGAATCTAGGAAAGGAATCAAAAACAAATGCAAATTTAAAATCAATATATTGAAGTTTTAAAAGAGCCATGGCGAGTAGTGACAGAATTAGCAAATAGAAAAATTCCTAAAGGTGAAAACTAGAATGAAAATTCATTAAAGTACCATAGGGGCATATTTTATTAAAGTGTTATTAAAAGGTTATTAGACAAATTGAAGCATTGAAATTGAATTATTGTCATTTCAATATTACTTCAAATGATACAAAATAAATAACGTGATAAAAAATCGGACTACTTTCTAAATATACGATGGTAGAATAAGCATCTAACAAAATGCTTAAAAAATTTTTAGAAGAGATTTAGAGAAAATTAAGAAACGAAAAGCATCAAGTGTAAAGTGTTTTAGCGAGAGAGACGATTTAGCTAAAAACGTTACTAAACTTTGTTTAAACGTTCAAAATTTGAACAAAAATTTTGGAACGAATTTTGTGAAAATTTCCGAAAATCGAAAAATGATAAGTATCCTATAGATAATATTTGGCTAAAAAGGTTATCTGACTTTATTTATACATTCGACAGTGGAATAAATAGTAGAAGTTGGAATTTCTTCAAGCAATTTTTGAGAAAATCTCCACATATCTTACTTCCAAAAAGCTTGGGATGCTCGTATAGTACGAAGCCTAATACAAAGTCTGAATCGTTTGTGATTTCCAATTTCCGAGGAAAACGTACCCCACACATTTATTCAAAAACAGATTTTCTTGGATTATGGACACCCTAAACTATTCTGAAAAGCAAACAACCAAATTCAAAAAAATCGGTTGGATTACAATCTGTAATTTATGAGTTCCTTGTAGGAGGAAGTAGAAATTTAATAGACTAATGTTTTTAATTACAAAAGGGATTGTAATTGTAAAACATTTTTTGTTGTCTTAATTGGTTTAGAAACTGTACTTAGGGTATTCCTTCTATTGTTCTATCTCTTCTGCTTACCTTCCTATTTGCCACTTTCCGTGAGAGAAATGTGTTGAGGTGTGGTTTCACTAATATTGATTTTTAACATTTTAGGTATTCTTTGAGATGAAAGATATTCATGAAGGACAGAAGTTCCAATGATTTTAGGTCGTGTCTCCTAAACATTTTTTATGGAAAATTGTAGAGTGGGTCTTTAATTTTTTACAGTAAGCCATCTTGACAGACATTGTGAAATACCCGACTTGTAAAAATATTGTTCATGTTATATCTACGACCACAGACTACTTATGAGTCATCTAACACTTACGAGTGATGAGTACTAGATATAGGTAATGATAGAGTGATCAATATAAGTATCAAATATAACAGAATGATATCAAACTACCACCACTGTCTTCGAAACTGGCTTTCCTATAGAAGTTTAAAAGTAGGAAAAAATATTTACCACTAAAACTTTCTACAAATTGTACTTTCACAGTTCCTTCGAATCGTTTTTCGCAATGCATTTTTATATGCATTATATTCGTTTTCAATAAAACATTTTCCATACATTCCGACTAAACGTAATCTAATTTGATGAAATGCAATAATTATTATTAATATCTGGTTCGCTATCGTCTAATTAGTTTGTGAAATATTTAAATTTGTTCATAACAGAATTATTTGTTGAGAGTTTGTCACAATGAAATGAAACGGTGAAGCCATGCCGGGTACTTTATCATTTATAAAAACGTAAAAATTACTTGTTCCTCGACACTGGGTATAATAATTCAAAACTATTAAACGGGATAATAAGATTCAAAAAACGATTGATGATACATTCAGATTTAGTGCAAAAACATTATTCTAATAAGGGATAACAACTCCTTTATAACAACTGACATATTAATATTAATTATTACTATTATAATAGTTATATATTGTATTATAATATATATAATTATTATATTATATAATGATTACTAATATTACACATGAATGAATACTATATTGTAGAATAATTATCAATACTACATATTAAGTAATTTTCTTGAGTATACACCGGAAATGAGTACAGCACGCCTAATCGATTTATCTTGAATAGTTATCAACCCAGACAAATTTTTCCGAACAGCAATAGTCTTCAAAAAGTTTTCCTTCAGAACGAACCATATTGGTAACCTAATTTTTTTCTCGACTCACGAAAAATATTAGATATTATTTCCTGTTTCCAATTTTCACGCCTTTTCTCTCTGTTTCTCTCTCTTCACACTCGCTAATTCGTAGGTCATGATCTATAACTGAGCGTATAATGTATAATCCCACTTTTACCACGAATTTTTCATATAAATATAGCTATCCGCGCTAGAAGAGGCAGACCCGTCTCATTACTCCACTCCTGAGGAACCTCAACTGTGACCGAGTAAGTAATTGTGAACAAAGTAATGGTAGTTGCACTGATAATTAATTTTAATCTTATACGGTTTGTCCGCAGCGAAGATGTTCAAGTTTTTCGCTGTAGTTGCCTGCACCGGTAAGTTAACACAAGTTATTATATATTTTTTTAATATTATTGTTATTGTCATTATTACATATTATTGTTCATATTTTTTATTGGCCGTGTTATTGATTTTTATATCAGTACTAATAGTCAGTAGTCAGGTTCTACAATTAGGATATTTGACTTGCAAGAATTTTTTATTTGCCAGGAGTGTCGATACCTACTAACTTAAGCTACTTTTTTGTTCCACATTCTCGGTATTAAGTTTCCCTGTATTTTTAACTATTTCCATTTTTTAATAGCGACCAATTAATGAATATCCCGAAAGTTACATTACTGTTGTTGAAAATTCTCCGTTTTCCAAACCTACAGCACCAATCTCAATTATTTTTGGACGTTCTATTCTTTATGTTACATTTACATATACATATTTTCTACATCTCTCTTTTTTCCTCGAATGTAACCAATTGGTGAGTTTCCAATAATTTTCAATAAGGATTTTGTTTTTCGAAGATTGTCTAATTTTTCAAGCTTGTTATAACAGCTTGAGGCGTGTTTGAGCCTTACTTCTTTAATTTAAACTTACATGTATTTTGACAGTTTCCATTTTTTATTAGGTTTTTGGGTTACATGGATGTTTTGTTGTCCGAAGTGTAGGAAACTCTGACTTTTGGCTCTTTAGAGTCTCAAATTAACTTTCAAATACCGACATATTTTTACTTTTCATTTTTTTATACGTAAAGGATTTTCAGAGAATCTCCATGTTATTTTTGACTTTTTCCAATTTTTAACTCTTTGAAGGTTTCTTGCATTTTCGACGGCTTCTATATTTCCTTAAAAGAGGCCAATTGATGAGTATTCAATAATATCCACTACGGTTTTTTATCCTTCAAGAACTTTCAATTTCCTATTTTTACCAATGATACCAATTCTTGATTTCTTTGAGCCTTACATCTTGTATTTTAAATTTTCATGCATTTCTAATCCTATTCATACTCTCTAAATTGGAAAGAGTTGATGATTTTTGGACTTTTTCAACTTTCCCAAGTCAGTCAATACCAACTTTTTAGGCCTGATTTTAGGTGTATTCAGGTCTTAATATTAATGTATTCTCATTTTTACTACAATTTTTTTCATAAGAACGAGCATTCATGCACCAGTGTCCAACTGATCAGGTTTAAAATGATTTCCATTACTGACTTTATATTTTAAAGATTTTCTAATTTCCCATGTCTGACTTCGGATACTTTGGTTTTAAAATTTACATGACTTTCAACTGCTTCCAGTTGATTAGTTAAGTTAAGTTAATTAGGAATTTTTCCAAATTTCCGAATTTAACAATACCTTATAGAAATTTTGTGCCTCACGTCCTTAATTTAACTTTACATCCAATTTTGACTTTGTAAGTTTTCCTTAAGAGTAATCAATTGAAAATTTTCCAATAATCTTCGTTGTGTTTTTGGCCATGACGGATTTTCCAATTAATTCAAGTATGTCAATACCCATTTTTGATCTTTTTAGGTTTCACAAACATAGTTTGAATTTATATGCATTTACACTATTTTTATTTTACCATACGTCAATTGATAAGGTTTCATAATTTCCCATTATTGACTTCTGTTTTCGAAGAATTTAACAAGTCTCTAACAATGGGTTCTATTGAGCGTTACATTCTTCATTTTAAACTAATATGCATTTTTCATTTTTTTTTTCTTAAAGAGCGACCAATCAATGAATTTATAAGCACCGTCACGGATTTACTTTAAGGATTTTCCAACAAATTAAGTCTTATTTTTATTTTACCATAGGTCAATTGATGAATTTTCATAATTTCCCATTATTGATTTCGGTTTTCGAAGAATTTAACAAGTCTCTAACATTGGGTCCTATTGAGCATTACATCCTTCATTTTAAACTAATATGCATTTTTGATTTTTTTCATTTTTCTTAAAGAGCGACCAATCAATGAGTTTATAATCACCGTCACGGATTTTTCCAACAAATTAAGTCTGTCGAACTCAAATTGAAGTCTGTTTGAGCCTCACATCTTCGATTTCAATTTTCCCTGAATTATTAATGCTTATTTTTTCCATATGGCAGTTCTACATCCTTATCTACATTTTTAAAGCAAGCAAGCAAATAATTTTTCACTTTACCATGAAATTAATGGTCTATTCGTTGCATATCCCTTAATAGAAATTTGCATGCATTTGGTTCAGTTTTATAAAGATTTTTTTTTAAACTTTAAGTTTTAAAAAGGCCAACTATCAACGAGTTCTCAACAATTTTTACTACTGTTCTTGTCTTCATTCGCTCTCCAATAGCTCAACTCCAAATATCCACTATTGAATTTCCCTATGAATACAAATTGACCATTCCATCTAACTTCGCCTTCCTTTCAATTACTGAAAAATTTCTTTTTATCCAATTCCTAGTGGCGGTTTGCACCGCAGGGATAACTGAGCACGGTGCTAGGCAAGACAACGCGATAGTCTACGAACCGGTAGGTTCATCGAGCCACAGCTTCTTCAGCAGCTACGGTGGTTACGATGTAGGCAAGGGCAGCAACGGGGCAGAACTTTCCAGCCTTGCGCACTCCTCCGCAATCCAAGCTAAGAACGCCGCGAACAGCCAACACACCGCAGGTAGTCAAGCGGCCTTTGGAGTGAAGAGCAGCTTAGCAACAGCTGCAGCAGGGGTAAGAAACAATTTTGAAGCTAGAGGGACCCCCAGGGGACATCTCTAATAGAACGTGTGGAATTTCCAGCTTAAATAAGTAGTCGATTTGTTTACCCTTATGATGAGAACTTGCAGCCTATCAACACTAGAATTTGAATCAATCGGTTCGTTTGAGCGACTATCTGGACACACAGGGATAGCACAATAAGGCTCGGCTCATATGAAATTAAAAATTTATGAAACATTCAACCGGTTGTGCACATTTATATGAAAAATATGCACAAAATACTTTTAGGGAAATGCAAGACAATATTTCTTCATTTATATTCAAATGCATTGCAAAATTATTACTGAAATAGATAACGTATTACAGTAAAACTTGATATTACTATATATTGCACTAAATTCATATATATAAAAAATAATAAATTTTGTTCAAAATCATGGAATAAAAAATCTACTGTGTGAACAAGTGCGATAAAATTAAAAAATTCAAATTTTGTACAAACAATTATATTTTTAATATGGCAATACAAAAAATATAGTACAACTAAACTGCCTAGTACCTAGTAAGCACATTCTATTGGCGCCATATTTGGAATTTGTTAACATCTCCTGATGGTAAAAACTTTAATGAAGTTATTATATGTTGTGAAGCATAACAATAGAGTTATAGCCTTGAAATTGTGTTTAATGAACTATTCTGAATAGTAAATTTCTAATCTACTCCTGTGTTTAGGCCGCACAGGCAGCCCAGGCGGCCGCCTTCGGCAAGCGCGCCCTCGTCTCTAACCTGAAACACCAGCTCGCCGAGTCGCAGCACCAGCTGCAAGCCGAGATTGCGCAGCTGCAGCAGACGCAAGCTGCGGTCGCGGCCGCCGAGGAGGCCGCCCGCCAGGCGCAGGACCAGGTCAACACGCTCGCATCCGCTCTTGCTGCCGCCCAGGGTGGCGCACAGCACGCGCAGCAGGCTGCATCCGAAGCCGCGAACGCCTCGGCTGCGCAGCACGCGATGGTCCAAGAGGCGAAGCAACGGATTGCGCAGCTGATCGGGCAACTGCAAAACGCTTCGGGTGACCTGCACGAGACCGAAGCGGCTGCCCACAAGGCGGCTGAGGCCGCACACGCCGCTCAAAGCAATGCGGCAGCAGCAGGGGCTGCGGTCGCCGCCGCAGGAACCAAAGGAGGGTACTCCGGGTATGGACACGAACACAGCTACGACCACGGGCATTATTAATTGTAAGGGTTGAGGGGCGTTAGTGGGGTAGAAAAAAGTATATTTTGAATAAATAAACAAGAATTTATCTTTATGATGTTGTTTATGTTTAAATTACATTGGACAGGTCGTGAGAACAAGAGCTTCAAATTGCTTCGAGTAAGTTTCCCGGTCACGGTTTAAGTTGTGGGATTTTAATATAACGAAATATATTTCAAGCATCTAGCATTTATCTTCGGTCGAATAGAAAGAAAATGAATGTGACATTATCGTACTACAGAGTACCTATTTAGGGTACCTGCAACTTGTCAAATACTGCAGATATTGCGGAAAAATCTTATTCTGACAGCGTTCAATAATATTAAAAGGCAAACTGCGTTATTGAATAATAAAGAATTAATATGTTAGTAACTTAATGACTAATTGTTGCATTTTAAATATAACAACATGCAGAACTTTTATTTACATATAGTCCACAGTACATAAAGTTTAACTGGAATAAATTGTGTGGACGTACAATCAGTATTTGCAAATAATTATATACTCTGTGTATGTTAGGTATATAATATATGTATGTATGTCTCTGTTGTGCCTTGACGGATGCGAACCAAATTCGGCATACAATTTCGTTATACCCAGAGATCGAATCAGGTATGGTTTAATGGATAGGTATACTAATAAGGAACATACTCTTTAAATTGATCCCATTCTAAAAATTGGGAACGTTTTCAATTAGACACTGAAGTATGCAAAATTCATTGAAAATTTGGTTTGTTTTTGTAAAGTAGCTCTAAGTTTATTGCCAATCCAAGTATTAATTTATTTTAGTGCATAGGTAATGAAAAAACGGTAATTTGAGACTTTGTTGATCCAACTACTTTAATTATTTGTATAAATAATGACGAAACCCTGTCCAAATTTGAAAATGTTTTCATTTCGCGAAAAAAGCTGTTGCAAAGTCGCAAGTTTCAAAAAATAAGTTTCGTGTAACCGATTTTAGATGTACCTTATAACCCAGTTACCATAAAAATATCATTAATAGTTATTTATGTATTAAGGGCATAATCAGGAATTTATGGCACGAGAGAACGTTTAAAGCTCGACGCAAAGCCAAGGGCTTTTAATTTCTCGAGGGCCATAAGCGACAATTATGCCCGTGGTACATACAACGTTTTACGTTATTTTGCTTAATAAAAATTCAAAGAAATATTCGAAATTTCCTGGAGGTTATCCCGTCGCGATTTGTCATAATTGTCATACGAATTTCAGTGTTTTGTCCTAGTCGCCTATTTTGCTGTTGCTTAGGGTTATTACTAGTAACTGGAAAATATGCACTAAGGTGTAAAATATGCACAAAAAACACCAAAATATGCAGCTAAATATGCATTTATTTACAAGAAATTAAATATACACTAAAAATCAAATGTGGTTATTAAAACATTCAATATAAACTTACATTACATTAAATTTTCATCGTCATTATTAATATTATTATTATAGAATGTCGCAATATACTTTTTCAAATTCTCCATTTCGAAATTGAATCTGCGGTCGTTCAAATAGTGTTTATACATCGAAAAAGATCTTTCAACATCACAAGAAGTGACCGGAGCAAACTTATAATTTATTAATACTGCTGGATCCAAATTACTGATCTTGTCGCAGTTTTCGTTATTAAGGATTTTATTAATATGTTGTAGTTTAAAAAATCCAACATATTTCGTTAGTACTTGATTTAATTTAAGGTTGACTTTGTCAGCAACGAGACCATGTGAATTTAATATGTTTGGGACTTCAGAAACCATTTTAATACTATCGTACAACGACAAAGAATTATCCTGTAATTTTCTGATATAAACTGGTAGAGAACTAAAATTAGATTTAATATGTATTTGTCTCTGTACTGTACTGTACTGCTGATACTGTACTGTATCTGTACAAGGCCATAATACACTTGTGAAAAAAAAAACAGAAAAACCACTATATGTAAGCTGAACATAGTTCTGAAGTAATAAGACAAAAAAAATCGAAGTAAACAAATTGTATCAAATATTTCAATGTGTTTCGGTAGACTATTACTTTACAGGCTAGAATTCCTTTGCAACAACATAAAACTAGGTTATTATTATGTAGTGCAGTGTAAGAAATTCATAATTATATTTAATTATAAATGTACTGACGATGTGTCTCCCAGGCGCCAAACAAACGTAACTACCACATCTTGGGTACCACAGATGTGGTAGTTGCGTTCGTCGGGCGCCTGGGAGACACGCGACTTCTCCATGAGGTAGGTCCTCATCGAGGCTCCGCTGATGTGGAAGGACTCGTTAAATTGCAGCTCGATGAACTTGCCGAACCTCGAGCTGTTGTCATTCCTCGCCGTCTTTGCGATTCCGATCGCCTGAAGCAAATTTACAGTTCACAAAAGGGATAATCCCAATTACAGACAATGAGATCGATAGGGGCAGTTAAAACAATGTGTGCTATCTTGGAACTGGGGCAATGCGCCCAGCTAGTTTGTTTCTTGAATTACGCGCAATTTCAGTAGATAGTGCGTCGATGGAAATTCATGAATGAGATCGGAAACACAAGAGACATAGCTTTATAATAAAACCATCTAATTTTATGCCGTAAGGAGAAAAATGTATCTCTAAAACTGTTTCAGCCGGTTCCAAGCCCGGGTAAAGGAGGAAAGTTTTAGCAATAGGCTAGCTCTCTGCCCTCCGTAAAAAAGCCACTTGCTAAAAATTTCAAACCACAGCCTCGGAACTTAAAAACAGAAAGGCAACAGGTCTGGACGGTATTAATGCAGAATTGTGGAAATACGGTGGTATGATATTACATCTGAGAATATTACATATTTTTAACAAATGTTGGAAGGCGGGTAAAGTACCTATTGAATGGAATAGAGCTAAAGTGATATCATTATTCAAAAAAGGCAACAAAAACAACTGAAAACTATAGGGGAATTAGTTTAATAGACACAGCCTCTAAGTTATATGCTAAGATTCTAAACAACCGTCTCAAGGTCATTATGGAACACTTAATAAGTGAAGAGCAAATGGGATTTCGAAAAGGCCGATCTACTATAGACGGCGTATTCATTCTTTGTTGAGATTACAATTTAACTTTCCCGCCGATTGTAGAAAATAAGGTTATGTTCATTATGTTTTGATTATCACACACGCGACACGCGTCATAACGTTGTTATTGAAAAGGACATTGAAAGTTAAAATAAAAGTTGTACTCCAAAAGGAAAGTGTTATTAACGTCGAACGAGCTGCAAGATCCCTCCGTCCACAGGTTATGTGCCCAGGTTGGTTTAAAAACGGAAACCTTTGTTAAAATAATTGGCTCGTGGAATACTAACCTCAAAGTTCGAGATGGCAACCGACGCTGAAAAATATCGAATCCCATTATTCGATGGAACCAACTTTAATAACTGGAAATTCAGGATGGAAACACTTCTGGAGGAATTAGATCTGTTATCTTTTGTGGAAGCACCTTATCCCACAAAAGTGGAACTTCTGACAACGGACACGAATGAACAACGCGTGGAAAAGGAAGCTCAATTGGCGGAATTAGCAAAAGGTGATCGGAAATGTAAATCTCATCTCATTCAACGAATCGCCGACAGTCATCTGGAGTATGCAAAAGATAAGGCCACCTCCTTTGATTTATGGTCATCATTAAGCAACACGTTCGAAAGAAAGGGAATTGCCAGTCAGCTTCTATTAAGAAAACAATTGTTAACCATGAAATTTTGTGTAACAAATGGCAAGTTAGTTGATCATTTTCTAAGATTTGATAAACTGATCAGAGATCTACGTTCGACTGGAGCTACCGTTGAGGAATCCGATATTGTGTGTCACCTACTATTAACGATGCCTGCAGAATACGATGTAGTGGTTACTGCAATAGAGACGCTTTCAATGAAGGACTTGTCGCTGAGCTTCGTGAAGAACAGGCTGATGGACGAAGAATCTAAGCGAAAGGGAGTCGCCGGGAAAACCAAAATAGAAAGTACAGCTTTCCAGAGTCATCAATATCAAGGGAAAAGAAAAGATTCAACAGACGCTGGTAAAACAGGAAATAGTGGAACTTCAGGGAATTCATTCAACTTTACCTGTCATCGATGTGGAAAACCAGGACACAAGAGGGCTACATGCAGAGTTAAGCTACCAAACAAGAACTCAGGAAACAATAAGTCAGCAAACGTGGCTGATATTAAGGAAGAAGATGGTTTTTGTTTCGAAACATCATGTGGAGATCAGTCAACGGAGAACATCAACTGGTTTTTGGATTCTGGAGCAACAGAACATTTAGTCAACAGCAACATATCTCTCAACAACGTAAAGACACTGGAAATACCTATTAAAATTAAAGTCGCTAAAACAGGCACTTACCTTGAAGCTAAAGTTAAAGGGGAAATTAAAGTCACCAGTACGGTAAATGGAAAAATGAATAAAATAACAATCAAAAATGTTTTATCAGTGCCTGGACTCTCTCACAATTTGCTCTCAGTTAGAAAATTGGAAATGAACGGCCTACGTATTATTTTTGAAAATTCTCAAGGTTTAATTAAAAGAGGAGATGAAATCATTGCTGTCGCGAGGAGGAATGAAACTCAGTTATATGTTTTGAATTTTCTGCAATGCAAAGCTTTATCAGCTGCTTCAACTGAAAATAACGCAAAGGTCTGGCACAAAAGGTTAGGTCATCTGAGCTATGAGAGTATTAAAAGTCTTAAGTCACAGGTTGATGGTGTGGAGTTTGACACGTCTACTGTCCCATCGGAACGGTGCTCAGAATGTGTGGAAGGGAAACAAACACAATTGACATACAACCATAAAAGGAAACGTGCAAATAGACCCCTTGAGTTGATTCATAGTGACCTATGTGGACCAATATCACCAGAATCATTTGATGGAAAAAGATACGTGCTAACATTCATCGACGACTTCACTCACTTCACAGTGGCATACGCGCTGGAATCAAAGTCTGAAGTTACTCGTTACGTGAAAATGTACCAAGCCATGGCTACTGCTCATTTTAATCTGAAGATTAGTAGATTTCGTTGTGACAATGGGCGAGAATATATGTCTAACGATATGAAAGAATTTTTTGAAGAACAAGGAATACAATTTGAGTTCACGATCAGATACACTCCTCAACAGAATGGAGTCTCTGAACGGATGAATAGAACCATTATTGAAAAGGCTCGCTGTCTGATACTTCAATGTAAATTAAATAACATGTTCTGGTCAGAAGCTGTTCGCACTGCCGTGTACCTAATTAATCGAAGTCCGACATCCGCTTTGGGAGGAAAAGTTCCTGCGTTTATGTGGTACAATGAGAAGCCGAATTTAAGTAAGCTAAAAGTATTTGGCTGTGTAGCTTACTTATTAGTACCAAAAGAATTAAGGACTGGGAAGTTTAACAGCAAGTCCTTGAAGTGCTATTTCACGGGTTACTGTACAAATGGCTATAGACTTTGGTGTCCGGAAGAAGGAAAGATAATCACAGGAAAGAATGTCGTTTTCTATGAAGGAAGGTTTGACTTTGAAAGCATATCAAGTGAAGAATGGATACCACAACATGTACAGAAATCACTAGAGAAGAAACATGAAGATACAAATGAAGTACTCATAGACGAAGGTCATGAAAGATTGCCAATACCGGAGTTGACCAGTGATGAAGAGGAACTAGGGAACGAAATTCAAGAACAGGAAACTCTACGTCGCTCTACCAGGAAGAAAACCACTCCGAAATACCTAGAAGATTATGCTGTACTTGCATTAAATGCTGAATCTTATGTAGATGATGTACCGGAAGGCTACAAGGACATTGCGATACGTGAAGATAAGGAACATTGGTATCGGGCTGTAGAAGAAGAACTCAACTCGATAAAGGAAAACAAGACTTGGATCTATACTGAACTGCCCCCTGGAAGGAAAGCAATCGCCAGTAAGTGGGTATTCAAATTGAAGAAGAATAAAGACGGAGATGTTGAAAGATACAAGGCGAGACTTGTGATTAAAGGATGTGCACAGAAGAAAGGATTCGACTACCAAGATACATATGCACCAGTGGCTCGCGTGACAACAGTTCGGATATTGCTGGCTGTAGCAAACGAACTTGAATTGACTCTAGAGCAAATGGATGTCGCCAACGCTTTTCTTCATGGCAAACTCAAAGAGGAAATATACATGTCTATACCTGAAGGTGTGGAAGGCTCACCTGGTAAGGTCTGCAAATTGCTGAAGGCTCTATACGGTCTGAAACAGGCGCCACTAGCATGGAATGAAGAAATACACTCATTTCTTATCTCTATTGGATACACTCAGTCTAAAGCAGATAAATGTCTCTATGTTCTAATATCAAATGATATTGTCGTCTATCTTGTGCTTTACGTAGACGATATTCTGATCGCTGGAAATAATAAAGGAAAAATCGAAGAATTGAAGGCAAAATTGAAGCAGAAGTTTAAAATCAAGGAATTAGGAGAACCACAATCATTTCTGGGAATCGAGATTTCAAGGAATGAAGGAGAAACGTATTTGAGTCAATCATCCTATCTGAAGAGTTTGTTAAAACGATTCAATATGCAAGACTGCAATCCAGTCAAAACACCAATGGAAGTCAAGTTGGAAATCAAGGCGGCAAAAGGAACGGATAAGCCATGCAGAGAATTAATTGGATGTCTAATGTATGTAATGATAGGAACAAGACCGGATTTGAGTGCAGCAGTAAATTTCCTAAGCAGATACCAAAGTAATCCATCAGACGAACTGTGGATGTATTTGAAGAGAGTATTAAGATATCTAAAAGGAACCATTGATCTGAAACTATGTTATCGGAAGAGCAATCGAGATGTTCTTCTCGGTTACGCTGACGCTAACTGGAACAAAAGAGAAGATTCAAAATCTACCTCTGGTTATCTACTACAAGTTTATGGGAATACTGTCTGTTGGGCTACGAAGAAACAGACTAGTGTTGCCTTGTCTTCTACAGAGGCAGAGTATGTATCTCTGGCAACAGCCGCTGCCGAGTTGCTGTGGTTAAAATATTTGATGGATGATCTTCGAGTTCCAGTCAACCTACCAATTTGTGTATTCGAGGATAATCAATCATGCATACGACTACTACAAAAGTGGGAACACCGTCGTTTAAGGCACGTCAATGTTAAGTATAACTTTGTGCGTGAACTTCATCGCCGAAGAATGATTACTGCCGAATATGTCTGTTCAGAAAACCAGATAGCAGACATCTTTACAAAAGCCCTGCCAGCTGCCAGATTCATCACGTTGAGGCGCTCGTTGGGATTACTCTAATTTGTATTTATTTTAAATGTATTGAATGTGAAATTGTTAAATTGAGGAGGGGTGTTGAGATTACAATTTAACTTTCCCGCCGATTGTAGAAAATAAGGTTATGTTCATTATGTTTTGATTATCACACACGCGACACGCGTCATAACGTTGTTATTGAAAAGGACATTGAAAGTTAAAATAAAAGTTGTACTCCAAAAGGAAAGTGTTATTAACGTCGAACGAGCTGCAAGATCCCTCCGTCCACATTCTTCAACAGATTATTGAAAAGCATCGGGAATTTAATAAGGATAAACACATAGCTTTTGTTGATCTAGAAAAAGCTTTTGACAACGTTAATAGATACAAACTATGGAAGATCATGGGAGAAGCAGGATACCCGAAACATTTAATAAGAGGAATACAAAGTTTGTACAGAAGCACCAACATATTAATAGATCTTAATGGCCAACTAACAGAAAATATCGCTACAAACAAAGGAGTCAGGCAAGGCTGTTGCCTTTCCCCTACTTTATTCAATATACATATGAATGAAATAATTCGTGATTGGAGGACAAAATACAGAAAGGGAATTTGGCTAGATCAACATACACGTGTCGATTCAATACTTTACGCAGATGACCTGGTATTGCTATATGAAACAGAAGATGACTTGCAAAGAGGGATTTACGCTTTACACCAAGTGTGCAAGAAATACGACATGAAAATCTCCGTGGAAAAAACAAAAACTATGGCTTTTTCGGGAATACATCCCATAAGGACAAAGATTGTGATTGATAATCAGATACTGCAACAAGTTAATAGCTTTAGATATCTGGGATGCAATATGTCGTATAGTTGTAGTAATGATATAGAACTGAAGGTTAACAGATTTTCACGGGTATGTGTGGAACAATAAGTAAAACTCTCAAAAACAAAACAAGAAAAGATACACAATTGAAATTTTATAAAACCATTGCAGTGCCAACCCTCACATACGGAAGCGAAATATGGACAACTACAAAAAAGGAAGAACAACGCATACAAACACAAGAGATGAAATTTCTTAGAAGAGTAAAAGGATGCTCCAGAATAGACAAACTCAGAAATGAAGACATTAGAAACGAGCTAAGTATATTTAACATCAACGATAAAATTAAGGAAAATAGAAAGAGATGGAAAGAACATGTTGATCGAATGAATGCAGATCGCCTACGATTTAAAGTAATGCATTACAAGGTTCGGGGAAGAAGAAGCGTAGGCAGGCCGAGAAAGAGATGGGTACCGTAACAGGCAAAATATGCCTAATACTTGTAGCGAAGAAGAAGAAGAAGAAGCCTCGGAACTTGGACGGATTACACGAAAATCGACATAGGACGGCAAAGGACACAGTTAATGAATGTAGGATGCTAGGGCCGCTATTCTGGAACGTTCGACTAACTCCCACGAACAAATTTCATTCGTGTGAGAAATTGTTTGTGTGCGACTCCACATTTTGGAATCTCGAACGTTCGAGTCCGTAAACCACCGACCGTAAACGAATAAATGAAGCAGTCAAATAATCAATCTCTCACACAAATAAAATTTCTCACACGAATGAACTTTGTTCGTGGGAGTTAGTCGAACAGTCGAACGTTCCAGAATAGCGGCCTAGAACATTCAGGGTGTAAGTACCAAAAAGGATCAAGTTCTTAAAGAGGTTCATATTTACAAGACCGACATTGCAGTGCTCAGTGATACAAAAAAGAAAGGACAGTGAGATAGGTACTAGAATGAGTACATATACTTCTGGAGTGAGGTAAACAAAGATAAAGGAGCCAAAGCTAGCGTGATACTAGCAATAAATAAGAAGCTGAAAACGAATATAACATATTGAAACCCAATAGACGAAAAATTTTAACAGTTCATGTAATAATAAATGGAAGATATATAAGAATTTTTGGACTTTATGCCCCCCCCCCCCCCGACGACTCAGATTTAAACACAAAGGAAAACTTCTTCGACAAACGTTCTGAGGAATTATACAAAACAAAAACAAAACAAGAGATTCTTATGTTAGGAGACATGAACGGGAGGGTGGGCAAAGCCCTTGATAGGAAAATAATTGGAAAACGCTGAGAAGATGCAGTGACTGATATTCGATTACGATGGATCGGGCTCTGCGAACAGCACCCATTAGAAATCCTAAATGGATCATTTCAGCACAAAGAGATAAGCAAATATATATGGACTCAAAAAACAAAAAACTTGCGATCTATAATCGAATATACCTATTGTTACGGTGAACGTCTGGATAAGGCTCTTTCTACCTATAGTCACTGACATCAATAATTTACAGTCTACAGTCCCGACATATATCCATCCATTCCACATAAATATGGTAAACAACAATTTCCAAAAATAAATCAGTCGTTTCCCATAGGTCGCGTAATACAAGGTGATTCAATGAAACGGTACGATTTCAAATAAACAAAAAAAAAAAACTGAAAAAATATCTTTATATTAAATTTAATAAAAAAAACGTATACTACAGAGATGGAAATTAATGTGTAAGTGAAGAAATATTCAGTTTTTGAAGATGATATTGGAAAGGTGGCCTCCATTTTGTCGGACACATTCTTGCAGCCGTGGTACAAAGCTGTTTACGACATTCAGTAACATTTCTGGGGTGGAAGAAGTTTCGACGCGACCAAGTGTTTTACGATGGGTTGATGGGCATTTTCGACGACATGACCGAAAAGGTGGTTTTATTGTACAGGCATTTTCGACGATAAACGAATTTAACAAGCCCGTGTATTGGGTTGAATTAGGAATGAAAATAAGGGGATATATACGTCAAAACAATTTATTTGTTACTAGGTTTGGAAACAATATGACATTTCTTGTCCAAAGTTTTTTCTAAATGCATATGTACTATAATTTTCATTATTTTAAAATATGAATTAGTAGTTAAATAATACATAATAGGTATACAAACTATTACCATAAATGTTAAATCTTATTATATAAAAAAAACCGTTTATTTAATAACACAACACAATTTAATTGGTATAAGAATGATACGATATAGATTTTATAAAATTCAACCTACTTATTTGTTGTGACTGAAATTGATGTACCATTCTCTTCAAAAATTACAATTTAGCCTTTACCATCTTTATCCCGCCTGAAAACATTAAGGGCTTGAACTTGAACCGATCCTACCTACCTGTCTTAAGCCGTCGTCGAAATTTCTTGTAAGCTTATGTGACCCTTCGATTAAAGCAGGTACCCTCACTATTTGTCGTCGAAAGTTCGCCCGCCGCATTT
Source organism: Cryptocephalus moraei (assembly GCA_946251905.1). Lineage (NCBI taxonomy): Eukaryota > Metazoa > Arthropoda > Insecta > Coleoptera > Chrysomelidae > Cryptocephalus > Cryptocephalus moraei. The sequence continues at coordinate 24,168,862 of OX276463.1, read as the reverse complement.
CTGTTACTGAAAATTGCCAAATCGTGCCGTTTCACTGAATCACCTTGTATAAACAATGCAGCCCTAAAACTTCATAAATAAGTTCTATTTAGAAAAAAAGAAACAGAAATGAGTGTGGCAATTACAGAGGAATTAGAATAACGTTGTCACTAGGAAGACTGTACGGGAGAATACTAAAAGCCCGAATAGAGAAACAATCTAAGGAAATTAAAGACAAAGTGGCATTAGACCTGGAAAATCGTGCACAGATAATATATTTACATTAAAACGCCTAATAGAAAAACACCTGGTAAAAGGAAGAGAACTTCACATTACTCTTGCGAAACGCATTTGATTCCGTCCCCCTACAAAAGCTGTGGACCATCCTGGAGGAAGTAGGCATTAATATATGCTTAACAAACTGATAGCAGAATTTAATAAGTGGGGGTTGGAGGTAAACACAGAAAAGACGCAGTAATATAACCATAGGAGGAAGTGGACAAGACATCGAGCTAGAAAGTGGAAATATTAAAAATGTGAAATATTACGATTATCTAGGAGTTGCAATTTCTGAGCATGGGAGAGACGACTTAGATATAATGAAGAAAATGGGAAGGGACAAAAATATGACGAAAGCTTTACATCCAATCCTGCGGAATAAAAATTTAACAAAGAGAACGAAAAAAAAACATATTAAGAACTATAATAGAACCAGTTACGGAATACGGAAAAACGAGAGGTACGTACCCCCATGATGGAGCTGCCCGCCAGCAACTTCGTCTCGATGTGGGTGTTGGCGCAGCCGACGACCGTCGCGTAGTACCTCATTATGTAACTTGGCGGAGGTGGTCTTGCCAGTCCCGCTCACCCCTGACACGATGATGCTATGGGCGCGCAGCTCCCTCTTCAGCTTCATGTACGCCTCCTCTGCGACCGCCAAGATGTGAGGCTCCAGGTCTCCCATCGCCTTGCCCCGATACTCCTGTATCGTGTCATTATCTGAAACAGAGAAAAGGCGAAAAATTGGTAAAATTGGTGTAGTGGGACTTGTACCTATAGTACAGTCATTGGAGGCATTTCCCTCAGAAATGTTTAAAACTTCATCGATATGCGTGAAAACTGGTGAGTAGTTAGAGGGTGCCTCAAGTAAAAAATGTGACAGCGTTACTAGAAATATGTGATAAGCAGTAGACAAATTAGTTGTGTAATGTGTTATTTAATATTTCAGGGAGACAAAAAACCATATTTTCATGATTGATGACTAAATGGATGATTTCTAAGGGTTGATAAATTGATGGAAATTATAAACTATGCTTCAAAATATTAAAGAATAGGTATTATACTTAACTAAATAATATTTCCGTCGTTAGAATGCTTAAATTTGCATTTTTTTTTAAATTTTTTGTGGAAAGGGTCGATTTCACAACTAAAATGCACAAAGCACAAGTCACTTTTGAAGGTAAAGGTAAGACGAGCTTGTTCCGAAATTATTTTCATGAAAATCGATGGAGGTTGAAAGAATTCTGAGAATTCTGCCTAATTTACATTGAGTGCCTGTACCACTGAAGCGACTTGGAATTTACAAGACAAATACAAAGACGCAGATTCGTTCCATTCGAAAAAGTTCCCTACCGTATATGGGAACCTCGTTGTACGGATTGATCGCGACCAACACGCAGTACGTGTAGATTTTCCTGTCGCGGCAGGACCTGACCCGCAGGTTGTGCAGGACCGCCGGTTTGTGCAGGTACGACAGGCACATCAGGTCGTTCCCCCCTATCAGGATCGCAGGGTTCCTTAGGTCCTTCTCCGTACTCAGGGCGAGCATCCTCGTCTCGTCCTCCTTCGTGACGACCTCGAGTGTCTTCTGGTCCGGCCGGTAGTCCTCCAGGAGCACCGCCCCTATCCACACATCCTGGGGGTGCGAGATCCACACTCGACCGCCCTGTAAACGGCAAATTGTGGATCAGAGAGAAAACGTTTAATCTGGTAACGCCGTGCGGTGCTGAGGGGAACTAACGTTTGTATGTTAGGCCGCTAGGCTGCGTTACTCCACTGTTGTGGAGTAACGCATGCGCCGCGCCGTAAGATTTGACGTTTCGACAAGTTTAAATGCAGACGTCTTTAGAAACTATACGCAAGAAAAAACTTGTCTTATTTACTTCGACTATTTACTATAACACCATACCTCTGAACAAACTGTGGCAGGTAATGGAGCATAGGAAAATCAATAAAATGTACATAAATGCAGTTCAGAAACTGTATACAGTCCAACCTCCAGTAGTGGACACCTCTACTCTACATTATGGACACCTATTATTTTGGACACTTTTTAAAATGTGTCCCTGCATTTTCTCATTATTTCCTATGTAAAAATAACTCTCTAATATGGACACCCTGTACCTCTCTAACCTGGACATGGACACTTTGTTTACCTGAGATGTGGACATTCTTCTGGAAATTAATTGCCCATAAACACTACGGGGATCTCGTTAGTAGGTAGTAGTAGTAGTATAGTAGACTCAATAGACTCATTAGGTCGATTGTGGACAAATTACATATTTTTCTAAGAAATGTTACCTGTTGGCTATTTAACATACATACAGTGGAACGAAATAAGGAAGGCCTCTGGCTTTGTGTTGCGCACTGGCAAAACGTAGATGTGGGGGGGAGAATTCATTGGTTGTCTAGTGGCCGGCGAGTGCACGTCGATGCTCCTGTGTGCCTTGTTGCCGTATTAGTTGCCGCTACGTAGCAAACGGAAGAGGGTGACGACGAATCTCCGGCGTCGTAAAACCGGAACATCGAAAATTCTAGAAATATTATGACGTTTAGCAACATGGCTTGAACGCCCCCTCCAACCTCATTACGCTGTATCGCTGTTTCGTCCTTAACATCTACTGTCTCTCTTCCCGTTCTGCGCAGGTGAGCGGACTTCCTTATTCCGTTGTACAGTATATGTGTCTAAAATGTTCACTATTAAAATCGGTTTATCGCCAATCGGTTTGTTGTGAAGACGAATTAAAATGGCACCGCGTAAAGAATAGACGTTACGTGAAAAATTTGAACTAATTAAATTTTCCGGATCGAATCGATGTTGTGTGTAAAAAATGGCAGAGACGTTTAAAGTTTCAAAAACTTCAATGGCACACATTTTGAAAAGAAAGGACGAAATTTTAGGAACTTTTAGATCGGCAATGAAGAAGAAAGACGTTATTTTCGAGATTCCCAAACTTTACTCCTTAATAAAATGGTGTTTGAGTGGTTTTCGAGAATGCCCGCAAATAAATATCTGGGCCACTAGTTCAAGAAAGGGCCAGAGAAGTAGCAGCGCAGTGTAAAATTCAAAAATTTCAAGCTTTCAATTGGCTGCAAAAATTTAGAAATCGTCACGATATTGATTTTAGATCTGTCTGTGGGAAATCAGCAGCTGTTGAACAAACTGTGCAAAATTGGATGAAGAAACTTCCAGAAATCGCTAGAAATTACGCTCCTCGGGACATATGGAACTTAGATGAGACAACAAAACATTGTGCTTGCAAAACCAAAATTACAGTGGGGATAAAGCATCAAAAGGCAGACTAACTTTTATGTTGTGTATAAATTTATTAGGTGATAAAGAGAAGCACATCGTCTTTGCAAAATAAGCAAAACCTAGATGTTTTCATCGAATTTCCATTGAAAATCTTCCAGTGGTGTGGAAATGTAATAAAAAGACGTGGATGACTCAAGCAATAACGACTGAATGGTTAGGTAAGTTACATAACACATTTTAAGATTATGCATTAAAACAATAATGCTTTCTATTATCAAGGTGCATTGGATCGAAAAACGGAGAGACAGAATAGAAATTTTTTTTTTTTTTGGATAATGCTCCATATCATGCCAAGTTCGATTTAAACCTCGCCGAGTTATTTTTTCTCCTCCAAACTGCTCTTCGGTATGTCAACCCTAGGATCAAGAAATCATAAAGATGCATTACCGTCTATTTCTTTTACAACATTTATTGACTGTCATGTGTGGCAACAAGTAATGGAGTGTCTTAAGTTGTAAATTTTCTGCAAGCTGTCACGTGGATACCATTTCAAAGTGTTTCAACACGGCGGGAAAATATGGATTTGGAGTCCCTCGAAGAATTTTTTTTCCTCTCGTTCTGATACTACATTGAAAGAATAAAGTTGACAAAATAAAGTTAACATAAAGTTAATAAAATAAAGTTACAAAATTGACAGTAATCTAGCAACTGAAAACAATGACTTCTATCCAGGAAATAATCAACGAATTCAGCAGGAAGAAAATCACGAAACAGACGTATCAAGCCATGAAGAAGGTCTAGAAGAACCACAGGTAAATTCAATAGAAGCTCTCCGATGTACAAACTTGCTAAAATTGTTTTGTTTGCAAAAAAATTAAGTTCAAGGGTTCAAGTTGGTAAATAATTTTTAAATACATATAGAGCATTACAATTTAGCAAATTTGCATCAGAAAATTATCGATTTTTTTAGGATCCAATACATAATAATGTTTTTTTTATTGGCACGCTATTTTGCCTATTTAAAACATGCTTTGGCGTGCGTAAATCGAGCTTTATCGCACCCGCGTGTTTTAAAGTCGCCATGGAAACGTATCAACAACGGCCATCTCAACCAATAACAGAGCGTCTTTGGCCGTAGCGGGACGAGCCTATTGGTCGCACGACGGGCGACGGGACGTCACGAAGTGTCACGAGTGTCGTTTAAATTAATCATATTGGGTATGCACTTGGTTTTGGTATAAAAAATGGTACCAATAAAAAAAAATTGCTCTATTTCGAGCACTCCGGCTACGCCGTCGTGCTCGAAAACTCGCTCATGTTTGAAAGAGCTCAATATCCACTCATACTTTAATATACTATTAATTTGACTTGTATTGCCATTTTTTGTTTATTTTCATGTGCAATAAATATGTTCTATTTAATAAGAATGCTTTATCACTTGTCATCTCACTCAAAATTTTCCTCCTCCCTTTAGGACTCCCCTAATGTGGACACCTCTCGAATGTGTATGAAACATTGGTTCCCATAGATGTCCACTTTAAAGAAGTTCCACAGGTAATAACATATCAGCCTATACAAAAGGTGGGCGGGAAGTATCAAAGAAAATACAAATTAGTAAGGGTTTGAACGAAGGTTGCTGCACAGTTCAAAGGGGCGTAACCTCAGGGCACCGATTTCAAAGTTTCAAAAGACACTTTCACTTGCACGTCGCTAAATTCAAACTTACGACTTCAATTATTTCCAGTGATATTAGACTTTCTTCGTCGGTGTGGTATTTTGGCAGTGTGGGTTTCCGGTTGAAGCAATTTCTTTTATACATTCTCGATTTTGTAGTTTCTGTGTGTGTATGGTATGTATGTGGCCAACATTTTCTCAGAAACTCTAAATAGCGGAAAGTTGAAATTTTGTATTTAGGCTGGGTCCCCTGAAAACTCAAGACCACATAAATTTCATCATAATCAGTTAAGAGCAATAAAGGACATTGTACTGGAAATTTTTAGGTTTTTTAGGCTTTTTGTATTATATCAACAACTGGTGCAACGTTTTTTTTAAACTTCGTATGTTTACTTTACTATCCAATCCTTATGGATTGCCGTTACCGTTATCTTGACTGATCTGCGAAGGGCCTTTTCTTTTCTGAATTTTCAGTTTTACTTAATTTTCTCCAAAACTGCTTTACCAATTCTTGCCAGATCTTAGATTTGAACTGACCTAACCAATAGCTACAACTTTTATTTGAAACATTTTTTTGTAAATCCACCCTAAAAGCACTACACTGGTGAACATTTTCAATTCCTTAAAATTTTTTTTCAATAAGGATTTGAATGTTTCCACTAAACTTTATATTTGAATGAACATAATATTACATGTATACAATTTTTTTTCGAAGAAGTTTTTCCTAAAATTGTCTTAAAGGGCGCATTACCCTTAAGAATTTTCATTTTGTTGTACAATTTTATTTAAAACGGTTTCGGTGATTTATACCAAATCTCATAACCTTTTTTTTTTTTTTTTTTTTTTTTTTCCCGACTTTAGGCCAATGAGGCCACGCACTACCTCGGAAGCGGGCAATAAACACCGCCCCGGGTAAATTCACCTGGGGGAGACAGAGGACCCTGCGGGCTCCCCCTCGGCTCGGACGATGTTAGGTCCAGGTCAAGTCAGGTCTACTAAACAAAATGGGGCGACCTGTAGGGATTACCCCTTGTGGGGGGCGTAGCACCTCCAGGTACCAAAGGTCTGCAGGGATCGAGGGGTATACCTCCGGTGTTGTTAGAGGCCCCCGTCCGACGTCTCTAGGAGCCCTACGTCCCCCCTCCTGGGATCTCTCCCAGATTAGGGGTTCGGGCTCCTGGGTCTCTCGTCGTCGTATCCATATCGTCGAGTCTCTCCGTTCGTGTCTCTAGTTCCCGACGTTCCTCTCCGTCTCCGTTCCGCGTCTCATGATGGACTAACGAGTCCATGGCCTCTGGTCTCTCCGTATAGTCTACTTGGTCCCGGCATCTCTCTCCGCCCGCGTCCCCTGTTCCCTCCATAGGAACCTCCCTCTGTCTCTTTTGGGGGTCTCCCATCATCTTGTCTTTGCATCTTGCCCCGTCTCGGTGCCCGGACACCCCACAGGTGAAGCAGAACACCGGACTTCCGCACTCCCGGGCCCAGTGCCCCGTGTTCCCACATCTCCGGCATGCATCTTTCGGAATCCTTCTTTCCGCCTGACACTGGTTACTACCGTGCGCCAGGCTCCAGCACTTGCCGCATCTATTCGTTGGCACTCGTTCCCTGATTCTGCACGATATCCATCCCACCCTAATTCTTCTGTGGGAATTTAGTTGGGTCGCTCCTTCCTTTGTCACTCTCACCGTCGCGGCCATTTTACCCTGTCCGAAAGGTCTCAAGTCCCCCACCTCGCAATTCGTGCCAGTTATAGCGTTGATCGTTTCCCTCACTTCGTCCTTTGTAGACGAGGGGTCTAAGTCATACACATGGTAGATTTTCACTCCTGGGATTAGTACCCTGGTCTGGACGTCTACAGCGGCCTCGGCCACTGCTCTCTGGATACTCTTGATATCGGAGCCCCTCTCCAGCTCTATGAGGGCTGCCCCCTCCCTTGTCTGCCTTATTCCCCGGATCTTCTTGAGTATTTGCGGGTCCTTGATACTCCCTTTTAGCGTTTTCGCTGTATCCGCATACGATTTTTGAGCTATCTTGGCTATGATCGCTGGTCGCCGTTCGCTATCGTTTCTTTCAGTCCTGATAAGGTCGGATTTGTCTCTGTGTAATACTATAAATTGCCTCGCCTCGTCTTCCGAGTGAAATGCGTACTCGAGGCATTTCCTGATGGTACTCGCATCATTGATCCCGTCAAGCATAACCCTTAGGAGCCCGTCTTTAGGCATGGCGTTCCTTAGTCTTCGGAGGGTTCTAACTATCGTCGCCGTGTCCCCTACTACTGGGACCGTGCATAGTATCCTTTCGTGCTCATAGGTGTACTCCAGGTCGTCTTCTGGCTCCGTCTCTATGAGGTGCCTCACCTTAGTAATACCATTTTTGCTTATATTGCAGAGTTGAAGTGCCTCCTGCAAGAATTTTAGACTTTTTCTACTTTTTCCGAGATTTTCCCACTGGTGAGGGTGGAAAAGAACCGCGAGTGCCGTCGCACTGTTTATGGTGTCGTCCGTGATGTTTTCCTTCTCCATAGTGATCCGGTAGGCTTCGGCCTCCCACTGTTTGGATATAAATTCCGTAACCTCGCTGTCCGTCCTAGGTGTGGCTTGATGCGCCCGTATGTCTTGTGGGGATTTAACTGTGTGTGCGTCCCCCATCTGGGTGGACCCTTCGCAGTTTGCTGCTAGCTGTGCTGGTCCATGTGGCTCTCCCCACAGTTCCAAGTCGTCTGTTTGTATGCTAACACTACGTGTTTCTGGCTCGTCGTCGCTCCGTCGGGAGCCTTCTTCCTCCGCTGTTGCCCGCTTCTTCGGGACCTTCAGCTCTGGGATCTCGTTTCCCGTTAAACATGCCATCAACTTCTGCATGCGCTCGCTTATTTTTCTGGCATCCTTCGTCGCCTGACAGGCGAGGGCCTTGGTTTTATTTGCGGCCTTGGTGTGCTTTAGCTCTGCAACGATACTGTTATTCGTCGCTACCAGACTTTCCACGATGTGCAGGACCGACTCCCAGTCCTGTTGTACCTTCGGCGACAGACGCTTCCTCTTTTTGCTTCTATTGTCCGTGTCCGATGCTGAGTCTGACGTATCCACCGCCAGCCTCGTCTTGTGCAGTCTGCCCTTTCTTTTAGGTCGCGGCAGCGGCGGTACTCTTTTCCCAGCCGGTGTACCCTCCGTGTCCCCTTGCTCCCAGGTAGACTGCCGTTCCCCTGTCCCGCGCCCCACTCCCTCGACCACTGGCGGCGGGGTCAGCTCTTTCGGGGGGCGAAGCCACTTTGTTAGTGGAGCGTCCTCACTCGATTCCTCCTCCTGACTGCTCTCGCCTCTGGTGATTTCCACGTTCTCGCTGTCGGTCGAGTGGCCTTCGGTCGTGGCAGGACTGTGGCCAAACAAGGCCCTTTCATATTCCATTATCATCCTTTCGGGCTCCAAAGTTTCCTCATTTTCCTTCACCAGTACAGCCCGCGCTGGATGAATGTCCCGGGCTGAGCCACCAGTGTCCCCGCTGCTTTTCAGTGGGCCAAATTTTCCCGCGATCCTCTCATCGAGCTTCTTGGCCGCGTTACGCAGTCTCGCTGTGAATTCCTCCCTATGGGTAAGTTCCTGCCGTACGTTACTTCCATCAACTGTTATAAGCATAAGTTCCTTCGCAGATGCATGGATGCCCCCCCCGTAACCATGGGGCAGCCTGCTGGCAGAATTGCCAGCAGGGAGGGATTCCCTGCCGTCAGGCAGGACCCCCCCGGGGATATCCTTCTGTTTCCTACCCTGCATCATGCTTTGTAGCCCGTTATCCCCTGGGCGGGGGTTTCTCGTCCGTGTCATTGCCAGGATCGTCAACACCACATCTCGTCTTTCGTCCTTTCGTAACCCTTACTCGTATTCTTATCGGTTCCTGTCCTTGAGGATGTCTTGCTACTTTATTCGCTACTAATTGTACTATAGCGGGGCTAATGTTCGTCGCCGTGTCATCCGTATTTGCTCCCCTTTTTCAGTGTTGTCCTGCGAATCAAAGCTCCTCTCTAGTGCGTACTCATCGCCGTACGCCCCCCCGCATCACGTGTCGAAGACCCTTCCCACGGGGGTTTTCACCCCATCTTCCGGGCCCCCGACGATACGGGGAGGTGAGCCACTCCTTAGCCCCGGAAGCCGGCAGTATGCCAGGCCGTCAGGTTACACCCTCCCACCAACTGTGAGGTCCCGTGGCTCCTAGGGAGGGAAATCTCATAACCTAACATAGGTTTACGTTTTATTGGAAACATTTATATCTAAAATTGCACTAAAGGGCACATCGGATTGTAGAGTAATTGTTCATTCTAACTGATACATCTCCATCAAATAAAGTTATTTTTATTTATTCTAAGTCGATGATTGGATTCTTATTTCGAAGTATGAACATTGAAATTTGTTGTTATATTACATATGTAAATTTATTTATCGTTTCGATAAAGTTAGTATTATTCACAAACATTTTTCAAAAACTTTTGTCATTAACAAACAACCAAAAGAAATATTTACTAATAGGAGAAAATGTTATATTTAATACTAAATTTATTTTATAAAACTGTGATAATGTCGTCACGAATATTTTGTCCGACCAAACTATTTTTTTAAATATTTTATATTTACTTTTCTATTCAGTACTTGTTGACTGCCGTTACCATTATCTTGACTGATCACCTGCAAAGGGCCCTCTACTTTTTTGAATTTTCAGTTTTTCTAAATTTTCTCCAAAACGGCTCTTCCGATTCTTACTAAATTTTACACTTGAACTGACCTAACTAATAGCTACAAAGTTTATTTGAAATATTTTTTCTAAAACCCTCCTAAGAGGCACTTCACTAATGAACATTTCCAATTTCTCGAAATTTGTTTTCAAAACGACTGAATGTTTACACTAAACTTCATATTTGAATTAATATATTAAATCTATACAATTTTTATTCGAAATATTTTTTTCCAAAACTGTCCTAAACACCTTATTCTTAAGAATTTTTATTTTGTTGTACAATTTTCTTTAAAACGGTGTTTGTGATTTATATAAATCTCATAACTTAAGTCAGTTGTGAATGCCTATACCTTTTATTTGAAACAGTTTTATCTAAAACTGCCCTAAAGCGAACTTCCTTAAATGCATCGGTTTGTAGAGTAATTGTTCATTCTAACTGATACATCTCCATCGAGTAAATTTGTTTTTATTTATTCCAAGTCGATGATTGAATTCTTATTTCCAAGTATGGACATTAAAATTTGTTGTTGTTATATTACATAAGTAAATTTATTTCTTGTTTCGATAGTTAATTGTACTCAAAAACATTTTTCAGACACATTTTCAACGGAAAAACCATCACCACATTTTTCAGACACCTTTGTCATCAAAAAACAACCAAAAGAAATATTTACTAATAAGAGAAAATGTTATATTCAATACTAAATTTATTTCATAAAACGGTGACAATGTCGCCATGAATATTTTGTCCGGCCATATGAGAAAGTCTGACTCAGAAAGTCAATTTCAAAGATTTTTACAATAGATATTGTTAATTAAAAATAATGCATATTTTTACCTTTATAAACAAGCCGTACCCGGCATGCGTTGCAATGCCACGTAAAGTTTAAAGAAAAAAGATAAATAAAATTATAGATGACCCGGTGAACTTCCTATCACCTACATATATTTTTGAAAAATATGGTCAAAAATTGATACAAAATTTTTATCTACATTAAATTAAATGCAACACATAAATGATATACACATAATCATTTTAGGGCTTTCTGATCTACTATATTTTTTGTCTTTTTTGCGGTGCGTAAATAAATAAATATGATGGTTTTACGACTCACCAACACGTGACGTATAATTGCCCATGCGCGAAACCGGGAAACTCCAAGTTGATTCCGCAAACTGTCCTTGTATTTGCAATTGTATATTATCTTTTTAAATTTTTAATAAATAGTTAATTTATCAAAAACTACCCTGAAAATAGGTATGAAGTTTTCCTGTACAATAGTTGCACTGTGTTGCACTAAACGACGTAATTTGAAAGCAATTATTATATTTTTGGAAGTTGGTCAAGAAATGTTTAGTCATTTCCCACCCCAGAAACTAATGAGCGTAATGGATCTGGTGGTGGGAACAATTTGGCAATTTTACTTTATTACCAGCACAACATAATCCAGTAGATTCACCGCTGTATTTTAACGCTTTACAATATTGATAAACTATTGTCATTTCTCCAATCGTTACGGATTGGTCGGTACACCCAATAATCTATTTCCGGGTCGTAGTGGAATGCTACTCGTTCCAGGTTTACAGAAACACTGCGTCTGCGGAATCGCTCTATTTCATTATGTCGTGCTCGCTGCTGATGTATTTGATGTGCCCGAACTCGTTCCATTCTAAGCCTATCTACTTCATAATTATTCACTGTGGAACGCAATTCTGTCATACCAATGCGAATGTTATCGTTATCTATCTCTCGCTGGTCGTCAGTGCGATTTGCACTTGAGGTAGAGGTAGTTCCAAATGAGATGAACCCTACATCATCGTGCGCAAAAAGACGAAAATAAGTCGAGTTGCCGAACTATTATCCGTGCTAAAAATGTTAAACCCAGAGACAAAACGAAAAGACGCAAGGCATAAACTAAGAAGACGTTCTGTGTTTGTTTTGAACATTATTTAGCTTGAGGTTACTGGGGTAAGAGCCTTAGGAGGTACAACCGTGCTCGAGGACCGTGGTTAGGAGTCCACGTTAAACTATAGGTCCCGTCCAGATTAGCCTTGCAGCAAAAAGGAGACGTTAGCTACTCTCACACACATAGTTTGAGGTTAGATTTTGATCGTCCCACGTGTTTGTGTTTGGCTTGCGTTTGTCCTGTTACCTTTGTGTCTTTTTGTACGTTTTCTCTGCAATTGATTATAAAAATAATTTTTTTCAAGACTAATCATCGATTTCTGTCCCCAATTCAAACTTCCCGCCCCAGTTGTGGGTTGCTCGTTTTTGACTGCTCGACCAACGTTTTTACCATCACTTTACTTCGTACATATTTGAACGGTCCCGCTAAAAGTTTGCGCATATCAACTGTCACTGCGAAGGTTCATCTCATTTGGAACTACCTCTAGCTCGTCGCACATTTGATCGACTTCGACAACCTAAGTCAGGTTGTCTTCTCCTTGGCATTTTAAAATCAATAAAGTTCCAACGATTATAGACTAACCAGGATTGCTCACTTACGTTTGACCAATGTTGGACAGTTTTGTGACGTCACCACCGGTGCTGAAGTGCGTTTACGTGTTGATCTGTGGACAACGTGATATGGATATCGTACGTAAATATGGATTACGTAGAGTTACGTAAAACGTACAGTTTACAATGATAAATCTTACTGTTTACTACAGTAAAATGAATAAATCTCTATCTTCTATACAGCACCGGTGGTGACGTCACAGAGTTTTTGCCGGCGAACTAAGCAATCCTGGTAGTCTATAATCATTGATAAAGTTCTCGCGCACTGACAAACTGATGACAGATTTTAATAATCGTCTTGATATTTATTTATTTGACAACCAACTGACACTATACTTCCATTTGTTTGATTACAAATTAAGACATAAGTGGATAAAGGTGTCATGTCACATTTTTTCTATAATCGACTTTCTTAACTTTTTGAACTTCCCTGGTATATATGTATTCTTCATTAGACCCTAAATAGATTTTTTCGTATATTTAAAGATTTATTTTATTGATAAAGGTGTTAAGTCACACGAACATATAGCATGTCTTAGTTAGTAAATAAAGGTGTTATGTTACAATTTTGTTACATGACACCTTTATCAACTAAAGGAGTTCAAAAGTCTTTCTGACAGTTCAGTGTCATGTCTCGCATTCTAAGTTATGTTTTTATCGCGCGGAACTAAAATACGCTCTGCATTCTGCTACAAAAGGTGTGTTATTAGTAGGAAAATGGCTGGTTTTAGAGGAAAAAAATGTTAAAATTGGTGCTAGAAAATGACTCTAATGAAGGTAAGCTAATTTTTTACTTATGTTTTAATATTAATGCAGAAGAACGGTTAAACTAGGATCGGAATTTTGAGTTGTTATTATAACACAGATCATTCCCTGTATTCGAAAGTGCTTACTCAAGTATCGCTGTACTATAATTAAATTCTTTTGTAGAGGCAGTGTCCTGCAGTAATAATAAAAATCAAGATATAGAAGTTGAAACAGACGAGAAACCTAAAGATATGAAGCAACAACCAAGTACAAGTAGGACACTAAGGCATATTTTAAAAAGTAAGCAATTAGACAGTAAATTAGGCATCAGGTATTTAGGTATTGTCACACGCCTGAGGACCTAGGGCCCAAAGGGAGTGCTCTGGTTGGGGGTGGTAGCTCGGTAGAGATGGTAAAAATACAGGGGCAATGCTAATAAGGTTTATTTAAGACTAACATACAGGGGAGAGAGAGTGGGCCCTTATTAAAGGGCGGTAAGATAAGGAGAAATATATAAGTTAACAATACAAAAAAGGCAGAATTAGAGTGGTGTAAAGGTACAATGCTTACATTAATCCCTAGGGAGCCTGGAGAGGGACGAGGGTCTCCAAATGGCGAACACCAGGGGGGACAACCCCCCCGTAGGGGTGGCCGGCAGGGCCAAGGGCGGCGACACGGGTTGCGGGTGCTTGATCGACTGAACCCCCGATCGATCTGATCGATCCGTATAAATAATTCTCGTTTGTTGACAAACGTGCCCGCCCGAAGGTTGTCGGAGCCGTTCCATGCTGACTTGCATTAACATGGATACGACCCAACCTGGTTTCGCCTAATTGGGGTCACTTCGTGACAGTATTAACTGAGCTTGAACTTAATGTACGTTTTGTTGTAGGTTTCATGGAAAGTAGCGATGAAAAGAGCATTACATCAGGTAGTGAATATTGTCTTTCTAGCTATGATGACCATTCCGATCATTCATAGCCTGAGCCAGAAAGTGAACAGCAAGAAATATGTTCAACCTATAACCTACAAAGTATCATGACAGAACAGATGAAAAGTAATGAAAATAAAGTAAATGCACATGTCACACCTGATGGCATCCAACCAAGCATTAAGAAAGGGAAAAAATTCGAATTATAACCCAAGATGTCAAAGAAAAGAATGCGCAATCCTGACAATTGGAAACGAAAAAATGCAGCAATAGCAATATTGAGACAAAAGGGCGAAGAATATATTTCGCAAACGGAAAAACGAATGAAAAAAGACAATAAAAGAAGATGTGCTCTGCAAACAAAACCGCCACATGAAATGCAGTGAAAAATTCAGTCCCCAAGATAGAGAAGTAATTTGAAAGAAGTTTTATGGATTGGACGTAAATGCTAAAAATACTTTGGTATTTAAAAGCATTGAAATTTCACCAGTTTCTCGCCATCGATCTAACCGAAAATCATCAAAAAAATACCCCTTTAGATATTCAGTGACATATGACAAACAACTTATTCAAATGCATTTTGCAGCTTATATGCAATTGGTACAAAAAAAAATAGAAATAACACAAAATGTACTAAAAAATGGTTACTCGGCCCCATCACCAGATATGCGAGGACGTCATACAATTCGTCCCAAGAAGATAGATGATGATGTAGTAGAAAATATTGTGGGTCTTCTATTGCAGAAGAGTCCCATTACTCTAAGAATAAAAACCATAGCAGAAAATACCTCTCTTCTCTACTTAATATCACTCGACTACATCAGCTTTACATTGAACAATGTAAGGAAAAAATGGATGACAAATATATGGTCAAGGTTTCTTTCTACAGACATATTTTTGAAACAAAGTTCAATTTGTCCTTCGGGCACCCAAATAGCGGCACTTGTAGTGTCTGTGATGCTGGGGAGAGATCGCTAGAGCACAAAGAAAATTATGAATTTGCTTTTAAGGCACAAACATTAGACCGAGCAACTCCTTCAATTGACAAAAAATTGTGCTACATCACTATGGATCTTCAACAAACCATGCCGTTACCAAAGTTATCTACATCAAAAGCGTTTTATTTGCGTCAAATGTGGTTCTATAACTTTGGCATTCATTGCATCACCTATTCGGGACGTAAGTCGTTTTTTTTTACCTGGACCGAAGACTGCGAATAGGGGAAGTAATGAAATTGGTAGCTGTTTGTTGCGATTTTGTATTGTAACGTTTATTTTATAATTTATTTATATTAATTGAACACTAATTTATTTAACACACTTAACTACTTGTTCACTAGACTAGACACTACTTAATTTATTTGTACTGCTCCGCTTTCGGATCGTATGTCGCGTTCACGTCTGCTTCTCTACTTCTAACTAACTCCCTCGATCACAAGCCCCCTTATATATACACCCCAACCATGATCGAGAATGTTCTCGTACATTCTAGAAGCTACGATTGTTCCTTTAACAACGCCTACGCAGGAAGTGTTCAGAAGGTCACAAATTACTTTTCGTAAACAACATTCCGGGAAAATTCATGCAGCTGTCTTTTACGCGTCGTAGTAATTCTTTTGAAGTAACTGCTTCACTCGGAGCGAGTAAACATGTGTCGCTTTGTTTACTTCTCGCATTACAGTATGTTACTCAAAGAGGAGCATCCTGATATTGAACACTTAATAATCTGGTCCGATTCATGCGGTGGCCAGAACAAATTTTTTTTCATATTGTGCCTCTACCAGTACTTAATAATTAATAATTTTTTTAAAATTATTGATCACAAATTTCCCGAAGTCGGTCATAGCTATTTGGATTCCGATCGTGACTTTGGACGGATTGAGAAGTACTGCGGAAACATCAGACAATTTTAATTCGGGACCAGTATCGAGAAATCATTAGGTCGGCGAGTACAAAGAACAGTTTATGCTTCAATATGAAAATCTTTTTTTATAACTTAGAAGAGCTTCCCGCCAAGCTTCGTTTATATAAAGAATTAAATATAATACTCTTAACGAGAAAGTAAATTTAAGAGATAGTGTCAAATGGATCAGAGTAGACCACTTTGGGTTTTACTATTACAAAGCGAACTTAGATCTCTTTACTCCATTTCTGCAAGTTGACTTACACAAAAAAGGGACCAAAGATGTCCTCTCCAACGAAGTGGTACTTATTAAGTAAGTTACCAAAATGTGGGGGTCTAACTACCGAAAAAATGAATAACTTAAGAGAGCAGCTGAAGTTCATTGACAAAGATTATTTGTGGTTTTATGAAGAAATTCTGAGTGAAAACGTTGAAAATCCAAAGAAGAAAAGAAAAACCCTTTGGTTTTTTTAATCTTAAAACATGTTTCCAATGTTTTTTAACTAGATTTAGATTTTTCATCTTATTTTGTAAAAATTTCTCATTCTATGATATTGTAACGTTTTTACCTACGCGAGAATCACTACACGACACGAGTTTTCTTACTTAATTTATTTAAACCACTTACACGCTAATTTATTTGTACATTTACACTACACTTAACTGCTATATAATACTTAATCTAATTTATCTTATTTCACTTACTACTACTTAACTAATTAATTTTATATTGCACATTGTTTATTTATCTTACCGCCGGCTTGGCCGACATTCGTCGACCAGTCTGCCGGCGACTGTTTACGACTACAGTCGACATCCGTCGACTTCCCCCGTATCGCTCTCCGTCTGCTATTTATAGCCGTATGGGAAGTCCAGAAACTTCGAGGCGTTTCCGGTCCTTTGTTCGGTAACCTTCTAGATAATACTAGAAACTCGAAGGGCTTTCCAAGAATGGCACCAGTTCCCCGAACCTATCTCGTGCGGAATTCTTTGAAGTCATTCCGAAAGGCGCTTAACTTTATGGCAGGCTATTATGGTTTTTATTTCGTTACAATATTAAAAAATGTAATCAAAAGCAAGATGACTCCTTTATTCAGGATAAATCCTATAACATTTTTAATTGAAAGTTGGTGGATGAAGGTGTTATGTACACAAAATCTAACTTTACTAAAGACATCTTACAATTTGATTAATTAAGGTATACATGCATCAAAGAAACGAACTTGTTTTTAAATAATTAACGCGACATTACTAAATAATATTAAATAGTATTTAAAAAAGTTCTAGTTAAAAACACGTTTTATTAAATATCTCGAAAGTTTAAAAATGCGACATGACACCTTTTATCCACTTATGTTTTCAAATGTCAAATTACCAAACGTACCTTTTTTAGTATTTCCGTTACTTATTATTATTTATGTTTCTCACCGAAAAACCTTCCGTGAATCTTCCACAAATATTTCAAGATCAAAATTAGCAAAATCGGTCCAGCCGTTGTCGAGTTTAAGCGAGACAAACGAACAGCAATTCATTTTTATATATAATAGAGATTATCACAGATAAGAGATGTTTTTATAATTGATATCACAGTATTCTTGGAACGAACCATTGGACCTTCGAAAACCTTAAACTTTGAAACTAATATTCCAAAAGTACACTCGGCAGAATTTTGAGCTCTGTTTAGTCTATAGTTAAAAATGTGCTTTTTATTTGTCAAAACTCTTGGGGTAAGGTCGCATGAGATACTTGCCTAACGGAAATGCTTCAGCTCCACATAGAAAATAGGGAATATTTGGTCCATTTTCATCTACTGTTCAGCTGGAGGTAAACGCAGCCCTCCTCTGTCTAGCCAACGGCCTAATCGGGATGTCCGAAAAACGCCTCCATCGCTATTACGCTCTAGGTCACCAACATCTAATGTAGTAAAATAACCATCGGCATCTGCACATGCCATAAGCTGAACTGAAAAATAACCTTTGTAATTTATATTCCTGGAGTATGTGTTAGCAAATTTGTGAACACGAAAGTGCTTTCCATCTACTGATCCCACGTAATGAGGGAAATTCCAAAACAAGTCGTAGCGATCAGTTATTCTTTTCGAATAATTTTCAGTAGGTACAGGCATATACAAAGGTTGAAGGGCGATCCATATCGCCTCACAGGTATTCGCTATTATTTATCCAATCTTTGAAGCACCTATCATAAAAGTAAACCCCAGTTGTTTAAAATTTACACCAGTTGCCAAGTATCTGAAAAAAAATTAAATTATTTTGTTAATTATACTTTCCGGAGAACACTTCTTTCTATTTGTATTTTATTGCAGTTCAAGAATGTAAAGATACAAGGCGAACATTACGGATAATGTTTATAAGATCCATTAAACTACCCCCTAGTGGAAGTGGAGCTAAGAAGTTATCTCAGAAAACTAGAGATATGATAAGAGAAATGGATTTTATAAGACCTTACGTCAAAACCAGTCAAGATTTATCAAGTAATCTGCCACTATTTACGCCTGAAAGTCAAGATCCAAATTCTAGTTAGATGTTGAAGATATCGACACGGAAGGGCAATCGGACTGTCCTCGCAAAGAAAACGAGGGTGTGATTGAACAACCAGCTAACGCTGCCACTCCACAGCTAAAAAGGCCAAAACAGGTAGAATCACTAACCACAAAGAAAAGGAAACTTCAACATGACAAAGATTGCGACGTTGACTCCTACGTTATGGACTATCTTAGACAGAAACAAGTGGATGATTCAGAAAATCCCAAACGACTATTTTTGTTGAGCTTATTACCGGATCTGGAACAGATAGATAATCAACAAATGAGACAGTTTAGATGCAAAGTCAGTCAACTTATAGATGAAATTTTAACAACCCGCACTGTAGTTACACCAGGCTCTTGGCAAACTATAAACAGTAACAGGGTACTCTGGCTTCAAATCAATTAGCCAGACAACCTTTCTGATGTTGAAGATTGGCTTCGTCGTACTACCGGCCATTCACAAATAGTCAGGAAAACCCACAATATGAGCAGAATATCAGCATGGTTTGAACAGACCAACGATAAGCAGTTCGCAAAAATATAAAACGGCGTACCTACCATGTTTTATAACATTTATATAACGCAACTTACGCAACCACGTTTTCCTCGCTTTTCGAGCGTGTTTACAGGACCTAAAGTAGGCGTTTTTGCGACTGTGGTGGTGGAGTAGTGGTGGGGGGTGCGAGAAACGGCACTTTTAACTCCTAGGCGTTAAAAGTGTACTTTTAAAGCCTCTGCGCATGCGCTTTACTCACGCGACACGTACATTATTGTACGCCGTTGAGCAGAGCTGTTGCCATGTGTCGTTTGGGCGTGCGTGTATCGTGTATCGGATGTTTTCAGGACAGGACAGTACGAAACGAATCCCAGCAAACACGTGTCCACAGTGAATAAAAAAGTTTCAATTAAATCTGAATATCATAGTCTGCAAGCTCGGAAACGTGGTTTCGTTATATAAATAGTCGTGTGCACCTCGGAGGCGAAGGCTTTTAACGCCTCCTAGATACACAATATACTATTAGAATGAATGTTAACATGGTAGGTATGCCGCATAATAAAAGTTTTTTTATAAATTTGTCATAAGTACCCTCAGTACTCAGTAGTACCTTTTGTTAGTACTATTATGTTAATTAAAAATTATTTGCTTACCTTAGTGTGATTAGCAGTCTTTGTTCTGGCGGAATAGGCATCCTCCAATGAGTTTCCTTTTTCTCAATTAACGGCTTAATCAGTGCTAATAGGCGATAAAAATTTTCAAGGTTCATTCTATAAAACTGTTGAATTAAAACTTCTGGCTGTTGTCTGAGCTCTTCTCCAATGGCGGTCGCACTATGTTCCAAGTTACTTTTATTACTAGGATGTACCCAAAAACGTCTTTTTCTCTTAATTACTCTATTTCTGCGTCTGTTGTTCGCCCACCATGATAATATTACATCTTCTTCATCGAAAGGCATATTTGCAACTAGTTTTATATGAAAATAGTTTCTAGTAATCATGTTTCACCAACAAGTTTCACGCAATTAATTTCTCTAGTGTGTCACGTGACTAGCCTGCTTTCAATGAAGACGGAAGTACGAACATAACTAGTTCATTAACAATAGGCTAGCTTTTTGATAAATGCATTTAAAAATATTTTTTCCAACGGGACTTTATTCTTTCAAGCGTATAGAATACAACAAAGTTTGTTTTAAATTTTTAAACTAATACTTAGTACCTCAAAAAAATTATTTTCTATGACGTAGTAGCTTCAGAGGCGGCGAGCGCATGCCGTAACAATCGCCCGGAGCCTTACTTTCAGCAACAAATTAAAATTACAAATATTAGAGATAGAAATCCGGGAGTCGGGACTTTTTTATCGGAAATTTTCTCCTCTTTTACGATCTTTTTGCGAATTCCTCTATCTCTTATGGTTTTTGAGTTGTCGTCAAAAAATTGAGAGCTTTTTTATTTTTCGTTTTTTGTTAATAACAATTGCAATTTTTCTTAGCAGAAAAAATCCCCAAAACGCCTTTCTCAGATTTGCATTCGGCGTCGAATGAGCTATCGCTCATATTTTTCCGAGCCTTCTAACTATTTTTCGCAGCAAACACACATCTTGACTAGACCAATATTGTACTTTTGGGTAAGTTGAACTTTATTCCAAAGGGTCGATTTTGCGGGTATATATTGATGTCACCCGCAGAACTGACTGAAAATGGACATGAGTGTGTCTAAAACATTTCTAAAAAATCAGAATAGGGCATAGATTGTTGTTTCATTTGATGGACGTAGACTTGTAGACTTTTCTCTGATAATCTTATCCCCCCCCCCAATTTCAAGGATGAACTTCTTCCATAAGCTAGAAGTATTTACCTAACACAAAATTTTCTATGTAAACACAACCACTGTGTAAAAATTTGCTTCAGAAGTTATATTACAAATTATGTAAAATCAAAGGAGCGTAATCTCACTTTGGAGCATTAATTATAACTTCCAAAACCCTTTACAAAGAGCATTCAGCCGCTTTTTTTTGTTTGTCAAACAAATAGTGATCCGAAATTCGATAATCAATTCAGTTCACTGAAAAACCCCATCCAATTTCATTAACTCTTAAGAAGTTACCCATGGAAAATTTCAAGTTGTAGATAGGTCTCTGTAAGTACATATAACTGTAAACAATGGTGTAAGTAATGTTGCGAGTTGTTAAGGAGAGCAATGAAACATGTTTTAAATAAGAATTTAATCATAGCGAATCTAAAAGAAATTTACCAAATCCATGCAGGCAACAAGGGAGACTTGGTACTTTAATCCAAAATCATAAATTTGCAATATTTTTGGGAACATCACATATTATAGAAGATATGAGTTTTGTTGTACATTTTTTCAACCTTTCTTGACTACACATTTTAGGTTTCCATTTTAGCCCATTTTTGAGCGATTTGACTTTAGCCAAAATCTGATACCTATTCACTAATGAGGCAAGTGCTGGAATGAAATATTACCCATTAAATTATGAACAGGTGTTTAAGGGTGAAAAGAATAAGTCAAACTTTAATAATAACAAATGCTGTTACTGGTTAAGTTTCCACTGACTAGAACATCCCTTAATAAAACTATTGGTGTTACATCTAATATATTTATTTATATTTATAATATTCTGAAGCATCAATAGCATTTTAACATATTCATCAGCCTTACTGGTTAAGATTACACTTTGATTAATTACAATTTTTATTCACCCATAATATTAACGGAGAAAATTAATAACCTTTCCTTAAGCGACAACTTTCATCTTAAATAACTTACAGGTTACGATTAAATGTGCAAGAGAAACCTCCGTGATATGCTTAGGGATAAAAAACAGCAGGATAGCAAAATATTTCGTTAGCAATTTTATTTTATTTGTCCTTCCTTGAACTATTAGTGAAAAAACTAAGCTTGGAAAAATATTTTTCTCGTCTGTGTATACTGAATATAAAACTGCTAGCTAATTCGTTATTTGAATACGTTTTGTGTACACCGATATGTATGTACTTTTTCAGTTTGTTTTATGTAGTTTACTTGTGTCTGGATATGTGTTCCAAAATTAGATTAATCCAGTAACACCTGAGCTTCATATAAAATTAACCTAACTAATAAACAAAACATACGAACTATATATTATAGTATATGGTTAAAAAAATAGAAAATAATTACTTTACCTTTCGATTAAAATTTATATCTTAAAAGTAACTGAATCATTGGTCTCAGGCTCTTCCAGTCTATCATCACCTTATGTCCTAGTAAATCTTAGAAAAATAGCACAGCTCGGTAGTTATGGTCAAAAGAGAAGGTATACATTTTCAAAAATTTTGATTGTTGAAATTTACCAAACAAATGAGAGGAAGAGTGAAAAGCATTACAAAACAAATAACCATCATCATAAACATTTACCCCTTACAAACTTTTCTTAGGCCCTAATATTCATTTCTTAGCAGAATCACCAGAGGAATCGCCATTCGTTAAGTTCTCCTTCTCCTCAGGCTCCTTCTTCTCCTCGGGCTCCTTCTTCTCCTCAGAAGACTGCTTCTTTTTATCTTCCTTGTTCTTTCCTTTGGCGGGCGTTGCAGGCTTTGGCTTTGGCTCCAGGCTCGGATCCAGGATGATCTTGCCTACGTTCTTCCGGTCATGCATCTTTTGCATTGCCTCTGCCACCTGCGATAACAGAAGTGTCAGAAGTTATCGAAATGGTCTCGAAACATTCTATAGAACCTCAGTTTTCTTGTGGTTATAAAGTTTAGTAGGGTTTGTTTTTGAAATGGGTGTAAGTAAAAGAAACGGGACTTCTATTTGATGCTAAGCGGGTGAGACTGAAATGCACCATAAACAAATTTCGGAATTAGAAAAAATGTCATTACAGTTGCTGGTAAAAGAAAAATTTCTCAATACTTTAGCACATGATCATAAATTTCACTTACATCTTCAAGAGCCCATGTGGAATCTAGCAGAGGTTTGATTTTCCCCTCCTGGAACAACTTGAACACCTTCTGGACAACATCCTTAACATAATCAGTTTTATTCTGGACGTACATCAGCCTTCTTAGGTTGAACCCTGCCATGGTACGGTTATCATCAAAGAGCTTGAACGGAGACACCTTGTCCACCTGCCACCACTAGATAAAAAAAGAAAGAGATTTAGCGGGACCATTCACATTTGCATGAAAAGTTAACCCTGTGCTTTCTTTGATATTAATTCGATTAAATTTTGGTATCATAATTTACGTTAATTGGAATTTAACCCAATTTAGTTTATGATCAAATAATGAAATTTAAGTTTATTTGGTAATGACGAAAAAAGTAATTTTTTCCTTACCGATCTGGCAGCACTGAAGATACTCTTTGTCTCCCCCGTGACAATGTTCGATGATCCGTACAAGACATACCTGCCGAGAGGTTTGAGCAGACCGTAACCCTTGTTGCACTCTTCACCACAAAGACAATCAAATACCAAATCCACGCCATCTGGTGAGATTTTTCTGATTTCATTGATGTAATCGCAACCTCTTTCTAGCAAATGATCTATGGAAGAATTAGCGTTCTTCAAAGTTTCATGTTTGCTTTTGGAACATATGCCGAAAATTGTTATGTCTGGTACAGTCTTGGCTAGCTGCACGATGGCCTGACCCTGTAAACAGATAAAAACGAAATCTTTATTGATTCAGTTAATACTGTACTAGTATTAGAATAGAGTGGAATTAGAGAAAAGTATCTAACAAGATTCCCTGAATCTAGACTCTAAGATGATTCAAACGGAAAAACAGAAGATATGTATCCCAATACACACGAATTCTCTTTTAAAATTTGAGTATTGTCAAAGACTATGTCTATAGTCTTTGGTATTGTCCACTATCGAGTGAGCACAAAATAGTTATAACATTTTAGGCTAAATCTTCCCGAAAGCCACTTTGTACTTGTCGTTTCTCGATTTTTTTTTGAAAATCCGCAACAAGAATGGTTTTTAACTTTGAATATGAATTATACTAATGCATAGATGTAATCAAGTTAAATAACATTCTTGGATAAATCTCTAAAAGCCCCTCCAGCTTTGACGTTTTTTTATTTGACGAGATTTATAAAATTCGAAAATCAGCTTTATGATTTGTTTCTAAACTTAAAATATCTATTCTGCTATCTATTAACTATATATTTCCAAAAAGCTATATTCATGGATGAGTTCCTTAGCTAAAACCCATTTCCAGGTAATTGATTGGAGCGAAGCTTTTAATGTTAGCCTTATGCCGAGAAAATTGTATGAGAGAATTTAATAAAAAAAAGTGACAGAAAAATGCAACCCACCAACCCATATGACAGAAAGAATGCAAGTTCTCTCTCCCCCCTTACCTACCTCCCCTCCCCCATCGATTTCGCTCCTACGATTGATATAAGTACATTCGAGAGTTAGGACCAAAGTGTATTGGATTATAGTGTGGAAGTTCAAGTGTATATTGGATCAAATCAATGTACTTTCTATATTCAACCAGACAATTTGGTTTTTGGTTTAATCACACTGTTGTGTTTTGCAAGTAATCGCTAATACATATTTAAAAAAAAAAGTTGCGATAAAAATTAAACAAGAATACAAATAATGCAAACAATAATTTTCAATATTGATCGAAAGATAAAAATATTCGTATCAACTGCTCGGTGTGTATTAATTATGTTATATTCTGGGTTAATTTAGCCGCTAGAATGGTGGAGTATGATGCGAAATGAGCGAAAATAATTTGCGAGAATATATAATTTTTTTAGTGTAAAAATTTCAAACACATGAAATACTGTCAAACCCTTCGGCTTCGAAAGGGTCCAGACATGTCTAAAAATAAATCATGCGCAAAAAAAAGTAAAACATGGAATACTTATCACAATTTTTACGCGCAACGATCGTTCTATTAAATTTTAATAACCCCAGACTGTTACCAGTTTGCTATAAAAACCTAAGGTTTGCGAATATTCTTTCCTTGATTGCCCTCAAGTCTCATCTTCCATACAGACATGCGTTATTTAACTTCCGACTGCTTCTCTATTGGTCGATATACATACATAGGGCGAAGATAAGGTGGAACAGGGAGTCGAGAGGGAAGAGGAGCGCTATCCCATAGGTTGAAGGACCTCTCCGCCAGATTTCCACTACGGTCGGGTGGAAGAGAAGGAAAGAGAGAGAGAGAGCGAGAATTTTCCTCACTCCGGTCACGTAAACGTTATCAGGTTTTCCCGACAGAAGCGAGCACTTCATTAAATTGGGGAAATGTCATCACAAGAGACGAGAGACGGGGAAAATTGCGATTTCACCGGATTAAAGGAACAGACCGAAGAGCTTCTGAGGGTGATTTGTGATAACCTTCCATCACGTTTTTAGAGATCTAGTTCTGAAACTTGCTTAAAAGAAAAAATAAATATATTATATTTTAAAAGATCAAATTATGAAACATGAATGATACACCACTGTATTAGAGAATATTGAGCTATAAGACATTGAGTCCGGACTCAATATCCCAATCGTCTGAATTATTTGCTGAAATCCGGATATTTAAAGAGTATAAGTATTCGTATATTATCATTCGCATTACAGTATCCCAAAAATATTTGCATGCGTTTTACACGCATTATGAATGCCACCATAGGAGGCGCTTTACAAGATCCATACAAAACTAGTAAATGTAAAAAAATACAAAAAACGTGCTATGATATACGTACATATACTCACTTCAGGGAATCAAGGGATTCAATTCTGGTGTAAAATAGCAACGTAAGGATGACTAAGTTGATCAAAGTGTATAGGCATATGGGATTTTGAGATTCTAAACAAAATCTATTATGATTGTCAAGATAACCGACAAGTAGGTACTTATGATTTTTTTCACCTGTTAAAAGATCTGAGAGCCATTACTAGGGTGCTCACAAAATTTTCCTTTCGAAATTCCCACCAAATTTTAAAATTTTTCCGGCCATATTTTTGTAATTAGCGGTCTTTCAAGCGTGCTTCTAGGAAGTCTTTTCTTGGGAAAGTAATGGAAGGATCATAGGAAAACTATTATTGAAAACTTCTGAAAACGGGAGAAATAAAGTTTCTTAATATTTATTGTGATTCATAAATAATATTTCAAATTATCAATGTTACGTCGAAGTACAAAATATTTAGATTATTTTTACTGTATTAGCCTTGTGAATTTCTCAATGAAACTGCCTTAGCTTATCAGGTCTCATTTGGTTTGGCCTCTTTTCATTTTTGAGGTTCAGTCTTGAATGTGAGCTAAGATCTTGCACTTTTTCCCCCCAATAGTCCCAAAATTCCCGAAAAAATTCCAAAATCCCTGACTTTTCCTGACTAAATTTAGAATTCCCCGACTGTGTGGACCCTGCATTACAGATAATTTTTTAAAATTTCGGATCCAATAAACTTTTTAAAGTTTCCTCATAATTAGAAGACTATAAAAATGCCATGACAGTTGCAGACATTCAGGAATACCGACAGATTTCTTCCCCTTTTAAAGTATTAAAAGTCTTTTATAGACACCTTTAGAGCATTTTAAAGATTCAATAACTTTTAAAAATTTCCTAATTAATACAAAACTTTTCAAAATGTTCATTCCGTGACGGTCTCAGAAATTCTGAAGAACTTGCAGAATTCTTTCCCTCTTGGAAAATTTTTATAACCCATACAGACAATTCTACATTTTCTTTTATTTAATTATGAATTTAATTAAAAAATCAGTAATTAACAGAATTTCCATTGAACGATTGGTTCTCCAGAAAACCCCTGGACAACCTCAGAAAACCTATCGCAGTCAAACCGCCCCATATGTTAGCACGCATATAACCTACACCAACACACCGGCGTCGGAGATATCGACGCCCGGCGTCGTCGCGGCGACGCGCAATTATCGATCCAATTGTAGATGCGGGGGCTGCAATTACCAGGCGAGTCGATTTGGCATTTTGATGTGTCATAGACGATTACAGGTTTGAAAGTTGGTAGTCTGATAACATAGTATGGAAGCATCATACTTTCGACGGGATGAATAAAGAAAAACGCTCGACATTATTCGATTAAAAACCAAAAGTTAATCTAATTTTCCTATCGTTTCCAGTAGACGATTTAAAAATATATATTTTCATATTACTGTTATCTTATGATAGGCTAAAAGAGTTTTTGCTCAAAATCCATATTCCATCGCTTATGTTATTTTATATGAAGATCCATTTTGCTGGCCCCCTGAAGCATTATTGCGCTGGCGCGGAGACAACTTTGCGATAGCTGAACATCCCTCTGACGACCGGGGTCACCTTGAAACCCAGAAGATCTATGAAGACCTTCGACCTGAGGTCTGTTTTTGTTACAGAGAAAAAGTTGAAAAGCAACGTGAAATGAAAATATTCAAAGATATTTAATGTTAGTCCCTACAAAGCTATTTGAGACACTGGAGATACAAGTAAAATACCGACGTACCGAGTGCATTAAAAAATGCTTTTTTGCCCAATACCAAAATAGTTCATTTATTGACGGTTTTTTTCAGCTGAATTTTGAAATACATATAGGAAAAATGTCAAAGAAAAAAGTTATATATGGTGCCGATGTGCGCTTTTACCCTGGGGGTGAGTGCCACCCCTTCTCGGGGGTGGCAATATTTAACCTCAAAATAACACCGAAAATCGATAGTGTTCAATTGCAAACAAAGAATGTTGAAATGACTGAAGGTTGTCCAGCTTCTCAAAGTTGGCCATGGCAATTTAAGCAAAGGAAAACACCAAGTCTTAACCAACTGCTTTATTAAAGATGAGCGACCGGTTTCGGCTTCATAGAAGCCATCCTCAGGTTCGCAAACAAGTTGTTTTTGTTTTTAGGGCTCCTGTTGTTTGAAATGTGCGTCACACATACAAAACAAATACGGTGACATACATTGTTAAAATAAATAAAAATTAGAAATTAACACACATCGAACAAGATCAACTACATAAAGTTCTATCAGGACATGGATCTAGCCCTAAAGGCTTGAGCTTCCTCATTCTCGAGAGGTTGGGAAGTAACTACCTTTACGCCTTTGCGAGCCTGAGGATGGCTTTTATGAAGCCGAAACCGGTCGCTCATCTTTAATAAAGCGGTTGGTTAAGACTTGGTGTTTTCCTTTGGTTAAAAAATGTTGAACTTTTCTCGGTAGGTAATATTTTCCGAGTTATTTACGATTGGAATTGTTGATTTTGTACCTAAAAAATGCATGTTTTTGAGTGGTTTTCAAAAATAACTCGAAAACAGTAAATTTTAACAAAAACTGTCATGAGGATTAAAAAAAACCTTTAAAATAACGAATCGAATGGAGTTTTCTACATTTTCATCGCAGCAACATAACCCGAGTGATGAATGTGATGGTTTATTTGAATTAACCTACAATCGAACATTTTATCATCAAATAACGTAAAAATATGGGTCGTTTTTCAAAAAAATATGCTTAGAATGTTTTTAAAGGTCTTAATGAGACCTTTAAAATGAGCCAAGGTGAATGTGATTTGGATGGAAAATGACCGAGTTATTACTAAAACAAAACGACTACATCATTAAAAAAATGAAAACTAAATCAATGAATTTATCACAAAAATGAAAATAAAAAAAATCTTAATGTATGTATAATTAGCTTTATTTATGTACGAACAACTTGTCCTAAAATTTTCACCCGTTTGAAATGCTCACATTTGAAAAAACTTTAATTTAGGATTCAATTATTTTTTGAAGTTTTATAAAAATTTTCGGTTTCTTCCAAATTACTCTAAAATTAAAAGAGGTATGAAAAATATGCACGAATAATAAAATGTAGTAATTTTTTTGCTGAAAGTTTTCCGTTCTTTTTAATTTTTCTATGATGAAAATTAATTGAGATATTGACATTTGAAGTTTGCATATAAGTGTGAGAGGTACCTTTTTGAAACCATTTAAATAGCATCCTTTAAAAATGAAGGACTTAAAAAAAGTCCAAATTCACAAATCTGATAACCCTCTAAATTCGTTACAAAATAAGCTTTCGACCAATGAAATATCTTTAAAATTTAAGAAAATATCCTCAAAAAACCAAAAATGTTTTTGTCCATTCTTTCACGTTTTTGCTCAGAATTGTAAAGTACCGCTTCGAATGGCCTGAAATTGAAATATACTTAGGAGAAATGCCAAAGAAAAAAGTTATATAGTGCCGATGGGTGCTTTCACCCTGGGGGTGAGTGCCACCCCTTCTCGGGGGTGGAAATATTTAACCTCAAAATAACACCGGAAATCAATCAAATGTCCAATTTCAAGCAAAAAATGTTGTATAAACTTTTCTCGGTAAGTTAATATTTTTCGAGTTATTCACGATAAAAATAAATGTAATGTATCATAAATAGACCATTTCAAATTTTGACATAGTCAAAAAAAATTGTTAGTAAATTTCATTGTAAGGGGTGGTTTATAACGGTTGAAACTATTAATTAGTTAAGAAATTAAACTATGAATATATTAAATTCACTATAAAATGCATCAATCACTAATTTAAAGGCGCAATATTTTTTTGGAAATTTTGGTATAATGGATGAGTTGAGTATATATAAGAGTTGAAAAATAGTTTAAAATCTTTATGTAACGTACTTAAACATTTAAGTTTCAAATAACGCTTGAATATGCGGTTTTTAATTTCTGGTAAAAAGGGGTAGTTTTCACCCAACAAAAAGCGCACATTTTAGTCATCTAACTTGTGAAGAGGATGGTAAGACAAGCTCATTTCCAAAATTTCATCGAAATCGGTGCAGCTCTTTAAAATTGTGAGGTTTTACAATATTTTACCGTGAAAAAATGGACTAATAATTTGGTGCCAACGTATACGTATACAAACCACAAGAAGAAAGGTATAGGGTGTGTCCACTACTAGAGTGGGCAAAGAGTCACAAAAGTCGAAAACGATAAAAAGCGCAGAACAAGCAGGTATAGAGGCGGCATCTTCTACAGGCTTAAGTGGCGATTCACGATTTTTTAGCTATTTTCAGTTCAGTTGTCAAATGGGTTTGGAAGAAGAATATCATTCAATTCTGCCAATATCCTTTGCATACTGAACACCCTTTCTTTGGACTATACTTGCTGATATGGAGACCGTCTACATTTCTACTAGTTTCGGAGGAGGGGTAGTTCAAATTTCGAAAAATTTCTATCAGCGAGCGGATCGATCAGCCGTTGCGACGCCCGACGGACGACGTTCATGTGGCGTCGCGCCACGTCGCGAGAGACTTGTTGCTGGCGACGCCGCGACGACTGGGGGAAGGGTGAAAGACCCTTCGGGGCGGCTAGAGAGCGAAAGTGAAAAACGAAGGAATTTCCGTGTACGACGGCGACGGGGGAAATCGAATGTCTCCCGTGGAAATGAAGGAAAAAC
Source organism: Cryptocephalus moraei (assembly GCA_946251905.1). Lineage (NCBI taxonomy): Eukaryota > Metazoa > Arthropoda > Insecta > Coleoptera > Chrysomelidae > Cryptocephalus > Cryptocephalus moraei. Next base: position 24,138,409 of record OX276463.1, on the reverse strand, counting down.
TGAGGTCCGGGAAATGAAATAATGTTCATGAATTCAGAACGAAGGGATACAGAATGTCAAACAAGATCATTCTTGTACAGAAAGGTATAAGAAAAGAAATTTCCTTCGAGTAATTCTAATAAATTAGAAATAGGAAATCTGTTTTAAACAAATTTGTATTGCAAGTGACAAAGTAATTCGGTACCAACGTAATTTCAAAAAAAAACATGGCGGCGAATTGATCAACGTTTTAACCTCGAAGCCCTAATATTGACCTTTCATACCAATTTATTTACGTAAGACTATCGGCAGAAATTTTCGTAAGAGAGGGCATTTGGTGACGTCTATAAAATTACCGTAGCCACTTCATATGGAAAATTATATTTAATTGCTGATTTATTGAGCAAACAGAAATTTAACGCGAAGCCGTTTCCAAAAACCAATGGCTTCTCCTGCTTAAGTCTTAAGCTACCCACTTCGGAACAAAGGAAGGTAGTATTACAATTATTTTTTTTGTCTATTTTATTGATAATTAATTGCCAACTTTATTTCTACGCTTCATTGAAATTAGGTTCATTTGATCAGGGTGCTCACAAAATTTTCCTTTCGAAATTCCCTGACTTTTCCCGCCAAATTTAAAAAATTTCCCGACCTTATTTTTGTAATCAGCTGTCTTTCACGCGAGCTTCCAGGAAGTCTTTTCTTAGGAAAGTTAATAGAAGGATTGTGAAAAAGGGAGAACTAAAGTTTCTTAATATTTGTTGTGATTCATAAATAATATTTCAAATTATCAATGTTACGTGGAAGTACAAAATAATTAAATTTTTTTACTGTATAATGCCTTTTGAATTTCTCAATTAAACAGCCGTAACTTATCAGGTCTCATTTGATTTGGTTTCTTTTTATTTTTGAAGTTCAGTCTTACGTGTGAGTACAAAATATGCAATTCTCTAAATTTTCTTCTTAGTAGAGGTCATTTTGGTAAGATCTGCAATTTCCTTATCAAGTTCTGCTGTCTGATTGTAAAAGTTGCCTTGCGCAACTTTTTTCGGCCTTCAAGCTCACGGATTTTGATGTTTGCCAGTTTAACTTTATTTACAATTTCGATTTCTTTATTCTCATTCGGCTTTTGCGGTTAAGAGCTTCCTCATATTTTTTTCGTGCATTTCGCATTTCTAACTGACAGTATTAATAGCTTCGTACTTTCCGCACTTTTTTTCCAAAAGCCCCAAGATTCCCGAAAATTTTTCCAAAATCCCTGACTTTTCCCGATTGTCCTGATTAAATTTAGAATTCCCTGACTTTTCCTTGATTTCCTGATTGTGTGGGCACCCTGTCTGACGTGTGACTGATGTTTATTTATATTTTTTTAGACTAGAAAAAACTGTGCTCATTATTTTAGGAAAAGATTGGCTTTACTCGTTTATGGAGAAAAGTTTGAAACCAAGTTTATTTTCTGGAGAACAATGGCAAACACAAGTATTGTGAAGTATATATATTTGGACATGGTTAATAACTTCTACCCCTCTCGTTTGTACAATAAATCTATGGTTTATAAAATAAATGCCCCTGTCAGGCGGCAGTATCTTAAGGAGCCTATTCTCGACCTTTTCCATCCACCAAATGTCCACCACACTATATTAATTCTAAAATAAAAGCCTAATAAAATCATATCTCTGTTATTCAGTGCATATTCATTCATCTACATGTTCCACGAAAATTCTTCAATTACTTATATATTTCTTTAGTTAATATTGGGTGTTCAACTAATAAATTAAGTCTTGAAATCATATTAATCAAATTGTATGATATTTTTGAAATAAATGCAACGCAAAATGTCTCAGTTTTGCATGTTAACAGAAGATATTTTAATACATCTGACCGCCGCCACCTTACAGATTATAGCTAAAGAACGCTGCAGCTTCACAAAAACGTCAATCTTTGTTAAATTGTTAAATTCGGAACATTTTTATATTTACAGCAATAATTTACAGTTGTGGTTCTTAAGACGGAAGTTATATATAATCTAGATGAATTAAATTAATTGAAACCTTTCAAAATAAAACCGGTCAAAAGTAAATCCACACCACTACCGCTCCCAAACAATGGCGCTGGTATTTGAAAATCCCATCGACTTCCTTTACGTCTAATACCATAAGTGGATCAGGGATCTCATATTTTATTCATTCTGGGGCCGGCGGCTTTAGAGGTTTTCGCCGCATGAATCGCTTGACGTATATTTTTTACTAAATCTTATTGAATAAGTCATAAAACGAATAAATAATCGTTAAAATAAACCGACGGTGAAATACAGTTTTGTTTCCAATCTGAATCAAACTATTAAAACATGTTTATATTTAAAGCTCAAAAATTAAGATACAAAATAATTCGAACTCAAGGAGTGACTACGCTTAATAAATTTTATTTACGGCCGCATGACTTTCCTCTTAGAAAAAAGTGGCTCTGGATTCTGAAAGCTTTTAGTAGAGATGAGAGGTTTTAGTAACCGTAATATAAATATTCTTCTAAAGATGTAAAAGCAGAATTCAGATTCATAAAATAGGCTGATGCATTATAACCTTATAACTCAGATGAATTCAGTTTGAGTACTTTGGAACTTTAGATTTTTTTCCAAATAAAAACAAAAATTTGAAAAAAAACTTTAAAGATGTAAAGCAACAAGCAATTTTTTGACAAATTAAAATTCTTCACGAACATTTCGAGAAACTTTACGTAAACGAATGAAAATTATTAATTCTTAGAAACAGTTTTAAGTGGATCAACAGGTGTTTTGACTAGGCTTCTAGACCAAAAAGGTTATGAAATGATTTTTCGGGTGTTACTTCAACCAAAATCGTGAGATATAGCACAGTTTAGCGAAACTCTGCATTTACATGCATTTATATGGGACTACATAACATAGGGAAAGAAGCAAACAAAACAAGCCCGTTGGAGAGACTACATGGCTGGGACGTTGATTTGGCCGATTCTTGAAGCGAAGCTTGTAACGTGCTTGTTCGCAGTTACTTGAGTGATTTGGCGCTGAGACGGAGTTCGGGAGTTAGGCAAAGGGTTTTAAGGTCAGTTTTGCTCGGGTGCCAGATTTCAAGGGTTTTCTCCCTCGGGAATATGCCTGGGTAGTTTACGTACTCAGGAGAATGAAAGGGCTGTCCGTAGAAAATAAAACACACACTCAAATCGGAAATGCCTAAACTATTTTATTTCGAAATGAAAGTGACGGAGAGATAGTTCGTTGCGAAAAGATAGGAAAACGTGCAGTGTCTAATAGGTATTCGGCAATACGGTCTTTTACATTATGAGAGAGCGAGAGGGAGTGGATGATAGTGGTGACTTAATTTTTCCCTAACACGACGAGGGATAAATTAACTCATAGCGGTTCGGAGAGACGGACATTTTCCACAGTCAACGGTTGTACATACGGATTTATAGATAAAAGGACGATCAACAACAGATCACTTATAACGAGCGGTCGGTAACCGACAATTACGTAACACTTACAGGTAACATGAAGTTCGGGCGGCGGCGGAACGATCACAGTTACATAATATATAACAAAGAATTCGGCGGTCTTAAATCTAGCGGCGGTGACAATCACAGTTTACGAACAGTTACGTAACAAATAACAAATATTTCGGTCGGTTTACATATAACGGCGGTACGTTCACAATCAGACAATTACATATATCGGTCGGTAGGACGCACACAGATAACAGACAACGAATAAATACGAATAACGTACGGCTTGTCACAAACAAGTATTGATTCTGACCTTGGATTAACTCAGGTACACGACGATTGGATGGGGGAAGTTTGTCTACTCGAGTATCATCTGGATACTTAAGCAATGGTAGATTGAACATTGCCTTATCGGCCGCCATCTATCTGAGATAGGTTTGATTTCGCGATTAACTGTACGGTATGTGGTCTACCCTGAACTCTCAAAAATATGTTTCATTACAAGCTTTATATGTCAATCGAAGAGAAGTTGATAGGAAAAATACGACAAGCGACAAGGCACAAGGAACAGAAATGACTAAATAGTAACTTATGTCGGTCCAGTCGTATGGAGAAATACCGTTCTTAGAAGGATGACCTGATCCTTGGAAACAAATACATGACAGGGTAAATTTTCCAATCTGTAGTTACGATTGGACTATGAATTATGACTAATTTATGATTCTTCTCCCGGTCTCCCTACGTTGGTGATCACCATGGCGAAAGTAGCACGGTCCTCTGCCAAGCGAAAATGTTCACCAGCCTTCCTTACGCCGTTCCAATCTCGAATATTTAGGAGCCACGATTGTTGGTTCCTTCCTACTCCCCTCAATTTTGCCCTTGAGTATAAGCTGTATAAGACGATATTTGTCGCCTCTCAAAATATGTCCAAGATATGATGTCTTTCGGCATTTTATGGCCAAGAGTTGCCTTTCGATGTTTTCTCTTCGTAGTACATTCTCGTTTGAAACATGTTGCGTCCACGGAATACGAAGTATTCTTCTGTGAAGCCGTATTTCGAATGCCTCCAGTTGGTTCATCGTCCTGTTCTTTAGAGTCCAGATCTCCATTCCGTACAGCAATACTGACCATACATAGCAGTCGACCGTTGTCTCAGCTTCAATTTAGGTTGTCATTGCAAAGAAACGATCTTGCGAAACGAAAAAATTGCCCATGCAATCTCTATTCGGCACTTTATCTCGCAAATCGGATTTAAATCCCCTGTATTGACACTCCCAAGATATTTGAATTTAGAGACTCGTTCAATTTGGCTCTCCATAAGTTCCAGAGTAGTTCCATACTGAGGTTGCCGGCTGAATATCATAAATTTGGTCTTTGCAATGTTGATTTTAAGACATTGACGTTCTCCCACTTCATCGATTTCGTTAATAAGCAATTGCAGTCCCTCGATTGTGTTCGCTAGAATCACTGTATCATCCCCATATCTGATTGTAGCAATTAGTTCCCCCTTTATTTTTATGCCGAGGTGGGTTATCCCTTCCAATGCTTCCTTAAATATTCGATCGTATTATAGGTTGAACAGCAAGGGCGATAGTTTGCAACCCCGTCTTACTCCTCGTTGTAATTTTAATATGGTCTGTTCCAATATTGCCTAGTTTTACCTGTGCCGTTTGGTTCCAGTATAGATTTTTAATTATTCGGATAGCTCTATCATCTATTCCAACAATTCCAACATCATGCAGCATTTCAATAAGTGTATCGTGTTGAATGTGGTCAATAGCCTTTTCGTAATCGATAAAGCATGCAAAACCGATTTTCCGCTGATCATGGCATTTTTGGAGGAGAAAGTTCACCCCGAAAAGTGCATCATGTGTTCCGAAAGCGTTTCTGAAGCCGAATTGAGAATAATCAAGAACTTCCTCACATCTACGTCTAATACAAGCGTGAATGATGCTGAGAAATGCTTTGAGCATGTGGACATGAGGCTGATTAAGCGATAATCACGAAATTTTTCTAGCCGAGGTTTTTTAGTCAGAGCAATAAAGGTTGATGATAACCAGTCGGATGAGATTTCACCTGTAATATAGACTATTAAACAATTGTTTATATTTCAATATTTCAGGTCAATATTTCCCTATGTGATAAGCTTTAGTGCCTCGGTCGGAACCTCGTCAGGGACAGTCGCTTTCCAATTTTTTGCTATAGTGAAAGCATGTATATATCACCTCGAATTTAAGAATGGTTGGTCCCGTGCTCTCATGCACATATGCCGCATCAGATCTATGATCTTTGAAGTTGTCTTCTATATAACTCTCTATAAATTTATGATTACTAGTGACTAATAGCTATGGTATTAGTATTCCCCTTTCAAAAGTAAAAATTGATCACAAAAGTTTTCATGGTATACATCAGATTTGTTTTCAACGTTTCTAATTCTTCTACGGATATTTTTTAACGCTTGACTAGTGGTGCATGTTTACATATTCTCTCTCGTACGTCGAGGGATATAGAAATAGATTTATTGATGACTAATCGAAAATTGCCTACGAATGAATTTTTTTAAGTAAGGATAATACCCACTATTCCACTATATAGATATTCGAAATTTCTTCCTGCATATTGGATCCCTGGATTTATTATTATATTTCTCCCCGGATATTTGTTCAGTGACAGTCGGGATGATAGGAGACCGCAGTATGAGACTAGCGTCGCAGCGATGAAAAGTGCCCACCACTTCGAAAATGAGAAATAAGTAATGTACATTAGCGTTTGATAACTTGAACTGTAAAGATTAGTATTGTAATGCGAGAAGTAAACAAAGCTACACTTGTTTACTCGCTCCGAGTGAAACTCTACTTCAGAAGAACTACTACGTCGCGTAAAAAGACAGCTGCAGGAATTCTCCGTAATTGTTGTTTACGAAAAGTAAATTGGTGACCTCCTGAACAATTTGCTGCGTAGGCTTCTAGAAGCTTCTAGGACATTCTCGATCTTGGTTGGGGTGTATATATAAGGGGGCTTGTGATCGAGGGAGTTAGTTAGAAGTAGAGAAGCAGAAGTGAACGCGACATACGATCCGAATGCGGAGCAGTACAAATAAATTATGTAGTGTCTAGTCTAGTGAACAAGTAGTTTAGTGTGTTAAATAAATTAGTGTTCAATTAATGTAAATAAATTATAAAATAAACGTTACATTGGTGTCAGAAGTGGGATCATGAAGAAGTTACGCGAATTAAAAGTGGCCGAATTAAAAAAAGAACTCGAGGAACGAGAATTGGAAACGGGAGGGAAGAAGACTGAACTCCAGGACCGGCTCTCGGCATTTTTGAAAGAAAATGGCCAGGACCCGGAAGTTTTCGAGTTCGAAGACGATGACATCACGAAGCAAATCGCCGCCCAGAGGGAAGAAATCGCCGCCCAGAGGGAAGAAATCGCCGACCAGAGGGAAGACATCACTGCTCAAATCGCCGCCCAGAGGGAAGACATCACTGCTCAAATCGCCGCCCAGAGGGAAGAAATCGCTGCCCAGAGGGAAGAAATCGCCGATCAGAGGGAAGACATCACTGCTCAAATCGCCGCTCAGAGGGAAGACATCACTGCTCAAATCGCTGCCCAGAGGGAAGACATCACTGCTCAAATCGCTGCCCAGAGGGAAGAAATCGCCGCCCAGAGGGAAGAAATCGCCGCCCAGAGGGAAGATATTTCTGCTCAAATCGCCGCCCAGAGGGAAGAGATAACCGACCAGATGGAGGCTCAGCGTAAGGAGATTGAAGAGAAGATCAAGCAGTTGGAAGAACGACTAGAACAAGTCAGTAGCGGCGAGGGGAAAGAAGACGAAATTAAACCGAAGACGAAGCAGTTGGAAGAACGACTAAGGCGAGTCAGTAGCGGCGAGACGAAGGAAGAAATAAAGGCGGTCGTTCAACAGAACTCGATATGCACCAATCGAGTGACGCCCCCAACGTTCGACGGAAAAATTCCGTGGGCCAGTTACAAGAAGCAGTTTGAGGCGGCAGCGGAGGCTAATGCTTGGTCCCCTCACGAGAAAGCTGTTTCCCTAACGGTAGCCTTACGTGGAGAGGCGTTGGAAGTTCTCCAGACGCTATCCACCGAAGAAGCCGGGAATTACAATGAGCTGCTGAGGCGACTGGAAATGCGATTCGGCCAAACACATCTGGAGCAAGTCCATCAATCCCAGATGTCCAATCGCCGTCAGAGATCGAACGAGACCCTGCAGGAGTTCGAAGCGGACGTAGCCAGACTAGTGAGGTTGGCGTATCCCACGGCACCGGAACAGATGATGGAGTGCCTCGCAGTGCAGACGTTCGTGAGCGGGCTGCGGGACCAGGAACTGCAGAGGGCCCTGAGACTAGCTCGACCAAAAACATTAATGGACGCGCTCGCCATCGCACTGGAGCATGATGCAGCCATGGAAGCCTCCCGCGGTCACGGCCGTGTTCGAGCGGTTACAGAGGAAGTAGACACTGAGAAACTCGTGGAAAGGGTCCTACAGCAGATCATGGAGGCGCTGTCGGCGAAGAAGAAGGTAGTTCGCTGTTGGAACTGTGGCGAAGTGGGCCATGTGAAGAGTTCTTGCAAGCGGCCTAGAACAGCGGCGCCGGCAAAGGCCCAGGAAAACTAATGCGGGTCGACAAGAAAGGGGGAACGTCGACCCGTAGCAGTGGAAACCCCCGGGCCAGTATAGCCTCGTTTTCCCACCAATTGGGGAGCGCGTACGTCGATGGCACTATCGACGGGAGATCCCACGCCATGCTTGTGGACACGGGAGCTACGAAGACGATCGTACGCTCGGAAGTTGTGAGGGACCGTAGGAAGATTAGGCCAAGTAGGTGGCAATTAAGAACTGCCACTGGGCAGAAGGCAGTAATACACGGTGAAGCGACGGTTAGCATGACGTTGGGACGAGTGAAGTTTGACCATCCTGTACTCATAGCCGAAATTGAGGAAGACGTCATACTGGGGATGGACGTCATGAGGAATCATGGATTCCAGTTGGATTTCGGACACCGAGTGTTGAGGATCGGTCAAGAAGAATTACTGCTACACAATCGTGACAACTTTGTGTTAGACGTAATAATGGCAGAAGATGTGATTCTCCCGGAACGAAGCGAAACGATCACCTCTACCTGTCTGAGGGGTGTTGTGGAAGAGGGAATTCCAGCCGTGATCGAACCAGAAAACGATGACAATCGACTGGCTCGGGGGGTACTGGTAGGAAAGGCGCTCGTTACTCTCTCAAGTGAAGTGCCTGTGCGACTACTCAACATCAATCAGTACCCGGTGACCATCAAGAAGGGTACGAAGCTGGGCACATGTATAGCCGCTTCGGCCATCGTAAGGGGCGTTAGTGAGGAAGAAAGGTCCAGACACACTCCGCAGGACTTGAAACAAATTCTTTCCCAGACCAGTGCGTTTCTCTCGCCCACACAGAAACAAAAGGCCAATGAATTAATAAATAAGTACCAGGACATATTTACCACCGAGAATGGAAAGCTGGGAAAGACCAAGGTCGTGACACATAAAATTGACACGGGCGAGACACGACCGATTCGACAAACAGCAAGACGACTACCCTTGGCCAAACGGGAGGAAGCCGAGAAAATCATCAAGGACCTAGAGCGGGACGGGGTCATCGAGCCGTCAAGCAGTCCATGGGCCTCGCCGGTAGTACTGGTGAAGAAAAAGGATGGGACTACTCGATTCTGTGTAGACTACCGGCAGGTGAACAGTGTCACCAAAAAGGACAGCTACCCGCTACCACGTATCGACGACACACTCGATACCCTTGCTGGATCCACGATATTTTCGACCTTGGATTTAAAAAGTGGCTATTGGCAAGTCGAAATGAACCCTGCCGATAAGGAAAAGACGGCATTTACCTTCGGTAACGGCCTGTGGCATTTTACAGTCATGCCATTCGGACTTTGTAATGCCCCAGCGACGTTTGAGAGGCTGATGGAGAGCGTGCTAATGGGTCTGACGTGGAAAACGTGCCTAGTCTATTTAGACGACGTCATCGTGATGGGCAAGACCTTCGAAGGACATCTGAAAAACTTAGAGGACGTCTTCCAGAGACTGCGAGGTGCGGGGCTGAAACTGAACCCGAAGAAATGTCAACTCTTCAGAAGGAAGGTCTCGTACTTAGGGCACGTAGTGAGCAGAGAGGGCATCGCCGTTGATCCGGACAAGACAAGTACGGTGAAGGAGTGGCCAATACCGGTAGATAAACACCAGTTGAGGAGTTTTCTGGGCCTCTGCACGTACTACCGACGATATGTCCGGATGTTCTCCGACGTCGCTAAGCCGTTGACAAGGCTCACGGAAGAAGGACGAAACTTCTGTTGGGATGAGGAATGCCAGTCCGCCTTCGACGAGCTGAAGAAGAAGTTGACCAGTGCCCCAGTGCTGAGTTTTCCTCTGCCAGAAGGACAGTTCATCCTGGACACCGACGCGAGCAATGTGGGAATTGGAAGTGTTCTGTCGCAGCGCCAGGAGGGACAAGAACGTGTCCTTGGATACTTCAGCAAGGTACTCTCCAAACCAGAAAAGAATTACTGCGTCACCCGGCGTGAATTATTGGCCATCGTCAAGTCCATCGAGCACTTCCATAAATATTTGTGTGGAAGGAGGTTTCTGATCCGGACCGATCATGCTGCTCTTAAATGGCTCCTTCAGTTTAAGAATCCCGAAGGACAGATCGCTCGCTGGATCGAGAGGCTCCAGGAGTATGACTTTGTCATAGAACATCGGCCAGGACAGAGTCATGGAAACGCAGACGCACTCTCGAGAAGACCATGCCCTGATGAGTGTCCTCATTGTCATAGAGCTGAGGAAAAGTCCGAGAAAGTATATCGAACGACCGTAGTCGCCGAGGAATGGACACCATCCTCGTTACGACAAGAGCAAGGAAAAGACCCGGTTCTCAAAGAAATCCTGGTTTGGAAAGAGGGAGGAGAGCGTCCTGAGTGGCAAAAGGTATCACCTAGCTCGCCAAAACTCAAGAGCTATTGGGCACAGTGGGACTCGCTAGTGGTTGAGGATGGACTACTAAAACGCGTACTGGAGAGCCAAGACGGGACGGAGGAAAGACGGCAGTTGGTAATTCCCTCCAGTAAAATCCCGGAGGTCTTGCGGCACCTTCACGACGGATCGTCTGGCGGACATTTAGAGATCAAGAAAACGCTGCAGAAGGTACGGGAGCGCTTCTACTGGATCAATTGTTCAGACGACGTGAAGGACTGGTGCAAGAAATGTACTACATGTTTCGCAAGTAATGGGCCACAAAGACGACCGAAAGCTCCCATGAAACAATATAACGTCGGGAGCCCCTTCGAAAGGATCGCTATTGATATAGCAGGACCCTTCCCTGAGACCGAAAAGGGGAATAAATACATCCTGGTCGTAATGGACTATTTTACGAAGTGGGTAGAAGCGTACGCTCTCCCTAATCAGGAGGCAGAGACAGTGGCCGATGTGCTCGTGAAGGAGCTGATCTGCCGGTTTGGAGTACCCATGGAATTACACTCGGATCAAGGAAGAAACTTTGAGAGTGGCCTATTCCGGAGGATATGTGAGAAGTTTGGGGTACGAAAAACAAGAACCACGGCCCTTCACCCTCAGTCTGACGGCATGGTAGAACGGATGAATCGCACCCTCAACCGCTATCTGGCGAAAATGGTCTCGTCACATCAACGAGACTGGGACGAACACGTGCCGTTCTTCCTGATGGCCTACCGCTCGGCCGTTCATGAGTCGACAGGACAAACTCCAGCCAAAGTCCTGTTCGGGCGAGAACTTAAACTGCCCTGTGATCTAATCTTTGGCGCTAGACCGGACGAGGACGTTTCGGGGGAAGATTACGTCTCCCGGATGCGGCAAAGGATGAACGAAATTCACGATCAAGTCCGGTACCAACTAAATATCGCCAGTGATCGCATCAAAGAGCGTTACGACATCAACGCTAAAGAGGGTGGCTACCAAATGGGAGATCGAGTTTGGCTGTACAACCCACAGAAGAAACGGGGTTTGTCCCCTAAGTTACAGACCAATTGGGAAGGTCCCTATGTTGTGAAGAAACGAATCAATGACGTGGTCTACCGGGTAAGCAAACTACCAAACGGCAAGCCGAGAGTGGTGCACTTCAATCGGTTGGCACCCTATGAGGGGTCGCACGATGAGGCGGAGGTTCCCCGAGTAAGAAACATGTTGGCGCAGGAGAACGAACTTTCGTTCGAAGAATTTATGAGCGCCTACGGGGGTACCGGAAAAGCACGGTATGGGGTAACCTGTGAAAAACAACAGGATTTGTTCAGCGTACCTGAAGAATACTCGTTGGCCCATTGTGTGTCCGCCGACCTGGTAATGTCACGAGGTATCGCCACGGTTTTCAAGAAGAAGTACGGGCGCTTGGAACAACTCAGAGCGCAACTCCCGGAAATTGGCAAGGTTCTGGAACTACGTGACAACGTAAGACACATCTTTTATCTGGTTACGAAGGAGATCGGGTCCCTTAAACCATGTTATCACGATGTATGGCGAACCTTGCATAGGCTACGAGACCGACTGCTGGAGCTCGACATCAGGAAGCTAGCTGTCCCCAAGTTAGGTGCTGGACGAGATCAGCTGGACTGGAGGGTTGTCCGGAATATGCTGGAAGTAGTGTTGAAGAATACCGGAGTGGAAGTTTTAGTCTGCTGTTTTGGGCCTGCACCATGTCGACTCGGGAAGACGGTCCCCTGTTATTTTGACGCCACGTCTCGCTGTAAGCGGGGGGCTAACTGCAGGTTCCTGCATGGGTCTACCAGGGATACGTTCCGAGACGAAACGTCTCTAAGGCGGGGGCAGTGTAATGCGAGAAGTAAACAAAGCTACACTTGTTTACTCGCTCCGAGTGAAACTCTACTTCAAAAGAACTACTACGTCGCGTAAAAAGACAGCTGCAGGAATTCTCCGTAATTGTTGTTTACGAAAAGTAAATTGGTGACCTCCTGAACAATTTGCTGCGTAGGCTTCTAGAAGCTTCTAGGACATTCTCGATCTTGGTTGGGGTGTATATATAAGGGGGCTTGTGATCGAGGGAGTTAGTTAGAAGTAGAGAAGCAGAAGTGAACGCGACATACGATCCGAATGCGGAGCAGTACAAATAAATTATGTAGTGTCTAGTCTAGTGAACAAGTAGTTTAGTGTGTTAAATAAATTAGTGTTCAATTAATGTAAATAAATTATAAAATAAACGTTACAGTATATAGTGTAAATAAATTGATTCTCTACTTTATACGGGTTATTCGGAACCCGTATAAACGTTTTAATATTTTGATACCATTATGTAAATTTCTCTACAACGTGAATCCTTAATTCTTGTATAAATTGTTTGTAAGCAGCAGCCATTTTGGGGACAATAGAGTCATATAAGAGCCATAAAAAGTTAGCACAAAGTTGTATTTATAAAAATATATAAAGGTGACATACAAACTACATAATAAATTACTTTAAAATTATGAATTCAATTGAATTGACTGATCATTGAGACTGAGAGATAGGAAAGATTTGGAAATTAAAAACGGGAGAGAATAACTAGAAGCTTCTGAAACTTTTTGCAGACATATAAAGAACCAGAATCAGAACGAGTCAGTCTAAGTATAATTAAAATAATTAAAACTAGTGTAATTAAGTAACTGCTTTTAGGGTGCTTCTATCAGCCCAAATGGCAAACATTATTTTCAGTTAGTGTGTATAAACCCGCGTACACATATTAACAGTTTTTAAGCAAAGTTAATAGTGTTAATCAACAAAATTTCAAGTAATTTTAATGATGTAATTTCGAAGTGAAACTAAAATAGGAATACACTGTATTACATAGGAGTACCCGACATGCTGAACTACCTTAAACAATGATTTATTTCACCATTTCCGCGAATTATTCGCAAATTCTTACACTTCCAGTGCTCTAACTAAATTAACAATATCCGTCTAGTACTACATAAAAATACGAGATTATCTAAAAATTCTCTTCAATTCATTGGAAGCAGATGTTCCCAACGTTTTCCCCATCTAATTATAAATACGGTTCGTTTACAGAATAAGGATAATCTTAATTAACCGGGCGGATCAAGTAAACGCTCCACATAACTTCTGTTCGTATATTCATGTCGTTTAGTTTTCAATAAAAGACCCGGCGATATTGGCGCAGTTATTTTCCGATAAAAGCAGACGTTTACTGCCACCGAAGGGGGATGAGCGAGAAACGGAGAGAAGGGCGCGGGGAAATTCCCGCGGGGGTCTAATTTAGAGACTGATGAGGGAAATTGTGATCTTGAATTATTAATGTATCGAAAAAAAGAAATTAGGTTAATATTACGTCCTTAGGGAACTCGAATAGAAATGCAATTTTTTGGCATTCTATTTCACGACTACCGTCATTGGACACAGCTGCGCTGACTGCGATGGGAAAACCTCCGTATAATTAAGTTGTACCAGCAGTAGTTTTAATTACGCTGTACAATTCAACAGAGAGAATTATGGAATTATGGTGGAATTCGAATAGGTAATATAGGTGGAATATGGCAAAATATGTTAGGAGCATGGGCGTCGTCTGGAGAGAAAAAGAGGGAAGGGGCAAATAGGGGCACTTGACCCCCCCGAAAGTTGCAATATATTTATGTATGCACAATGTGCTCGCTTTATACCTGCATTTTTATTAAAATGTGTATTTAAAAATAGACCTAATTTCACCATAGTTTTCAATGTAGTAAATCGACACAAACCGCGCTTCTATCATTCTATGAAAAAGTGGTGACTAGCCTAAAGGATGGATGCAGTCCAGCAGGAATATTCTGCGAGCTTAGCAAAGTGTCTGACTGTTTTCCCTAACCGTCTATTGTATAAATTGGATAGGTAAGTGTACGTGGTATTCCTATCAATGGATGCGAGCTCTCGGCTAGATTTTTTTTTGTCGAAATTCCATATATTGGTGATAGCCTTAATACAAAAGAGGTTAATTCCACACTAGTCCCAACAAATATTGGGGATCCGCAAGGTTCTGTGCTGGGACCTATTCTTTACCTTACCTATATCAATCACCTAATTGACAGCCTGCCCAATGATATCTCGCCCATTTTATATGCAGTCATCACTAGGCTTATCAGACAACAATGATGGTATACTCCAAAAACAATGTTCCTTGATAGACAGAACTGAAAAAGTGGATTTGAAGCAACTCACTGTTTTTAAACATATTAAAAACAAATTATACCAAATGCCACACTTCGTAAGACCCCAAACACTTGATTTGAACTTTGATTGAATTGAACATAAAGATTGGCCAGAATACTAACTATACCCAGAACAAAATTTTAGGAATCAAGATGAACCAAAACTTAAAATAGAATCCACACTGTAACGAGTTAAAGAGTAAATTACATTTCTTTTGTTACCTGATTAGAAAGCTCAGAGAAGTAATTAACAGTAACAGTAGAACACTTACTATCGTTACATTATGTATAAGTACACTTAAGACTCACGTATGGAATAGTCCTTTGAGGAATGTCAACGTATTCTCGAGAGATTTTCATCATCTAAAAGAGAATCGTCAGATCTCTAACAGAAGTTTTCCAGTTAACTTCTTACAGAGAAATATTAGGACGATTAAATTTGCGTTTTTACACATGAACTATACGCCTACGTTTTTACAAACAAACATAAATTTGTGTGGAATGGAGAAGTACCTATGCTGTTGATGGTACTGATGTTAGTTTAGTGTTTGTTTTGAGTTTAAAAATTTTGAGGTTGTATTTCGGTTTGTGTGTGTTTGTGGATGAGATGACATAGTAGCTAGTTATCTGAGAAAGCATAGTATGCCGTCTCATCCACCACTGCTAAATTTATCTCTAAGCCCTTATTCTCCTTGTATATTTGATCTGAAATTTGCATTTAGTTCCAGATATGGCTCCATATATTAGAAAATCCTCAAGGCAGTCGTGGAACGCGAACCAAATGAGGGAAGCTATCGATGCTGTTAGGGGCGGGAAAATGGGTTGGTTATTGGCATCTAAAACATATAATGTATCTTTTACTACATTGAGGCGACGTGCTCAAACGGGGAATACTTCTAAACGATATCTAGGTGGACACAAGTCGACGTTTGATGTTAATTTGGAAAAAGAATTAGTTATTCACTTACAAGACTTAGAAATCAGATTCTTTGGAATGGCTTCTGTTGAGGTTAGAAAGTTAGCATATCAAATAATATATCAAATAGCTGTTAAGAAGAAAATTCCACATAGATTTTCAAAGGAAAAAGAAATGGGTGGAACGGGTTGGTTGAGATTATTTAGGATGCGGAACCCTACATTATCCCTTCGCATACCAGAAGCCACATCAGTTGCAAGGGCTCGGGGTTTTAACTGACCACAAGTTCAAACTTTTTTTCGTTACTTAACCGAAATATTTGAAAGCTATAAATTTGAGCCACAGCAAATTTGGAACGTTGACGAATCAGGGTTTAGTACAGTGCAGTCAAAACCTGGGAAGATTTTCGCTACTAAAGGTCGAAAACAGGTTGGTTCAGGTTTTAACAAACGCTGAGAGAGGTCATCACTTCACTTCAGTTTGCTGTGTAAACGCACTGGGAACATATATTCCGCCTGCTTTCATATTCCCAAGGAAAAATATGAAATTAGATTTAATGGATCATGCTCCAACAGGTTCTGTGGGATACGCGCAAGGGATGGATGAATGGACATTCATTTCTTAAGTGACTGCAACATTTTGTCAAACACAGCAAAGCTTCACCTCAAAACAAAGTTGTGTTGCTTTTAGATGGCCATTCTAGCCACAAAAATATTGATGTTTTAACGTTTGCAAAGCAGAATGGCATTGTAATTTTCTGTTTTCCACCACACTGCACCCACCGTCTTCAACCGCTAGATGTTAGTTTTTTTGGACCTTTAACTACTTTTTATAATCAAGAATTGAATAACTGGCTGAAGAGTCACCCTGGTAGAACTATAACTCACCAACAAGTTACAGGTATTTTCAAAGACGCGTATCTTCGAGCTGCTACTGTAAAAAATGGCCAGAGTGTATTCGAGTCTGCTGGAATATTCCCCTTAAATGAAAATATTTTTCCTGACCATATCTTTGCTCCTGCGGATGTAACTGACAATCAATTACCAGAGCTAGTGTTAGTACCAGAAGAGCCAAATGAACTTTCAACGATTGCCCAAGAACAGCTTGGTCCATCACCGTCTAAAGAGTCAGTGTTTCCAGAAGAGCCAAATAAACTTTTAACAAGCACTCAAGAACAACCTGGTCTGTCATCGTCCAAAGAGTTAGAAGATCCAAATAGACTTTTAATAACCGCCCAAGTAGAAGCTGGATCTTCGTCGTCTAAGAATCTAAGCATATCGGAAATTTCTCCATTGCCAAAGGCAATTGTTACAATCAGATCGAAACGAAAAAAAAAAGGAAAATTTGGAGTTCTAAATGCTACCCCGGACATTGAACAACTGAAGTCAGAAGAGGCAAGTAAAAAAGCTATAGCATTAAGAAAAGCAGCTAGACGCTCGATCAAGAAAAAAGTCCGCATGCCATCGTCATCTGAGAGTGAAAGGGAAGAGCTCGAGTATTCTGAATCAGAAGAGGAAGAAGATCCAGCTTGCATATACTGCCTTGAACCATACAGTATGTCACGACATAAAGAATGGTGGCTACGTTGCCAATTGTGCCACAAGTGGTGCCACGCAGACTGCATAGGCCTTCCCAGAACTGCAAATATTATAATATGCGATATTTGTAGTATGCAATCTCGCCCATAGGGGGTGGATGAGATGGTTTGTGTAAGAGTTTACGTTTCATTTATTTTTTTACATTTAGCATGTTTAAAAATGCAGTTATTGTAAATATTCATGTTAAAAAATAAATCAAAGTATTCGCATACATAGTTTTCTTATCTAGAAAAATAAATTTTTTAAAAATTATTTTAAAAAGGTATGCCATCTCGGGCTACTTTCCCCTACACTATTTTGAAGTACCAATTGAGGCAATATCTCAATTGGAACCCTTGGACCAGGCTAAGACGCGTTTGTATTTGTACACCATTTTGAAGTACCAATTAAGGCAATATCTGAATTGGAGGTCTACCGAATTGGAATGCCAGTTAGGACCAGGCAAATGATAACACACATACATAATAAACACGTTTGCAGATAATTAAAAAAACGATATCCGTTTGCATTCGTGTGCGTGATTGATTCATTGGTTGTCGTAGTTTTCGACGTGTACAACGAGGAAATTAGCAAATGTCATTTGTATGTTTGACCGGAACGCAGAAAAAAGGAAATATACAAAGAGTGCAGCTTCCACAATTTTTTGCAAGAAACTTGGCTAATGGAATCAGAAAATGAGCCGTCGCGTGACGCCTGACAGATATAACAATCTTACTTGAAAGTGGATATTGTTTAATAATGAAATAATACATTTTAAATTAGTTAGGTGCCCCACTTGGTACTCTCAATACGAATATTACAGATAAATTAAAACATAATAAATAAGTAAAAAAGGGTATAGTACATCATAGTAACAAAGATAATAATCTCATGACAGGAGATAAATAATATAAATTAAAGTTAGAAAAATAAGGGTAAGTTTGTTCTTTACTAAATAATTTAATAGCATCTCTAAAAGGCTATAGAATACCAATTAATTCCACTTTATTAGGTCCCTTACGAATCTGAATATACCCTAAAATTTTTCGTTCAAATAATGTTTAAAAAAGTTACAGAAACTAAAACTCCCAATAAAAGAATTAAATGTATTAATAAAAATAAAATTTAATCTATCAAAATCACGTGTTATTTATAGTTTAATCTATATATAAAGATTCTAAATCAACTGCACTCTTCTGCCAAAATAACATTAATATTCAAAATAAAAATTCCTAATTAAAAATTTGTTTTTTTTTACTCGCCGGTTTAAATTCAGATCATGTACAATTTTAAAAGTCGAACAGACTCACTTAGCTTTTGCGCCTAAAAGTTTATTTTAATCCAACATCGAGGTCGCAATCCTTTTTATCGATATAGCCTCTACAAACAGATTACGATGTTATCCCTAAGGTAATTTATTCTTATAATCATTATATATTGATCAAATCAACCTAAAATTAAAGCTTTTTAACTAAAAGTTTTTCAAAGTTTATAATCACTTATATTCATTTATATTCAACTAAAGAAATCTCTATAATCCAATACAATTTTCATTTATTTTCATTTATAAAATTATTAAATTCTATAGGGTCTTCTCGTCTTTTAGCTAACTTTATAAAAGCTTTATAAGCTTTTTAAGAAAGAGAGAAAATATATAAGATTAACACATTTTAGAGACAAATCGGATATTTGTGATTTATGTGAGTAAATCAGCTTGATAAACAATTTGTGTAGTAGAGAAAATACCTGCTACATGAAGGGTCATCACGAAGCATGAAGTTCGTAAAATACCGCCGATGATTAAAAAAACCATTTCAAGTAACAAAATAGTTACAAAATCGCAATAGCTTTATCAAGCATAACATCATGTACCTCCCTCTAAAGTAACCCTCGGCGACAGTCAACTCGTAAGAAATTTTAATCCCAAACCCTAAGATCGGCCAATTGGTAAGCGAACCGGCAGGTAAATTTTTGAAGGGTAGTTTTGGCCGAGTCAACTCGTAAGAAGATTCTCAGAAATAATCAAGGGGATGATGATTGTAACGAAGTAGTGGTGGTTAGTTTCATTCCAACTAAACGGTGACGATGGATCGCACCGAGGTAGTTATCGATTTTATTAAAAGTCAACACGACAAAGACTTGCTTGTTGTAATGATCATATGCGTTGGATTCCGCAGGGTTTTCCTTGCCCTCTCGCAAGGAATACGATAATCCCCCTTTTGGGATCTTTCAGGTTGTTCTAACCCTTACGAGTTGACCGATCTAGAGAACCATATTCTTACGAGTTGACCAATCTCGCGAAGGTCAAATGCGGACCGGGGATTAATTCTTACGAGTTGACCCGTGCCCGTAACCCTCACCTTACTCCGTGGCATTGAAGTTAACAACAGCAGAAATTCATAGAACAGAAATGTGTTAAGTATGTAATATGATTGTCAATTTTGGAAAACAGTAGGTACTGAAAATGTCCTCTGGATGTAGCGATAAATGCAATGTTAGGTATCGTCGATGTGTGGGTTACTACGATTCCTCTATTTACACTATCAGTAATACGTAATACGTGTTGTACATTATACGGTGTGATCGAATAAAAAAATAGTCAAAGCAGGCCATGAGCTAAAATTCGCATGTCTTTTCCTAAAATTCTTCTTCTTCCTCTTCAGGTTATAATTACAAATGTCAAGTTGACGTACATTGACAAAAGACGATATTGTCGAAGCAAATCATAAGTGTTCTTTTAGAATCCTATTTTAGAAATGGAGTCAAGCTGGAAAACGGTGAAGGACAATATTAAATTATATATTTCTTTAAATAAAATGCTCTTTTAGTTTTGTCACTTTTTTTATTTCAAAAATTAACTTCAAGTTTGACTTTGTCAGTGTCAACTAGTATTTTCTGTTGTCTGTATTATTACATTTAGGAACTAAGTAAAGACATGCGGCTTTTTTTTCATGGCCTGCTTTGACTATTTTTTTATTCGATCGCACTGTACAACAATGCACTGAGGAGTGGGGAAGGCGGTGAGGCCAGACGACGAGCCATTGGCACGTTATCCCGCAACGCTTGCATTTACTACTTAACGAACAATTATTCGTTTTCACATAAAATAAACTCAAAAATTTTGAAAACTTTTTCGAATGCTTCAAATTCTGCCTCCAAGAAGATTTGATGCGCTAATGCAACACGCCGAATTTTAACCTAATCGGTATTACATGTTTGCATATTATAACTTCTCAAGTAATTTTTATTAAATAACAAGCCGTACCCGGCATGCGTCGCAATGCCACGTAAAGTTTAAAGAAAAAAGATAAATAAAAGTTATAGATGATCCGGTGAAATTCCTATCATATACATATATTTTTGAAAAATAATGTCAAAACAATACAAAATTTTTATCTACATCAAATTAAATGCAACACAGTTATACACATAATCAATTTAAGGCTTTCTAGTCTACTATATTTTCTGTCTTTTTTTGCGGAGCGTAAATTTATAAAGATGATGGTTTTACGACTCGCGAATACGCGACGTATAATTGTCCATGCGCGAAACCGGGAAACTCCAAGTTTATTCCGCAAACTGTCCTTGTATTAGCAATTGTAAATTATCTTTTTAAATTTTTAATAAATAATTTATGAAAAACTACCCTGAAATTAGGTATGAAATTTTCCTGTACAATATGCGTTGCACCAAACGACGTCATTTAAAAGCAATTATTATACGTTTGGATGTTGGCCAAGAAATATTTATCATTGGTGTTGGGACCCTTCGGGTCACGAAAAGAGAACACTGATTTCACTTACTAACTTATTTATTGATACGAAGAAAAATGTTTAGTTACAAGTTTTTACGTTTAAAATATATTTACGCCAACTGACAAAGACGTGTGTCGAAGAAAGATTATAAAACAATGGTCCTTTGTACCCTGACGTGAACAGTATTTATAGACTTTCGTTAATATCATTACTAGTCGAATAGAAGGGATAGGTACGAGTGCCGTGGTTCCTTGGATCGAGGATGTAGAAGACGTGATTATTTGAGAAAAGAATATTAGGATTAGAACGGAAGACAATAGTAATAACGAAGAAACGTGTATAAACGAATATGTATTGTTCAGATATCATATAGTTAATAAATCTTAGGTTATAAAAGAAAGAGTTAATTGGTTTTGGATAATAAAGACAAAACGTGGACGAAGTAACATGCATTGTTGAAAATAGTGTTTGTTAAATAAATCTGGCTTCTAGAGGAAGTAAATGACAATCTTTGATACGTGGTTAATAGAATAAAATAATAAAGTTTGGTAGCGGAAAGTAATAACTATAACAAGAAATCGTGAGTTAGTTGAATAGAGGGACACGGTTTGAAAAAGGAAGTTAATAACCATAAACGAGAATCGTGAGCATAACAATCCTCCCCGATTAAGTGTTTTGATAAGGCTCTAATTGGCTTGTCAAAACAAAAGAATCTGTTCAAGTCTGGTACGTAAGAGTACAAAAATTAAAACGTTGATAAAACATAAAGAAAGTTTAATAATACTGTTGTAAATACTTTAAATTAGTCAAGATTATTTTTTTTTTTTTTTTTTTATTAGTGTAATTTAGTAAGATAATTAAATTTAAATTTAAATAGTATTATTAAACCATCTTCTTAGATATATATAAAGGTAGACAATAATATAAAATATTAAGTAATAATAAATGAATAAATGAGTAAATAGAAATAATAAATGAATATTTGATTATTTAGGTTGTTAGAGTTTAAATATGTTATTAAACATTATATTTAAAGATTAGAATACATATTTCCTTTAATAGAATTGCCTACAAGTTACTTGCATTTTAAGCCAATAAGAAAATTATTATTATATATAAATTAATTTAAGATAGGTACCGATCTAAGATAACCAATCATGAATATAAAAATTAAGAGAATTTATAAAATATTATTCAGTTAGTAACCTTTAGGGGACAATTCGCTTTAAAATTTCGAGACAGTTTAACTTTTTACAGACCTTTTTTCAGCTATTCCACCTCAGCGTAATATTTTTGCGATCACGACACTTCACTACACTTTATATCTTGAAAAGTCTCTCTTCCTTTGCCCGGCTTCTTGGTTCGATGACGACGTACTCTGGTTCTACTTGTCGCAGGGGTATTCCTTCTCCAGCACCTTCCGTGGAGGAGGCTGTGAGGGATCGAAGACTGCGGGAATTTCTCTGGGGCTCCCAGCTGGATGTGTTGAGTCGGTTGCGATGGATAACGTTGTGGCTGTTGACGCAAATTAGGTATTTGCAGTTGTCGGTGGTGAAGAGGCGTCTCAGCCAGGTGAGTGGTCTCCATCTGCAGCATCTGCAGCATCCACAACAGGCAACAATGACAATTATCATGATTGTCACACTTCCTAATAAGGTATTGTACCACTTTGTACCATGAAGGATGAACGGGCGGTTCATGTTTTCTTTAAGTTCTTCGTCGAACTGCTGAAGCTTATGTTGCGCGTGTCGCAACTCGTTTAAATTCAAATTGTTTAACTTGATAGGATTCATTTCCTCATTTGTAAGGAATTCTTGTTCCTTTTGGCAGCAATCGTCGTTCGTGATGTCGACGGAAGGGACGAAGTTTGTAAAATTGGTTGTCATGTTTGTGGTAGCTACCAGTAAGGTGGATAGGGTGTAGCACTTGCATCTGGGCTTCAGTGTGAAGATACCGGTGCCTTGTAGTGTGAAGTCGAAAACTGGAGCACTTGTTTCATCGCAGCTAATGGTGCCAGCGACTGGTTGCGTTAGGATATACAACCATTGGTTCGGAGAGAGAGGGTGCCATGTTTCTATTTCTGACTTGATTGTTCTAGTGTTGCAGCTCTTCGGGATGATTTGTGATCGTCGCAATTTCAAATCTGTCTCGCATGTAGGTCTTTCCTTTACGAGGTGGATGGTGGCGTGTGTACATAAATAGTCAGTGGGTGGCGACCATTTACAACTCGATAGGTCTCTTAGTTCTCCATAAAAGGTACGTGTCGTACTTAACAATAGGTAGGGATACGAGGGATTTATGAATGAGTATACGGACGTAGAATTTAAGGATGCAGGTAGTGGTACGAGATTGAATAATTGATAAAGTTCCTTTGTAACTAAGGGGATTTTTAAAGCATAAATTAGATTTTTATTGGAATATATCACCGATAGATCACAAATTTGAAAATATTTGTGAATGTTATTCATGTTATCATTACTGATTGGAAGTTCGAAATTGGTGTTAGTCTTAATTTTCATGAGTTCATTATGAAGACGTTTAGGGGTTATTACTGAGGGATGTAAGACATTTTGTTTAGAAAATAAAATTGCGGATATTATTACGTCTAGTTCTTCGTCGAGTTCACTTGCAATTTGTGTCAATAGGTTTAGGTGATCAGTCATTGTCTGGTGGTAGTTTAAAGAGTTTAGTTTTTGAATCGTTTGTGTTGAAAATATATTAAATTTTTCAATGTTTTTATTTAATTGTTCTTCATTTGCGTGAAGAAGCTGTGCAGTTTTATTATAATCGGTTATAGCATCCGTTATAATATGAATTTGTTGTCTCATTAGAATTTTCATGTCGTCGTTTTGTTTAACGACTGCTTCAATAGCTTCCGTGTAATATTTTGCATCTTCGGCATCGGGTGTGCCAAAAAGCCATTTGAATGCGTACGAAACACCGTCAAATAATCCTCTTTTTGTTCGTTTGTTAATGAGATCATCTGGTTCGTGACCAGTCAAATGAGAAAGGGAATCGAATTTTTCGTTAAGACCATTAATATGATTTTTTAATAACTCTATACGTTCGCTACATAAGAACTCCTCGTGGGATGTACTTAAATATAAGTCTTTACCTCGAGTTTGACAAAGTGGTGCCGTTTTTTGATAGATTATGTGGATCAGATTAAGTTTTTGTTCATAGATACTAATGTTTCGGTATGATAAAAGAGTAAAGTGATCATGAGAAATCTTTGCTTGACCTATTTGATGGAAGAATATACCTGAGCTAATGTCGATTTTCTCGGTGTGATAGGGTTTTTCATTGGACAGGACAGGTGTCAGGAAAAAACTAAGAAGTGCCGTAAGGGCTATCAGGTCGGTCGTCCTTTTCATCTGAAAAGAATGGCTTCAATAAATTATGATGGTATGTTACGGTTTTATTTCTTTTTATTTTTACTTTAACAGTTTGATTTGGATGAATTTCAATAATCTCGTAAGGTCCTTTATAATTAGGTTGCAATTTTCTGCTAATTCCTGGTTTAAAATTTTTATTTTGTATGAGTACTTGATCGCCTACTTTATACGTTATATTATTAGCCTTTTTGTCATAATTTATTTTCGAATTTTCTTTAGATTTTTGGATGTTTTCTCTAGCGATCTCGAAAGATTTTTGCAGTTTTAACTTTAAGTTTGAATGGTAATCATCATAAGTGTATTTAAATTCTGGTTTTGAGGTTAATGATGTTGGAATGATTGCTTTGTGTCCGAATAATAATTCGTAAGGCGTAAAGTTAGTGGCTTTGTGATAGTGAGTATTGTAGGTAAACATTGCTAATGGAACGTATTCGTCCCAATCGGTATGTTTTTCGTTTATGTAATGTTTTAAATACTCTTTCAATGTGAGGTGTGACCTTTCTAGAGCTCCGTTTGTTTGTGGGTGATATGGACTTGAGAATATATGCTTTATTTTAAAAAGTTTATTTAATTCGCTAATTATTTTGGAAGTAAAGTCCGTACCTTGATCAGAAAGTATACATTCGGGAATTCCGAAGATTGTAATAAATCTAAGAATTACATCAGCTATGGTTTTAGCCTCATGATTTTGTGTAGCAACGGCAAAAGAATATTTGGTTAAATCGTCTTGCATCGTTATGATAAATTTATTTCCGTTTTCGGTTAAATCTAGGGGTCCTACTACATCGATAGCTAATCTTTGGAATGGACGTTCGCTAGTCGTCGTAATTTCCATAGGTGCTTTTCTTGTTTGATTTTCATGTTTGTTAATTTGACAAGATTCACAATGCTTTATAAGATATTTAATATCGCTTTTCATATGTAACCATTTATAATTTTCCTTTATGCGTTTATAGGTTCTTAGAAATCCGGCATGACCCGCAATAGATGATTCGTGGTTTTCCTTAAAAATATTTTTTATTTCCTCTTTAGTTTCTGGGGTAATATACGGTTTATTTATTAATGAAACGGTAATATTCGTTTTTGAAAATAGGAACTTTATTAATTTATTGAATATTTCCTGTTTTAAGTGAGCATTATCTTCGATTGGATTTTTGATAAAAATATTCTTTATTTTAGAGTCTATTAAAGATCTTCTAAGATTTTGTAGTGAATAAAATAGATCATTGTATGTTAATTTGTCAAAATGATTTAATTTGGTTATCATTAGGAATGATTTCTTATTATTTTGTGTCTCCAATAGGACAGAATCGTATTGATTTATACTTTCATGATTAATTTTTGTAAGATCGTAAGTTGTTGCTAAATTTTCAGAATAAATATTATTTTCATCGAAATGTTTAGAATACGCAAGAGCATTAGGAAATTTAGTAAATAGATTTTCTTTAATCGTTTTCATATCTGGAATTTCTAGAGTTTCGTAGTGATATCTTATAAATTCGCTAAAGTTTTCTTCTTGTGATTTTATACGACAATTTAATAGAACAGGATTTCTGGAGAGGGCATCTACGTTTGAATTGATTCTACCTGGCTTGTATTTTATCTCGTAAGAATATTCTTCGAGTTTCAATCTCCACCTAAATAAACGACTACTGGCAGTTTTACAATTTGAAAGCCATGTTAGTGGACGATGATCTGTCAGAATTGTGAATTTTCTTCCATAGACATACGGTCGAAAATGTTGAACGGCCCAAACGATTGCTAACAATTCCTTTTCAATTGTAGAATAATTACATTCTGCTTTATTTAAAGTGCGTGAGGCGTACGCTATCGGAAGATCTTTGCCAATTTCTCCTTGGGATAAAATTGCACCAATTGCATAGTCGGAAGCATCAGTTGTTACTAAGAATTCTTTCGAAAAATCGGGATATTGTAAAATGGGTTCTTTGGTTAACACGTTTTTAAAGTAATCTAGAGCATCATCATGTTCAGCAATCCATCGAAATGGTGTGTCTTTCCTCAATAGAAAGGTAAGTGGCTTCGAATGTTTAGAGAAATCTTTGATAAATCTACGATAATAGCCAATCAATCCTAAGAATTGTTTAATTTGTTTTGGATTTTTCGGAGTAGGGTAATTTTTTATAGCAGATATCTTGTCTGGGTTAGGTGAAATTCCTTTATCGCTGATAATGTGACCTAAATAAGCGACTTCCTTGCGCATAAATTCACATTTGTCGGGTTGCAAGAGTAAATTATTTGATCGTAATCGATTAAAAATATTGCGAAGTTTTTCTGAATGTTCTGATATAGAATTTGCAAATACAACAACATCGTCAAGATATACAAAACATTGTAATCCTTGGAGACCTGCAAGAGCAGTGGTCATTAACCTTTGGAAAGTCCTAGGGGCATTTTTCAATCCGAAAGGCATACGAAGGTATTCGTAGTGACCGGATGGTGTACTGAAAGCTGTTTTACAAATGTCTGTTTCCTTCATTCGGATTTGATGGAATCCGGAAGCTAAATCTAAAGTAGTAAAATATTTAGAATGACCTAACTGATCTAGGATTTCTTCGATGTTTGGTAGGGGGAAAAATTCTCCTATCGTTACATCATTTAATTTTCGAAAATCTACGACTATTCGCCATTTTTGTTCTCCAGAAGCATCTTTCTTCTTCGGAACTATCCAAAGTGGACTATTATAAGGAGAGACAGAAGGTCGGATTATTTCTTGTTTTAGCATTTTTTCGATTTGTTTATCTAACTCTCGTTTGTGTATTTCGGGAAACCTGTAAATTTTGGAAACTACTGGTGTCTCATCTGATACCCTGATCTCGTGTTTAAGAAGGTCCGTGCAAGTCAACTTATCGTTAGGAAGATAAAATATATCGTTGTATTCGTCGCAAATTTTTAAAACTGAGTACTTTTCTTCAGGATTTAAGTGATTTACTCGTAAATTTTCATGTAATAATTTTAATCTATCTCGCGCGTTACTCGAGTTATTTTCAGATGGACTAGAATAGAATATTTTTGCATTTGAACTTGCGAAAGGTTCTAGATAAAGTTTAATTTTATTAATTTTTAATTTCCTGTCTTGAGTATTTAGAATTGTCGTAATTGCCTTTCCATTTTTGACAGTTACAATCGATTTCGCGAGAAATACGCCATCAGCTATAATAATTTCGGGACAGATTCCTTCTGAAATTTCTTTATTTATTATATCGATCTCGACAACGGTCTCTGACCGAGGTTCTAGAAAGAATGGATTATTTTTCGTTGAATGACATACTATTTTTATAGGGTTTTCTAACGATTTAAGAAATAATTCAGATTTGTTTAGATTAATAATTGCTCCATGAGAGGATAGGAAATCATTTCCTATTATGCCGTCGTGTGGCAGATTATGGTTATCCTTCACCAAATGGAATTTTACGGGAATCTCTTGAGAATTGATCCGTAATTTTAGAATGCAACTACCAGATGTAATTACTGGAGAGTTTGCGCTCAGACCTGTTAAGGTAATTTGATCGTTGGAACAAAGATTTATTTCAGAAATATCTAATTTTTCTTGAAATTTTAATAAAGATACCGAAGCGCCAGTATCTATAAGAAACGTAAATTTTTTATTTTGAAATGAACATTGTAGATAAGGGTTTTTATCTAGATTATCTAATAGTACCCTATATTGTTTACGTTTATTTGAACTTGATCCATTTTCTTCTAAGATTGGATTAGGATAATTTTGAGATCTACGGCAACGGTTACTACGACCAAAGATTTTATTCTGAACCGGATGGCAATCTACATTGTCCTTATTTCGAATTAATCTTGATGAACCTGATAGGTTTGAAATAGAGGGACTCTGTGATCTACGGCAAAGGTTACTATGACCTAAAATTTTATTCTGAACCGGATAACAATCTACAGTGTCCTTGTGAGGAATTAATTGCGATGAACCCGATGGGTGCGAAATAGAGATATTCTGTGATCTACGGCAAAGGTTACTATGACCTAAATTTTTATCTTGAACCGGATAGCAATCGACAGTATCTTTATCGCGAATTAATTTTGATGAACCCGATGGGTGTGAAATAGAGATATTCTGTGATCTACGGCAAAGGTTACTATGACCTAAATTTTTATCTTGAACCGGATAGCAATCAACAGTATCTTTATCGCGAATTAATTTTGATGAACCTGATGGGTTTGAGATAGAAGGACTCTGAGATCTACGGCAAAGGTTACTATGACCTAAATTTTTATTTTGAGCCGGATAACGATCTACAAAACTATATTTATTTTTATAATTAACGTCGGTTTTGTTTATTCCCATTCCGCAGAAACGACGTTGTTCGCGGGGGTGTTTTCGTTTAAATGAACAGAGTTATTCGTAGCGTGATTGTTATAACCATTTCTTTCATTATTTCTCTTCCTCTTGAAACAATCAGCAATTAAATGACCTGGTTTTTTACAATAGTTACAGATTTTCTGTTGATTTTGGTTTTCTTTACGTTGCTGATTATTATTTGAATTATTAAAAAGAGGTTTATTTATGTTTACGGTGGCTTCTTTAAATTGTCCGTTACTTTTATTTTTCTTGAAACAATCTCTAGTATAATGCGTCTTCGTTTTGCAATATTGACAATACCTATTATTATTAGAAGAATTATTATTTCTTGCAAAATTCGATTTGGAAACTTGTAATGCGCGTTCTTCTTCAATGGCTGCATTAAATGCGTCTGACAATGTTTTCGGTTCCTTACCTCTTAAAAACCGGGAAATCTCTGGCAGGCAATGCAAAATAAATCTCTGCAATGAGATTTCCTTAATTGTTTCGATTCTACCTAACCGTTCCTTTTCGTCTTTGCAAACTAGGGAGTTTAGGAGTCTTGTGTAAATTTTATCTACTCTATTATAAAAAGATCTAATAGTCTCTGTATTATGTTGTTTGATAGTGTTTAGTTCTTCCATTAACTGAGTGTAATGTTTCCTATCAGCATACAATTCGCGTAAAAGTTTTTCTAATTGTTTCCAATCTTTAATAGATTTATCTCTAAGTTGTGCTTTAGCACTACCAGTAATTTTAGATATCACAAAAGCCAATAACGCATCATTTTGTTGTGTGTTTGCAAATCGAAACGCGTTATTACAATTTGAAATAAATTCATGTAGTTCGGCTCTATCGCCGCTAAAAGATGTGGCTATTAGTGAACATAAAAAGGATAACTTGTGAGGTTGTTCGTTACGAATTTCGTCATTATTGTCGGTATCGTTAACTGAATCTGGGTTGTTTATCGTTTGTTCGATAGTTTGTGTCAGTGGCGGGACCATTGCGACTAACGTAAAACTTTAATAGAACTTTATCAACTATTTTTAAAAAAAATGACAAAGAGAGTGGGAATTGAGGGGCGTAAGGATTTAAGTACGACCTACCTCGTATTGTTTGTTGATCTCCGTCGGAGAGTAACTGGATTGGTTTAGATCTCCTTTGTCGAGGGATGAGCTAGTTGATCTAGATGATCGAAGAGATGAAGGTGTTGATCTTCTTTCTTGGAGGATGAGCGGATTGATCTAGATGATCGAAGAGATGAAGGTGTTGATCTTCTTTCTTGGAGGATGAGCGGATTGGTCCGGAAGTCTGAAGAGATGAATCTCACCGATTTGGTTGACAAATCGTGACCGGCTGCAGGTATCACTGAACTTGTCGTAGTTATCGAAGTTTTCCGAAGAAAAAGTCTTCCCGTAACAAATTCGCGATTTCTGCAAAATCCTGCAGTGACTGCGCCAATTTATGTTGGGACCCTTCGGGTCACGAAAAGAGAACACTGATTTCACTTACTAACTTATTTATTGATACGAAGAAAAATGTTTAGTTACAAGTTTTTACGTTTAAAATATATTTACGCCAACTGACAAAGACGTGTGTCGAAGAAAGATTATAAAACAATGGTCCTTTGTACCCTGACGTGAACAGTATTTATAGACTTTCGTTAATATCATTACTAGTCGAATAGAAGGGATAGGTACGAGTGCCGTGGTTCCTTGGATCGAGGATGTAGAAGACGTGATTATTTGAGAAAAGAATATTAGGATTAGAACGGAAGACAATAGTAATAACGAAGAAACGTGTATAAACGAATATGTATTGTTCAGATATCATATAGTTAATAAATCTTAGGTTATAAAAGAAAGAGTTAATTGGTTTTGGATAATAAAGACAAAACGTGGACGAAGTAACATGCATTGTTGAAAATAGTGTTTGTTAAATAAATCTGGCTTCTAGAGGAAGTAAATGACAATCTTTGATACGTGGTTAATAGAATAAAATAATAAAGTTTGGTAGCGGAAAGTAATAACTATAACAAGAAATCGTGAGTTAGTTGAATAGAGGGACACGGTTTGAAAAAGGAAGTTAATAACCATAAACGAGAATCGTGAGCATAACATTGGGGTGGGAGTCATTTCCCACCCCAGAAACTAAAGAAGGTAATGGATCTGGTGGTGGGAACAATTAAGGCAATTTTACTTTACCACCCGCACAACATAATCCAGTAGCTTCACTGCTGCATTTTAATGCTTTACAATATTGACAAACGATTATCATTTCTTCAATCGTTACGGATTCTTCGGCACAATAATCTATTTCCGGGTCGTAGTGGAATGCTACTCGTTCCAAGTTTACAGGAACACTGCGTCTGCGGAATCGCTCTATTTCATTGTGTCTTGAAGTGCGCTCCATGTTTTGGGCATTTGTTGCTCGTAGTATGTGCATGACCATCTTGGTGTTGATTCTGCCATGTCTTTTTCAGCTTGTCTAAGTAGTTTTTTGTTTGTTTGTTATTTTTACCTTTAGTTCGATTCGTCGGTAATTCTGTTTTGTCTGTTGTTTGGGTTTCTTCACTTCCGGTTTTGGGTCTTGTATTTGTACCTCATAGACTTGTTTCTTGGGTGTTTTATTCGTTTAACGTCAGGTACAGTCGAATTGTCTTGTAGTTTTCCTCAATCTTTTTGAAATAGTGTGATCTTATATAATTGTGCTGATCGTCAAACCCAAGTTCATGGAACGCCTCGTTGTTCTCTTGGGCTTTCCCCCATAGTGCTTCTAGGTGATCAATCCTTTTTTGTAAGTATTCCTTGGTTTTTCTTGCACTTCCGTTTTTCTTGCAATTATTTTGTAGTTATATGATTTCTTGGGCTATTTTTTCTTGTTCTTGAATCAACTCATCTGCTTGTTATATCTTGTCGTAGTTGAAATTGTGAATTTTTTAACTTAATTCTCTGGAAAAGGTGGTTGTGACTTGCTCAGGACTTTGCTTGTCTTCTTGACTTCCCTCCGTTGTGTTGGCGTCGAAGTTCTTGAAGTTTTGGAGTTGTAATCACTGGCGGCTTTTCCTCCGGCTACAGTGACTGCATATGTCCGTCGTTTCAAATTTGTAGAATTTGTAGACTTGGTGTCCTGGTGAAGTTGCTTTGAGTTACTCAGGACTCTTCTTGGTTTCTTGACTTTCCGCTTTTGTGTTGGCGTCGTGTAGACTTTGTAGACTCGGTGCCCTGTCGGTCTAAATGCCGTTGTATAAGATGTGCCCGAACTCAGTCGATTCCATTATTTACTGTTGAACGTAATTCTGTCATACCAATACGAATGTTATCTGTCTCTCACCGGTCGTCAGTCGTCAGTGCGATTTGGACGTGAGAGCTCGACTCGTTGCACATTTGATTGACTTCGACGACCTAAGTCCATCTTCTCCTTGGCATTTTAAAATCAATAAAGTTCTCGCGCACTGACAAACTGATGATAGATTGTAATAATCGTCTTGACATTTATTTATTTGACAACCAACTGACACTATACTTTCATTTGTTTGATTATAAATGTCAAATTACAAAACGTACCTTTTTCAGTATTTCCCTTACTTATTATTTATGTTTCTCGCAACAAAAACCTTCCCTGAACTTCCACAAATATTTTAAGATCAAAATTAGCAAAATCCGTCCAGCCGTTCTCGAGTTTAAGGTAGACTAACGAACAGCAATCCATTTTTATATATATAGAGATTTAAAAACAATGGATGTGGAAATATTCTCAGAATTTATTGATTCGAGTCTAAAATTTGCAAGGGTACCTTCAATGAGTAATTTGATCGAAATGGGATCTTACCACTCCACCGCCGACGTTATGTACGAGCATCGACTTCCCAGGTGACAGACCGCCGACGTCGAAGAGCAGAATGTGCGCGACGGTGTAGTGCATCGTGACGGCGACGGCGTCCAGATGCGTGATGCCCTTCGGCAACTTGTGGACGTACTTAGAGGGGACGGAGACGAGCTCGGCCCAGGCGCGGTACTCCGGCAGAGCCATCACCTGGTCACCAACCTAAAAACAAACAAGGAAATCCGTTTAAAATGCTCATTAAAAAACATTAAAAAACTAGTCTAACATTAAAAACGATAGGTTAAGTGTTAACTAACAACCGGTTCGTAGATCTCAATAAATTTACAGATATGTGTAAAAATTGCTAGCGTTCTATCGCTAGGGCAGCTTAAATGTTTTAAATGAGGCTTCTACAAAATTGTGAAATCTGAATAATTTGAGAACGCATCGTGTACGCCAATAGTTCACATATTAAGCATATGGCACCAGAATGGTTTCAAATGTAGTTAAAGGATGGAAAACTTTATATAATACTGTCGCGACCGGCCTTGCTGGAATGCAGAACGAGGACACGCACCCTCAGCAAAACGTGAATTACCAAAACATAACCTCTTCTTCTTCTTTAGTGGTTCACTTGGGCTAGACTGCTATGGTCATTTACCCAGCTTCCCAAACATAGCCTCGTATAGGAATCTCGTGGAAAGGCACGTATTAAACCTTGCAGCACCAGCAGAGCTCGACACATTTTCATCTGATTATCGGGAGGTAGTCCTGTTACCTGAACTACTCTATCCCTTCAACCTATATATTCTCGTCTAATGAGATGCACCTGTTTACCTGATCTTCCGGGGTCCGCCGGATCTTCCGGAGTCCTTTGAACCACCGATGAGATTACGAAACATCTTACAATTGTTGGAAAGGGTGAAATAATAAGGAATTTAAAAAGAAAACGAAACGCAAGGGGGCAACGATCAAACATGTTCTCACTGATCCTAATAGGCATCATCAGAATTTGCTGTAGAATGTGAAATATTATGAGACTCAGTTCGGATGCTTCGCGCCGGCCGCGGCAGAAAATGTATAGAAAGTAGAAAAGTGGAAAAATATACCTCGAGAAGTTCACCCCTAAAAGGGATTAGACGAAAATGTATATATAGTCCGTTGCAAATAATTTGAGACAAGATTACAGTAAAGGTGGTACAAGACCCCCCCATAAACGGTCATAAATTATGTGATGAATGGGACGAAAGTGAAGTGGTTTTTTGCCGATTAGGAGATTGTTTAGAAATGCTGCCAATTTGGATATATGGACCGTACCGGAATTTTAAAATGATCACAGACAATTTAACTGGTTGCGTTTGCGTTTTCTGAATTTCATAGTTAAATGACAAATTTGTAAAAAAACAACAGTGTACTACATTAACAAAATTTTCATATATTACAAGTACCTATATTACACATAGGTACAATAGGTAAGAAATATCTTACATTATTTTTAATAACCGCTTGTGCATGTAGAATATATATATTTTTTTTTAAATTATTGAACAGGTGTAATACTAGAGGTACCAATTTACATATTTGTTTCTGCGAACGCTATAATAGGTATGGTTAGTTAATATGTAAGTACATATAACCTGCCGTTATGATAAATATTACTCTATTCAATGCAATTTAAATTTTCCCCATAAGTCATCAATGGGAATATTTATTATAAGTTCTTAAATTAAAGCCTTTGTTAATATCTAAGTACGGTCCATTACTGTATGCAAATTATTGTAAACATTCTGCCGTAAGAAGTAGATAACAATTTTTAAACCTCTTCATCTTCTTCGTTTATGATCTTTTACGATCAGGGTTCAGGTAATGCTGTGGTAATACCAGTAAAGATGTACCACAATTCTTGTCTCAAATAAATCGCGACGGACTATACTTTGTCCAGTCAGAGTTGGAACGGCAAAAAAACACTTAATGGCTTTTTAAGTGGTGAAAAGCCATGCCGCCCGGTCGTCCATGGGCGTATCATCACGGATAATAACTCTAACAGTGAATTCACTTCCAAATCGCATAAACAAATGGCACACACATTTACACACCACTGCTTCTCGAGTATAAGTGCCGAAGAAGACATCACAAGGAAAACACACGTGGCCGCTGTGTTATGGTCCAGTGGACCATCCAGTATCCATAGTCTCGCGTACTTCCTCGTACACGATTTCACTGATCGACTGTACACCTGCACCTTAGAAGAAGAAGAAGAAGAAGAAGAAGAAGAAGAAGAAGAAGAAGAAGAAGAAGAAGATAGAAACGAAGTGCCGCTGTCAAAAAAAAAAAATTTGCGGTCCAATGGACCCTCTAGTTCTTTATCTGTACATATCCATACATTCACATATATGATTTCACTTGGGCAACTGAACACCTGCATTTTAAAAATACCAGGGAGTTTCTGAATAAGCAAAAAGATAAGTCCCATGGTTTTGTATAGAGACAACGGGCTCTTTTTGAATGTCCTCGGTAAATTCAGATTTTATTGAGTGTTCCAATTGCTACTGGTTAGAGTATACCATCAACTGGTCAAACATCCCTAATCAGACGAAAATGTCATCGCCGCACCAGCAGTAGTGCTGCCGGTCGAACTACGTGACCGCATGCCATTTTTTTTGGGAGATGTTCTCCGTAACGCCGAGATTCCTGCACTTGCTACCCCTCCAGGCGGCCTCCTGGAAACTTGTGTAAGCATATTTTTTCGCCATTCGTTAACTTTGCTATTTTTTTGACTATTATTTACCCTACGTTCACTTTGCCTTTGCCGCCTCTTATCATGGGCTCTCCCCCCCCCCCCAAAATAAACCACCACCAGTCCCTATTTGTCAATAAATGTTGCTGAGTTTGTTTGCTTTTTTTCTCTCCATCTGAGCTACCATCCCCACCACAGCAACATTCTGAGCCCTAGGCTCTTAGGACCATGACAAATACACTACATGTGTTACATGTGCAAAGAATTTTATATGACATACATTCATTTCATTGTCAATACTTGTACAATACGTAGGTAATTCTTTACTTCCTCAAAAAATTTACCAATGTCACACCGATATTAACCGTCGATCGGTTAATATGGCAGCCGTTTTCATCTCATAGACTCCGCAATTTTAGGCTTATAGTTGGTCATTAGTGCAAAAATAAGCGTTTTTGACCATTATCTCAGGTATTTGTTAACCGATTTGAATTTATAAAACGCCAAATCAAAGGCTTTTTAATGGGCTCCAACTTTTATTGAAAAGTATTTATCTTCAAAATGTAATGGAAACGTTTTATGAACAAAAACAGATTTTTTTCACTTCTGACCATTGTTTAAATAAAAACTAAGCAAAATTAACTGTACGTCTTCACGGATTGGTCATCTAGTATCACCCAAATCCCTTTTAGAACCATAAAATACATGTATAATGAATTTGGCATAGATTGACTGGAGTAAAAATACTATACTTCTCGAGTAGTTAGAAACTTCAAACTATGCGTAGGTATCGCCCTCGAGTAGCTCGAAAACGTTGAGAAACCTCGAATTACACTTTCTGAAAGCGGGCGGGGGGGGGGGATGAGACTAGGAAGACCCACAGAAAAACAGAATATAATAACTATACTAATAATTGTAATAATAATTTTTTAAATGCCGAATACTTGGAAATCACAAATCAAAAAGTGACAGAGTGCGGGTCCACCACCCCCTTTTCATATTTCATTATCAAATGGAGTCTAAATTTACAAAAAACCGGAGATATTAGCATAAACCCGTATAACTAAATCAGGGATTAATAGACTTGTAATTAGTTTCAATAAACAGGGCATATAAAGAGAACGAGCAATGTATGATAACGTCCGACATTCGTTAGTAAGGCGCGGATAGAGATGATTTTAAAGACAGAAATAAACAGAAAAATTCCTGGCATAAAAAGCCGTCCTGCACATAGGAACCATTTCACGTCATTCACTCTTTCCACAAAAATCTGACAGTTTAAAAATAAGGTTCAAATACAGATTGTAATATGGTTATACTCAATCCTGAAATTGGACCCTTCAATTTTACTACTCCATCAATATCCAAGGTACATAAAAGCTCAGGTTTGCAAGGTTAATCCCAGAAGACCTGTGATTCTATCGAATTTCCATGACCAGTATCCACAAATTCCAAATGATTTCTATCATGATTTCATATGAATAGTGATTCCTCTAAACAGTTTTTCATAATCGTAGTGTCGACTAAAAAAGCCCCCGAAAATTACTTTGGGATCTACAGATTTCACGCATACTTGAGAAAGATTATATTTAACAAAATCTGTTTTTTTTTACAATAGTTAATTTGGCAAATAAAAAAAAATCGAAATAGGATATATGTAGGATAACATGCAAAATGGCAAATAACTTCTCCTTTTTATATCCCGACAAAAACCCGAGCTATAAAGAGCAGGTAATAATGTTTTTGCAGTTTTTCTTAATTTTCACAAATGTCGATTTAGCTTCGAACAAAATCCGAAATTGAGTTGGCAGTAAGAATATAAAATTGACAAAAATTTCATTATTTTTTCGAGATATCCCGATTCAATAAATACCAAATATAATAATTAGTCCAACTTCAAACTAGCTACCATTTCTATCCGCGGAGTCATACAGAAAGAATGAAACGCCTCCTCTGATTTTTTTTTAAATCCCACACATACTTCTCAGTTACTTTTTCAAATATCAGCTGTCCCCCCAGATAACTTCCTCTAAGGATTGAAGACAAGTAATTAATGTCCAAGACAGAAACCTGGATCTCATAGTTAATTCCAGAAAGATGTGTATCTATAGAGCTCTCCACGTGGTTTATATGGCTGGTTCCCCAGATATTCTCTCGAGTTATCCTCAGGGAATTTAAGTCAAAAAGTGATTCAATCAGCCTTCTAGGTTCTAGGTTATGTTAAATGCAGGCTAAAAAAAGTTGTTCTACAAAGTTTCCATGACAAGTTAGAATGCAAAATGATAAAATATCTTGACAAAATACTGAGTTGTAAAGAGCAGGATATTGAAAAACTTCAGTCTACATACATTAGACAGTAAAAAAATGCAAAATTTTTGCGCTAACTCACAGTAGTATAGAAGGGGATGTTCATCTCGCTTTATTTTTATCTTTACATATAGTACATGTACAGTACATAGATCAGTCGAATAGCAGCCTAGTGTAAGTCGTAAAACCCTGTTTAGGTAGTAAAAATTAGTTATAATTTTAGACCCACAAAAAACGTTACAGTATAAAAGCCCGCAATTGTGCAGATCTCAACAGGCCATATGCAAGAGATTGAAGTGTATTCAAACATAATAGAAAAAGATGAATGAGAATATTTAATTAATTTCTTCCCAGTCTCAATTCAATTGGCGACAACTGGGATAGATTCAGAAGATATTCAAAATGTATACAGGCAACAAAATTAGGAAATGACCATTATAAATATTCCAATATTTATAGCATTTCACAGTTCAAGTTAATTATTGAAATTCTGCAATAACCTCCATAAATATATTATTTAAATGTATTGCATGCAGTTCCCCTACCGATCTCCATCCCGCCAGCCATGCGATTTCTATAATTCATACGGATAGAAACGGACGGGGGATAATTTTATAACAATGATCGATAACGAAGTTCACTGCGTACAAACGTATATGTACATAAATACAATATGTGCTTTCCATTAAGTATAATTATAGCAACACGATATCGATCACTACTCAACAAAGTTATTTTATTTGTCGAATTATCGTCACCCAACAATAATACAACCAAATAACCCAAGAGATAACGAGCAATCCGTACAGATATAATAGGAGTAAGTATATTAAAAGTTGCTTCCAGCAATGCAACCATAAAGGGAAAATGCTGATAGGAGTGTAATCAGCAAGGAAAAAATGTTGGTTTTAAACCTGTTATTCCTAGTCCTAGTTCCTAATAAATTCAATGGCAAGGGCAAAAGGGAAAAACGTGTACCTATAAGTGATTAGAAACATGATGCATACATGCGGTCTGCCGATTGGAGTAATCGCAATTTGAAACCAAGTTCTGTTTAATGATACGATGATTGTTCTGTTGAGTTGCCCAGAGTTAAATGAAACACTTTGTGTTATCAACTGTCGACGTTTCGTCTATTCATTGTAGACATATTCATGGCTATCGATGGGATATTTTTTCCCCGGCTTTAATATTTGAGTTACCATTTTTATATTACCATTGCATATCGCTCTCGGTGGGAAACGTTTGGTTTATTAGTATTTTTTTTTGAGAGTTACCTCTCAACCAGCAAATATAAATAAGCTATTCTATTAGTTAAAACATCAAAACTAATAACGAAGCCACTCACTAAACTCGGAAAAATACTAATAAACCAAACGTTTCCCACCGAGAGAGATAGTCAATGGTAATATAAAAATGGTAACTCAAATATTAAAGCCAGGGAAAATAATATCCCATCGATAGTCATGAGTCATGAATATGTCTACAATAAATAGACGAAACGTCGACAGTTGATAACACAAAGTGTTTCATTTAACCCTGGGGAACTCAACATCATTCATCCAGGTTCCCGAGAGCCAACACCACAACAAGTTCTATTTAAGTTCACGATTAATTTTTAATAAAGTTATTTCCCAAAGAAACTTGTTTATTTCCTAAAATTTAGGATCTGAAGCTTCAATGTAAATCACAGATTAAAAGAAATGCAAGTTCGAACAGCTTTTTGTGGAATTGAAACGAATTTGAATGAGCATGATACGTTGAAAGAAAAAAGATTAGATACGCACAATTGGAACATCTATCACGTTATAAAAAAAAGAAATCCAATTGCTACCTTTTAGTTCTTAAAAGGTCTGATATTTCATCTTAAAAGTGATATCTCGTTAAGTAATTAACATGTCAGAAGTCACGAATAATATTTTCTTTCATTTAATTTAGATAGTAATTCAAATGCATCACATGGTAGTGATA
Organism: Cryptocephalus moraei; assembly: GCA_946251905.1. NCBI lineage: Eukaryota > Metazoa > Arthropoda > Insecta > Coleoptera > Chrysomelidae > Cryptocephalus > Cryptocephalus moraei. Next base: position 24,098,912 of record OX276463.1, on the reverse strand, counting down.
GGGACTGCGACAAATCTTAGAAAGTCGAAACTGACAAAGAACGTTAGGATATCCTGGTTCTTTGTTGGTGATCTTCCACTTCAGGGAAAAGACGATTTTGCATGCAATAAAAATACCCGGAAACGAACTCCGCAAGGTTTCATACGAAAGAGGTATATGATTGTAACTCACAATTATTGTTTATAACAAAATGACGTTAAAAACGGTAAAAATAAAAAAAGCAGAAACTTAGGGGAAAATAATTGTTTCTTTCTATAGCAGTAACTACGGACAAAATTAACTTATAATAACTCCACTACAGAGGTTGTAAATAATTGAAAAGTGTTGATCAGCTTCAATGCATTTTTCGCTGAAAAAAACTGTACAAATCCATTGAAAAAACATGATTTTAAAATGTCGTTATTTCCACACAGTAAACATTATAACCTTATGAGAAGAGTAGCGCTAAACATGAAAATCATTTGGGCACAAACTGAACTCTGCTGAACCAATACTGTTCCAGAATTGTGAATTTTTGTTTTTTGGTATCTTTTTTATGTGAACACTTTTTCTCAAAACGTGGCAGGATGCTTCAAACAGATTTGGAAACTTCAGAATGTTATTTATAATTATTATTCGTACATTTACAAATAAACGCTAAATTGTCGATAGTTCCAGTTGTTTTAAACCTTTTAAACATCTTGGCACATTTGTACGAATTTTAGATAATATTCTGAAGTTTTCACATTCATTTGAAAATTCTGTCTCGTTTTGTACAAGGTGCACATGAACAAATAAACCAAAAAAGAAAAATTCATAATCGTGGAAAGACCAATTTGTACTCAAATTGTTTACATATCTACAGTTTCCATTTCGCGCAAGGTCCATGCTACAACATACAGTTTGTGAAAGTTAGAATTTATTTTAAAAACCATGGGTTTTCTGATTTGTCGCGTTTTCCTCCGTGAAAATTGTATCAACCCAAACCCCATTTTAAAAGGGCTTTTAGTTACCTACAACCTCATATTGTAGTCAAAACTATTTTTATAGTAGTTTTCGCTATAGAAGGAAAACGATTTTCCCCAATTTTTTACAGGTTTTCCAACGTCATTTTGTTATAAAAAATAATTGCGAGTTATAATAACATACGTTTTAATTTATGGATCATGGTTCCTGCAGAATTCCAATTCAGATTCCTTATTTTGTTCGAAAGGGCCTCTTCTCGAGCTCAATTTCCTGGGCTGTTCAGCGACTGTAGTTTGAAGTGGTTACGAAGTAATGTCTCCCCATATGATGGTGGTGGAGAAGTATCCCGCACAGCGTCCATAGACTTTATAGTAGTACATGGAAGGCGTATTGCCTATGCTTCTGTATAAAGCAGTGTGCCAACATTTGAGGTAATTTCCTTCGCCCAACCATGGACGTATTGGACTTCGAAATCGTCCGATCAATACCCATAAATGAAGTTAGAATACTATGTAACAAATTAATTATCCACCGTGAAATGCTTAATTTCAATTGCTTTAATAACTATTAGATAACTAAATTAGTATGTAGTTTGTAAGAATATTTTAAATTTGAAAATACAGATACGTTATACACAAATAATACGCTGCATTTTTTATGTATACCCTTTAGAAATATAGTTCTACATACGACTATGAATGCAACACCTTAACAGTGTTGCACTCATAGTTTTAAAGATATATTTCAATCAGGCCCTGCATACTATGTACGTTTTGGCCTAGGAGCCATTGGGAACATGGCGGCCATATTGATTTTACGTTGCTTACAGTAAAATTTTAACATACTGTACATATTCCCTTCAGTAATTCTTATACCTCGATGATGTAATACAATTTTTATATACAAACTATACATACGCGTTTTTTGTTACTGTTTTATAGTCTGTCAAAATAACCCGTGGAGTAATAAAACGTTTATTTTGCCGGTAACCAGAGGCGTTCTTAAAGAAATGAACGGAAATTAATAAATGAGTTATAATCGTATATGTAATGATAAGTTTGCTTAAAACCGTTATAATTGTTTTAATAAAAGGTAGGCATTACGACCGCGAATGTTATCAACTCAGAAACGCTTCCATTTTTATCTGATTTGTTGTTAACTTGTCATTAATATATTATAATATCGGAACTCGGTATTTATTTATAATGTAACGTTTTTACTATTGACTAAAACTAAAACACTACGCGATTATCCTAATTAATTTATTTCTTACACTACACTTATAAATTTAACTTAACAATCACCTAATTCATATTCGTTCACGGAGATGTTTATTTATTTTAGCGCGCGCGGTCTCTCCCTCGAATGTTTACACACACCGGTTCAACTCTCCCCGCTTCGGGTCCGACATTCCCTTTTTATGGCAGGTAGAAGCTTCTCGTACTTTCGGGATTATTCCACGAATTTCTCCTCGAGTTTTCGGCGAATCGAAGCGACTCGGTCTTACGAGAGTGTTCCCGCTCTTTCTAGAACGGATTCGCGGAACCCGGGCAGTCCCAGACGTGTTTATTTGGTTTCGGCGAGCCGTTCCGTTACAATAATATTTTATGGCAATATTTTTATATCTCCTATTTATAACGAAGTGTTGGATTTTTTATGTCTATCTTGCAAATTTGTCGATTCAAATATTGGTGATCAAATCTTGAATTTTCATTAATTCATTCATTCATTTTTTAATATTATTACTATTTTGTGAAATGTGAAAACTTGCATTACATAAAAATTTCAATTACTTTCGCAACCAAATACTATCAACTTTTTTGTAGCTACAGTGATTAGGTAATACATACTCATTGATTCTATTAATGTTTCGTCACTAACGTCACTAATGTTAATTTTGTCAGAGCAGGCAGTAACTGTGAAGAGGCATAATGAATATTTTTTACGCAATAAAGATCTTTACTTGTTATGTTTTCACGAACACAAGGGCAATTCGGCATCATCTCATATCATATCATCTCGGCAATTCTAGGTAAGTTAAGGGAACTGCAGCTGCAAATGCTTGCGTTAACATCTCGGGTGTTTATGTAAGTAACATCGACCCATATTTCATTTAAAATCAGTTTATCAGTAATAGTCATCATTGCCTAGACGTGCAAGTGTGTGTAATTAGACGGTGACAGTTTGAATTTAAAAATAAAGACCTGAGTTTACCACGAAACCATTAGTCCTGTGTCTTCGTAATGGTATTTTTAAACTACGGAGATACGTTTTGGAGTATGTAGAATTTACCGGGATCATCGAAACGCCCAAAATTAGCGCCGTTCTCAATTAATGAGAAAGTTTTAATTTTGAACTATTTCGATTCCATCAAGAATCAAAATTCCGATGAGAGTGTGGACACACACAATTTTTCCAGTTACAGACTATTGCATATTTACTCATTTTCCCCGACCGTACGCCAGTGATTATTCCCTGTATATTTACAATAGCCAGCCGTACAATATTCACACGTTTCGGGTGAGTCGCTCAAAATACAAAGCGATTCCGTAAGGCAGCGTGTAAGACATTATAAAACTCCCAAAATTTAGAGGATGCCACCTTGTATCGGTTTTGCATTTATAATGAGATTTTATTACTCCATGGGTTATTTTGACAGACTATAGTCGCCGCCATAATGGAATTTGCCTGATCAATTCCCTCAGATATTGAAACAGCCGAAAACCTTCGAGACGCGAACCATACACTGTAAGATCTATGACGGCGATCCGATCTACATGTGGCAGTGCCGTATCAACAGTCTACCAGAGCCTCATACGGTTTCCTAATATTGAGTGGTGTCTCAATGTTTTATAACGTCCCTCTGACAATAGTTGAATTACACCGAAAATAAAAAATAAAAAATATGACATTTACACATTATTAGCGTTTATTCTTAAATTTTGGAACTATTTAAAAGTGGTGCCTACAAATTTTATGAAATCGAAATTACAAATTTGGAGGAAGTTTTATTCGCTAGTGAAAGGGCTATTATATATAATGGTGGGACAATACTCGCCTATCTCTATACTGACAGGTAGTTTGGAACCCTACTCGTATCCGTTCGTTTAAAGTCACTGTACCAAAACCTCTTGTTACTATTGTTTTGTTATCCCTGTCGAGGTTTGCATTGCCACCTTTTGTTAGTATTAGTGCCACGTTAAATTCTCGAGTGAATTTTGAATTCATTATACTTTCTATCTAGATTTAATAAGGCATAAATCCCAACTCAATTCCGGTCCTAATATGTTTCCTCTCCTAATCAATTTCAATTCTCATTTTCGAACTACGAGTTTATAGACTCGTAATTTGAAAGTACTAGTAAGAAATGCAATTAGTACTTACTGAGAAACCTTCCACGCCCTCTCCGACCTGTTCGACCTCTCCGGCGCACTCGAAACCGAGGATGAAGGGACATTTGGGGGGTGAATCGATCGCCCCTTGTCTCACCATTACGTCTTGGAAGTTCAAACCACTGAAAGAAAAAAAGAAACATGGTTACTAACAATGCCGTCGCCATTTTTATCTAAAATTAATTAATCATGGTGTAAATTTACTACAATTTGAGAAATTTATTTTTTTCCGAAGACGCCGAGACTAGGCAGCTTAAGAAAATATCGACTTTATCAATGTTAATTACATCGACAGTAAATGTGTTTTCACCGGCTTCCTGTCCTGATAAGTTAACCGACTTCACTTATCACGACACGAATTGCGTTAAAGTCAGTTATTTAAGAATGTATAACTACAGAATAAAACTTTCCAGGTTCTCTATAAAAAATGTGTTTCGTCTAAATCGACATCTAAATCACTATATATAGGGCATTCCAAAATTATGGGACCAAGTTTTAATGGTATACCGCGTTTCTTAGCTTTAAGCCTAACGCTCCTAACAGAGTTTCTGAACGAGGATTCAATTACTTTTAAAGACAAAAACAAGTGCGTACTAAACTCCAATTATAAAATTGGTATAAACGTTTGAAAATCGAAAAAATGTGAAAAAAAAAACAATTATTAATAACTTGGGGGAAGGTGAGGTGGAATGGGACAGAAAGGGAAGGAAAATTCAGAGAATAAAATCCTTGAAAGCACATGTATTATGGTAAAAAACTACATTCTCAATCAAAAGGGGGCTGGTGCTTTTATACAACTTCACAAAAAAAATGGGCACATATATTACGTACTGTTTTTACGATATATAACAATGGTGACAATTCAGTGTCGATTTGTAAATTTTATGACAAGAAAAATGAAAAATAAATCTCCAGAACGGGGAAAAACATTTTTTCACTATACGTTTTTGTTTTCTTAGGCATTTTTTACCATTATAATGTCCCAAACTGGCCAAATAAATTAATATTGTGTTTTCATTCTCATCTCAATGAGAAACATAATACCCATCTTCCTTATTTCTCAACTAATAAATGAAATTGTACACAGCATAATTGCATTGCTGACAAAATTCTCTTGACAAACAAAAATCTCCAAACTGCCAATGAACAACGACCGAATAATACTACATAAACTACTGTTTTTACCGAACTAATTGCTGATATTTTGGCCCTAGGATAATTAAATTAATAAAAAAAATTTAAAACGGATTTTAGAAAGTGTTAACAACCAATTACTATATTACGAATTTATCAAATTTGATTTTTTGTAACAATTAGTCAACAGATGTTAAACCATTGACAAATTTTAAATTCGAATTTGGAATGGAAGAAACCGCCCAGAAATGGTTAAAAATGCGGTTTTTGACGTTAGTAACCACGTCTATCACCTGAAAAAGAAAATAGAAAACAATCTATTTCAATTATGTGCATAAAAATACATAGCATATTTTTTCATCGCTTCTGTTATTTTCATTCTCAAAATATCGCAATTTGAACATGTCTAACGTTTAAAAATTTGAATGAAATAATTTATTCTTCCAGAAAATACCAGTCACTTCTCTGCAATTCTACGAATGAAAGAATACGAATGAGAAAAAGAAAGAGATATGTAGTTTGAATAAAAGAAAAGGTAAAACGCCGTCAACGCAAAAGATCTCTACTGCGTATTTGGTAAAACTTCATTGTCGTTCTATTACACTCTGTTGCCTCTCTTCCCCCGTTCACAACTCAGTTGAGGGAGGATTAAGAGGAGCGGACATTCCATATCTTCTAAATAGTTACCACTTGGTTACCGTTTATAACTTTCATCACAGTCGATTTGGGACGTTCGGCTAACGAATTTTCAACATAGGTGTAGGCATAGGCGAAAAGCAGGTACCGTGAAGCGAGGTTCACTAAGGTGAGAATATTTTCTACTATTCGTAGATTTTTATACCATTTTCTATAAAAGTTTTACTACATCTGTCACCTGAGCCTACTTTTACTTTATTACTGCATCACTTTTCGGGCCTCGTGTCCCCCCTCTCCTCTTAATTCTCTCTCCACCCTTAACTTATTTCCGCAATCTGCATTCGGACTCCGATCGCAAGTATTGTAACGGAAAGTCTGGCCGTTAAATAAACACCAGTGCGCGATAAACAAACAGCTGTGTGAAATATAAATTAGATAATAAGTGTTAGTGTTAGTTACAGTAAATTAGTTGAGACATTGAACAGTATCCAAATGAAAAATAATTTTCTTAAAATGAAATACTATGTATATAATAAAAATAGAAAAATAAAAATGGGGAAGGGTCAAACGGCTTTTATAATTGCAAAATAATTAACTTGACATCGATTAAAATTAACTCTATATATTCAGTCCACTTGATGCTTTTACTCGATACATTTAACAGAATATGATCGTTTCGAATGTTGTTAAATACAAACATTTTAAAAATTCGTAAATACAGTCAGTGGTCCAGCGCTGCCGCTTATATTGAAAAGTAGCACTAACTTTGATGTTTTAAATAAGACACACCCTGTACATTGCATTTTTGCTTTACCACTGCTTTCGAATTATTTTTGTATTAATACTTCCCTATGCGTACGTCAAGCGGTTTTCGAGAATTTAATTGATTTCCTTACTTATTGTGTAAAACATAGCTTGCATCAAATGTTTATTATTCCAGCATTTGCATTCGTAGGAAGCTGAAATTTTGGATTTATTTTACTGTCTTATTATGTAGTAATTACGTTTAAGGGGATTCGTTCTCCCTTTTACAGGGTCGTTGATCACATTGACCATAAAGAATCAACAGTTTCATAAAAACTTCATTTGAATAGTTGTAGCCTTTCATTTGCATTATTTTTAAATTAAATTTTCGTTAATGAAAGAGGGAACATTTTGCTATTGCTCTATTTTTATAACATGTGCCATGACTATCATGGCTGTTCTTGGCTGCCTATACCCTGATTTTTAATGTTGTGGACTTTTACGACCCGTCAAAAAGAGAGAGATGCCGATATTGTTACCACCCCTTTCTTCGGCTATTGGTTTATCGGTCAGGACGGGGATCGTATCATCGTCGTAAACCGAGCGATATTGTCAAATGTATACTCTAACCAGTAGCAATTGGAGCACTCAATAAAATCTGAATTTAGCGAGGACATTCGAAAAGAGCCCTTGTCTCTATACAAAACCATGGGACTTATCTTTTTGCTTATTCAGAAACGCACTGGTATTTGCAGGTGTTCAGTTGCCCAAGTGAAATCATATATGTGAATGTATGGATATGTACAGATAAAGAAATAGAGGGTCCATTGGACCGCAATTTTTTTTACGACAGCGGCACTTCGTTTGTATCTTCTTCTTCTTCTTCTTCTAAGGTGCAGGTGTACAGTCGATCAGTGAAATCGTGTATACTTTAACCAGTAGCAATTGGAACACAAAAAAAACACTTAATAGCTTTTTAAGTAGTGAAGACTGATGCCGCTTTGTTCTCCATGGGCGTATCATTACGGATAATAACTCTAACAATGAATTTACTTCCAAATCGCACAAACAAATGGCACACACATTCACACACCACTGCTTCTGGAGTATAAGTGCCGAAAAGGAGATCACAAGGAAAGCACACGTGGCCGCTGTCCAGTGGACCATCCGGTATCCGTAGAGTCTCGCGTACTTCCTCCTACACGATTTCACTGATCGACTGTACACCTGCACTTCAGAAGAAGATGAAGAAACAAACGAAATGCCGCCGCAGTAAAAAAGAATTTGCGGTCCAATGGACCCTCTAGTTCTTTATCTGTACATATCCATACATTCACATATATAATTTAATTGGGCAACTGAACACCTGGATTTTAAAAATACCAGGGCGTTTCTGAATAAGCAAAAAGATTAGTCCCATGGTTTTGTATAGAGACAACGGGCTCTTTTCGAATGCCCTCGGTAAATTCAGATTTTATTGAGTGTTCCAATTGCTAGTGGTTAAAGTATACGAGGAAGTATGCGAGACTCTACTCTACAGATACTGGATGGTCCACTGGATCATAACACAGCGGCCACGTGTGCTTTCCTTGTGATGTCTTCTTCGGCACTTATACTCAAGAAAGCAGTGGTGTGTGTATGTGTGTCATTTGTTTGTGCGATTTGGAAGTGAATTCATTTTTAGAGTTATTATCCGTAATGATACGCCCATGGACGAGAAGCCGGCATCGCTCTTCACTACTTAAAATGCCATTAAGTGTTTTTGTTGGTGTTCCAATTGTGGCTGGACATAGTATACTCACATCTCTAAATAAGATGCATAAGGGGATCGGTGGATTAAAGCGGTCCAGTATAGAAAGCTAGAAATAGCCTCAGGTAGAGAGGGGGGGGGGGGGGTTATGTATTCATTTAGGGAAGAATCATTCTGAATACAATTCATGGATTACTTGTGTTGTACGAAGAACTTTAACAAATAGAACCTAAATTTCAAACTATTTATAACTGCCAAATGATTAGTCAAAAAATTATACAGGAAATGTCGCACACCGCACCGGCTGTCTACAAGACGGAGTTATTTGATGTATCGATTGTAAAAGTCCACAACATTAAAAATCTGGGTATAATACAAAATATGGCAAATTAACCGATTTTATGAAAATCTTATATTTCGGAAATCTGCCTACTTAGCCTAGGAACATGATACATCATATGAAAGAAACTTTAATTATTGTCTTTCAGGATACTCCAGGATGATCCATTTAAAAAAAATACACTTCTCACCAATTTGCATTTCTGCGCCACAGCGCTGAAAATATTTGGATCGATCGAGTAGAACCAATTACCTACTCAAGAAACCAAATTTTCAAAATAATCCTGTTATTCTTTGCTAATGTCTAACTTATCATCGATTGTGAATGAATCTATGTTATAGGTAAATGTGGTTAAAACATCGTGATATTATAAACTGCACAATAAGCACTAAAAGATTGTCCCATCACCTTGGCACACCCTGTATAAAAATACAATTCCCGCACAATGTCCCCCCTAGGTTTTTCTTTCCAATCTAATTAAGAATCGACTAGACAGTTAATTGAACCACAAAAGAGGCAAAAAAAAGTAGAAAGAGGGGCAATTACGTTTTCCAGCCCGCAGAGTAGAGAATGAAAGGAAGTGAGTGACAAACCAGACTAAATCGAATCTTACAATCTCCTAAAACTTGTAAACTTTTCAAATAAAAACCTCCTAAAACCCGGTATGTAGGTCGCGTTAAAATTTAACGGTCACCTCAATCGTAAGCATTTTTCAATTTTAAAATGGCGTTATAAAAGTACGATGACTCACGCAGAGTGTAAGTCTCGTACTATTCAGACCGGAAACGGCGAAGCGGAATGTTGTTATTGTCTGTTGATGGCTACGTCGAAAATAAATCTCGTTGTTGTTAGTCATAAATTATATGGGTGACAAGCGTTATCAATGGGAGTCGGAGTAATTCCCGAAAGCGATAACGAAACTAAGTGGATTGATCTGAAGATTTTGAAATGGGACGTTTCCACTTTAAGAAAAAGGGTTCGGGGAGGTTTCCTGGTAAATTAGGAAAGCTTCGAAAAACGGCCTCTAGAATTTCTTGATTCCAGAATAGTTTGAGATGATCTGGAACAATTTAAGACAAGGCGCCGAATTAGGATACAGAATTCGCAGGTATATATGGGATGCTTTTTTAATATTGAGGAAATTTTGAACGGCAGATTCCTTGTCAAACTATGAGAGAGTTTTCAGGAATAAATAATTTCCAAAATTAGCTTCCTAATCGAGCTAAACCTCTTTAAAAACAAAGGTTAATAATCAGTTGTCTTAATATATTTTAATTTAAAAAAATATACACGAATACAATGCGTGATATAGTTTTTCTAAGTAATAAGGCTTTTTTAAGACAATATTTTTATCAAAAATCATAATTTATCCTAAACAATAGAATGGTAAAAAATTCAAAAATATTAAACTAAGCCTTATCTTATAGTATTTATAAACAATTCTTAAACAAATAGTTGTAAAAAAAATTATCCACAATTATTTAATCCTTAGTTTGAATACAAAAACAGCCATAGCATAATACATAGGATAAAAAAACGCATGACTAAATTTAGTAGCACTTTTGGATTTTATTTCTTTAGAGGTCAATTATTGACCGTATGAAAAAATAAAATACCTTGCACGCGTTAGTTCCTTAATAAATGACATAGTCAATAGCCTATTAGTTATCTGATAAATTCCATAACCCGCGATAGGTACAACTGTTTTAATTGTTAGTATGTAGTTGTTTTAATCTAATGCTAACATTCTGCTCTCGTTTAAATTTCAGAGTATTCTTTTCAAATTTCCTTTCCTGTGCAGTTAGAGGGTCCTGCCTTAGTTTTTGTGTATACATTGATTGTATGTAAATAATTTATTTTCGTTATACAATCGTATAAGTCATATATAAGGAGTCGATTTTTATATGTACATTAAATTATTAAAAAGAACTTAACTACGACATATTAAGCCCATAGATACTCTATTAAACACGACAATTATGAATATATGAATCTTTTCTTGTAGTTCTAACCTAAGCCTATAAAATGTGTGAAGATAAAACGGTGAAAAATGTTTCAGTGTTGGAGTGAAGCCAGTCCATAGGTCAGTTTCAGAATGGGTCCTAAAGACATTTTCCGATAACCGATAAAATTACTTTGTGGCTTTGACAGTAGCGAATGCGCATCTTTATGAGACATAGCCCTGCAGCCACGGATAAGCTGGCCAATTACCTTATCACACAGTATATTATTGTAACGAAACGGCTCGCCGCGATAAACACGCTGGGAGCTACACAAGTTCGCCGAATTGCGATACCGGGAAGGACGGGTCGAAGCCGACGGCTCGAGAAGCTTCGATGCGATAACACGTTCCGCGAATTCTAGAATGATCTCCAGAAAGTTCGGGAAGCCTTCTACCTGCCATAAAAAGGGAATGTCGGACCCGAGGAGGACAGTTGAAGAACCCGCCAGACACCAGCAAGGGTACTGTTCGGGCGGGAGATGAGGCTTCCCTGCGATCTGAGCTTCGGTGGCAAACCGGGAGAAGATCTGGCTGGGGAAGACTACGTCACCGAGCTGCGCCGAAAGATGGACCAGATTCACGAGATGGTACGGACGAATCTCCAAATCGCCAGCGACCGCATGAAGGATCACTATGAGGTTCGGGCGGACAGCGGCATGTATGAAGAAGGAGACCTGGTGTGGCTGTACAACCCACAAAGGAGACGAGGGTTATCACCGAAGCTTCAGAAAGCCTGGGAAGGGCCGTATACAGTGAAGACGAAGATAAATGACGTCATCTACCGGATTAGCAAAGTTCCGAATGGGAAGCCTAGGGTCGTGCATTACAATCGACTAGCACCTTTCGAGGGAGACCACGACCAAGACCAACAGGTGCGCCAATTACGGCCCCAAGAGGACGAGCCTTCCTTTGAAGAATTTATGGCTGCGTATGGTGGGACCGGGAAGGCCAGATTCAGTGTGACCAAGGAAGAACAACGGGATCTCTTCGGAACACCGGCTGAGTATGCGCTGGCTCATTGCGTGGCCCAGGACCTGCGATGTCCCGGGGAATTGCCGCGGAGTTTCGGACGAGGTTCGGCAAACTGGACGAACTCCATCAGCAGGGACCGGCGGTCGGGCGAGCGTTGAGGATCACAACGGCCGCTCTTCTACCTGGTTACCAAGAGGAGGTCCTTTCACAAGCCCACCTATTTGGACCTGTGGGACGCACTACATGACCTCAGGGATACCCTACTTAGCGAAGATCTGACTAAGTTAGCTATCCCGAAACTGGCTTGCGGATTGGACGCCTTGGACTGGAGGGTCGTCAGGAATATGCTGGAGGTCTTGTTTCGCTTCCGGGGTAGACATTTTGGTGTGTTGTTGGAATCCTGAGAGGAGTCCCCACAAGAAGACCGTGGCATGTTATTTCCACCAAACCTCGCGTTGCAGACAGGGGACCAACTGTAGATTTCTACATGGGCCTGTCAGGGACACGTTTCGGGACGAAACATCTTTAAGGCGGGGGCAGTGTAACGAAACGGCTCACCGCGATAAACACGCCGGGAGCTACACAAGTTCGCCGAATTGCGATACCGGGAAGGACGGGTCGAAGCCGACGGCTGGAGAAGCTTCGATGCGATAACAAGTTCCGCGAATTCTAGAATGATCTCCAGAAAGTTCGGGAAGCCTTCTACCTGCCATAAAAAGGGAATGTCGGACCCGAGGAGGACAGTTGAAGAACCGGTGCGTAAACGTAAACATTCGAGTGAGAGATCGGGCGCGTTAAATAAATAAACATCTCTGTCAAATAAATTATAAGTGTTAAAGTGTAGTTAGAAATAAATTAATTAGGATAATCGCGTAGTGTTTAGATTTAGTAAGTAGTAAAAAAACGTTACATTATTCTCTGCAAAAACGGTAGGGGTCTCTCATATAAACAGATTATAGAGCGTTGGTGAACTGATCGATCCTACAGGTTTTCGGACATGGGGCATGTAAAGGGTATTGCCGAATACAAAAGCAAAAATGACATGTTATCTTGTGAATACCAGAAATCACAAGACACAAAACCTTTGATCAAATCTCCCTATCGCAATATTAGTGGCTTCTCATTTTTTCTTAGTAGCAGTAGTTAAGATCAGGGATTATAGTTTCCACTTAAGACGTTTTGTACTTCCGGGTGATGCACGATAACCATTTGTCTCTTTATCGGGCTATACTATATATCTTTTATAGGAATATACCAACGCAACACAATATTAGATATAGCCCAAGTCATATGAATTCAACGAGCAAAAAAATCAATCGCTTCGATTTTTTTGGAACTTTGGATATTATTCTACTTGAAATTTCATGTTTTTCCGTTTTGTCAAAAAACTTTTTTAGAGCCCTGTGACACCATGTCAAAACTGACCACTTGAGAATGTTATTTAAAACTAGGAAATTCACATATTTTTTATATGGCTATCATTTTGACCCAAATCATCATTATTTTTTTTGAAATGTACAGAATTTTATCAGTTTTCACGTGGATTTTTTTTAAATCAAAATAGCTTGAAAATATTGTTAAGCTAAACAGGAGAACATAAAAAAAATTGATTTCATTAGAAAAATAAACAAGAGCACGACGCACGGTATCAATCCGGATAAAAATTTAACAGGACTGAAATTTCCAGGTATATGAGAAGCGTTTTTGGTAATATTTTTGTAATATAATAATAAGTAATATTATCTAAAATGCTTCTCACATGCATACCTGGATATTTCACAGTCCTAAACAGGGTCTCTTTTTTCATATATCCCTGGTCTATAAAGACCGGTGTGAAATTAGCAGCCAATTTTTCAAAGTGACATTTCTAGAAGCCATTTCATATTCAGCTGCCATTTCACCAGCGCCGCCTCAATAAAGAATATATAACGATTCAAAACCCATTTAAAAGAATTATCATAATAAATACATATACATACTATATAATTAAATTCATATATGTATTAAAAAACAGATTTCACTTTTAAACAAATGATAGTAACATAGTATAGAATCGACTGTTAAACATTGATCGACTTGCAGGGGGTCTAAGGGGGCGAATAGTCACGTTTCTTCATGTAATGTTATATCGCGCTCTAATTTTCAAATATTTTTTAAGGGTATGAATTAGGAAACAAGCCAATTACCCTTTTCATCAAATAATAATAGTATGATACTAGAGAATCGGCTGTTAAACGGTGATCGAAATGAAGGGTGAAAATTAATAATTAAAAAAGGTCGAATATAAACTGTATTTTATTTTAATTCTACTCATGTCAAGTGTTGATTAATATAAAACCTTTTATGTACTTTGACCTTGAGCAATGATATCCGTATGATAAAATCATTTAAACTACTGGATACCAGCTTATACATAACGCATATATAGGGCTTAAACGTGTCAAACTATCCATTATATTTGAAAGGCCGTATCTCCCGAACGGGGCAAAATTATAGTATATTGCCGTTTGACTGATAGATTATTTCCTTTGAAAAACACATCGAAAATTCGCGAAAACTAAGGGTGGGCGTAGAAAAAATATTTTTCAGTTTTTTTTATTTACCTTCAAAACGTTTCGAGTAATTTGAATTAGGAAAAATCCATGCGAATACTGAATTTTGCACATTAAAAAAAAACGTTTCGATAGGAGATGTGGGACAAAATTACGGCCATTTGAAAAACATGAAATTTCATGTTCCGAATAACGCTGTCAATTTTAATACAGCGCGACTGGGCTCCGAAACCACTTCCAATAATTAATAATCATTATGTTTGTATAATACCCTCTATGAAATTTCAAATTTCCAATCTAGAAATGCCCCCTGAAAATTTTCTACCAATACACTAGCCTAATTTTATTAGTATCCGAGATTTGGATTATGTTTTAAGGGAAAATAGAGTGGATTCTTTTTAGAAACAAATTAATTCCCTTCAAAAAACTAACTCATAAACCATTAAAAATGATTCTCCCTGTATAATCTCTAATATCTTCGACGTAATTAATGTGTGACAATTAATTAACTGTTTACTCTAAAAAATTGAAGAGTGTAATGAACTTTCCGTTTGCGTAATTTAATGAAAACGGACGAATTAGGGGAATGCGTTAAAACGTCCAGAAGAAGAAAACATGTATGCAATGGGTACTAAAAAAGTGTAATACTACACTGTGAAGGTTGAGAAACAGTACACTATTATCATTAAAATGAAGATAAATAAATAATTTTACGAAAACAATGCAGATAAAGGTTACGGTTCAGCAGTTATACGAAGGATAGGTTAGCAATTAACCATAAAAAAAATAAAAGAGTTTAAACAACGTTTAGTTGTTATTTTCCATCCAATTTCGGTTTTGATTCGATTATTTCCGTCGAGTATAAACAATTGAAAAGGCAAGACTTTTTTTCAACGTTAAAAAAATAAAAGATTCAAACAGCAATTCCTTGCTATTTACCATCCAATTTTATTTCTTAAATATTAT
The DNA here is from genome assembly GCA_946251905.1 of Cryptocephalus moraei. Lineage (NCBI taxonomy): Eukaryota > Metazoa > Arthropoda > Insecta > Coleoptera > Chrysomelidae > Cryptocephalus > Cryptocephalus moraei. The sequence goes on along the minus strand of OX276463.1, from coordinate 24,083,479 downwards.
AATACTTTAAATATAAATACTTTATAAAATAAAATACTTATTAAAATATTAAAATACTTCATTAAATAAAATATTTTAAATAAATATTTATAGTATTAAATACTATAAATATTTAAAGAAAAAATAAAAAGATAAGGGAGAACAAGGTGACAAATAAATAACGAACAAGGAATTATTTTCCCTCCCAGGTGTCTTATTTGGCGGGATTTTGTTTAGCTCAAAAAGATTTTTAGTTGTAATCAAGGCGAAAAATGAGATATATGTAATAAGTGACAATTCCAAAAAGTCTTCTTTCCAAGATGTCTTTCGTTTCTGTGAAATTTCCGTCAGGTGGGACCCTGTAAACATTTGAATTCTTCCTGAAATAGAGGTAATGATCGCCTCAAAGGGGGCTTCTTGCCACCGGTGTGAAGTTAGCAGCCACTTTCCAGCAGCCAAAAATTCTGGCAGCCATTTCATTTAAACGTGAAGTTAGCAGCCACTTTCTAGCAGCCAATTCTACCTTGCAGGAAATAAATGAACTTTTTTTTTGTCAAAGTGTCAATCGTTCCTACTAACCGCAATTATACCAGTGGCGCCAAAGGGTCACAAAAAATTACAATAATAAATTAAATAATTTCAAAACTCCCACCACGGAACCATAAAGAGTATTTAATTGGGGTGCAAGAAAATAGAGTCTCGGGATGAAATTCGGGCTGGAGGTTCCTTTTAACACTAGTAATCATCCTACCAAGCGCCAATCCCTTCGGTGCCGTCTGAAGGACGTTATGGCCTTCACCGCGAAAGTATGAAAAATATTTTAATGGGGTGCAAGAAAATAGAGTCTCGGGATGAAATTCGGGCTGAAGGTTCCTTTTAACACTAGTAATCATCCTACCAAGCGCCAATCCCTTCGGTGCCGTCTGAAGGACGTTATGGCCTTCAACGCGAAAGTATGGAAAATATTTAAAGGGGGTGCAAGAAAATAGAGTCTCGGGATGAAATTCGGGCTGAAGGTTCCTTTTAACACTAGTAATCATCCTACCACGCGCCAATCCCTTCGGTGCCGTCTGAAGGACGTTATGGCCTTCAACGCGAAAGTATGGAAAATATTTAAAGGGGGTGCAAGAAAATAGAGTCTCGGGATGAAATTCGGGCTGAAGGTTCCTTTTAACACTAGTAATCATCCTACCAAGCGCCAATCCCTTCGGTGCCGTCTGAAGGACGTTATGGCCTTCACCGCGAAAGTATGAAAAATATTTTAATGGGGTGCAAGAAAATAGAGTCTCGGGATGAAATTCGGGCTGAAGGTTCCTTTTAACACTAGTAATCATCCTACCAAGCGCCAATCCCTTCGGTGCCGTCTGAAGGACGTTATGGCCTTCAACGCGAAAGTATGGAAAATATTTAAAGGGGGTGCAAGAAAATAGAGTCTCGGGATGAAATTCGGGCTGAAGGTTCCTTTTAACACTAGTAATCATCCTACCACGCGCCAATCCCTTCGGTGCCGTCTGAAGGACGTTATGGCCTTCAACGCGAAAGTATGGAAAATATTTAAAGGGGGTGCAAGAAAATAGAGTCTCGGGATGAAATTCGGGCTGAAGGTTCCTTTTAACACTAGTAATCATCCTACCAAGCGCCAATCCCTTCGGTGCCGTCTGAAGGACGTTATGGCCTTCACCGCGAAAGTATGAAAAATATTTTAATGGGGTGCAAGAAAATAGAGTCTCGGGATGAAATTCGGGCTGAAGGTTCCTTTTAACACTAGTAATCATCCTACCAAGCGCCAATCCCTTCGGTGCCGTCTGAAGGACGTTATGGCCTTCACCGCGAAAGTATGAAAAATATTTTAATGGGGTGCAAGAAAATAGAGTCTCGGGATGAAATTCGGGCTGAAGGTTCCTTTTAACACTAGTAATCATCCTACCAAGCGCCAATCCCTTCGGTGCCGTCTGAAGGACGTTATGGCCTTCAACGCGAAAGTATGGAAAATATTTAAAGGGGGTGCAAGAAAATAGAGTCTCGGGATGAAATTCGGGCTGAAGGTTCCTTTTAACACTAGTAATCATCCTACCACGCGCCAATCCCTTCGGTGCCGTCTGAAGGACGTTATGGCCTTCAACGCGAAAGTATGGAAAATATTTTAATGGGGTGCAAGAAAATAGAGTCTCGGGATGAAATTCGGGCTGAAGGTTCCTTTTAACACTAGTAATCATCCTACCAAGCGCCAATCCCTTCGGTGCCGTCTGAAGGACGTTATGGCCTTCAACGCGAAAGTATGGAAAATATTTAAAGGGGGTGCAAGAAAATAGAGTCTCGGGATGAAATTCGGGCTGAAGGTTCCTTTTAACACTAGTAATCATCCTACCAAGCGCCAATCCCTTCGGTGCCGTCTGAAGGACGTTATGGCCTTCAACGCGAAAGTATGGAAAATATTTTAATGGGGTGCAAGAAAATAGAGTCTCGGGATGAAATTCGGGCTGAAGGTTCCTTTTAACACTAGTAATCATCCTACCAAGCGCCAATCCCTTCGGTGCCGTCTGAAGGACGTTATGGCCTTCAACGCGAAAGTATGGAAAATATTTAAAGGGGGTGCAAGAAAATAGAGTCTCGGGATGAAATTCGGGCTGAAGGTTCCTTTTAACACTAGTAATCATCCTACCACGCGCCAATCCCTTCGGTGCCGTCTGAAGGACGTTATGGCCTTCAACGCGAAAGTATGGAAAATATTTAAAGGGGGTGCAAGAAAATAGAGTCTCGGGATGAAATTCGGGCTGAAGGTTCCTTTTAACACTAGTAATCATCCTACCAAACGCCAATCCCTTCGGTGCCGTCTGAAGGACGTTATGGCCTTCACCGCGAAAGTATGAAAAATATTTTAATGGGGTGCAAGAAAATAGAGTCTCGGGATGAAATTCGGGCTGAAGGTTCCTTTTAACACTAGTAATCATCCTACCAAGCGCCAATCCCTTCGGTGCCGTCTGAAGGACGTTATGGCCTTCACCGCGAAAGTATGAAAAATATTTTAATGGGGTGCAAGAAAATAGAGTCTCGGGATGAAATTCGGGCTGAAGGTTCCTTTTAACACTAGTAATCATCCTACCAAGCGCCAATCCCTTCGGTGCCGTCTGAAGGACGTTATGGCCTTCAACGCGAAAGTATGGAAAATATTTAAAGGGGGTGCAAGAAAATAGAGTCTCGGGATGAAATTCGGGCTGAAGGTTCCTTTTAACACTAGTAATCATCCTACCACGCGCCAATCCCTTCGGTGCCGTCTGAAGGACGTTATGGCCTTCAACGCGAAAGTATGGAAAATATTTAAAGGGGGTGCAAGAAAATAGAGTCTCGGGATGAAATTCGGGCTGAAGGTTCCTTTTAACACTAGTAATCATCCTACCAAGCGCCAATCCCTTCGGTGCCGTCTGAAGGACGTTATGGCCTTCACCGCGAAAGTATGAAAAATATTTTAATGGGGTGCAAGAAAATAGAGTCTCGGGATGAAATTCGGGCTGAAGGTTCCTTTTAACACTAGTAATCATCCTACCAAGCGCCAATCCCTTCGGTGCCGTCTGAAGGACGTTATGGCCTTCACCGCGAAAGTATGAAAAATATTTTAATGGGGTGCAAGAAAATAGAGTCTCGGGATGAAATTCGGGCTGAAGGTTCCTTTTAACACTAGTAATCATCCTACCAAGCGCCAATCCCTTCGGTGCCGTCTGAAGGACGTTATGGCCTTCACCGCGAAAGTATGAAAAATATTTTAATGGGGTGCAAGAAAATAGAGTCTCGGGATGAAATTCGGGCTGAAGGTTCCTTTTAACACTAGTAATCATCCTACCAAGCGCCAATCCCTTCGGTGCCGTCTGAAGGACGTTATGGCCTTCAACGCGAAAGTATGGAAAATATTTAAAGGGGGTGCAAGAAAATAGAGTCTCGGGATGAAATTCGGGCTGAAGGTTCCTTTTAACACTAGTAATCATCCTACCACGCGCCAATCCCTTCGGTGCCGTCTGAAGGACGTTATGGCCTTCAACGCGAAAGTATGGAAAATATTTTAATGGGGTGCAAGAAAATAGAGTCTCGGGATGAAATTCGGGCTGAAGGTTCCTTTTAACACTAGTAATCATCCTACCAAGCGCCAATCCCTTCGGTGCCGTCTGAAGGACGTTATGGCCTTCAACGCGAAAGTATGGAAAATATTTAAAGGGGGTGCAAGAAAATAGAGTCTCGGGATGAAATTCGGGCTGAAGGTTCCTTTTAACACTAGTAATCATCCTACCAAGCGCCAATCCCTTCGGTGCCGTCTGAAGGACGTTATGGCCTTCAACGCGAAAGTATGGAAAATATTTTAATGGGGTGCAAGAAAATAGAGTCTCGGGATGAAATTCGGGCTGAAGGTTCCTTTTAACACTAGTAATCATCCTACCAAGCGCCAATCCCTTCGGTGCCGTCTGAAGGACGTTATGGCCTTCAACGCGAAAGTATGGAAAATATTTAAAGGGGGTGCAAGAAAATAGAGTCTCGGGATGAAATTCGGGCTGAAGGTTCCTTTTAACACTAGTAATCATCCTACCACGCGCCAATCCCTTCGGTGCCGTCTGAAGGACGTTATGGCCTTCAACGCGAAAGTATGGAAAATATTTAAAGGGGGTGCAAGAAAATAGAGTCTCGGGATGAAATTCGGGCTGAAGGTTCCTTTTAACACTAGTAATCATCCTACCAAACGCCAATCCCTTCGGTGCCGTCTGAAGGACGTTATGGCCTTCACCGCGAAAGTATGAAAAATATTTTAATGGGGTGCAAGAAAATAGAGTCTCGGGATGAAATTCGGGCTGAAGGTTCCTTTTAACACTAGTAATCATCCTACCAAGCGCCAATCCCTTCGGTGCCGTCTGAAGGACGTTATGGCCTTCACCGCGAAAGTATGAAAAATATTTTAATGGGGTGCAAGAAAATAGAGTCTCGGGATGAAATTCGGGCTGAAGGTTCCTTTTAACACTAGTAATCATCCTACCAAGCGCCAATCCCTTCGGTGCCGTCTGAAGGACGTTATGGCCTTCAACGCGAAAGTATGGAAAATATTTAAAGGGGGTGCAAGAAAATAGAGTCTCGGGATGAAATTCGGGCTGAAGGTTCCTTTTAACACTAGTAATCATCCTACCACGCGCCAATCCCTTCGGTGCCGTCTGAAGGACGTTATGGCCTTCAACGCGAAAGTATGGAAAATATTTAAAGGGGGTGCAAGAAAATAGAGTCTCGGGATGAAATTCGGGCTGAAGGTTCCTTTTAACACTAGTAATCATCCTACCAAGCGCCAATCCCTTCGGTGCCGTCTGAAGGACGTTATGGCCTTCACCGCGAAAGTATGAAAAATATTTTAATGGGGTGCAAGAAAATAGAGTCTCGGGATGAAATTCGGGCTGAAGGTTCCTTTTAACACTAGTAATCATCCTACCAAGCGCCAATCCCTTCGGTGCCGTCTGAAGGACGTTATGGCCTTCAACGCGAAAGTATGGAAAATATTTAAAGGGGGTGCAAGAAAATAGAGTCTCGGGATGAAATTCGGGCTGAAGGTTCCTTTTAACACTAGTAATCATCCTACCACGCGCCAATCCCTTCGGTGCCGTCTGAAGGACGTTATGGCCTTCAACGCGAAAGTATGGAAAATATTTAAAGGGGGTGCAAGAAAATAGAGTCTCGGGATGAAATTCGGGCTGAAGGTTCCTTTTAACACTAGTAATCATCCTACCAAGCGCCAATCCCTTCGGTGCCGTCTGAAGGACGTTATGGCCTTCACCGCGAAAGTATGAAAAATATTTTAATGGGGTGCAAGAAAATAGAGTCTCGGGATGAAATTCGGGCTGAAGGTTCCTTTTAACACTAGTAATCATCCTACCAAGCGCCAATCCCTTCGGTGCCGTCTGAAGGACGTTATGGCCTTCAACGCGAAAGTATGGAAAATATTTAAAGGGGGTGCAAGAAAATAGAGTCTCGGGATGAAATTCGGGCTGAAGGTTCCTTTTAACACTAGTAATCATCCTACCACGCGCCAATCCCTTCGGTGCCGTCTGAAGGACGTTATGGCCTTCAACGCGAAAGTATGGAAAATATTTTAATGGGGTGCAAGAAAATAGAGTCTCGGGATGAAATTCGGGCTGAAGGTTCCTTTTAACACTAGTAATCATCCTACCAAGCGCCAATCCCTTCGGTGCCGTCTGAAGGACGTTATGGCCTTCAACGCGAAAGTATGGAAAATATTTAAAGGGGGTGCAAGAAAATAGAGTCTCGGGATGAAATTCGGGCTGAAGGTTCCTTTTAACACTAGTAATCATCCTACCAAGCGCCAATCCCTTCGGTGCCGTCTGAAGGACGTTATGGCCTTCAACGCGAAAGTATGGAAAATATTTAAAGGGGGTGCAAGAAAATAGAGTCTCGGGATGAAATTCGGGCTGAAGGTTCCTTTTAACACTAGTAATCATCCTACCACGCGCCAATCCCTTCGGTGCCGTCTGAAGGACGTTATGGCCTTCAACGCGAAAGTATGGAAAATATTTTAATGGGGTGCAAGAAAATAGAGTCTCGGGATGAAATTCGGGCTGAAGGTTCCTTTTAACACTAGTAATCATCCTACCAAGCGCCAATCCCTTCGGTGCCGTCTGAAGGACGTTATGGCCTTCAACGCGAAAGTATGGAAAATATTTAAAGGGGGTGCAAGAAAATAGAGTCTCGGGATGAAATTCGGGCTGAAGGTTCCTTTTAACACTAGTAATCATCCTACCAAGCGCCAATCCCTTCGGTGCCGTCTGAAGGACGTTATGGCCTTCAACGCGAAAGTATGGAAAATATTTAAAGGGGGTGCAAGAAAATAGAGTCTCGGGATGAAATTCGGGCTGAAGGTTCCTTTTAACACTAGTAATCATCCTACCACGCGCCAATCCCTTCGGTGCCGTCTGAAGGACGTTATGGCCTTCACCGCGAAAGTATGGAAAATATTTAAAGGGGGTGCAAGAAAATAGAGTCTCGGGATGAAATTCGGGCTGAAGGTTCCTTTTAACACTAGTAATCATCCTACCAAGCGCCAATCCCTTCGGTGCCGTCTGAAGGACGTTATGGCCTTCACCGCGAAAGTATGAAAAATATTTTAATGGGGTGCAAGAAAATAGAGTCTCGGGATGAAATTCGGGCTGAAGGTTCCTTTTAACACTAGTAATCATCCTACCAAGCGCCAATCCCTTCGGTGCCGTCTGAAGGACGTTATGGCCTTCACCGCGAAAGTATGAAAAATATTTTAATGGGGTGCAAGAAAATAGAGTCTCGGGATGAAATTCGGGCTGAAGGTTCCTTTTAACACTAGTAATCATCCTACCACGCGCCAATCCCTTCGGTGCCGTCTGAAGGACGTTATGGCCTTCAACGCGAAAGTATGGAAAATATTTAAAGGGGGTGCAAGAAAATAGAGTCTCGGGATGAAATTCGGGCTGAAGGTTCCTTTTAACACTAGTAATCATCCTACCAAGCGCCAATCCCTTCGGTGCCGTCTGAAGGACGTTATGGCCTTCACCGCGAAAGTATGAAAAATATTTTAATGGGGTGCAAGAAAATAGAGTCTCGGGATGAAATTCGGGCTGAAGGTTCCTTTTAACACTAGTAATCATCCTACCAAGCGCCAATCCCTTCGGTGCCGTCTGAAGGACGTTATGGCCTTCAACGCGAAAGTATGGAAAATATTTTAATGGGGTGCAAGAAAATAGAGTCTCGGGATGAAATTCGGGCTGAAGGTTCCTTTTAACACTAGTAATCATCCTACCAAGCGCCAATCCCTTCGGTGCCGTCTGAAGGACGTTATGGCCTTCAACGCGAAAGTATGGAAAATATTTAAAGGGGGTGCAAGAAAATAGAGTCTCGGGATGAAATTCGGGCTGAAGGTTCCTTTTAACACTAGTAATCATCCTACCACGCGCCAATCCCTTCGGTGCCGTCTGAAGGACGTTATGGCCTTCAACGCGAAAGTATGGAAAATATTTAAAGGGGGTGCAAGAAAATAGAGTCTCGGGATGAAATTCGGGCTGAAGGTTCCTTTTAACACTAGTAATCATCCTACCAAGCGCCAATCCCTTCGGTGCCGTCTGAAGGACGTTATGGCCTTCAACGCGAAAGTATGAAAAATATTTTAATGGGGTGCAAGAAAATAGAGTCTCGGGATGAAATTCGGGCTGGAGGTTCCTTTTAACACTAGTAATCATCCTACCAAGCGCCAATCCCTTCGGTGCCGTCTGAAGGACGTTATGGCCTTCACCGCGAAAGTATGAAAAATATTTTAATGGGGTGCAAGAAAATAGAGTCTCGGGATGAAATTCGGGCTGAAGGTTCCTTTTAACACTAGTAATCATCCTACCAAGCGCCAATCCCTTCGGTGCCGTCTGAAGGACGTTATGGCCTTCACCGCGAAAGTATGAAAAATATTTTAATGGGGTGCAAGAAAATAGAGTCTCGGGATGAAATTCGGGCTGAAGGTTCCTTTTAACACTAGTAATCATCCTACCAAGCGCCAATCCCTTCGGTGCCGTCTGAAGGACGTTATGGCCTTCACCGCGAAAGTATGAAAAATATTTTAATGGGGTGCAAGAAAATAGAGTCTCGGGATGAAATTCGGGCTGAAGGTTCCTTTTAACACTAGTAATCATCCTACCAAGCGCCAATCCCTTCGGTGCCGTCTGAAGGACGTTATGGCCTTCACCGCGAAAGTATGAAAAATATTTTAATGGGGTGCAAGAAAATAGAGTCTCGGGATGAAATTCGGGCTGGAGGTTCCTTTTAACACTAGTAATCATCCTACCAAGCGCCAATCCCTTCGGTGCCGTCTGAAGGACGTTATGGCCTTCAACGCGAAAGTATGGAAAATATTTAAAGGGGGTGCAAGAAAATAGAGTCTCGGGATGAAATTCGGGCTGGAGGATTGGCGCTTGGTAAGATGATTACTAGTGTTAAAAGGAACCTCCAGCCCGAATTTCATCCCGAGACTCTATTTTCTTGCACCCCCTTTAAATATTTTCCATACTTTCGCGTTGAAGGCCATAACGTCCTTCAGACGGCACCGAAGGGATTGGCGGTTGGTCGGATGATTACTAGTGTTAAAACGAACCTCCAGGCCGAATTTCATCCCGAGACTCTATTTTCTTGCACCCCATTAAAATATTTTTCATACTTTCGCGTTGAAGGCCATAACGTCCTTCAGACGGCACCGAAGGGATTGGCGCTTGGTAGGATGATTACTAGTGTTAAAAGGAACCTCCAGCCCGAATTTCATCCCGAGACTCTATTTTCTTGCACCCCCTTTAAATATTTTCCATACTTTCGCGTTGAAGGCCATAACGTCCTTCAGACGGCACCGAAGGGATTGGCGCTTGGTAGGATGATTACTAGTGTTAAAAGGAACCTTCAGCCCGAATTTCATCCCGAGACTCTATTTTCTTGCACCCCATTAAAATATTTTTCATACTTTCGCGGTGAAGGCCATAACGTCCTTCAGACGGCACCGAAGGGATTGGCGCTTGGTAGGATGATTACTAGTGTTAAAAGGAACCTCCAGCCCGAATTTCATCCCGAGACTCTATTTTCTTGCACCCCAATTAAATACTCTTTATGGTTCCGTGGTGGGAGTTTTGAAATTATTTAATTTATTATTGTAATTTTTTGTGACCGTTTGGCGCCACTGGTATAATTGCGGTTAGTAGGAACGATTGACACTTTGACAAAAAAAAAGTTCATTTATTTCCTGCAAGGTAGAATTGGCTGCTAGAAAGTGGCTGCTAACTTCACGTTTAAATGAAATGGCTGCCAGAATTTTTGGCTGCTGGAAAGTGGCTGCTAACTTCACACCGGTCTTCTTGCCTACCCCCCGCCACCACAGTCGTTACGAACGAAAGACGTCCACTAATGACTGGAAGATAAAGATTGTTATGGGGAGATTTTCGTCGTGTCGAGGGGCGTTTTAAGATAGCGATCTTGGAATTCCATAAAAGCTGAGCTTTAGTAGACTGTTAAGGGGTAGTTAAGTATCATCTTGGGACTGCGACGCGATTAACGTTTCGCTAATGCCGATTCTGCTATAATGGTTAATTGTTAACCTTCCCAAATAAAAAGTGCAGGTGTACCAATAAAATAAATTCCCAAAAATTAAGGAAAATTGGCAAAATGGCATGATCAATAAAAAACTATAAGAAAACTTTCTGATCTGACGATTAGTTTTCAAGCTATTGTCCCTTTTTGTAAAATATCGGTATTTCGTCACATTAATTGTCTAATAAAAAGTTTAGCATGGATTTTATGCCGGAAGGAAAAAAAATTCTCATCGCATATAATGTTTGAGATCTATTTAAATAAAAACACTTCCTACACGCAATGTCATGAAACAATTGATCTCGGACAGACCAAATAAGACTTTTTAATAAGAAAACGTTTTTAAACTAAACTCAAAAGCACTCATTTACACTCATCAAATATTCTTTAAAACCCAGTTTTGAGGATAATAGCACTTGTAGTAAGACCAAAAAAATCGTTGCAAGATGCCCTGTTTCACCATCGTTTGTTCCACACTAGATAATAAATACCCGATTAAAAGAAGGTCAGTCCGGTAACAAAATAATCTTCGATTAAAAATACTATGACTGTTGTGATGCCATGACTCATTTTAAACCTCCACGTTCGATAAGCAGAGCGTCAAAATTTGAACGGGAATTTTTTTTTGGTAACTCTAGTATTTAGTAGAGTAGTATACCAAATTTAAAATTTGGTATACTACTCTATAGTCTGTCAAAATAATCCATGGAGTAATAAAACTATTATTTCGCCGGGGACCAGAGGCGTTCTTAAAGAAATGAACGAAAATTAATAAATGACTTATAATGGGTACACACACACGCACACAATTTTTCCACTTACCAACTATTGCGTATTTACTCATTTCCCCGACTGTACGCCAGAGAGTGGTCATTCCCTGTATCTTTACAATGGCCCGACGTACAATATTCGCACGTGATTCGGGTGAGTCACTCAAAATACGAAACGATTCCGTCAGGCAGCGTGTAAGACACCCAACTCCCAAAATTTAGAGGATGCCACCTTGTATCGGTTTTGCATTTATAATGAGATTATTATTACTCCAGATGTTATTTTGACAGACTATAACATACGAAGGCCACAACTTTTGAGGAAAAAAAAGTAATTATCAAATAATCGAAATAACAAGGTTCAGTACCCTACGACGCTACGACCCTCTTAACTTCAATACCTGTGCCATCAATGACATCAAGCTTTCTATTTCAAAACAATGACTTTCATTTTTCATTTTGTATGAAGCCTGTAGCGTTACTGTGGATACCATATGTTAGGGTAATATTATTTTCTGGAAGTCGTCTTAGAAACAACATTTTCGTACTTATTTACGAGCAAATTTTTCGCATGCTTAATGGAAATGAAGCACTTTGTTTCATTAAATATTGTAAAGAAAAGTGGCACTTTTCTAGTCAGCAACACTTTTCTTCATACCAATACTCTTTTTTTATTCACTCAATTTTGTTTTGTCACCATGCCCCGGCCCCTCAGCACACGTATGACGTACATACTATGATAAATTATTTTTGAAAAATATTTGTGATTTTCATTAAATATACGAAAAAAATGCATGTTACACGTTAGAAAATAGATTTTTACATGCTCATATAAATTTAAGTGACTCGCTTCTCTCGTTCATTAAACATTTACACTTGGAAAAATTTTCTTTTTTCTCTTTCTCTTTTTCTTAACCTACTACTTCCGGACTAGCACTGTCAGGACTTTACAAGACGCCAAAATACACGTTTTCACAGTAAACACACAAAACTGATGAATTTTTTTCGATGTTGTTTGCTTTGTAACTAAAATTGGCAAACTTGATTTTTGTGGAAACTGTAAAAGAATTTCTAAAATTGTAAATTTCGTCTTTTTTACGATTTCCAGAAAAAATTAATCCAAAACACGTCAGTAAAATCTCTTACTTGACTCTGAGCTTTAAAAGATTCGGCATAAAGCGCCTCGTATTTCAATTTAACTCCTCTTCGGTAATGAGACTTTCCTGACTTTTATGTAAGAAAATATTGTTTCGTGCCAAATCGTATGTTTATTGGGTCTAAAGTTCTCTTCCACCAGCACTTTACGGACTGTCTCAAATTTAAGATCGAATTTTTTAATGTGCAAGTGCGAGGTAATTGTTCGAGAATCAGTTCTCAAGTTCTGCTGAAACATAGAAATGCTAAAAAAGAAAACCTCAAAACAAACAGCTTTGCATTCTTGCATTATAATACGTATAAAACCGAATACTAAATTCCATTATCTCCATCTACACAGACAAAATCCCCACCTGTGGAATTTGTAGGGTACCCACAAAATTTTCCTTTCGAAATTCCGTCTTTTCCCGACAAATTTTAAAATTTTACTGACCTTATTTTTGTAATCAGCGGTCTTTCACGCATGCTTCCAGGAACTCTTTTCTTAAGAAAGTAATGGAAGTATCATAGGAAAAATATCATTGAAAACTTGTGAAAACGAGAGAACTAAAGTTTCTTAATATTTATTGTGATTCATAAATAATATTTTTGAGGTTCAGTCTTGCGTGTGAGAACAAAATATGCAATTCTCTAAATTTTCTTCTTATAGAGGTCATTTTGGTAAGATCTGTAATGCCCTTATCAAGTTCGGCTGTCTGATTGTAAAAGTTGTCTTGCGCAACTTTTTTTCGGCCTTCAAGCTCAAGGATTTTGATGTTTGCCAGTCTAACTTTATTTACAATTTCGATTTATTTATTCTAATTCGGGTTTTGCAGTTTGAGAACTTCTTCATATTTTTTTCGTGTATTTTTAACAGACAGTATTAATGGCTTCGTAATTTCCGCACTTTTTTCCCAATAGCCCCAAAATTCCAGAATTTTTTTCCAAAATCCCTGATTTTTCCCAATTTCCCCGACTAAATTTAGAATTCCCTGACTTTTCCCTGATTTCCCGACTGTGTGGGCAACCTGAATTTGTATCCCTCTAACGTGACAAAATCTTACTTGGTAGGGTTTTGTTTTTACCTAAAATAAATTACACAAATGATATTGAAGATGAGCGTTATACGACAGTTCCTATGTTATTCTTGCTCCGAATCGAGAACTGATTTCACAGTCCCTGAATTGGTTCAGAATTAGTTCATCGGATGTTTGAATACTAAAATGCTTCTGCGAGCTCCGTCTGCAGCAAAATCAATATTGAGGGACTACTTGGAACAAACTTGCAAGGTGCAAAACTCGAAATTGAAAAAAACTAAGTGAACCATAATCGAGAAAATTTACAATCCACTTATTGCAGATAATGATGGCCGATCTTGTGTAATCTTGTACAAAAGCAAATTTTAAGGATTGCGGAGGAAACACCAGGGTTTTAGCTGGGTAGATCGAAAACAGGAAAAACGGTAATAAACTGTATTCTAGAACACCAGCACTTCTATCATATTTAAACAATGTAGATTCTTTTACCACAAGCCTCTCGCAAGGTAAGCAGTTCTCTAAATGTTTATGCGAAATTGATAACCGAGAAGTATACCTTTCATTAGAAACATTTCTTTTTACTTCTTCAATGGCACTCACGTGAAATGCCATAACAAATATTTATAACATACTTTGGGGCGGAAGAAAATCCTCATACCATAGTTGAAATGAATCATAAAGTATTAAAGTAATTTTTACCAAAAAAATTTCAATTGCGATTAATTTTTGCTACTTCTTCAAGATAACAATAATGCGTTTTATTTACACATCAGCGATTTATAGAAAAATAGTAATCCTAGTTTTTCATGGAGAATTTTAAGAATTGGTGAAGGAAGAGTAAAAAAATAATAGATTTATTTTATGAGGATATTATTATTATTTAATTACTAAAATTATTTTATTTATCTAACAAACACATCCACCCATGAGTATTATAATCGAGCCGTTTTCTTGGTGTTTTGAAGTAACTCGACTTGTTTTTTCAAAATATGTGCGTGGTATGTCTTTCTAGGAAACTAAAAATCAAATTTTGTATTTACTAGGCGCTTCCGCTAAGCTTATTATTAAAATCCCCCGGGATAAAGGGGCACTTAATCATTGATCATTTTTCGTTTTTTTTTTTTAAACTGAAGTCTTCTTCCACTATTGAAGACTTAAAATAGTACATTAAAGTATGAGTGGATATTGAGCTCTTTCAAACACGCGCAAGTTTTCAAGCACGTCGGCGTAGTCGGAGCGCTCGAAATAGAGCAGTGTTTGAAAGAGCAGTTATCCACGAATACTTTACGCGATTTTTTTTTATTGGTACCTACCTTTGAAATCATAAATAGTGTAAAAATACCCAAATACCTAATATAATTAATTTGAACGATACTCGGGACGCTTCGTGCCGGCCCTTCGCCCGTCGTGCCACCAATCAGGTCGTCCCGCTACGGCCAAAAACGATCTGTTATTGGTTGATTTGGTCGTTGTTGGTGCGTTTCCATGGCAACTTTAAAACACGCGCGTGCGAAGAAGTCCGATTTACGCACGCCAAAGCGTGTTTGAAATAGGCAAAACAGAGTACCAATAAAAAAAAATAAGTTTAATAACATTTTTGGTAAAATTTTCTCTAAATAGCATTTTAGCCTTGTCACTTATGGTTTTTTACGTCGTCATATGAAAAGTATGGCAATCAGGTCGATTTTTTCAAATTTGAGACTTTAGTATTTATTTCTAGCCGTTTTTACAATAATATTTTTACCTAAATCTTCTCTAAATTAAGGGCACTTTACATATTTTTCGTTTTTCGGCTTTTGGAAATTTTCTTGTCGTTAAACATTGAATATCTATTGTAATATTGAATATTTACAATAAAAGATGAGGAAGTAGCTAGCTGGATGGACCAATTGGCAATTTTTGTTTTGTTATATGTATTTGAAATTTATTCGAGTGAAGCAAGAGCGACATGCGACATCCAAATACCTTTCAAATTAACTGAAAATCGAAAAAAAAAATATGTGAGAAATGTTTTAAAATAAATCATTACTTTATAAAAGAAAGCTGGGAAGTCAGTGGCGTAGGTACTACAATACAAGTCATTGCATACGGAACCTTTCTGTTTGTCAAGCTACATAAAACGTGCAATTTGCAAAAAATACTGAGCCTTAACAGTCATCCAGTAACTGAAAATAAAAAAGTGGGTCGTAAGCGTTCGATATACTTCGATGTGTTGCCAGTAAATTCCGGTACAAACGCTTATGGCGCTTTCATTTCTAGATATTATCTAATATCAAAGGATTGTCATCGGACTCTCATATGCCAAGAATATTTCAGTTTTAGCCTTTCAGCAATCTGGAAGTCTCATTTGGAATTGCAAGATTCTTCCCATAGAGACCACCTAGTGAAGTGAATTAAGAGAGTTGGAATTCATAGAGGCAAAGCAAATCCCATTCTCTTGTTGTAAAATACTAATATCTGCATAGGAATAACTAAACTGATGTAAAAGTTTTGCACAGTCGATTAATTTTAGCATTCATATAATAAAAAATTGCTACCTCACAACATGAGAACCAGATCACTGGAATCAACATCTGGTCGACGTAGCCACCAATAAATCGTGGATATCCGTTGCGAATATTTATGTATTAACTGCAAAACCGATTATTCTCTTTTGAATTGAATGGGAAGAGAGTGCATAAGCTCTTTAATCAAATGATTTTGGCAGATATTCTCGATTTTTGCGATAAATGGCTTTTTGGCAGATAGTATGACAGTGATAACTGTATTGCAAACAATTGTACGAATTGTATCTCCAAATGAAGAAGTGCAGGCTTGATAGGGTGGTTAGGTTCTTCCCAAAAAGTTAAAAAACAAAATGTCCTGATCGAATTGTGTCACTAAATAAATGAGTAAAACGCAGTTTGCTAAGACACAATATGTAGTCCAATTATTGAAGCGATACACCTCCGAATTCTTAGACTATGAACCGATTTACATGAAATTTTGGAATCAGGCTTATCTATTAATTTCAAAAATGGCACTGACCCGATCGTCGCTTTTATTAACCTGGGGGTGGTTGCCACTCCTTCTCGGGGGTGGAAATTGTTTCGCCAAAATAAAATCGGGAATCGATAGAGGACACAATTGTAAGCAAAAAGTGTTCTATATTTTTTTAAAGGTCAATACTTTGTGAGTTATTCGTGGTTGAAAACTTGCCATTTTCATTGAAAAATGACACTTTTTCTGACGTTTTTTTTTGCGAATAACTTAAAAACTATGTGTCTAACGAAAAAAAGTGTAAGAAACATAATTGTAGCTTATAAAAAAAGATGTCTTTTTTTAGAAAATTTCTAGTTGGAACAAAAAGCGAGATATGGTAGGTGAAAGAAGACTTTTTTCCGTATGCTCGAATCAGTGCATTCAACTTGAAATAACAGAAAAATGATCGATTTTAGGGGTATAATGCTGAAAACACTTTGTGTAGTGCTTAAAAAGACCTTTAAAATTAGCACTGCTAAATGTCGATTGCGTTCAAACTAAGCGAGATACGTTGCAAAAAAGATTGACTACTCCATTTTTTAAGAAAAAATGAGCAAAAAAATGAACCCCACTACCACCAAAATTGAAATGCAACGTTTTCCCTGTATATCATCTTTCAATTTAGTGTTATTTATATGCTCAAAAAGTTTGACAGGTTTAAAATGCATACCTTTTGAAAAATGTTAATTTTAATTTTAACGTTTTATTTTAATATTTCTAGAAAATTTTCTCATTTTCGAAATAACTTTATAAAAGACGATAGATACGTATAATTTCGTAAAGGATTAAAATGTAGCTTTCGTTTCAAAGAAAATTTAGTTTTTTTTTAATTTCTATACAAAGAAAAATAAAGAAGATACTAGCGATTGAAGCAAATACCTTGGGGTGAGTACTAGCTGTCCCGAGCCTTTACCCTTTACCTTTAAACAATTAAGGGTGCTGGGTCTAAAAAAACTGCATTAACTTGTAGCCCATCAAATTACCTTTAAAATGCTTTTTTATGGTTGAGATACCTTTAAAATTGAAGGAGTTATGGTCCAAAAACTAAACGTTTTTTAACTTGTAAAATAAAAAGTCTTCTATCACCTACCATATCTCGCTTTATTATATTGCAACTAGACGATTTCTAAAAAAACATATCTCTGTGTTTTTTTATAAGCTACAATTGTTTCTAACACTTTTTTTCGTTAGACGCATAGTTTTTATGTTATTCCCAAAAAACCGTCCGAATAAGTGTCATTTTTCAATGAAAATGGTAAGTTTTCAATCACGAATAACTAAAAAAATATTGAGTTTCCAAAAAAAATATAGAACACTTTTTGCTTAGAATTGTACTGTCTATCGATTCCCGAGGCTATTTTGGCCAAAAAATTTCCACCCCTGAGAAGTCTGAGAAGGTGTGGCAACCCCCCCCCCCAGGGTAACAGCGGCGATCAGGTCAATGTCACTTTTGAAGTTAAGAGTAAAATGAGCATAATTCCAAAATTTAATGTAAATGGGTTCATAGTAGAGGTAAGACCCGATTTTTCCCTTCAATGACTGGACTATACATTTTGCGAATAATTATGTATTAGCTGCAAATACGATTATTCTCTTATACATTGAATGGTAAGAGAGTATAAAAGCTTTAATCTAATGATTTTGGCAGATATATTTTGGCGATAGATGGCTTTTTGGCAGATATTATGACAGTGATAGACGGGATAGACAGTGGCAGACAGTACTGCAAACAACTGTACGAATTGTTTCTCTAAATGAAGAAGTACAGGTTTGCTAGGTTGTTAGGTTCTTCCGAAAAAGATATAAAACAAAATGACCTGGTCGAATTGTACCACTAAATAAATGAGTAAAATGTAGTAGTCTGTTACAACACAAAATGGTCATCTGAATTCTACGACTAAGTTACAAGTCATGTAAGTAGTTTATTTCTTATTTCTTCTTTGGGTTAAAAAATTTTGCGGACTCTGTTTTCGATTTATATTCCTGAGATGAACAGACTGAGAGACTACCATTTGGCAGAGATGGAAACGCAATCCCAATTTTTGTTTCTGTTCACACTGATTGAATATGTGTGACGGTTTTAAAATTGGTAGAATTTCGGTAGTAAGGCTCGATAAATCTGATTAATAAACATGGAGCTCAAGGTATATAACAACGGGAAAAACTAATATGTACATACTTAATCAGGAACGTTCTTGATAATCCCCAAATATAAAAGCAACTAATTCTTGAATATATCAAACTGCCGACGTTTCGTTCATCATTATGAACATAATCATGACACTATGACATGATTTTATATAGTATATATTTATATCTTGATAACATGTCATAGCCATGATTATGTTCATAATGATAAACGAAACGCCGGCAGTTTGATATATTCAAGAATTAGTCGCTTTTATATTTGGGGATTATCAAGAACGTTCCTGATTTATTCATCTCAGCTCCCCGAGAACATTCTCCCATTTAAAACATACTTATTTCAGCATAAGATTTTCTGGCAACAATGCCTATTTGCAGTCGGTGTTGTCAGGCCTTTAAAAACGATTACACCCCCGGAGCAAGAATATAGTAAGATTTATCAAAAACCTAACTGCTCTAAGCAGACGAGAACATCTAGAGTAGGTATTCACTCAAGGAGTCTATTTACATTACTTTTTTTTATTAAAGTTATAAAATGCAGTAATTAAAATAGCAATCCACCGGCGAATTGGAAGGTATTCCAACAGTATTAATGGAAATATATCAGCATTAAACACAAATGATTCCTCGAGAAATGTAGGCATATGGCAACCATCATACCCTCGACCCAAGCGACAATTTCACAAAGTACGAAGAGTTACGCTACTCACCAAGCCTTAACCCTGATGAGCAGCTCCCCCTCGGCGACGGCCGGCTCCGGCTTCTTCAGTATCTTGACGCTCTTGAGTCCGCCGAAGCTCGTCAGGACGACCGCCCTCATCTCCTTGGGAGGAGGCGGCGCCTCCTTCTCCTGCTCCGGTTCTGTGGTCGTCGGCGTCTCGACGCCGTTCTCCTTCTCGGCGTCGTTACTCTTCTGCTCCTCGGGAGCGGCTCGCTGCTCCTGCTCAGACATGTTTAGCTTTTGCGTTGTGGTGGGCGACTCAGAGTACAATAGGCTCTCGCTCTCGAACTAACTCTACCGGCGGACGCGAGAAGAATGGAGCGAAACGGAACGGAAGAGGATGATGATACGCGTCGTGTCGTAGCGACAACAGGTGCTGGTGTCGGTTTACCCCGGCCAGAGGGCGCGTCGTGGGCGACCGCGCCTGCGCCGACGACTGCAAACAATACAACAAAACCACCCCTGACGACGGGCGGGATGCGACGTTGTCGCGTCGTACAATAATTCCTGATTTTGCATATAAACGTCGCTTTACAACTTTACATGTCATGTTTATAAACCATGCACGGGTAATTTTTTAATTGACAATAACGGCGCAAAGGGGACGGAAGAGTGAAAAGTATGTGTAACTTATCGAATGTTATTTAGAGTGCAAGAAAAATTCACCCATTGCACAAATAATCAATTGCACTCGAAATGAACTGAAATTTGTTTCATTCGAATCAGATTTTCTGGCATAATTATTGGTAAATTTGTGTGGTTTAAAAGACGAACACCTAATATATCACTTGCGTTTTAGTTGAAGCAAATGGGGGTGAATGTTTACTTAGACCACTTCTGCCCCGGGGCACTTACGGCTTCTAAATGGGAATTACTAATCGGATCGAAATGAACCCATGTTTGTTCACGTTTTCGAACCAATCGTAAATAACTCTTAGGGCGTATTCCGATGAAATTTCTTCTTTTAGGAAACGCTTACGTTAGTTAAATATTTACGGGGTATGACGTTTTGATGTGGAAATTTCCTACTCGGAAATACAATAATTTTTAACGAAAGGATTCCTACGTCTCTGTCTCTGCCAAAAATAAAATATGTAAGGATGACAAGTGGCGTTATAGTAGTGTATGTGTTGGTATAAAGATTATCACTAGGCCCTAGACCAGTCATTGAAAGCAAAAATGGGGTCTTACCTCCGAATTCTTTGACTATGAACCAATTTACATGAAATTTTGGAATTAATCTAAT
The DNA here is from genome assembly GCA_946251905.1 of Cryptocephalus moraei. NCBI lineage: Eukaryota > Metazoa > Arthropoda > Insecta > Coleoptera > Chrysomelidae > Cryptocephalus > Cryptocephalus moraei. The sequence continues at coordinate 24,063,307 of OX276463.1, read as the reverse complement.
CTTAATCTAACCCTTAACTTCAAAAGTGACATTTACCCGATCGCCGCTTTTACCCTGGGGGTGGTTGCCACCCCTTCTCGGGGGTGGAAATTGTTTGACCAAAATAAAATCGGGAATCGATTGAGGATACAGTTCTAAACGAAAAGTGTTCTATAATTATTTTTTTGATAGCTCAGTACTTTATTTTGAGTAATTCGTGATTGAAAACTTGCTATTTTCATTGAAAAATGACACTTTTTCGGACGGTTTTTTGCGAATAACTTAAAATTATGGTCTAACGAAAAAGAGTGTAAAAAAACATAGTTGTACCTTATAAAAAAAAAACAAAGAGATATGTGTATTTAGAAATCTTCTAGTTGCAATAAAAAGAGAGATATGGTAGGTGAAAGGAGACTTTTTATTTTACAGAATAGAAAAAAAAAGTTTAGTTTTTGGGACCATAACTCCTTCAATTGTAAAGCTATCACAACCATAACAAAACATTTTAAAGGTAATTTGATGGGCTACAAGATAATGCAGTTTTTTTATGCCCAGCACCCTTAACTTTTTAAAGGTAAAGGGTTTAAGGGCTCGGAACAGCCTTGGGGTTACTCACCCCAAGGTATCTGCTTCAATCGCTAGTATCTTCTTTATTTTTCATTGTACAGAAATTAAAAAAAAACTAAATTTTCTTTGAAACGAAAGCTACATTTTAATCATTTGCGAAATTATACGTATCTATCGTCTTTTATAAAGTTATTTCGAAAAAAGAAAATTTTCTAGAAATATTAAAACAAAACGTTAAAATTAATGGTGGTAGTGGGGTTCATTTTACTGCTCATTTTTTCTTAAAAAAGTTGAGTAGTCAAATTTTTTGCAACGTATCCCGCTTAGTTTGAACGCAATCGACATTTAGCAGTGCTCATTTTAAAGGTCTTTTTAAGCACTACACAAAGTGTTTTCAGCATTATACCCGTAAAATCGATAATTTTTCTCTTATTTCAAGTTGAATGCACCGATTCAAGCATATACGAAAAAAAGTCTCCTTTCACCTACCATATCTCGCTTTTTATTGCAACTAGAAGTTTTCTGAAAAAAGACATCTTTGTTTTTTTTATAAGCTACAATTATGTTTCTTACACTTTTTTTCGTTAGACGCATAGTTTTTAAGTTATTCGCACAAAACCGTCAGAAAAAGTGTCATTTTCCAATGAAAATGGCAAGTTTTTAATCACGAATAACGAAAAAAATATTGAGTTTTCAAAAAAAATTATAGAACACTTTTTGCTTAGAATTGTATCCTCTATCGATTCTCAAGGTATTTTGGCCAAAAAATTGCCACCCCCGAGTAGGGGTGGCAATCACCCCCAGGGTAAAAGTGGCGATCGGGTCGATGTCACTTTTGAAGTTAATGGTAAGATAAGCCTAATTCCAAAATTTCATGTAAATCGGTTCATAGTCAAAAAATTCGAAGGTGTATCGCTTCAATAACTGGACTACACATATATTAGGCCGAGATCCGTTGGGAGTACTAATGGTCGATGTTGTGTCATCTTTGTAATACAGATTTTCTCAGCGGTTTTGTTAGTTCTTATGATGATAAAATATGTAGGATAATTGTTATAAACAATGGTTGAAAATCAAAGAATGTCTTGTTTTAATATCTCGAAAACCATGTAATTACTCTCAATTGTAAAATTATAGCAAATTGATTCGCATTCAAAATGAATATTAATTTTTCAAAATCGACCCAGAAGTTTCCGAGTAAGTTGAAAAAAACTTTTTTTTGTCCAAGTTTATAAACTAATAACTCTTTTCATTGTACAGATGGTAACGGCATCGTTAACAACATTCTTTTGAACATTAAAAAAAAAAGGATTTTCGGTGAAAACGCAAATAGTAAATTAAGAAATAATTTAGTTTTCGTCAAATCAATTGTGGATGTTTGGGTGGATCTAGGGTAATTTTTAAAATGAATTTTGAAAGTGCTATCCCAGCACTACAAGTCGCCTATTTATCATAAACCTGAATTGTAACATATAGCCGAAAATTGTTGATGAAATATTGTAAATTTTCAAACGAAATCTTTTAAAGAAATAATTTTTTTAATAGAAGAAGAATATCAGATTTAAACATAAATTGAGGGATAAATTGAAACTATTTTTGCTCTACAACTTTTTTTTAAATTTTCTTTGGGTTCCGAATGCTCATCGGCACATAGGGACCATTAAGTTCATCTCCTCGTCGCAACAATGTAACATAATGCAACAATGTAAGGGTGTTTTCATCAGCTCGAGAAATATAATTGCTGCATCGAATATTCCACTCCATTCTCTAATATTCCCGAGCCAAGAATGCCGTTTTCTTCCGGGTCCTCTGCGTCCTTCTATTTTTCCCTGTAGGATCAGTTTTGGAATTGAATAACGGTGACCTCTTAGTACGTTCCCCAAATAGGACATTTTTCTCTGCTCTTCTTCAGCCATTAACTGTCTTTCGTCTTTCAGCTCCTGCCCTTCTCAACACCTCTTCATTAATTACCTGTTCAGTCCAAGATATTCTTAATAGACTACGCAATTACGCAATGTTCACATCTCAAATGCTTCGATGCGGTTTACTATTTTTACTTGAATTGACAAAGTTTCGGCACCGTATACCAGTACAGGCCAGATGTAGCACTTGAGAACTCCAATTTATTATTAAGAATGGACCCTAGGTATTTAAATTTGGTAATACTCTCAATGCTTTTCCCACCAAACAAGATATTGCGTTATGTAGTTTGCCTACCAATACTCCAACCGGCAGGCGCCACTCCACACAAACACAGTGAAGAGGCGGCAAGTAATACCTGACGGGAATAAAGATCATACAGTGCAACATAGGGCGGGCGCGGCCGCCCACGACCTTCTTGTAGCAGACATTATGAATACGAAAAGACTCTTAGCGATTGTTCCGGAACCAAACAAAAAGCTAGCCCGGAAAGCGGACTGATTCCTCGACTCCAGGAAGGATGATGCAATCGCTGTTAACACTGCCGCTGCCTCGTGGGGGCGACCTATAGAATCTGATAGCTGCCCTGGCGGCGTTGGCGTCAGAGTGGGCAAGGTCTGGTACTGGGAGGTATATCTCTCCCCGAATATCACCCTTGCGAGATCTAAGGACAATCTCGAGGCGATCATGGCCAAGATTGCCACTAAGACCCCCCAGTACCTGATTATGGGCGACTTTAACGTCAAGTCGCCTGCCTGGGGCGCGCCAACCCTAGGCACCCGCGGGGAGGCGGTGGTAGAATGGATCGAATCGGCGGGTCTAACGGTGCTGAATGACGGCTCCCCGACATTCCGTAGAGGAGCGTGTCCGGCCAGCTGCATAGATATCAGCCATCAGCCTGTGTTCCAGCCAGGTGGTCAAGTGGAGGGTAACATGGATGGCCAAATTCGACAACCCCCTTACCCATCACGCAAACATAAGGATCGTCCTAAGGCAAGGGAAAGGCATCGCCGAACGGGACACTTTGAAGATCGACCTCGACCATCTGAAGGTGCTGGCTAAGACCGCGCTGGCAAATGTGTCGCCGAATGCCTACAGGATCTCTCGAATCCGATAATGGCGCAGAAAGACGATTCCAACTCATCGTGCCCAAGATCAAGGTGGTGGAGGTGCTACGTCACCTCCATGACGGAACCTCAGGTCCTCAGGAGGCCACCTGGGAGTAAAGAAGACCTTGCAGAAGGTGCGCGAGCGCTTCTATTGGGTGGGCTGCTCCGAGGCTGTTCACGAATGGTGCAGGAAGTGTACAGTTTGCTCAGCCAGCAATGGACCGCACCGCAAGCCGAAGCCCCGATGAGACAGTACGATGTGGGAAGTCCTTTCGAGAGGATCGCCCTAGACATTACTGGGCCATTTCCTGAAACCGATTTCGGCAACAAGTACATCCTGGTGGCGATGGACTACTTCACTAAATGGGTAGAGGCCTATGCGATTCCCAACCAAGCAGCCACAACTGTCGCAGATGTCCTGGTGAAAGAGCTAGTGAGCCGCTTCGGAGTACCGTTGGAATTGCATTCCGACCAGGGGCGTAACTTCGAGAGCGAGCTGTTCCAGGTAGTTTGCGAAAAATTGGGAATTCGCAAAACTAGAACGACGGCGCTGCACCCTCAGTTTGACGGAATGGTTGAGAGGATGAACCGCACCATGGGCAAGTACTCAACATCAACGAGACTCGGATCAACATCTCCCCTTTTTCCTGATGGCCTACCGTTCTGCCATCAACGAGTCCACCGGCCAAACACCAGCAAGGGTACTGTTCGGGCGAGAGATGAGGCTTCCCTGCGATCTGAGCTTCGGTTGCAAACCGGGAGAAGATCTGGCTGGGGAAGACTACGTCACAAAGCTGCGCAGAAAGATGGACCAGATTCACGAGATGGTACGGACGAATCTCCAAGTCGCCAGCGACCGCATGAAGGATCACTATGACGTTCGGGCGGACAGCGGCATATATGAAGAAGGAGACCTGGTGTGGCTGTACAACCCACAAAGTAGACGAGGGTTATCACCGAAGCTTCAGAAAGCTTGTGAAGGGCCATATACAGTGAAGACGAAGATAAATGACGTCATCTACCGGATCAGCAAAGTCCCGAATGGGAAGCTCAGGGTCGTGCATTACCGGTTACGGTAAATTTCTCGAAAACAATTGCTCGAAAACAGTTGCTCGAAAACTGTTGCTCGAAAACTAATTCCTCGAATGAACTGTTGCCCGAATGTGCAATTACTCGAAAGTATTTCCTCGAAAAATTAATGTTAAAATTAGGTTTAATAGTTTCCAGGATTTGGTACAAATGCCTTGTACCCCCTCGTCAGAAAGTAGTTAAACAATTTACCTGTATTATTAAGGTAACTACGAGGTCTTTATGGACCTCGTTCCCCGAAAAATAAATGTTAAAATTAGGTTTAATATCTTCCAGGATTTGGACTAATGCCTTGTACCCCCTCGTCAGAAAATAGATAACAATTTACCTGTATTATTACAGGTAACGATGAGGTCCATAAGTACCTCGTCGTTAGGGCCGGGAAGAAGCCGAGACAGATAAATAAAAGAACTGAAATAAAATCCCTGCCAATAAATAAATTCAGTTCAGTTGCTTTTCTCCTATAACGTAAACGGGCAACCTAACGTAAACGTCAAAGTCTCGAGAAAATGGAGTTTGTGAAAAGTGAAAAGGGAAAAGATAAATTACACATTGACGGTTATTCGTTGATCAAAGACGGAGCAACAGATTCAAAAATTTATTGGAAATGCGAACATTCCAAATCAAAAAAGTGTAAAGCTCGTGCAATAACGCAACACCAAGGACAAGAAGTAGTGAAACATTCTGGAGAACATAACCACGCAGCAGACGCAGCTTCCGTGGATGCAGCCAAATTTATGGATCGGTGCAGAGAAATGGCCACATCGACGAGGGAATCACCACACATTATAGTATCCACTTTATCGGCTGAAATAAATGAGGGCGCAATAGGAAAGTTACCACCAGTAAGCTCAATTAAAAGGACTATTAGGAATATTCGAAAACGAGGCGGGAAAGAGCCACCCCTTCCCCAACGTCTACAAGACATTGTTTTGCCGGAAGATTCGACTGTAAGAAAACGTTATCAGGTGAAAACTTTCTCCTTCACGATTCCGGTGTTCTCGATTCCAGGTTTTTTATTTTCGGTACAAAGGCTTCACTGCGTTTATTAAAAAATTCTGAAAATTGGTATATGGACGGAACTTTCAAATGTGCCCCAAGTTTATTTTTTCAATTGTGCACAATCCATGGCTTCACTCAAGGTACTCCTTTACCGTTAATTTATGCGCTTTTGCCCAATAAACGAAAAACTACATACACAGATTTGTTACAAGTGCTTAAAACCCTGGAGCCGGCGCTTTCACCCAAATCTATACTAATAGATTTTGAGTTAGCAGCCATTAAAGCAATTAAGACAGTTCTTGCGCATACCACAATTAGAGGTTGCTTCTTTCATTTTTGCCAATGTCTATATCGAAAAATTCAAGAATTAGGTCTCAAGAGGCAATATGACACCGATTCAAATTTTGCTCTGAAACTTCGACTTCTTAGTGCATTAGCATTTGTTCCAACTGCATACGTTGTAAGGGCATTCGAAACACTATTTGAAAATGAGCTAATTCCGGAAGAAGCACAAAGTGTAATGGATTATTTTGAGGACACATATATAGGACGTCCAGAGAGAAGAGGCAGACGCCGTAATCCTCTATTTATGCATAGTATGTGGAACTGTTTTGATTCGATAATTAACGGTTTACCAAAGACGAACAATTCAATCGAAGGCTGGCACCGTAGTTTTGAGTACCAGGTTACTTGTAGTCATCCCAATTTGTGGAAGTTTATTGCAGCCCTGCAAAGGGAAGAATCTCATAATTCACTTAAAATTGAACAATATTTATCTGGTCAAACCCCTTCCCAACCGACTAAGCGTTACAAAGATTGTTCGGAACGTTTGCGTCGATTATGTCAATTGGATCCTGAAAACATCTTAACATTCCTTCGTGGCATCGCGCATAACATAACATTTTAATGAATGTACCTTGCAAATGTAATATTTACATATATTGTATGTTAATTACCTTTTTTTTGTAATTTGTTACTTATTATGTATACATTCGTACTGGCAATATAGTTCTTTACGATTTAATGTTTATAGTAGCGTTCACTTCACTTGACTCTAGCTTAGTTGAGCAAAATTTATGTATTTAATTTTAATACTTTTTTTCTGTAAATCAAATACTTACATTTTTTAAATATACCTATTATTATTATTAGTATTGTTAGTATTCTTACAATCCTATTCCGAGAATTGTTCATTACAGGCATTGTTTTCGGAAACCTAATTTCGAGCAATTGTGCATTCGAGCAACTGTTCATTCGAGGAATTGTTTTTCGATCAACTTTTTTCGAGCAACTGTTTTCGAGCAATTGTTTTCGAGGAACTTTCCTAAGCCCGTGCATTACAATCGATTAGCACCTTTCGAGGGAGACCACGACCAAGATCAACAGGTGCGCCAACTACTGCCCCAAGAGGATGAGCCGTACCTTGAAGAATTTATGGCTGCATATGGTGGGACCGGGAAGGCCAGATTCGGTGTGACCAGGGAAGAACAACGGGACCTCTTCGGAACACCGGCTGAATATGCGCTGGCTCATTGCGTTGCCCAGGACCTGCGGATGTCCCGAGGAATTGCCGCGAAGTTCATCTGGACAAGGTTTGGCAAACTGGACGAGCTCCATCAGCAGGGACCGACGGTCGGGCGAGCGCTGAGGATTACGAAGATGGATCACGACGGCCGCTCTTCTACCTGATTACAAAGAGCAGGTCCTCTGACAAGCCCACCTATTTGGACCTGTGGGATGCGCTATATGACCTTAGGGATATCCTACTTAGCGAAGATCTAACTAAGTTAGCCATTCCGAAACTGGCTTGTGGATTGGACGCCTTGGACTGGAAGGTCGTCAGGAATAGGCTGGAGGTCTTATTTCGCTTCACCGGGGTAGACATTTTGGTGTGTGTGGTTGGAATCCTGGGAGGAGTCCCCACAAGAAGACCATAGCATTTTACTTCCTCCAAACCTCGCGGTGCAGACAGGGGACCCAACCGTAGGTTTCTACATGGGCCTGTCAGAGAAACGTTTCGGGACGAAACATCTTTAAGGCGGGGGCAGTGTAACGGAACGGCTTGCCGAAAACAAGTAAACATGTCTGGGACTGCCCGGGTTCCACGAATTCGTTCTAGAAGCAACGGGAACAATCTCGTAAGGCCGGGACGCTTCGATTCCCCGAAAACCCGAGGAGAAATTCGTGGAACTATTTCGAAACTGCCAGAAAGTTCGAGAAGGCGTTTACCTGCCATAAAAAGGGAATGCCGGACTCGAGGCAGTTCAATTGAAGAATCGTTGTGTAAACATTCGGGCGAGAGACCGCGCGCGTTAAATAAATAAACATCTCTGTGTGCCAAGATAAATTAAGAGTTAGATTGTAAGTGTTGTGTTGTGTAAGAAATAAATTAATTAGTACAAATCGCGTAGTGTTTAGTCTTAGTGAATAGTAAAAACGTTACACTATAATAACACTAGTGTGTTATTTGCAAGGGTTATTTGATAATTTACTTGTCTAAAATGACATTAATTATTACACATTATTTAAACATTAAAATTAAAGCTGTCATGAAATGATTAAAAGGAATCCCTATGATAAATCTCTTTATCAATAGTATTACAATGCACATGTAAAAGAATTTCAATATCTCTGATTTTTGTGCCCGCAATGGATGATTGCAGTTGTGGAAAGGCCAACACAGTATGTACCGTGCAAAAAACTCAGGGGAGATAAGAGAAGCCAGCGTTAATATTAGCAATGACATTTCGATTTTCTCACAGACTCACATTATTCAACCCTTAGCAGACTTAAGCCCTGCCTCATCTTTAACCCATAGCTACAAAAGATCTACAAGCATCACTTGACTGTACTGAATTTCGGTAGAAACGAGTCTTTATAGTGATCCAACTGTGTCGTGATATTCTAGGTTAGATTTATAAAGAGCTTTGACTGTATTAGGCCACGAAGACAACTTCCAAACTAATTATTTCAAAAGGCAAATAAAAAAACAATAATTTACGCTTCTAAAATTATAAAGGTCATGTTTATAAAACAGAATTGAAATTGAGTTAACATTACTATTATCGCCTCTTCCTATCATCATCTCTCTTTTTCCGCTCCCTATCTCGATCCCTGTCCGATCTGTCCCTGTCTCTATCCTTCTCCTTTTTATCTTTATCCCTCTTATCTCTGTCCCTGTTCCTCTCTCTATCCTTTTCTTTCTTTTGTCTTTCCCTTTCTCTGCTGTGGTGACGATCGCGTGATCTGCTTCTGCTCCTTTCACGTTTCCTCTCTCGTTTCTCCTTTTCCTTCGGCACCAACTCAACCAGTTCATATTTTGGGTCTTCTTCTAGTTCTACATCGTCGTCCAAGTCGTCCTCCAGGGCTGAGATTTTCGCTTCGAGCTCGTTATTCTCTTCTAGGACTGCACGTTTTTGGATGCGTGGAAGAATGACATCACAGACCTTAAAAATGCGAGTAAACATTTAATTTACTTTAGTTTGGTTTAAAATGGAATGGTAAGGTAAAATGTAATGAATTTCAATTGAACACGTCAACAATCCAAAATTGTTTCAATTTTGAAATAGATGGGAGTAATTCCAACTTGTTTAAATAACGAGTTTGAACTTAACACTTACTTTATGTACTAATATGACTATTGAACTGATATATTGAATAATTTGATTCTTTCATTAGACTCAGGCAAAATCAAAGTTTTAGTATTCCTTTTATGAATTTTTAAAATGTGGAATTTACAAAATTAAGGATTAGACATGTGACATAAATCTTCGATAATGGATGATAGACTAATAACTTAGTGGCTTTCAAAAATAATCTTATGGAATTTTAGCACAATTATTATCTTATGCTTATCTTTATAATCTTCTATATACATCACAGACCATTAATATAACTAGACCCGGTGTTCCCATTAGAAACTGATCTTTGTTTACATGCCAACATAGCCGATAGGCGCGGTGTGAAGGGGGAAGAAAATATGGCCGCCTTTGACGAATTTTGACAGCGTACAAAGTAGCTATCCATAGGCGTATCAATAATAAGGGACAAAAAGGAAACAAAATTAAGAAAATAATTTATTTATTATTTAGATGAACGGGCAATGAAGCCCTTTACATGCTAGGTAACAAAGGTGCGAAATAAGTGACAAATGATAAAGAAGGACATAGATTATCAAAATCATCATGACAGTAATAATGCATACAATAAGTATAGTCCAAGACCCATCTGTCAGAAATTTGCTTTAGATTGGCATAAGAGGTAACCGCAATGTTTTTACATGAATACCTCGGGAATAACGTCTAGAATAAGGATTGACTTATCCTCCGAAGCGCATCGGTCGGGAACATTGTTTAAAATGCAACAATTTAAAAAAAATTAAAAAACGCGTTTTTCACGATTTGTTTTGTTTCTAACTTTTTAATTATTCAATTTAGAAGAAAGTTGAAGAGAGGAAAAAGTTGCAGAATCTATTTTTACATAAAATGGCATAGGTTATAAATTCAAAAATTTATTAGCGGTTTTGCCAAATAGTAATAAACAAAAAATCGGCCCAAAAAAGTGTTTTTTTTCACTTATTATTTTAGGCACTTTAAAATGTAGTTAGGACTTCCATATCACAGGTACAAAATCCTCAAGTTATAATAAAAGAATCGAGTAAATTTCGTTTCGATCGGATTATTAGAGTTTGCACAATAATTTTGCAATCCAGAAAAATCGGAAAATATTGAAAATTTTCAAAATTGTTTAAATTTTTTTCCACTATTCGATTTTAATAAAACTAGCGGTCATATATAAGAGGGAACAAGCTTTCATGTACTTTTGTCAGAATTAAAAAATATTTATTAGAACGGATACAGTCATTGTTTAAAGTTGGTGACGTTTTTTTTTTGCTTATAAACAAATAGATTACCTCGGCGAATTTTTTGTTAAATGAAATTCTGAAAACACAGCAGGAAAGTACTCGGAAAGACGCTTCTTTTTATTTTGCTCCTTAGCTTCTGAGATATAACTCCTCAAAGTTGTTTAGTGTTTAATAAAATGGTTAATAATGGTTAATAAAATTACTATTTTTTCTCATATCTTAAGAAATAATTGTTTCTCACGGCAACCAGTATAATGTTTTTGTTGAAATTTACATTGAAAAGATTGAAATTTAAATTCAAAAAATGCTCGCTTCGAATTTTGACAAATTCATAAATTTGACATTTCTATTAAACACAGTTACAGGGTAGAAATTAATTACCTTGTAGTACTTTTAGGTTCAAAAACTTGATGCATCGGCAATGAAACAGCATCTCTCTTTAAACATCTAGCATTGTCGGTTGCACCTATTTTAGACACAAAATCATCTTTACTGAAATGTTTTGAGCAAATATAGGACGATTTTGTTATGTTATCATTTTCGCTAAGTCCCAAAGCAGAAATCTAAATATTTCTTTTAATCGGATCTACTGGAAACCTAAAATAATAACACTGATAGAACGCCACTGAGATGATACATAACCTCAAAAAATTTCATTAATAAATCTCCTTATTTATCTATGAAAAGACAATTCCGAGGCTTTCCCTGCATCGCTATAAACGTTGCATATCTTACACCTATTAACCATTGTTAAATGTTTCCTATTTTTATCAAAATTACTCCCGGTTAGTTTTGGTTTGATTAGGTTAGCGTGTGACAGACTATGACGCGATGTTGCCACGTTGCCTCTCATAACGAAAGTCTATATTATTTTAGATTCACGTACAACTGACCAACCGCAGGCGAAGTAGGCTGGATGTATAAGCAAATCGTAAGCAAGAATTCTTCATTTGCATTCATGCAACAGCGCAAAAAAACGCTTAGAATGTGCTAAGATCTTGTCAATACATTATTTTGTAAACAAACGGGTCTAGTTATATTATTGGTCTGTGATATACATTCTCAAAGAAACTAATATTTGAAACTCATTATAAGGTGTATATGATACCCTTACTAACCAAACCATGTTTGCTACAATGTAACAACAATAAATACAACATGACAATAAATATAGAAAGCGGCTAGAGAGTACAATAGAAGATGTTCCATGCTTTAGATTTGTGTTTAAAATTCAGTTTAGCAATGTGGCAAAATGTGGCCTAAGGTTGAAAAATCCAGAAATTTTTGTGAATATGAAATGTACTTACATAAATGTGACTTTGTAACTGATTACCTACATTGTGTGTTAGAATTTTCAAATATTGAATTTATGTCTTTATCTATTTAGCAGGTTTTTTTTTGGCGACTTTACTAAATAATTTTTGATATCTTTTTGCCCATTCCCATCTTTTTGAGATTTTGTCCCACTCAACTACCTTTAATCTAGTTATCATTTTAGAAACTTGATCATTTATAGTATTCCCAAAAAAGTTTTTCATCCATAAGTACATACTTTTTAAAAATAAATTTGTTCATACCCTTTCTTCCCTTAGAAGCTCATCAATAAACTCGTCCATGTGAACTAACTCAAACTGTGCGCTACGATTCTGTCGTCTAAGCTTTCTATTATCATTGTATAATGGCTCTAGATACTTATAACAGTCCAGCGATGAGCCGGTCAGCCTCATATAAAAAGCCCCCAACGCTCTGACATACTTGAACTCTTCATTTTTGATAAACTCGACTACGATATCCTTCTCCGGCTGTATTTGCAGCATCTTCAGCGTGAGACAGAGGAACGGCGTGGGTTTAATATTGCCCCCATAGACGCCCCCAACGAAGCGCAGCTCCATCGCCTTGTCGACGAGGAGCTCCGCCGTGAGCGCGAAACACTCCTCCTTCCAATATTTGGAGTCGTAGACGCGAGACCTGATGATCTTCTCTATTAAGTATTGGGGGTTCGTGCCGTGCACCGATTTCGCGTCCTTCACCGTGCGATTCGCCATTTCCACTCAACAAAAGTTGAACTGCCGTACGAGGAGAGTTGAGGATTTTGAGAATGAACAATGCTGTTTACTCCTTTTTCTAAACAAATCAACCCCTAACACCTAACACCAGGGCCTAACGGCCTAACACTAAAACATACAAAACATCTAGGTTAGGTACACGGTACACAGAACACAGAACGGACCAGAACGGACAAAGCACCATACCTGCCATAAAGATAAAAGAGAGAGGAGGTAACAAATATGGTTGAAACAAATAGACCAAAGTGGCTTCTGCATATGGCCGACTTCCTGTAAGAAATTTTTCTCTCCAGTGGCGTCAGTGGCGTAGCATTTAAAATATACATTAACTTTAGTACCATAAAAAACTATTAAATGGATGAGTAACTGAAAATGGTGTAAATTTGGTTGCCAATATCGATAACCTAGAGTGCCTAGAAGAGTAGAGTGTGGCCAACCATGGCCGTCTTTACTGAAGGCCGGAGCGTTAAATTTGGCAACACCGCCGACTAAGAAAATAGAAGGCCGACTTATCGGAACATGGCCGTCTTTACGTGTTTATATTCGAATAATTTGAATGCAGAGGATATAGGATTATAGCGTTAATCATAGTTAAAGTGGTTTTAAACTATTTCGACGACGATTTAGAAGAATCTGGCTTACCGACACAAGAAAGTCTCATCCAGGATGTGAAAAATAAGGAGAAGACAAATGAGGAAAGTGGTGACAGTGCTGATGAAGAAATTATACAAAAACCACAGCAAAAACCATCTAAGCTACAAGTGTTCAATGCTTTTTTAACATCATTAAGAACAGCCTTTCAGTTTGAAACGTTCCGGAAAATGTGTTTGTTCAATTATAGGGGCTTGGTTAGGCCCTTAAGAAAAAATATTTTTTTCACATACAAACACATTTTTATTGAAATTAATTAGCATATTGTAAATTATTCACATTTATAAATCATGTTTATCTAATTTATAAAATATTATGTACAGTTTTTTTAGAATAATTTGTTATTTTGGTTTGTACATCACACGACAAAGTTTTTTCATATACCTAAATCTTCAAGCCGCTATAATTGAACAAACACATTTTCTGGAACGTCTTCAAACTGAAAGGCTGTTCTTATTGTTGAAAGTGCACTGAACACTTGTAGCTTAGATGGTTTTTGTATAATTTCTTCATCAACACTCACCACTTTCCTCGTTTGTCTTTTCCTTTTTATAACCATTAAAAATTGGGGAATTTCCATATAACGAGACCTCTATATAACGAGCAAATTTTGCAGCACCTTCATTCTCGTTATATAGAGGTTCGACTGTATAAAGACATTCGTTTTACAAAAAAAATATAAGAAATTCTGTACTGTACCGAAAGTCTTAAAAGTTGGGTTTTACTTACATTTTATTAGTACGCAGAGCATACAAAAATAAAATTAATTTATATAGGTATGTAAAGTATGTATTTAGTAACAGTCACTATAGAAAATACAGTCCAAAACACGCTTAATTTAAAGAAAAAACACTTCTTCACTCAACAATAAAAATTGTAAATATAACCTTAAATTCTTCTTCTTCTTCTTCTTCTAGTTTCGTTGGCCTCCGCTGCCAGGGCGATTCAGCCAAGGACTCCAGTTAATGGAGTCAGTTTAAAGGATTTAAATTAGATAGCTAGGGCATTAAGGAAAAGGATTAAATTTGCATATGCGAGAAAGAGAGAAAATTACGAATGTGATTATGAGTTTTTTGGGGGTTTCTAAAGAGGATATCGAAGACAGAAAGAGGCTGTGTAATGTGAAGGTCATGAGAAATACGTTGAATTAATTGTGATCTGTTCTCAGCCAATAATGGGCAAGTCAAAAGAATATGATGACGGTCCTGTATCTCTCCACAACCGCAGAGAGGAGAGTCCGCCATTTTAATTTTATATAAATGAGATTTTGATAAAATGTGTCCAGATCTAAGTCTACATAAGGCAGATATTGAACTTCTAGGACAATTACCGATGTCGACAAACCAAGGCTTTTTATATGGACTGAGAATAGATTTACCAAAAGATCTTCCTCTCACCCTTATCCATTCAGAATAAATCTGAGACCAAGTTAACCAAATATGTTGTTTAACTCTAGGAAGGAAGTCTGAAAAATGTGCTTTGGGTGTAGCGAACGAAAGTATTCCCCTACCAACGTTGGCCAGTTTGTCAGCAGCCTCATTGCCTGGAATGCCTGTGTGGCCAGGGATCCAAGCTAAGTGAACATTTATCCCTCTTTTGCGAAAATCAAGAATGAGTTCTTTAACAGTGATAGCATGATGGTCTGAAACGGAGGGGAAATGCTTCGAAACTATTTTGGCGATAGCAGCTTGAGAGTCCAGGAAAATAATCCAATCGCTCCCGTTATGATACTCAATAAGCTGGAGAGCTTGCTTGACCGCAAACGTTTCGGCGGAACATATAGAGAAGTAATCAGGATAACGGAGGCTCAAGTTTTTGAAGGACTTAGGGAAGTAGATACCCCCACCAGTGTCCCCCAGGGGGCCCTTGGAACCGTCAGTATAAACTACCTGATAGGAAGAGAGACTAGACTCCATGTATAATAGAAAGTCCTCTCTATTTTCTACATCCTTCTTAAATGGAAGGGACAACACCGGAATTTCTGTAATGGTCGAAGGGAAGGAGCACATATAACAAGGCATACAACTGGAGCACTGCAAGTTGGGAAGGTCCTGAGCTACGAAACGAAAGGCTTGAACAATAGAAGAGTTGTCCATATGCTTCTTGGCTGAGGAGAGGCTTTTGGCAACCTTCTCAATGTAGTGTTTTGTAGAGCCTTCGTATGAGAAAGTTTTCAATATAAATCTGGCCGATAGAAATAGTCTACGAAGGTGAAGAGGATATTGTCCAGATTCCGAAAGGATGAAAGGAATGGGGGTAGATCTCATGAGGCCGAGAGCAACCCTAACCGCCTGATATTGGATCTTGTCGAGCTTATCAAGGAGACCTTTTGGGAAGTAGCCCAAAAGGAATGAAACCTGATCCAAGTGAGGTAGAATTAGGGATTTATATAGGGTTAGTAGAGTATTAGGGGAGGCTCCCCACCAAGTACGACTAAGAGCTCTCATCACATTTATTCCCTTTGCTGTTTTACAACAAATGTATTCTAGATGATTTTTCCAATTGAGGTTTTTATGAAGTTTTACTCCAAGATGCATGACCTCCGTTTCCCAGGAAAGAGAAACCCCCTTTAATTGGATGTTTACTGACGGGGAAGGACCCCTTCCAGGTCGAAAACATATAGCCTTACACTTTGGAATCGAAAGGGAATGACCTAAAGACGAAAGGAGCTCTTCCACTTTAAGCAAAGAAGAGTTGAGGTCTGTTACGAGCTGACCTAAATCTACACCGGTAGATATCAAGGCAAAGTCGTCCGCATATCCTAGGCATGTTACATTAGAGCCGGTATGTTGGAAGATCGGATCGGTGTAAATGTTAAATAATAGAGGACTAAGCGGAGATCCTTGCGGGACTCCTTTATTGACAATCCCCGGGCCCACTAAAGTGTGCAAATATGGATCCCGAACATAGATCTGCCTTTCCTTTATGAGCTTGGTAACTAATGCTACTAGATCCGAGGGGAGTTTAAGGGAGAAAAGTCTCTCAGCCAAGAGAGGGATCAGAACATTGTCATATGCCGACGAGATATCTAGGAAAATAGCAACCGTATATTCTTTGCGTGAAAAGGAGGTCATAATGATCGAAAGCAGAGATACTAGGTTATCCGTAACCCCTCTTCCCCTGCGGAATCCGAATTGGAGGGGGTTAAGCAGAAGGTTGTTTTCAACATGCCACTCGATTCTATTTTTTAAAAGTATTTCCAGAACTTTACCGACACAAGAGGAAATAGTGATGGGTCTCCACCCGCTGATTTGCGTAAGATCCCTACCTTGTTTAGGAATTGGGCATATCACTTGTTGAGACCAGGATTCTGGTATGAGTTGTTCATTACGTAGTAGAGAGTTATAAAATTTGAGTAGGATATCTTTGCCCTCTCGAGGAATATGTTGGATCATATTGTAAGTGATTTGGTCCAGACCTGGGGCCGAACTTCTCCTCTTGGAAAGAGCGTAGTCGAGTTCATCAAATGAAAAATCCGAGCTTGAATCCGAAATCCGCAATACAGGGATGTTAGACGGCGCCGGGGAGTCACGGGAGAAGGAGAAAAGCATTTTCTGACCAATGCCATCGTTTAAGCCTGGACACCTACGAGCTGGAGAGAAAGAGTTTGTAAATGACCTAACAGTTTTCCAGACCTTGGAAGAGGATGAACGAAAATTCAGGGATTCGCAAAAACTGATAAAGCTGGCCCTTTTTTTCTCCCTTAAAAATCGACGAGTCTTGGCTCTAATCCTTCTGAGTTCAATGAAGTTTTCTAATGAGGAATCTCGTTTGAAACGATTAAGGGCATTGGCTCTCTCTTTGACCGTAGAGGAACATTCCTTGTCCCACCAAGAATGTCGGGGTATTCTAGACTGTGGATTCATTTGAGGAATGGATAATACAGCAGCTTGCTTAATAGCATCAACAAGATGAGGAAAGGAGGCTTCGCGTTTTAGTTCGCTGTCGATGACTTGTTCGAAAAGAGCCCAATCAGCAAGTTTAGTGTTGAACTTTCTGACTTTGTAACCAGGACTGAGGTTGATATTGACAGTCGAATTACTTGGGGACAACCGACAGAAAATGGGGAAGTGATCGCTTGCCCCCGAGTCGTCGAGGACTTGCCAAGATATTTTAGTTGCAAGGGCCGGAGAACATAGTACTACATCGGGAGCACTGAGGTTTTGCCCAGGCCTCGTAAGCCTCGTAGGCGCGCCATCGTTGATGCAAACCAAATTGGTTAAGTCCATGAGTTCCAAGAGAGCAATACCTCTGCCATTTGCTTGTCCGGATCCCCATGACGGATGTTGGGCATTGAGGTCACCTGCAAGGCATATGGGTTTATTAAAGTTATCTTTTACGTAAGAAATTATTCTATGTAACGCGTTGAGCGGGAATTGAGTATCGGGTGTAAGGTAAGCACATAAGCAGATTAAATTGGAGAATTCTACGACTAAGCATTGGAAAGATGTGGGAAGAGTTATATGATTAATATTTAAAGGGTTATAAGCGAGTTTATGTGAAATAAAAAAGGCTAAACCACCATGGCCATCCGGTCTGTCCTGTCTAAGACAGTCATAACCGACCAGGTTAGACATGAGATTGGGTTTAAGAAACGTTTCATTTAATGATATGATTGAGGGATGATACTTAGAGATAATGTCCACAAGCGTAATTCTGTTAGACAAAAAGCTTCTAATATTCCAGTGAAGAATGCTGACGAACATTATAAGGGTGAGATGAAGAAAAAAAAAAGAGTTATCAACTAGACCCCTCTCCTCCTTCAAGGAGAGGACACTCTAGGAATTCCATATGTGGTAAACTGTCATCAATTGTGGGATTGCGAACGGAAGAAACGATATCAGAAGGACAGGGCTCCCGGTTAAGGGAGAAAGAGTTATTACTAGATGTCGGGAGGGAAGAGTGTGCCTGAATAGTAGAGATTGTGGATTGGTAGAAGGGAGAGGAAAGAAGAGAACTCCCCGCCAGAGGTCTGGGCGAAGACGCCTGGACAGGACGAGTAGGGCTTCTTGCGAGTGCTTTCCTTGGCTTCTCAATGATGTTCTTCCTAGGTCTCTTTGCAGATGTGATGCAAGCGAAGGTCTGTCCCGCCGGTTTGAGAGCGGGAAACTGAGCTGCAGTCCTCTGGAAATTGTTTCTTGGGGGACGAGGAATAAGAGGAGGACAACGTGTGACAGCTTCATAATAAGAGATCTCTTCGAATGCCATTAATTCGTTAATTGCTGTTTGCCTAACAAATTCCTGACAATTATCTCTATCTGTGGCCAAGTGGTTCTTCTCACAAAAAATACATTTGATGGGATTTGTGCATGCAGAATGCGCCTCGCCACATTTAGCGCATCTTTTTTTACTTCTACAGTTACGGCTAGAGTGTCCGAAGCGAAGACAATTGAAGCATTGGGATACCGGGGCGATGTAAGGGACCACCTCTGCTTCGCATGCAAATAGTTCTATAGATGAAGGTCTGGACTTACCATCAAATGTGAGAAGGACAGTAGACGAAGGAACATATTTGATTTTACCGTCTTTTCCAGTAATTTTCCTGTTGAACCTTCTGGCTTCCAGAATCCTGTATTTTTGACCATAGTAATGTAGAATGTCCTCTTCAGTGACTGAGAGGCCGACGTTCCTGACAATTCCTTTAGTCGTCAACAAACGTTGAGGTATATACGCCTTCAAACCCCTTGCAGAGAGCTGTTGATTTGTGAGGAAAGAATTGGCATCCCCAGGAGAGGAAAAGGTAACTCCCACCCTGTTCGCGCCATTCTTCTTGATAGTCTTCACATTGTTTACGCCAAGGGAAAAGATGAATTTCCCCACGTCCATCGGATGAAGTCCAATCGAGGAAGGTTGATCCGTTTCTTTTCGTTCTACGATGACTGTGAACGGACCAAAGTCCGTGTCTGTGTAAATCCATCTCTTGTTCTTAATAGCCTTGATTTTCGATAATATCACTGAAGCGTCCGCTATAAGGTCTTGATCGTCTTTGAATTCTTTGCATATTGATTGAAGTTCCAGTTCCAATTTCAGTATTTGATCGGACTGTGATGGAGAATATTGATGGAGAGAGCCAAGGAGAGCTCTACAGTTATCAGAAAGATGCAAGCCAATCGTCGATGCTGGAGGAACACTGAGACCCGGGCCCCTCTGAGGGCCCGGGGATAGTTCGTTCATGCGGTCTACGCGGAACCTAACCTCACTAACTCACGATAGTTGATCTCGATAATCTGGGGGGCACCACTCACTTAAAGTCAACGAAACTGGTTTGTAGGAATTAACTTTGCACAATATTCGCGAAAATATAACACACTTCGCTAATAATATTCGAGGACGTTCGTAGATTCAAACTTTTGACAACGAACCTCAAATGACAACGACAACCACATAGAAAAGCGATTGGCCAACCTTAAATTCACACAATCGGCCTTCACCACAGCGTTGCCAAATATCAATGTTCCGGCCTTCTAGTATAGACGGCCATGGGCCAACTAACGGATTTGGGACCATAATGGCGGCCGGCACGGGTCGTAAGTTTCATACAACGACAATTATTGAAATATGTTCTAAGATTTATATTAAGTTTCATGTATGACGGGAGTGGAAGGTCCATAAGCGTGCGTGCGTATTTTTGTTCATTTTGATTAATTACCTTCATTCTGTTTGTAGTGGTTTGTGGTGTTTCTAAAGTGTTTCCTGTAGCAGAGAATTATTGTTGGGGACATATTTAAAAGCGTTCCCAAAATAAGTATGTATTGAAGTGAAAGTGATTATCATAGTAGTTGTGTTGTATTCAGGCCATACAGTGTATTTCCGAATAAGTGCGAAAGTTCGACCAAAGACAAATACGGTTTTTTTGTATTTGTCTTTGGTTCGACATCATTATAGATTGCAATGCCAGATGTAAATACACTTACTGAAAGAAAATAATCCCCAGTTGTAGGTTCTAAGTTTAAACCATTTAGAGAAAAAAATTTAGAAACCATTTAGAAAAAATGAAAAACATACCATGTAATCTAGAGACTTGTCATGATATTAAAAAAAGAATCGCTTTTAGGTTTCTTAGGTTTAGGTTAAGGATTTACAATCAGAAAATACAAACTTTAAATGTATGACATACACGTAGCAATGAGTCTATGGCAATGCATGCAATACAATAAAAGGTGTTAATAAAATATATCTGTTTTTATTTTACTTCCCTTTTCATTGTAACACTTTCCAATGTTTTATTTGAGGGTTTCATCATATCACAAACCCCATAAATTTGTCTTATCAACAAATAATATACCTTTGTTAAATTTTCGATTTGCTAATGTTTTATAGTACTAACCTGAATCAACTCCAAGATCTAGAAGCCAGTCTCATTATTATATTACACTGTCTAGTTCATTTTTCGTAGGGGTTGAGTTTTTGTTTGTTTGTTCGTTTTGTTTGTTTTTGTTATGCATATAACGCAAAAGATGGTTATTGCAAAGGGACACCACTAATCGAATAATTGTTCTCTCATAAACAAGGCTAAGCATTTTATTTCTTAAAAATCATCGCCTTGCAAATAAACAATTTCATGCGCCGCCCATGTACTATTGCCCAGGACATACAAAATGAAATTCAAATTCGCGCTATTTCAATTCGCTTGTTTATTGGTGCCGCCATTATGGTCCAACATTTCAAATGAACCAATCAGTGCTTGTTACATAGTTGTCCACACTCTACCTTTCTAGGCACTCTACGATAACCTATTGTCAAATTCATGGTTCGGCAAAAATACTTTGTTAAAATGTTGAACCGTCCTAAGTTTTCACCAAGTATTGACCTGGTCACTCTTATTCACGTCAAAACTAATAAACAAACTTGAAAATAATGTCATATGAGAAAATTGCACGCTTTCTTGGTTTGTTTGGAAAGGTTTCTTAGCACCTCCCATTTGTGACGTCATGCTTAGGTAGTCCATTGAAAGCGAGTGAGGGCTGGTCCGTATATATCATATCTATGATTGTGACGAATCGACGAATGTGAATAATATATGATCTGTGATGTGAATGATGTGATTGATCTGTCTGTGGATGTGATCAACTGACCTGACATTTAACTAATTTGATAAATAACGTTTCCAAATCACAAGTTGTTATTTCTACTACTACTACGTAGAGTAAAATACTTCACATCATGTGAAACATTAATTTAGGCACCATTACCTGACGGCGACTACCTTTGTAATAATGTCGAATGTGGAAGTCGAGCCGGGGGCCGCCCCGGAGAGCGTTTTAGCGACTACAGAGTCCTTCGACAATCTGGAGCAGATGTATTCAAGCCTTGAAGAGATCAAGAGCACGAACGCGATCTCGCAGAGCGAGGAATCCAATGATAATGAACAGGAAGCTGTCGGCGAGAATGAGGAGGAGGCCACAGTAGAGTCCGAGCCAGTGGAAGATTGCGTCACTAATCAGAAGTGGACAGACAAGAGAAAGCATATTTTCGTGCTAAGCCCTGCTGGGAAACCTATTTACTCACGGTTAGACATTTATTAAAATAGATAGTACAATGAAATAAACTAGAGATTTAAGGAACTTTTAGCATTGGCAGTCTTTTTATGTTCTAGTTATGGCAGCGAAGATAAATTGGCTTGGTTGTTTGGAGTCATGCAAACATTGGTCAGTTTCGTACAATCAACTGATGATAATATTAGAAGTATTTACGCTGGTGACACCTGTTTCGTATTCCTCGTTAGAAAACCTTTGATTTTAGTTGCAGTCTCTAAAACTGGCGAAAGTATCCACCAACTTGTTACTCAACTAAAGTGAGTTCTTATATTGATATCTGCTTTTTTTCTATCAATGTCTTTATATTCTAGTTATGTGTTCAATCAAATCACTAGCATTCTAACGTTAACTAGACTGAACAAAATATATGAACAAAGGCAAAATTATGATTTGAGAAGACTGCTGACTGGCGTCGAGAGGCTTATAGATCATTTATTGGACTTTTCGGAAGACGAACCGTCCTTCTCACTTGGAGCTGTTCAGTGTCTACCCCTTTCAGCATCCATAAGGGACAGTATCAGTTCTGCCATTATTGGGGCTTGTGGTAAAATAAAGGTTTGTGAAATAATTTATTTTTGGTGGTACAGTAGCCGCCCGGTTACATTTCGGATAACTGAAAGTTCGGATAATACGGAGGTTAATTATTATATTCCTGAATTCATCATATTAAAATAAATATTTCTTTTTTACTTATGGTTTATTAGTTATTTGATGGTTTATTACTTATAGTATTTATGTTTTATAGTTTATTTTTAGGGCCGAATCGTTCCCTTGATAGAATCAAGTTGACACTGGTAAAATCTCGAGTGTGTTCGGAGATCAAAACAAAACCAATTTTGATTTTTTCTAAGAAAGCATAAGAATTAAACACGTGCAATTTCGAATAATGCGGCGACAAGTTGCAACCATTTGGGATAAATGCGGGGAAATCGCTTTTTAACTCCGTTTCAGATAATCTGATTCCAGATAACTGGGCGGCTACTGTATACTGTACACTATTTATTTATCTCCAATAGTGTACATTTATTTTTGCCATACAAATATTCTCGAAATGCGTTGTCTGAAAATTTTGAAAATATTACGTTTTAGTTGGGTTCCAACACCCATTTGGTGGTGCCCTTAAATGTTATTATGGTTAACCACAGTTATAGCAACATTTAGTAGATACAGCATAAAGTTGTAGGTAGGGTCAAGGACATGCTCTTGCAATTCAGTATATATAAAACTGACTGCAGGTATGTTCCATGTAGGCTACTGTGCCTTGATGGATCCCAACCAAATTTGGCATACCTACATGTTCTTTGTACACAGGAATCAAATCTGTATGGTTTCACTATTGTGCTATATGATGTGATGACGTGCGTCAGTTTGATAGAGGACAGAAGACACCATAGCTGTATTTTTTTACTTCAGCGTCTTGAATGCGCTGTATAGCGCTCGTATTTTTTAGGAAATAATGACTTCATCGAAGAGTACGCTACTTGTTGCTAACTAGCGGCCTCACAGATGTATTCTCAGACGCTTATACTGAAAACACACAGGATCCAATGATGTGGACGTTAACCCCCCCCCCCTTAGTTCTCCATATGATTTTTGTGTTTCGACGTGTGATTATTTTTAACTGTCTCTCTGTCTGCTTAGTTTTATTTTATGACGTCTCACATGCCGCTTAACTGGAGCCCTAAAACTTATTTTGCGTGCCTGAAGATGACTTTTATGAAGTCAAAACTGGTCGCTCATGTTAATAAATTGGTTAGCTAAGACATTGTGTTTTCTTCTAGTCTAGGTTCTGTCTGTCGACTTTTGTTGCCAGTTGGATATACCTTCATTGCCTCTTCGTTAATGTAGTCCCTCCAGCGACGTTTTGGTCTTTCTCTGCTCCTATTTTGTACTTGTTGAGATTAGACTGGTTGTATCTCCCACGCTAGTTCTCGTTTTCGCCTATGTCTCCTAATATTTTTCAAAGTACTACTTTCCTTTAAAAGTATTTTCATTCGCTCTTATGATAGTCCAAGTGTCAGATCCATATGCAAACTTGGGGAAGACAAGCATCTGTATAACACCAATTTTGTTTTTGTAGTTAGCTGTTTATTATGGAATTGCATACAAAGTCCGTAGTAGCCTTTAGTAATAAGAGTTATTTTCTTTCTGTTTCTCAATTAATGCTCCGTCAGTGTATTCGTTTCTGTGTTGCAAGTGTTAATCTTATTGCACGTGTAGTCATAAGTATTTTTCGAGTTTGTTCCCAACTTAAATTTCACTTTTTAAACGATTTTCTCAATTTCTTTCAGAATTTGGTCTTTGCCATCCTTCTAGCGAACAATAAACTAATAACTTTAGTCCGCATGAAGAAATATTGTTTGCATCCAAGTGACATGCATCTAATTTTCAACCTGGTTCAATCTTCGGAAAGCTTTAAGAATTCGGAAAGTTGGACCCCTTTGTGCCTGCCCAGGTATGTCAAATTCTGTAATATTTTTGTCTTCTACTTACATTTAACATAGTGATAGAGTAGTAGTATTGTGTGCTTGTTTAAATTTCGTATCTAATAGGATAGATTTTATTGAGGGCACAAAGTATAATAACCTGCCACGAAAACTGAGACTAGTACAAATCGTTTGAAATTTAAAGAATTTCACGGTATTTTATAAGTATAATTTTCAGCTCCAGGTAGGAAACGATTTGCTTTGAGGAAACGATTGGTGGAATAAAAAAATGCTATTTTATTTTGTAAGAAATTTCATTTTTATGAATACTTGACCGAGTGGAGATATTTGAATAATGTTTCATGATGGAGGGGAAAGTCCAAACTATGAGTCAAAGTCACTATTAACCATTAACCTGTATTTCTAATTAGAACAGAATTGAAAATATGTTAACAGTTGTAAAATAGATTTGTCTTACTAAGCAAAATTTCCTTCCCACTTAACACAGGCTTAGCAGTCTTAGGGCCAACTCCAACATTGCCACTGTTTCTAATTCTAAATTTAAAATTTCGCATAGTCTAGCAATTTGTCAATAAATTGTAAAAAAGAAATGTTATTTTCCAAGGAAACGTCAGATATTGTCTATACAAGTGCGTTTTGGCCTATACATTTAAAACAATATGGGCGATTCCATGTCAACTGTCGTGAGGTTGGTGCGTCATAATTTTTTTTCCCAACCAAAACTATTTCATTTTATTGTAGGTTCTACTACAAGTATTATCCCAAATTTTTAGACAAAAATATTACTACTAGCGGTTTTTACGGCCAATTTTCGTTTCTTGTGCGTTTTCAGTTTTCGGTGACAAATTTTCTCCAAAACGTTACCACAGACACATCGCACGCTGGAAAAATTTCAGAGTACCTATAATCGATGTAAAATTTTCCAAGGAATCCATTCCCGCCCTCAGAATTTCCCTAAAATTTTTCCATTTGCGAGAAATCCCAAAACACCAATTTTTAAACTTGCTCTATGTCGCGTGTGGAAATTTTTGAATTTTTTTGAAGAAGCGCAAAATGTTTGGTTTTTAGTGTACTTTGAGAGACATAACTTTTCCGTGTGTATTTTGGTTTCAAGTGCCCAAACATGCGAAAAATGGCAAAAAATGGACGAATCAGCCTAAAATGGTGCATTAAGCGTGAAAAATGGAGTGTCAAAAGTCTGGTATATTCGTGTGGATCTCAAGCTCAATCCTCAGCGATAAAGTCAGATCATTTTCATTAAATACCAGACCATCTGGAGGTCCAATATTGGGAGATTCGTGCAAAAATTCAAGAAATATTTTAGATTGCTCGATACTTTTGATGTTCGGTTTATATGAACTTTGGACCCTAATATCCAGGAACTATAAAGGTAAATGACGTTAAATGACGAAAAATCAAGTGACTAAGGTATAATATGACAACACCAAACAGTTCCTTTTATGGAGACATGAGGGCAAATCAGCATCTTTTGGACATATGGTACACAGACCAAACATGCAATTCTCGTTTTCTGAGCTACAAACTAAATTAGCAACAGGATCCTTAGAGGTCAATTTTGTGCCAGTACTATTGAGAAGGAGTTTGAAATTTTGATGGATCTGACAAACACAAATTGAATGGGTACCATTCGCACCAGGTACCACACATTGTTTACAAGGACAAAAGGTTATCACCAATTTTCTTTGAATGATGATTGGGAAATGATTGGAAATTTAATTTCAAACAACTTTTGTAATAACTAGTTTTCGTTTAAAATTGAAAATAAACGAGTTATTTAATAAACAAAAGTTCACCCTTAAATTCAAGATGGCGTATGACGCAACGGGTCTGGTACCCCGGCAATCTAAATTTAGACTGCCAGTGACCCCCCCCTAAATAATTCCGAAAGAAAATTGCTGTCAAAAATTTTTGCAAGGTGAAATCCTAATTCGATTGGGCTACCATCTATCGGTGGTGGCTTCGACTCGACATCTTGCTCTCGAGGGAGGCTCGCTTTTGAGAGCAAGCCTTCTTTTGTGTCTGTGTTTTAAAGCATTATGTTGACAGTCTATTATAGAATCGTCTTTGGTACTATTTACAAGACTGCAAATTAAAAAAAAACTTCAAAAGAAAACCATAAAATGCATTTCGCATTTTTCGGCCCTTGATATTACCAAGATCTGAAAGTTAGGCAAAATATATTTTTTTTTGTGCTTTTGTGGTGCTTGCTAAACGTAATTATTTTTGCAGGTTTGACCCTAGCGGCTTCCTATACGGCCATGTTTCATATCTAGCAGACGACTGTCAGGCTTGTCTATTACTGCTAACAGTCGAACGTGACGTTTTCTTCACTTTAAGTGAAGCCAAACAGAAGATTGTTGAGAAGTTACGCCGAAGTAACTGCCTAGAGGCAATAAACGAGTCTCTTAGTGCTCCAAATGAGACCTGCCAAAGCATCGGCTTTCCCGACGTGCGTCATTACTTGTACAAATGTAAATCCACAGCGCAGTTCTATCAACCTGGTTTGAGTCCGCCTTATACTCTAAATAAAAGGTACCTGATAGATTTGTACAAGAGGTCCCATCAAAGGTTGCATTGTGTCATGAGGCCGCTCAAACTGGTATTCGAGAGGAGTCCTGAAGAGGCTGTTTTGGCTTGGGATACTAAAGGTTTTGAACTGTATGTTGTTTTCGAGCCTCTCATCGAGACGTCCAGTGCCATCGCTCTCGTCGGGAGGTTGTTGAATTGGATCAAGAAGAGAGAGGAGAAGTTGTTCCACTTGAATGCACCTACATTTTAAAAGATCAAAGTGTGTATGAAAGAAAGTGAGAATGTTTATTGACTTTCTTACCTGTAGCCTAGCCGAATATTATTGTTTAATAATATAACATACTGTGATAATCACATTTATTCATTACTTAGTAGTACAAATAAAATTTTAAAACAAATATTTCACAACAAAATTTTCAATTGATCAAAAAAAAAATATGGGAAAGTGTATTATTTTACTTATACCTGGACTTGCCACACACTACAAACAAAATACATTATCAAAATGAAAAGGCGCAAGTTTTGGGAATTAACCCAAAACATAAGTTTTTAAAAAACTTTATTTCATTAACGCGACCTACAAACAGTATCGACAAGGAATAGGTTCGCTCGCAAAGTCCTCATGAATACACTCTTGACTCTACTTACAGGTTCTGGATGCCGAGTCTGAAATCCAGGCGTTGACGTTATTGACGTTATTCATAATGAATCTCTAGTCTGTACACAACTCCTCCCTCCGTAGATGGAACTTCAGGGTGTAGATCTTGAAGTTCGACGTCTCCTGGCGTCACTGGAGTTCTTCTGAGTTATAAAATATCAAAAGAGTGCAAAAACTGATTATAACTATTAGAGTACCTACTGATATTTAGTGATTCTTTAAGTGAGTAAATTTGATCAAGTTGGATCATAGTTGCATCATGGAAGAATACATGTCATGGTCCATATTCAAGATATCATCTAATTTTATCCTCTTGATTTGGATGGGTGGTTCGTCATATTTCTTTGGAGCATCTGGTACTTCAATCCTTGGTAATGTGAAGATTGTAGCCAGCGGGAGTTGTTTGGCGTCAGAGAATTTTTCTTTTTGCATTGTTACTTCGCAGTCTTCATAGAGGCGTATAACACTTGGTTCTGCTATTTGTTGTATACCGTTTTCATCTGGGCAGCTATATGGGACTGTAATTGGTTAAGCTGGAACAACTATAATTTCCTTTTGAGAGATTTGTTCGATGATAGTCGTAGTCACCAAGCTTCTTTAATCTGGCAATTGGTGATGTTTCCTTTGGTTATGATGAATATTTCACATCGGTCATCGATTGGTTGTGGGGTGCCTTTGCAGAGGTATGTTTCTTCGACCTTTGGACAGCTTTCCGGCGGCGTCATGTAGCTCGTGAGACTCATTTGGATATATGGGGTTGGTAGGATCAGGGTTTGATTTTTCCATGGGATTGAGAAGGAATGGAAATGACTATAAATCGTTGTGTCCAAGATCGGTAGGTACATAAACTACAAAATAAATTATATATATACACAGGCGGGGATCCTACAGCCTTTGCCGTTTCCCGCATTTTGATCTCCAAACCTCTATTCCTCCAGTCGTCCTCGTTTATTGCTCTATCTTCCATAATTTGTGTTACACCAGAAATCCAAGTTTTACGTGGTCTTCCTTTTCGTCTCCCACATTTGGGACTGTAATTCAGGGCAATTTTTGGCCACCTTTCTTCCTCCATCCTCATTACGTGGCCATACCATAGTAACTGCTTTGTCTCTATCATGTCTGTAGTTGTGAATATTCTTCCTGTTCGGATCCTGATTTCTGCATTGGCGACATGTTGTAATCTTGATATTCTAGCCGATCTTCTTAAAAAGTCCATTTCAGCGGTTTGTATTTTCTTTTTATCAGCCTCAGTCACTGCCCAGCACTCTGAGCCATATGTTAATATCGGCTCTACTATGGCTCTGTACATGGTTATTTTTGTTTTTAATTTAAGTCCTGTTGACCATAGTAGTGAATTCATTATACGGGTGGCCTTGTTACCTTGCTGTACTCTGTATTGTACCGCCCTTTCTGTTGTTCCTGAGTCTGATAAAACAGTTCCCAAATATTTGAATTCCTTGCATCTTTTTATACTTTCATTTATGTATAAATTCGGATCTTATTGTTGTTGTTCATTTACTTTCATATATTCAGTTTTTCTAATATTTATTCTTAGTCCCCACTTTTGATACTCTTCTTCCAGTTTTCGAAACATGAAATCTGAGTCTTCTTCATCACAAGTTATAACAACTTGATCATCGGCAAATAATAGAAAAAATAAATTATATCTCTTTCGATTATCATATTTACAGAAAATATTTGATAGCAATGTCTAAGTCCTTTATATGCAAAATTTGTTCTGAGGAGAAGGTTGTTTCTAAAGTTGTTAAAATCAATAGTATTGTAACGAAACGGCTTGCCGCAAGATAAACACGCCTGGAGCTACCCAAGTTCGCCGAATTGCGATCCCGAGAAGGACGGTTCGAACAGACGAGAAGAGCCGAGAAGGTTCGACGCGATAACAAGTTCCTCGAATTCGAGAATCTTCTCCCGAAACGACGGGAATGTTCTCGAAAGCAATGTGCTAGACATAAAAGGGAGATCGACAGCTGAGAGAGGAGTTGAAGAATCGGAGTGTAAATATTCGGGCGACGAGGCCGCGCGCTAAATAAATAAACATCTGTGTGTGAAATAAATTAAGTGTTAGAGTTAGAAATAAATTAATTTAGGACAATTCGTGTAGTGTTTAGTATTAGTAAATAGTAAAAACGTTACAGTGGTGTCAGAATGCGGAATAATTAGTGAAATAAATTAAGATCAATGAAGAAATTACGCGATTTAAAAGTGACTGACCTCAAACGTGAGTTGGAAGATAGAGAACTCGAAACGACAGCGTCGAAAACAGTGCTGCAGTGAAATAAATTAAGTGTTAGAGTTAGAAATGAATTAATTTAGGACAATTCGTGTTGTGTTTAGTTTTAGTAAATAGTAAAAACGTTACAATATTAAATCTGATTTTGGTAAAATTGCTGGATGAAGCTCTTTCAAGTGCGCGAAGCTGATTGCACTTTCAAGTGTCATGATAAATTCTTGAATTTTGTTCAAATTCATATATAATTGTGTAATTAAATCCATACGTTGACCATTATTAACCATTTCTCGTAGTTTTTTCTACGTGATTAGTTAGAATATTTTGATTTTCAACAAACTCAATAAGAGTTTTGTTATAATGCTCTTGAAGTTTTGTTGTTACAGATGGTAACTAAGTGCAAATTTACTTTTGATGGTTTAGTTTTAGTGGGTATTTTAAACACACATTATTTTAAATCTGGTATGTATTTGATACATTTCCAAACCTCGTCTACAACACGTTTTATAATTGCTTGAAATTGATAATGGATGTTTGCTTTATCTGCTCTTTATATAAAAATATATCTTGTTATATGTCACAATCAATTTGTACTCTTGGAATATCCCGCTAAATAACTAATTTTTAAGTTACATAGTTACGCCTATTCCAATCTGCCATGTTTGGAAGTATTCCAAGATGTTCAATCGCATATGGGATGTTTGTCCTAGTTTAGTGTCGGTAGTATACCTAGAACCATAATTATAAACATTAAAGCCTCTTCAAGTTTTAGACCATCGTCTTTCTAATATTTCTTCACATAAAAGTACTAACTTAGTATTTGATATTGATGAGATTTGGTAAGATGAAACGTGAATGAACTGCTAGACAAGTAGATTAATCTCATCGCAAATGTAACACACACTTATTCTTTTGCACATAAAATGATGAACAGTACAGTACCGCAAAGTTGTAAACTATAGACGTGTGATATGAAGGGGGTTTTCAACTTTAACTGGGAAAATTTAATTTTAGCATCTATGTTTATCCGGTTTGACCTGTTTAATAAATGGTTTTATTGATTTTAAATTAAATAGATGGTGATTATCAATAAAAGGTAGTTACCTTTAGGAGACTGCCTTCTTCATGAAGTTCTGCTTTGTACAACTGAGGCCTTACAACTTCTTTTCCGTCTAGGGAGGCAAATACACGCCAAATCTCATGGCATACTCCATACGTCCTTTGATTTCCTTGGGTATGTAATACCAGAAGGGTTATTACCAATGAATATTATAAATAAAAATAAATATGTTAAAAACTAATGTATAAATTGCTACAAAAGGAGGTTGTCCAAGGACTCAAAGTTTTCCTTCCTATAAATTGCTAGGTTGGCATAAAATTGGAAGTTACAAAATTTGTAACACAGCTATAGGATAATATTTCATTTTTTAAAGCTTGTAATTTTTTAATATGTCCTTTGTGTACGCTCCAAGATGTCCCCGAATATTTAACACTATGAATGGCCTTATCAAGCAGATAGTGAAGCCACAGTAAGTTGGTGTATGGTTCAAACTTTTGCCAGTCGTTGCTGAAAAACAAATCAATATTCAATAACTCACAAAATTCTGAATCGGTTGCCCATCTCTTACTTGTTTTTTTCCTTCATCAGCCTGTAAATATCAAATTGATAATCTACTTCTGCATCGCCTTCGAACAATTTGTCGTCTTCGGTTAGATCATTAAATATGACCATTTGATCAAATTCTACTCTCGATAAAGTGAAGTCAATAATAGTTGCCCGTACCCCTTTGGTAGGGATGTAACAATCTGTTCCATTCAATCGAAATCTCACGTTTTCAGTCTTGTTTCCCTTTGTCAGCAATATA
Source organism: Cryptocephalus moraei (assembly GCA_946251905.1). Lineage (NCBI taxonomy): Eukaryota > Metazoa > Arthropoda > Insecta > Coleoptera > Chrysomelidae > Cryptocephalus > Cryptocephalus moraei. Next base: position 24,031,755 of record OX276463.1, on the reverse strand, counting down.
TTACCCCAATGCAAGTCACGATGCTCAAACTTGAGCACATTCTCGGCGACAGCTAATGCGAAAGCAATCTAGAAACAAATTACAGTAAAGCTTCTACCAAACACTACATCAAAATTCAGATCACATGAAAAACAAATTTCTTAATGTAATGGAAGATTTTTATAAAAATATCAAACACTGGAGTAATTTTTTTTTTTGAGGTACTTGATAAGTATTTGGATGGCCATGGCTGTTTAATGAGGCTATCCATAATTAAAAAGTGATATTCTGCAGATATGTCCAATTAGAGGTTGGGAAAATTTTGAAATTGTTTGTTAAATGGAGTGACTGTTTATACAAGTTTACTATATTTACTTTGATAATACCATAGTAACCATAGTAAAAATTCATAATTTAAGTTATTCAGGATTAACTTGATTAATACATCCTTGCAGTCCAGCAAAACGTTGTCTCTTCATAAAAATCAGAAAGCAGTTTGAAACTATTTTGGCCGGTAGAATTGACGAGATATCATGGGAGTTTTCAGAAAAATAGTTATTAAATGTTGAAAGTAGTTTGCTAAATTTTTGAGACGACCTGTTCTTATTACCTGTTGAATTACATAATAAGTCTGTAGAGAGTTCTTGAATTGATAACATTCAAGTTCTGTTCCGCCATGCCTCAACTCGAGTACAATATACAACTGATCACGTCTGAACATACTTGGGTGATCATTTTCGGAACCTTTATTCTGATCGAATTTTTCCCATTGTTGTACTAAAATTTCTGGGTACACCCCTTCAACACATTTCACTCTAAGAACCTCATTGAAAACATCGGTGAAGTTCGTTCTGTTATTTCTAAGATCACTCAAAGCTCTGAAACAGATAGATATGATATATGAATAGTAGTTAAATACCCACATTTAAACAAAATAACTAATCGTGAACATGAAAAATACAGATGTAAAACTGCTAAGTGTAGTGTGGTATATAAAGTAAAGCATAATCTACAGAATAATGTTTTTTATACAAATGAACCGAGTTAAACTGTTAATCTTAATTAAAAATTCACTCCAAAATATGCATAAGATTTTAAAGAAACCACAGACCTACCAAAAGAAAAATTAGATGATTTTTGTCTTTTAAAGTTTGTCATTTGTAATAATATATTTTATATACATCAACACGTCGTCTGGAAATATATTAAGACAGGATATTAAATTGTGGGTTGACTGATCCCAACAATAGACTATGAAGAATAAAATATTTGTAAAATCAAAAAAACTTACTTTGCAATTGTGATTTCCGACAAAACCTCGTGAAATTTTTTCTGTTCTTCTCCATTCACCAACTGATCACCTTCAATAGGCATCACTTTCATAACACGAGTTTCCTTTGAAGACATTTCAAAACGGAAAACTTCCCCATACGTGCCTTCGCCAATTTTCTGGCAGTTAATAAGCGTCCTAAAATCAAATATGTACATCATTTTACACATATTAAGTTATTCATTTACTTGTCATTGTAGAGTGCACCAAAAGGTTCTGGCTCTTTCTGTCCACATTTTTGTAAAACATTATCCCTCGCTGAAAGTCGATTTTCTGGAGTTTCACCTTCTGTCACATTTATGGAAATGTTACCGAAACTTTCCCAAATCGTTTCTGAAAATTATATAAAACAGCTGACAAAATAATATACAAAGCATTGTGAGATCTGAAGAGCAGCTCAGAACCCAGTAAAATATACCGAATAATCAACTTGAAATCATTTTTAGTTCCCATCAATTTGTATGGATTTATTAACTTACCCAGGTCCTCTGCCACTTCCATTTTCATAGGCGGATGTGAAACAAGGGGAACAATCTTTAACGTAGATCGCCTGGATCTTTTAAAATCTCTCACTAAAAATTAATACATTTCATAAAAACCATCATTAAACAGAAGTAATACAGCCTACTTTCTTCTTCTGTAGGATCTTTGTGCAACCAACGCTTCCAAGATTTCCCAGGCTTAGATATAATACGTGGCAGATGAAAAACGGGCGGTTTATTGTCTTCACTTACATCCTCCGTTAGGTCAATTATTAAAGATTCACTTTTATCAAAGTGATGCGAACTACTCAGTTTAGGGTTCAAATGAACAGTCTCTGAAGGAGGACAAGTTATTGCTCTCGCAGAGGTCTCTGTTTGAGCACACTCTGAAGGCTGCTGAGAAACATCAGTACATTCCATTTTAGAAGTGGTTGTAATGGGATTCTCTGATTGAATATATTCAGAAGTGTGCTCCTGAGAAATAGAATTGCCGCATTTCACTTCAGAAGTATTTTTAGCAATAATTACTGATTGACTGTATTCTGAAAATAGATCTACAGATGCAGAATTGCCATACCCTATATCAGAAACAATTTTAGAGGAAGTTTTTGATGGAGTGTGTGCTGAAACGCGTTGTTCAGGAAAAGAGTGGCCACATTCTGATTTAGGAGTCACTCCAATGGAAGTTTTCGGCTTATCTTTTGAGTTGTGATGCTGAAGTATGGAACTATTTGATTTTTCCTGTGAGTCGTTTTTGTAATTTTTAATCGCTTTGACCAGGAAAAATCTTCTTTTGGTGACAAAATTGTTTTGAGGACTACATAGTACTAAATCTTTAGAATCACATAATTTTAAACTGTCTTCTAGGTTCTTCGGTAATATTTTATCTTTCGGAAGATAAATTGGAGTGCTGGTGTAAACTGGCTGAACACAGTGTGTATTAATCGTAGTGTTACTGATTTCAAATGAAGTGTCTGCAGATAGCCCACTTTTTTTATGGGGCATTAAAAATCTGTAAGAATTACTTTTCTTTTTATCCACCTCTATCAGCAAACTTTTGAGTTTCTCATTAGAGGGTGTGGTTTCATCGAATATTTGGTGTATGAGTGCACTGGCAGCATCTGTACTACTTATTAAATTTTCGATTTTAGATTTGGCCAGAACTACGTCTTTCACCTCATTCTTGGTACTTTCTTTGCTATTAACAATATCTTTAATCTGAATACTTGGGTCACTTGGGTTACTCACTGAACTACCACTGGTAAATTTCTTATTATATTGGTTCTCGAACTTTACCACATTGTATGTAGGGCCATTTTTTAATTTATCAAATGTATCTTCTAGTGAAACTTCGAGAGAATCTTCAAACAATCTGCCGACACGACGGGACAGGTCCTTCGGAGGATTTGTTCTGTATCGCTGTTTTATTACTTTACCAGACTTCACTTTGCCTTCAAATGTTTTGAATATCCTAGGAGGAGCCATTTGTAAGATAAAATTAGGTACGTCAGCGTTTTATCCAGGCCTTTGAAAGGTTTGATTGAAACTGAAATAAAAAGGAACAACTACAAAAACCTGCAAAAAGAATGTACAATAACCAAACTGGTAACTTTACAACTTCAAAAAATAGAAACGTATTTTTAATATACCTAATAATGTTGTTTTGTTCTTACCGCGGAACAACCTGTGCAACAACAAAATCGCACTTTACAGCACCTTTTCAATTTAAATAAATTGTCCGTTACTATACAAACCGAGCATTCGAGCACCTTTCGTCCACAAAACTGACAAAACTCACAAAACCTTTCCTTCACCTTCACTTCACCCATCACCATTACGGAACACTAGAAAAGTAATCTATGAATCTATGTGAGAGTCACGGACGTGCTGTACACTAGAGCGAGAGAGGGAATCCAAGTGCAACGATTATAGACACTACCAGTTCGCCGAATCTGCCTGACAAACGTTGTGACGTCACCACCGGTGCTGGGCAGAAAGCGTGGCTATACGACCTATAGTGCAGTCATTTAAGATAAAATAGAGTCAAATAGCCTCGGAGTGAGATAAAAAGCTGTAAACTCGTAAAAACCTTTATTTTGGCATAATAAAGGTTGTCTCAAAGTATTATAAAATGTCGTGTCCTCATCTTAAGATATTGAAGATCAAATTTCACAAAAAATTTAGTTTTTCACAAATATCTCGCTTCCTACAGTTTCGATGAAATTTACATCTATAGTAAAGATGATTAAGCAAACAATTCTCTTCAAATTTTTTTAAAAATATTTTTTACAAAACGGTTAACCATTTTGAAGATAGAGTATGGGGAAAGCGCTGTCATACATAGTAAAATCAAGGATTATGACTAAGCCCCGGTTTAGTCATCTTTGAGTAAACTGTACGGCTACTACTCATTCAGTAAATTTACTTGACGAATTTATTCTCATTTATCACTCATGAGATTAAATTTACTGATAGGTGAATAAACGTTTACTGACCGCTTACTCATGAGTTACCTTACTTGAGAGTTTACTGGGAGGTGAATAAACTATTAATACAAATTATTTGTATTATTATTTATTTATAACAATATATATTGATCTTTTTTATTCATGGAATAAATATTCGCTTAATAGTAGTACTTAGCTACCTCGAGTAATTAACAAATTTTTACGTGAAGTACTTTGTTTATTTGAATTGTATTTTCATGTATCTAAGCCAAATTTTAAATAGAAAAAAACACTAAGTACATTTTAATTCCATTTTTATTTAGCAATTATGTTGCCTGCATTTATTACAATTTCAGTTCAAATGCGAAAAAGTGTTACAAAAGTGTATTCCTTCCTTCTGCCGCTAACCTGCCACGCAACGTACACTCTCCTCCGCTGGCTGGTTCCCCCGCCACAGCTGCCCGAGTCTGTCTCGAAGCGATTTCGCGGGTTCGGAGCAACATTTAGGGCCTCTTTTCGGACATTTACCACTTCTTACGTGAAAATCCAAGATATACGTTTTGAAGATACTGGTTTCTCATTTAAAATGCCGCTTGCAGAATTAAAAAAAAAATCGATTTCCCATAAAATCGCACAATTTATAAGAGAAGGTGTGAAAATTGTTTATAACGCGATTGTGCAAAAACTGTACATCCGCCGGGAACCATCTTCCGCACACATAAATTACACATTATTGCCTATCACTATCCCGAAGATAGTTTTTCCAGCATCCAATTTGTCGAAATTATGATTTTTCAAAAAAGATAAATTTTTGGGGGTTTTTCCGGATTTTCTCAGTAAAGAATAGTCCGATCTTGTTGTACAGCAAACCATTTTCTAGGCATTATAATTCCCTACAAAAGTTCTTTTGGTCGTATAACGATCCCTTCATTACTTTTCGCACTATTGGAAAAAAACAAAAAAAAAATGCATTTTTTTGCACATCAATTTGTTTATAAAAATCTCACCACTGATTTCACTGGGGCAAAAAGGTGGGTTTTCATCTATGAACTATCCTCTACACAGTCTACACGATAGTATATATAGGTTTTGACCGGTTAATTTTAGTGCGCAGAAAAATCTCTATTGTTTGGCCTATTATAAAAATACCAATGTATTATAAATTTTTTGCCAGAAATGCATAGACATGCCAATAACTCAAATTCGATACATTACATACAGACCGGACGCATCTGCAAAAAAAGGTGTATGTTGGTTGTTGAGAGGTGGCAAAATTTTTTATGCTAAACAGATGAGCCCTGGTTAAATATGATGAGAGAAAAAGCGGAGATTGTTATAAATCTGAAATAAGAGCAGTGTTTATCCATGTTCCCCATCTTGTGATAATCGGTTGTGGTGGTAAAGGAATGTTTGGTAAGATCTCTTCATTTGAAGCAATATATACGAAATATATGCGAAAATATGACGATTTAGTTAAAATATGTAAAGGTTATGAAAAATGTTACTTATATACAAAATTTGCATGTATCTGCATTTCGCATATAATCCGTCCCCTGGTTATAATATCAGGTTATAATCTTAAGGATCTACGTACCATCGGTACGATATACACATCCACGTCATCCACATCTCAACACATAAACGCACGACTTCAGCACCGGTGGTGACGTCACAAAACTGTCCAACATTGGTCAAATGGAAGTGAGCAATCCTGTGTAGTCTATAATCGTTGATCCAAGTGAGGGTATAATGGACTACCTAAGCGTGACGTCACAAATGGGCGGAGTTAAGAAACGTTCTGTGTAAGAAACCTTTCCAAACAATCCGAGACGATCCGAGAAAGCGTACAGTTTTCTCATATGACGATTTTATTTTCAAGTTTGTTATTAGTTTTGACGTGAATAAGAGTGGCCAGGTCAATATTTGGTGAAAACTTAGGACGGTTCAACGTTTTAACAAAGTATTTTTGATAAAAGGTAAGTCTAATTATTATTTTTCGCCCATTTTACTTTTTTGAGGTTATGTTTTTGTATGCAAGTGTGATTTATTTTGTGTACTTTTTAGTTAAATAAAACCATTTGAAGTCAGAATTTTGATTGAAAATGGCATCCAAACATGTTTTGAAGGTCTGCGACATTATTGAGTTTTTTGAAGACGAGAATAAAATGATAAAAAGGGGTGAAAATGCATTGGAATCCGATCATGTAAAAAGCATGCAGTTTAATGCTGACTTTATGATTATTAGAGGGGAAATACATGCCAGCATGAAGGATAAAATATATAGAGTACAGGTAGGTATTCTGCTTCCCATAGATTTTATAGATATCTATCTTATTAAATGTTCCTATTGCAGTTTACGCTAAATAAATCAGGAGAGATTATTTCGGCTACTTGTACCTGTCCGAGGGGTACAAAATGCCATCATATTGCTGCGCTGGCTCTTTTTAGGCATTATAATATGACAACTGCAAACTAAGGAGTGCTCTGAAGGTTCTCGATCTTGCCTCTGGATGTAAAAAATTTACAACCTTATTGGTCACTGTAGTGCTTACAGTCGGGCACAAAACACGTAACCATGACTATAGATATTGACCACGAGCCTAAAAACGGTCTTTAAACACAGCAGCACCACTAAACTTAGCAAAAATGATAAATTTTGATGAAAATAAAATGATAACATAACCTATAATATATAATATGGGCCAAAACTACATTATACTACTTACCTATCTAGAAATATTTGGTGATAACATAGGTTTGAACAAACTTTATCACAATATATCGCTGGCAACTCTTATTTACAACAAAATTTTGAATAAATGTAAAATTAAAACTCTCACAAATTGTGTGCTTTCTAAATTTGTTTGGAAAGGTTTGGAAGCTCCGCCCCCTCGCGTGACGTCAGCACTTAGGTAGTCTATTCCAAGAATGGTTAACGGTTAGGATTGCTCAATCAGCTGAAAACGTCTGCCATGTACGCGCGGAAGCTCCGCCCATTTGTGACGTCAGCCGTAGCCCTCTGCTCTTAACGTAAAATGTATTCTGGAAGTGTTTCACAAGGTTTATGTGGTTAATTATATAGCATATAGGGTTTTCGAATGAATAAACCAAAAAAATGAATATTTTTCTTTAAGTTTATTAAAAAATAAGCATTGAACGTCTACAAATTTGTATAAACCAGCATAAAAAGAGTGCAAAAAGGCATAGAAATTACATTACCACATTTTTAATTACAATTCGAATCGTTTACAAACTTTTCTTATTCTATTACAGTATTTATAGGAATTAAGTAAGTAGTGAGTTTTACAGACACCAAGTTGTATTTGGGAGAAGGGTTTTATTTGTATAAAAATATAAAAAAGCCGTTTTCCGCTGGCACAAAATTCAGTTTTAAAGATATGTAGTTTAAATTCAATAACCACTTACTTATCCAACTTAAGAATTTGACATTTACACACTGTAAAAATATATCGGAAACTTGGTTTTTCTTATTCTTATTACACTTTAAGCGATGCTTTTTCAATTATAAATATATTAATATATAAACACATATAATAAATTTTTCCTTTCAATGTTTTTATGTAAATTTTAGAAAAAAAAATTATATAGCCATATGTCACCCAGAAATAGTTTAGCTTTAAATTCCTTAAAATTTTTTAGTGTCGGTTCAGTAGTTACAAATATTACACGAAACAAACACACAAACTTTACCTTTATATAATATTAGTATAGGTGATATATGATAGGTATGAAATTAACTCGTCAATTCGTTGTTTTTAACATTTTTTTATAGTTTTTCTGCTAGCATCATCATCATCTTTTGCATGTTTTCTTTTTAAAGTTTTTTCATAATTTGCTCTAAGATTTCTAAAATTCATTCGAATTATAGTTTATTTATATTACTTATAAAACACAAAACTATTTTAACTACCTCAGAAAAACTGGCTATGGGTAATGTATATCACTTAATACAAATAGAAAAAAACGAGTTCCTTAAATTTAAAATCACGTTTTCTATAAAATAGACGAAATAAACGCACAAGCACAAAGCACAACCGAATAGTAAACACAAGTAAACAATCAAATTACATGACAATCAAACAATCTGTATCCGTGAATCCGCGAGGTCTGCGGGTGACGTCACCACTATCAGCTGACGTACGTCTTATTAGATTGAGCAATCCTTTACCGTTAACTATTCTTGAGTCTATTCCACTTTAGGACCCCGAACTGTCACAAGCACAGATCGTAAATTAAAGAATGGGGCGGAACGTATACTTTGACAGTTTTGTTGCCAGATCAATTTTATTTCACACTATTTCACATAAACTAATAGCGTGTTCGGACGAGACAATTTCATCTGCCCTGGAGCTGTCAAGTAATCTCGGAACACTAAGAGCTGATCTGTCGCCCAATCGAACGCCAACTTTTATCTCGGATTGGTTTACCCCACAGACCATTAATATAACTAGACCCGTTTGTTTACAAAATAATGTATTGACAAGATCTTAGCACATTCTAAGCGTTTTTTTGCGCTGTTGCATGAATGCAAATGAAGAATTCTCGCTTACGATTTGCTTATACATCCAGCCTACTTCGCCTGCGGTTGGTCAGTTGTACGTAAATCTAAAATAATATAGACTTTCGTTATGAGACGACACGTGGCAACAACGCGTCCTAGTCTGTCACACGCTAACCTAACCAAACCAAAACTAACCGGGAGTAATTTTGATAAAAATAGGAAACATTTAACAATGGTTAATAGGTGCAAGATATGCAACGTTTATAGCGATGCAGGGAAAGCCTCGGGATTGTCTTTTCATCGGTAAATAAAGAAATTTGTTAATGAAATTTTTTGAGGTTATGTATCATCTCAGTGGCGTTCTATCAGTGTTATTATTTTAGGTTTCCAGCAGATCCAATTAAAAGAAATATTTGGATTTCTGTTTTGGGACTTAGCGAAAATGATAACATAACAAAATCGTCCTATATTTGCTCAAAACATTTCAGTAAAGATGATTTTGTGTCTAAAATAGGTGCAACCGACAATGCTAGATATTTAAAGAGAGATGCTGTTTCATTGCCGATGCATCAAGTTTTTGAACCTAAAAGTACTACAAGGTAATTAATTTCCGGTTACGGTAAATTTCTCGAAAACAATTGCTCGAAAACAGTTGCTCGAAAACTGTTGCTCGAAAACTAATTCCTCGAATGAACAGTTGCCCGAATGTGCAATTACTCGAAAGTATTTCCTCGAAAAATTAATGTTAAAATTAGGTTTAATAGTTTCCAGGATTTGGTACAAATGGCTTGTACCCCCTTGTCAGAAAGTAGTTAAACAATTTACCTGTATTATTACAGGTAACTACGAGGTCCTTATGGACATCGTTCCCCGAAAAATAAATGTTAAAATTAGGTTTAATATTTTCCAGGATTTGGACTAATGCCTTGTACCCCCTCGTCAGAAAATAGTTAACAATTTACCTGTATTATTACAGGTAACGATGAGGTCCATAAGTACCTCGTCGTTAGGGCCGGGAAGAAGCCGAGACAGATAAATAAAAGAACTGAAATAAAATCCCTGCCAATAAATAAATTCAGTTCAGTTGCTTTTCTCTTATAACGTAAACGGGCAACCCAACGTAAACGTCAAAGTTGGTCAAAGTCATCTGGTCAAACCCCTTCCCAACCGACTAAGCGTTACAAAGATTGTTCGGAACGTTTGCGTCGATTATGTCAACAATTTGATCCTGAAAACATCTTAACATTCCTTCGTGGCATCGCGCATAACGTAACATTTTAATGAATGTACCTTGCAAATGTAATATTTAATATATATTGTATGTTAATTACCTTTTTTTTTGTAATTTGTTACTTATTATGTATACATTCGTATTGGCAATATAGTTCTTTACGATTTAATGTTTATAGTAGCGTTCACTTCACTTGACTCTAGCTTAGTTGAGCAAAATTTATGTATTTAATTTTAATATTTTTTTTTTCTGTAAATCAAATACTTACATTTTTTAAATATACCTATTATTATTATTAGTATTGTTAGTATTCTTACAATCCTATTCCGAGAATTGTTCATTACAGCCAATTGTTTTCGGAAACCTAATTTCGAGCAATTGTGCATTCGAGCAACTGTTCATTCGAGGAATTGTTTTTCGATCAAGTTTTTTCGAGCAACTGTTTTCGAGCAATTGTTTTCGAGGAACTTTCCTAAACCCATTAATTTCTACCCTGTAACTGTGTTTAATAGAAATGTCAAATTTATGAATTTGTCAAAATTCGAAGCGAGACATTTTTTGAATTTAAATTTCAATCTTTTCAATGTAAATTTCAACAAAAATATTATACTGGTTACTGTGAGAAACAATTATTTCTTAAGATATGAGAAAAAATATTAATTTTATTAACCATTATTAACCATTTTATTAAACACTAAACAACTTTGAGGAGTTATATCTCAGAAGCTAAGGAGCAAAATAGCAACTTATTATGAATAAACAGAAGCGTCTTTCCGAGCACTTTCCTGCTATGTTTTCAGAATTTCATTTAACAAAAAATTCGCCGAGATAATCTATTTGTTTATAAGCAAAAAAAAAAACGACACCAACTTTAAACAATGACTATCCGTTCTAATAAATATTTTTTAATTCTGACAAAAGTACATGAAACCTTGTTCCCTCTTATATATGACCGCTAGTTCTACTAAAATCGAATAGTGGAAAAAAATTTAAACAATTTTGAAAATTTTCAATATTTTCCGATTTTTCTGGATTGCAAAATTATTGTGCAAACTCTAATAATCCGATCGAAACGAAATTTACTCGATTCTTTTATTATAACTTGAGGATTTTGTACCTGTGATATGGAAGTCCTAACTACATTTTAAAGTGCCTAAAATAATAAGTTAAAAAAACACTTTTGGGCCGATTTTTTGTTGTTTATTACTATTTGGCAAAACCGCTAATAAATTTTTGAATTTATAACCTATGCCATTTTATGTAAAAATAGATTCTGCAACTTTTTCCTCTCTTCAACTTTCTTCTAAATTCAATAATTAAAAAGTTAGAAGCAAAACAATTCGGGAAAAAACGTGTTTTTTAATTTCTTTTTAAATTGTTGCATTTTTAACAATGTTCCCGACCGATGCGCTTTGGAGGATAAGTCAATCCTTATTCTAGACGTTATTCCCGAGGTATTCATGTAAAAACATTGCGGTTACCTCTTATGCCAATCTAAAGCAAATTTCTGACAGATAGGTCTTGGACTATACTTATTGTATGCATTATTACTGTCATGATGATTTTGATAATCTGTGTCCTTCTTTATCATTTGTCACTTATTTCGCACCTTTGTTACCTAGCATGTAAAGGGCTTCATTGCCCGTTGATCTAAATAATAAATAAATTATTTTCTTAATTTTGTTTCCTTTTTGTCCCTTATTGATACGCCTATGGATAGCTACTTTGTACGCTGTCAAAATTCGTCAAAGGCGGCCATATTTTCTTCCCCCTTTACACCGCGCCTATCGGCTATGTTGGCATGTAAACAAAGATCAGTTTCTAATGGGAACACCGGGTCTAGTTATATTAATGGTCTGTGGTTTACCCTCTATTTGCTTCTCATTTGCACACCGATTAAACAACTCGGCCACCGCTGCTCCAACCCAAAAGCAAACGAGGTTAAAAAGCAGGTTAAAACCTCTGGTTAAAACTTAGACTATAGAAGGGTTAAAATAAAAACACGGGAGACGGGACACGGCGGAAACGCACGGAACCACGATCGGCATGATCACGAACAAATCCGACCAATCGAACACAAAAGTGAAGCGCATGCGCATGACACTCAAGTGCAACTAGAGAAAGATAGACTTATGGGCATATCGCTATTTCTATCTCATAATGTTGGGACCAAAATCCACTTATTGTGCTTATGGGCTAGGCTCAGTATAGACCTTTATATGTATATGGATGGGGTATTGGTCGAAAAACCGCGTCACGCGTGATAAGAAAAAAGCGGTGTTGCCAGAATGCGCGTAAAGTGTACCTCTGCGTTTCCGTGCGCTACCAGCGGACACGTGGCAACACCGGAGAGCGCCCAGGTCGGCGAATCGTGACGTACCGGGTGGACGGCCGGGTGGGGGGGACAGTCCGTTCAAGACAGACGCGGTAGACGTATTGCGGCGTATAATCCGTGTAATCAATTATTCATTAACGGCGTTGTCTTTTGAGCGCTTCGATTCTTTCAATCGAACCTATTTAACAACGGTTTGCACGGGAAAAATTCTGCGTTAATAAATATGTATTATTATTTATGTTGATTAATAATGAAATCTTTTTATATATAAAAATTGCACTGTATTTAATTAAATAACAAAAAAAAGTAGTGCTTCCAATTTAATTTATAATCGTTGTTAACTCGAATCGCACATAACTAAAGTAATATTAATAATTTGTGTTATTGTTAATAATTATTAGCGTTAAATTTATTGTTAATAAGTTTTTAATTAGGTGTTCAAATTACGTGAAATGGTTATATATAGTTAGTGAGTTCTGACGAACTTTATAAGTGTACAAAAGATGGGCTCGATCGATCTAGTAGTTTTTGCAAAATTCTATTTGTTTGTCCCGTTTTGTGAAAAAAATCAACATTTCCTAAGTCTAAGTCCTGTCCAGTCGGTTTTTCTAAATGGATCTTAACAAACATGGACTCATTCCCTTCGTAAAGATTTATGTTAACATTCTATGTAAAAAAAACAATAATTTTTTTATTGTTTATTTATAGAAAAGGCTTAACAAATATCATAGGTTTTATAACTTATAAACATTTACAATAACTTGGTTGGTTTTTGTTCAAACTTTATGGCAATGATTTATTTGAAACCCGATGGAAGTGGAATGCGCTTTACGCGCATTCTGGCAGCTCTGAAATACCTATAGCGTTTTTCTATACGTTTTCGTATACGTTCTTGTACACGTTCTGGCTTTAGGAGGAAGTTTTTAAAAATACTTAGTAGATATCTTGAAAAGTTTGAATCTAGAATATTTGTTAGTTACTTTAGTTGCCATAAGCCGATTGTGTCTTTTCTGGAATACGATACGATTTCTAATGACCAACCACGAAATGACCATGTTGAAAGAATGATTATAGAAGAAATTACTGATAATGGTAATATATAGGTGTTTAATATAATACTAATAATACTAAAGTCACTTCTATATCAAAAATTACCTTTATATACTGGAAAAAATACCTTAATAACTGGAAAAAATCTCTATAAATATTTCATTTGTTTATCCGGTCTCTCTGTATGTATGTGTGTGTGCTTATATGTGTGTGCATATGGCCAAAGAAGTTTCACTTCCACTGTCTGGTCCGACGCAGACTTTTTTTTTTGATACATTACAGACTATATTCTATATTTAAAGATAAGTTTGTCCAATTTTAGCTTAAGTTGAACGTTTCAGTAGAATATCTAATAGATAAATAATTTACCTACTATTAATACATATTCTACCTATTAATATGCTAAAATTGAAAGCAATAGAGCCCAATAAATGTATCAATTTTCTTTCATCGTCCATTAAATGTGGATATAATGTCATAAATTCCCCTTCTTCACATCTACTTTTCCAGGCGTTATGTACCCATATTTTCTTTTTCGGTTTTTTTTCATTCTTCTGCTATTTTTCCTCTTCTTCTAACGCTAATGCTACTATGGCTAAATCAATGTTTGTAAAATTTGAAAACATATTCACATATGACACTAACAAATACACATTTCTACCGCGAAGAGTCGCGTGCCGTATACACGAACGCACAAGTCTCGTTAGTGTGATATAGTGACACGGAACCGGACAGGGTACGTATTTCGTAACAAAACTCGTCTCGGGCTCGTCCCGTCTCGTCCATGTGTGGCTAGTACGCTACCGGAACGAGATACGTACGAATCTCGTACGACACTCGTCTCCCATCCGTCCCGTGCTCGTCTCGTCAATGTGTGGCCAGACCTTTATACATGTTACTAACAGAGTTTACTTTGTCTAATCACTGTATAACAGTAAGGTCATCCATTGAGCCATCGAAAATGGGAATCAACTCCAATCTACCAGCAAATCTTGAATTTCCCTGCTCACGCGAAGAGTAAACTTGTTCCGGTTCAAGATATTTGTCACGACGTGGCAACGGCGCGGACGACGATACATGCGTACCGACCGGCGTCGACGTGGAGCCGACGGTCTGTAAATTCCCGGTCCCCGGTGATTCCCTTAAATTTACCGTAAGGTCACGCCTACGCACCAAATTTTCCAAAAGTTCAAGTCTTTTTTGAAGTAAACGCGAATTCGAGGAAGGACTCGATTCCCTAACGCGTTTACGACGACGTCGTGAACGGGACCTTGATTTGTAACATTCACTCATTGTCTCAGTTCGTTACACAGTACAAAGTACAAAGGGCAGTCAAAAATGTATAGCGAATAGACAGATTAGAGCTGGTATCGTTATACGAAAATAATGTCTTTGAGGCTTGGGTACTCACCAATTTAATCTCCAAGACGTCCAAGCACGGCCTCTCAGCGCCGCGATGCCTTGTCTCGTGGTCCGTTGTACGTGGGTGTGCAGGTTCACATTCCCCACATACACACGCACAAAACTATTTGTTTGTCCCACAAAGGGGGTCTGGATAAATAGATAGGTGCAAAATCCCTTATACCATTTGCTAAAAGAGATATATCAGCGGAGATTATATGCAACGCAGAGCTTACCTGAATGCGGATATTGTCGTATTCCATTTAACAACCAAGAAATTCAATTATTAAAATTGCTCTAAAATGTAAACAGATTGCATCAGAGTCAGACGGCATCCATGTGGCATCCATATTGAATGACAGTCGACATGGGACAGGAAAAGCGTGTAACGACAAAAGTATGGAACGTTACATTTCACAATAATGACGAAAATATCGATGTTCTAACGTCACAGGTCAACGAAAATTTTGGGTTTACATGTAAAGTACAGGAGTTAGTATAATAATAATATTGTAACGAAATAAAAACCATAATAGCCTGCCATAAAGTTAAGCGCCTTTCGGAATGACTTCAAAGAATTCCGCACGAGATAGGTTCGGGGAACTGGTGCCATTCTTGGAAAGCCGTTCGAGTTTCCAGTATTATCTAGAAGGTTACCGAACAAAGGACCGGAAACGTCTCGAAGTTTCTGGACTTCCCATACGGCTATAAATAGCAGACGGAGAGCGATACGGGGAAGTCGACGGATGTCGACTGTAGTCGTAAACAGTCGCCGGCAGACTGGTCGACGGATGTCGGCCAAGCCGGCGGTAAGATACATAAACAATGTGCAATATAAATTAATTAGTTAAGTAGTATTAAGTGAAATAAGATAAATTAGATTTAGTATTAGCAGTTAAGTGTAGTGTAAGTGTACAAATAAATTAGCGTGTAAGTGGTTTAAATAAATTAAGTATGAAAACTCGTGTCGTGTAGTAATTCTCGGGTAAGTAAAAACGTTACAATATATACGGTCGATCGTGTTGCAATGGCGGATGCTATTTTTCCACCAATTTTTGTCGGCGGCAGCCCGGGTTTGGACGAGTTTCTGCGTTCGTCGGATGCAGACATCATTACAAGGTTGCAGCGCCGTGGGTTGCTGCCGACGACTAAGCGGTGCACCAAAAGACAGTGTCGCAGACCCTGCTCCCTGATTGCGCAGCCACGTTACTTCTTGGGCCACTGCTTTTACTGCCGTTCTTGCCGCACCAAGTATAGCCTCGCCAAGGGAACGTTTTTCGAGGGTGTGAAGGTACCATTTCGAGAGTGGTTCTACATCTTATGGATGTGGGTTAACGAAGTAAGAGTTAGATCAATGGCAGGCATCCGGGGGATACCGCGCAATACTGTACTACAACAGGTGCGTTATCTGCGGGATGTCTGCTCTTCCCTCCCTAGGAGTCACGAGACCTCACAGTTGGTGGGAGGGTGAACCCGGCGGCCTGGCACATTGCCGGCTTCCGGGGCCAAGGAGTGACTCACCTCCCCGCATCGTCGGGGGTCCGGAAGATGGGGTGAAAACCCCCGTGGGAAGGGCCTCCGGCACGGGATGCGGGGGGGGGGGCGCTTCGGGCGTTTCTTCGCGCTGGCTACGATCGGGTGCTGGGAGCGAACCAGCTAGCTTGCATCATTTTGCTTCGGATCTCTGCTTCCAGCGGCGGACGGGCTGTCGAACCAGTGACACGCTTGCTTTTCCCCCTGCTTAACCTATGCATTATCCGCTAGCTTCTCCTACATTCTTTCTTAGGCTCTCTTGCAGGGGCGCCGGGTTGGGGCCGCGAGGTGCCTTCCGGGTGACGACGACATGGCGATGGACTGGCTACCCTAATGGAACTTACTAGACTGGAGATGAGAAACGGTAAAGACGACATGGCCTAGGAAACGGACACGATACCCTGAGCCCCGGGTATAAACGTGGCACCTATAATGATGAGTCGACAAAATCTGGACTTTCCCCGGGTGGGTCTCGCCGACGGCGAGGAATCCCACACCTCTCTGAGTTCCCAGGGAGGTCTGCCCCAAGGATACGGGGGGGGGGGCATCCGCTCATCACGTAGGATAAACAGGATAAACACAGATAATGAAATAATCACCATCTTGGACTCCCAGACTACACCAACTAACTGGGAATCCCTGGCCGACGAGGGCTCTCCGGACGACGAGAGAGACGTCACCATTAAGTTCTTCGGAGACATCACGTCGATAAAGGAGGATGACGAAATCGAGACTGGCAACAAGAACACCAGGGAAGAACCATCCCGTGGCGCTAGCCCGTTGGCGCAGGCCTCGGTATGGAAGGAGGTGCCAGCCACTACTCCCATAGAATCGAGGGGACTAATGGATGAAGGATTGGCAAGTAGTCCAGCTTTCGCGCTATCCACTCCAAGGAAAAAAAATCGGAAAAGAAAGAAGACGAGCACACCGACGTTTCCGGGACCTAATAGTGGGGCAATCGATGCGCCCCACGCTAGAAATACGTGGGAAGAGCTTCAACGGCAGGTACAAAACGTAATCGATATTGTCCGGGAAGACGCCGGAGCCAGTGAAGAATTAAAGCAACGTGTCGCGGGTCTCACCCAATTGACACGACAGCTTGATGAGGAATTGAGGCTCCTCGGAGCTTCCAATTTGGAGGGAAGAACCCGAGCCCCCGCCGTCAAAGACACGAGGAATTGTACAACACAAACTGGGTTGCAACCGGAGGAGGTTAAGGAGGTGCTAAACAGGGGATCCGGGGTCGAACACCTCCTCCCCATCATCAACGTTGATTGGCCGGAGGAATGCTTCAAAGTGACTAGGGGAGAGGGCTGGAAGGGGCCCGCTCAGGACAGATGTGTCTTCTTAGACACATCAAGGATACCAGCTCCCGACAGGCTCAAGGCTCTCGGCCTTGGGTCGGCCTCGATACAGGAGATGGTCGGGAAGGATTGATACCAGGGAAACTTGAATTCATCCGACAGATCTCAAGAAGCATGAGTAGCAGAGGCCCGGTTAAGGGGACAGATAAGACCCTATATCTACTCCCCTACGATGGTGCGGGAACAGAACGGGACAAGGTCGTCCAGTACTATGGTCTGATCCGCCAGCTAAGAGATCAAATGGAGCTGCACCCCTCCCCCGCCACACAGGTGAAAGGGGATATCACAGCAGACGGTATTGCCAAGTGCCTGGAGCATGTTTTTAAAGGGTACCCCGGGGAATTCAGGATTGGAGAGGGGATGCCCCCACCTCAACCCCCCCTGAGAGGGACGCATGACTACCACCCCGTTAGTTGGCCGATGACGGATAACGTGGTGATTAAGGCGGGCGGGTCCACCTACGCCGAAATTATGGGGAGAGTAAAGAGGAGCGTCGACCCAGTGGCCGCAGGGGTCACCGTTAAGGCGGTCCGCAAAACGGCATCAGGAGATATAGCGATCGAAGTGGTGGGGGGAAACACCAAAGCGCAAAAACTAAAGGAGGTAATAGAGAGGAAAATTGCAGGTGTGGTGGTCGGGACAAACTTCAGAGGAGGGGAAACCGTCCTAGTCCACGGTATGGAGGTCACGGTTACAGAGGCAGAAATTAAGGAAGCCATCAAATTAAGAGTACCCGAGGCGGAAGTAACATCGGTGACCATCAGGCCTTGTAAGGATGGAACAACTAGAGCGTTCCTTAGGACCACAGCTGAAGTGGCCAGGAAGCTAACCGGCCCGGGAGGGCTTAAGGTGGGATGGGTTAACTGCAGAGTGACCTGGCGTCAGGCGATCGAACGGTGTTTCCGGTGCCTGGCCTTCGGCCACCACAGAAAGGACTGCCGTGGTGAAGACAGATCGTCCCTATGCCTGAAATGCGGCAGGGAAGGTCACCGGGTGGCAGACTGCCGGGAATCGCCGGCGTGCCCGATCTGCCGCACAACTGGCCATCGGGCCGATAGTGTGAAGTGCCCCCAATACCGCGCTGTGATGGAGGGGACCGTAAAAGAGAATGGACAAAGATCTAAGAAAAGAGCGAGAAGGAGGAATAAATCTGAGGACCCTGAACCATCAACAGGGTCTAATGCACTGGACGATGAGTCGAATGGAAAACGGACCAGCGTCTCATAGGAAGGACAGGGACAAGGAACGAAGACACCGGATAGCAGGCAGGTGGAACGAAGTGAGACCTCTCCCAGAATACAAGTAACATCAATAAGCGATTGTGGCCCGTTGGAGAAGGAGAAAACCGCATAGTAGTGAAGGAGCAATAAGAACATCTGGCAAACAGCAGAATCCTCCAATGTAATATCGGGAGGGCGCGGGCCGCCCATGACATACTCATCGCGGACATGCTCCGAACGGGAAGCCTCCTTGCCGTGGTCCCGGAGCCAAATAAAAAATTGGCAAAAAAAGCGGGCTGGCTTATGGACCAAAGAGAAGATGTGGCAATCGCTATAAATGCTGCAGCACCCCCGCGGAGCAAACCCACAGAATACGACAGCTGTCCTGGCGGTGTCGGAGTCAAAATGGGTGCGACCTGGTACTGGGGGGTATATCTCTCCCCCAATATTAACCTGGAACGATACAGAAATAACCTCGCGGCAATAATGGCCAAGATAACTGCCAAATCCCCCCAGTACCTCATTATGGGTGACTTCAACGCGAAGTCGCCGGCAAGGTGCGCACCAATCCTGGACCCCCGCGGGGAGGCTGTGGCAAACTGGATTGCAGCGGAAGGCCTCACCATCTTAAATGACGGGACCCCTACGTTTCGTAGAGGCAACTCGGCCAGTCACATTGATTTAACGCTGAGCTCGGGACGTATGGCTAGGGGGCGGATAACGTGGAGAGCCGCTTTCGAAAATCCCCTCACCTACCACGCCAGCATAACTGTTATTCTGGGACAGGGAAGGGCCATTGCGGAGAGAGACGCATGCAAGATCGATTACGAGCGGTTTAAGATGCTGGTAAAAACCGAGGCGGCCAACGCAACAATGGAGGCCTTCCCCGGCGTAATAGCCCGCTGCGTGAAGGAGGCGACTGTCAGGAACCCCTCCGGCCGCACCGTCCGTCTCCCATATTGGTGGGACTTAGATGTCTCGGTCGGGAGAGCCGAGGTTCTAAGGGCCAGAAGAGCCCTAGCTAGAGCAAGGCGCAAGAGAACCCCGGACCCTGATGCCATAGCTAACCTCGACAGACTCCTCAGGGTTGCCCGAAGGGGACTCAAGAAGACAATCAGCCGAAACAAGAGGAGGTGTTGGCAAGAGATCCTCGACGACCTCGATCGAGACATCTGGGGGGCAGCGTATAACATCGCAACGAAAAATGCTAAGTCCCTTATGTCCCATCTGGCATTAGATACGGCCACCCAAGGGAGGATCATAGCTGCCCTCTTCCCGCGTAACGGCCAAAGATGGGCTAGGGGCCCTGCAGTCCCTGACCCTCCGAAGGTCACAATGCTTGAACTCCGAGGGGCGATTGGGAGAGCTAGGACCAGGTCTGCCCCGGGTCCAGACGGCCTCTCGGTGGAGGCCATGAAGATTTTGTTCGACACTGTCCCGGATCTGATCCTTTCTAAGTTCAATGAGGCTATGGAGTCTCAGACCTTCCCGGCGGCCTGGAGGGGGGCTGGGGTTGTGCTCGTCCCCAAAGAGGGGAGGGATCCGAGCCTCCCCGGCTCCTACAGACCGATATGTCTACTGCCGGTACTCGGGAAGGCTTTGGAAACAATCGTGAGAGACCGACTAGAAGAGGAGATCGAGGAGGCGGGGGGTCTCTCCCCGGCCCAGCACGGCTTCCGCAAGGGGAGGTCGACCACGACCGCCCTCAAGGACCTGATGACTGGCGGAGATGCACGGGACAGATGGGCGGTCGTGGTCGCAATCGATATTCGGAATGCGTTTAACTCTGCCTCCTGGTTCCACATCGTGGAGGCCGTGAGGGGCCGGGGTGTGGCTCCCTACCTCGTCAGATTGATAGAAAACTATCTTGACCGGAGATATATCAAGACCGCTCGTGGCAGGATATATACTGACACAGGAGTCCCGCAGGGGTCCGTCCTGGGGCCAACCCTGTGGAACGTCTTGTTCGATGGGGTTCTCAGGATAGGACTCCCTGCGGGCGCGCGCCTAATTGCCTATGCGGATGACTTGGCGCTGGTGGTGTCGGCGCCGACTCCCGACGGTCTACAAGTGCCTGTAGAAGAGGCATATAACAGGATCACCAGATGGTTAGATGAACATAGACTTATGGTGGCCACGGAAAAGACCCAGGTCCTGGTCCTGAGGGGACCTAGGACCGGAAGGAGACTAACAATCAACGTGGGCGGGATTCCCCTCGCAACCAGCCGTACCATCAAGTATCTCGGCGTCACCATCACCGAAGGCGGCTGCTTCCGAGACCACGTCGGGACCGCGATTGGCTCAGCCGACGCAAGACTTGCGGCCCTCACCCGCATAATGCCCAACGTAGGGGGGCCGTCGGCCAAGAAGAGGGAGGTGATGGCGCAGGTAGTCCATTCGATCTTGCTATACGCTGCGCCCATCTGGTGTGGTATTGTTGATACCAAAAAATACGCCCAGCTGCTCATTAGCGCGCAACGGAGGACCCTGCTCCGAGTGGCCGCGGCCTACCGCACAACGTCATCAGCGACATTACAAGTGATCACGGGTTTTCCCCCCATCGATCTACACGCCAAGGAAAGGAGATTCCTAAACAACGTCGGCGGGGGAACGCTACCGGGCACCCGCCGTATGGCCCGCAAAAGGACCATAGGGCGGTGGCAAAGGCGATGGGGGGACGAAACAGAAACTGCCGCATGGACCCGAGAGCTAATCCCAGATATAGCCAAATGGGTAGGCTGCGGTCACAGAGCCCACAATCACTGGTTTGTCCAGTTTTTGACGGGGCACGGGTCCTTCGGGACTTACACCACACAGGACCCCTTAGAGATCATATGGGGCAACACTGGACCCCGGGGCTAACGATCAGAGCAATGATCAGAGATAGGAGGGTATGGACCATCGGCTACCGCGCCATCACCTCCCTTATGAGGGAAAAATACAAGAGAGAACTGCAGCCCAGAAGACAGCTCCGGGTCGTAGTACACAGGTTATAAATCTCCGGCCTACGGTCGGCACATGTCGGCTCTGGACTGGATACACAGAAAGGAGGTAGCTAGGTATCCGCCGATCTAGAAATCTGCGAAAGTACTGGGAGTACCACCCGAACCCCTAATCCGGGTTCTCCGGGACGGGGGACGTAGGGTGGTACCCTCTAGGAGCATACTATCACGGACCCCCCAACAACATCGGGGGGCCCTCGTACCCTGCACACATTACCGGTACCTATGGGCGGTACGGCCCAACAAGACCGATCCCAATAGGTTGCCGACGGAAAAAAAAAAACATTGATTCTCGGCTTGAGGGACCTTTCCAACGTCCGAGCCTAGGGGGAGCCCGCAGGGTTTCTCTGCTTCCCCCAGGTGAATTTACCCAGGGCGGTGTTTATTGCCCGTCTCCGAGGTAGTGCGTGGCCTCATTGGCCTAAAGTCGGAAAAAAAGGGATGTCTGCTCTTGGCAACTTTTGCAGGATGACGAATCTTTTTTGCTAGGGGGGCCAGGGCATGTAGTTCAGATTGACGAAAGTGTGCTCACTCGGCCCAAATATCATCGAGGCAGGCGAGTACCTCAGCGATGGGGGTCATCGACATTTATGATGTTACGTTGAGGAAAGGATACATTTGTGTCGTCCCTAACCGGACATCCAGAGTGCTGATGGCCCACATTGCACGCGTTGTACTAACTGGCTCAGAGATTTGGACCGATGAGCACCGCTCATACCGGGCCCTCTCTACTTTGGGAGGTGTCAGCCCCTACACCTATAAGCAAGGTTGGGACTAACTAGTTAAAAAGTTAGAAGTTAAGTTAAAAAGTTAAAAAGTTACTAACTTTTAACTTAAGTTGATTTTAGAATTTCTTAACTAGTAACTTAACTAGTTACTTTTATATGGTAACTTTTAAACTTTTTTAACTTTTTCAAAAAGTTAAATTTATTTGAACTACGGATAAACACCAATTTATATTACACTATTTACGTATTTCTAGGAACGCACGTTATTTTTGTACCTCGCCCATTCTTACCTGTGCCCTATCGCTCGGCCCGAGAACGGAATATATTAGCGCTTGCGATAAGCCACTTGTATTTGGCCGTTCTTCGAAAAATGCTCGTTATATAGTAATCTTCTGATTAGTATTACCTTATTACCCATAACGATTACTCCTTTCTAATTTGCATTACTTGTGGGAAGTTTGGGAAAATGTATGTCAAGGAATATTGTCCAAATGATACTGTTGAACCAGAGAACCAAATTGTGATTCAAGCACAAAAAAGAAAAAGAACTGACTTTTTCTGTTTTAAAAAGGCCAGTCAAAGCAATGATTTGCAAAACATTGCAAATAAAATAGTTGACAATTACATTTCGACCAGTTCAATTGAAGTTAACAAAACGAGTCTCAATGCATTTCCTCTTCCGATTAAAAGAGCATTTATTAGATTTAACACTTCGATTCCGTCATCTGCACACGTGGAAAGATTGTTAATAAGTATTTGTAAATAGATGAAATGTAAATAATAAATAATTGATGATTTCTTCCTTGTTATGTTTAAGTAAGACTAAATGAAGTTTAAATTCTTCGTTCTTTATATTATCTCTTGTCTGTTTTTATTTTTAGTAAAATAAAAGCTACAAACACTAATAAATACAATAAAATTAGGTTCAATGTGGTTAAAAAGTAAAACTTATTATTAATAATAAACTGTTTTTTTTAAGTAACTTTTTAACTTTTTAACTTTATAAAAGTTAATTTAACTTAACTTTTAACTTCGCGATTATTAGAAAGTAACTTTTTAACTTGACTTAAGTTGGTTTGGTTATCGATTAACTTCTAACTTAACTTTTCCTAAAATCGAAAAGTTACCCAAGCTTGCCTATAAGACAGTGAACCATTCCCGGAATTTTGTCGCTCCGGTGAGTGGTGTGTGCACCAATGCCGTCGAATCGTACTGGTCCAAAATGAAAGGCTTTATAAGACGGCTTGGAGGAATGGGGTCTCCCTATCTCCATGAATATGTTGACCAGTTCCTGTATTGGGAGCATTATGGTTTGTGCGCGCAAGAACGACTAACATTCTTCCTGCAGCACATGGCCCAACGGTACCCTGTGCAGGCGCGTTAGGGTTGCAGTGGATCACTGGACAATTACACAATGCAGTGGCATCAGCAAGGCATCAGTGGCACCATTAAATACTTTTACATATACATTATGTTTATGTTTTTACTACTTTTATATATATATATATATATATATATATATATATATTCCATTAGACCTCATTCATAAGAGCATTGACAAACATTGGGAACGTTGGGAACGTATTACCAATCAATGTAGCCTCTCTAAACAAAGCTTTGTTGAAATGATCACTTTCATTTTTAACACCACTTATTTCACATTTAACGGAGAATACTATCAACAAATCTTTGGTTCACCAATGGAATCCAAGATTTCCCCTATTCTTGCACAATATATACTAGATGATCTTTTGGCTGTAACGATACCTAAGCTCTCATTTAAACTACCTTTTCTTAAAAAATATGTTGATGACATCATTTGCTCTATACCTTCAGGTAAGGAGGCTGAAATCCTAAACCTATTTAATAGCATAAACCCTCACATACAGTTCACCATTGAAAGCGAAACTGATAGATCAGTTCCTTTCTTAGATACGAAACTTATAAGGACGGAACATAACAAAGTTATATTAGACTGGTACCGAAAACCGTCCAACACAAGTAGATACTTGTTAGAAACTACTTTTCGTATCATTCAGAAAAAATCAAGATAAACTTAGTGAAAGGGTTAAAAAATCGTGTGACTAGGATAAGCCATCCTACTTTGAAGGAAAAAAAAACCTCAAGTTATTATACAACTTACTGATGGAAAATTCTTATCCACCTACGTTATTAAAAAAGTTATTGTATGGAACTCCAGAAATAGCCATAAATGAGATCTCAGGTACCAGGACAAACACAAGTATTAATAGAAACCCTACACAAACTCCGCAACAAACCTCTGTTCAGAGATACAGGTCGTTCCCTTTCATTGTTGAACTAACATCAAAACTTAATACGATATTCAAACAAACAGATATATAATTAGCCCCTAAATCCTTAAAAAAAGGTTAATAACCTTTTCACCTTATTAAAAGACCCTACTAGCATTTTAGAAAGTACCAATGTAATTTACAAAATTGAGTGTGCTGGTTGTGAGAAGTCATATGTAGGAATGACTTCAAGAAATTAAAAAAATAGGATTACTTCACATAAAAGTGACATAAGGTGCCGTAAAGATGCATGTGCCCTATCACAGCATGTGGATGTAACAGGGCATGTACCTAAATTTGAAGAAGTAACCATCCTATCACGGGAGCGTAACGCTATTAAGAGAACTTTCCTTGAAATGGCCTACATACAGACAATGGATAACCTGTTAAATAAACGTTCTGACACCAAGAACCTTAACTGCATCTATGCAAACTTATTATACCTGGAAAAAAAGTTCCCAAGCAATTCACCTGAGGAAGGTACGTTGACAAATCCCTAACAGTGAGTAGGAAAATAAAATTTAATAATATTAAAAAATAAATATCTTTTCAAATCTATTTAATTGGTATGATCTTCCTGATTTTCAGAATTCAGATTTCCTGATTTTATTGTTTAGAAACTTTTCCTTTCCTTTCAATAAAAGTCCTGTTACTTGTCTTGTTACAGTCATAATGAAAACTTAACTGACCTTCCCTTCAAATGCCATGGAGGTAGGAATAATTTTTAAATTTCGCGCGCTATACTTAGCCGCTCACTTCTCATGTTCCATGGATCCTCTGCCATGACGTTGGAAGAGAAAGGTCAAGTTGGTATCATTTTCAAAATTTGTTCTATGGTTTATTCTGTTCGTTACTGGTCGATAAGATGGACGGTTTCCTCTATTTTTTTTTAAATAATTAATCTCACGTGTACATCGCACTTCGTAATGCCTTTCTCATAACTACTTTTATTTACCCAATCGTATTATGTTCCGGTTAGTAAGCATCATTTCCATCCTCAACAATTGTAAGTATTATTGTTAACAAGTGTATTTTGATTATTGCCACTGATACACGCGATTTGCTGTTAGTTTTAGGCTGAAGAAGAAATAAAATATTTCGAAAGCTTCCTAAGTTAAAAGAGTCTTCTTACTTACCTGCCCTGGCAGTTTCCCACTACTAGTTTACTTTAGTGTTTAACTAAGTCTGCCATGACTAACCCTCCTTTGGCTATATTTATATATATATATATATATATATATATATATATATATATATAAATAAATACCTATATATTTTGGACGTTTCTCAGCCTACCACTGCGGTCGGGAAGGTTAGGTTTGTTTGGTTTGGCATGCCTATAATTATAAACACCAATATACACTTTATTATTCAACTAGGCTTTAAAATAACATTTTCTCTCAAAATTTCCATTTTCCTCACCGGAAAATATCCCCCCAATGAGATCCCCCGGCAGCGAAATGGTGCGAATTCGCCAAAATAAGGCACAGTGTAGTAATCAAGTCGCGCATACACCATTTCCTCGGAAAATAGTTTTTTTTTAAATACCCATTTTCCTCCCCGGAAACTATCTCCTACGGGATTAGGGCCTTTTTTCGGGCATTTCCTGAAAATATCGAGAGAAAAAACGAGTGCGCCTATCTACTTATCCGGACCCCGTTGTGCTAAGGTGATTGCCAGGTGCATAGCCCACGAGAGAGCAGCTGAAACCAGGTACGGGTTACCACTTGGTTTTCTTCTTGGCAAAATTGCACCAAAGTATCTCCTCGTGGATTTCGCTGTTTTAGACCGTAGTTTTCGTCAACATAGGCAGACTTACATGGCATAAAATACCTCTACGCTGGAATGAGGATTGACGATAATGAAATATCCCTGATTTGGAAAATTTTACGAATTTATTACTACGATTGTTATGTTGGCCTATTATGGTCCAATTTCTGGTTTAATAATTATGGTCTGTGAGGTTAAAAGGAGAAACCGAACCTTAATTCTGTCGATATGTTCATCTGCACGTTTGTATTACGTACTAAATGGTATAAAATAAACCGCTTGTATTATAAAACTTACCGCAATTGCATGATTTATCATTGTTACCGCTATTACCGAAATTTCTCAAAATAAAAAAAAACAATTTAGAATCACTTTCTTACATTCCACTTTAAAACAAAATTCCAAACAACTTTCTTTTATTCTTTTTATATTTATTTTTTTAATTAAGGTAGTTTATTTTTGTGCATTACGGAAACCATCTCACATAGGTACGCTGTATACGAGCGATTTTATTTATATTTCGGATTAATTAGTTTTGTATGATTCAGGGCTGAACCCTAAAACATTAATGTTGAATTTAAAATTTCAAGAATTACTACTACTATTGCGTCCAATCTGGAACATAGTGTATATAAATAACACTTCTTGCAACGATAATTCTCATTTTTTAATAAATGTTGTTATCTTGAGATCCATACGATTTTTGTTAATCTAACGGAAGAGAAACGTGCCGTATTATTTTATTTAATCATAATTTTATATATTTATTCGTTATACATTTTTTTATTAATATACCGTTTTGATTTAAAAATTCAATGTACAATTCATAAACTTTCTAGTGTTTTGTTTCAATATATATGTAAGATCGAGAACTGTCCTTCTAAAATTGTACAGACCTCAAACCTTTGAGGGTCCAAATATTGAAGAAAAATAAGACAAATAGAAACGGCTGAAATTGTTAAAAATTATTACCCAATTTTAGAGGTTCAGTTTTATAAAAACAGAAATAAATATCATCAGTTATATTGCCACAGAAAAATAAAATTGCCTATAATGTATACAATAATATAATCACCTACTAGTTCTTTAAATTATAGTATTAACTACACTTCTTTTCTTTATAAATAATAATAATAATATACAACATATACATATACAATAACCAGTTGAATGACTAGCATGATTTTCACTGTGTAAAAAATCGTAAAAAATAAATAACAATAATGTAGGTACTAACGAACAATCCCGAGATATGCTCCAAACTAAAAAATATCAAAAATAATACGATAATATTTCCACTTTTTTGTATATATAATTGTACATATACACTAATGTTCTAAGATTCGAAGACATAGACAACAAAAATTATAACTTCGCACCTGCGCGAATCGCTGACAGGTCCTCGAGCGGTCCTGGATTTGCACAGGGACGTGTCGTACGTAAGGAAGATATGTTCTTTTTTTGTATTTAATGATACACGAAGCTCGACAGAGTAGATCTTCCCATTTCCCTTGAATCACAATATTTAAAAAATAATAAAATACAGGGAGAAGATTCACACTACATTGGGACATTTAATAGAGTCATAGACGTGACTTCTTCCTATATATTAAAATAGTACTTAATACGATAAAAAAATCTGAGAAAGTGTATGAGGTATATACAGGTGAAGTATTCTCGTGGACATCATGTTTTATAAGAGGAAACTATGGAAACTCTAGAGATTAATAAACAGATTAGGTAGATAAGTTTATACAGCTGTTTTACAATTTCAGACAATGTAGGAACCATTTCTAATGGGGCAATAAATATTGTAATTTGTGTAAGTATTAATGTCTGTTATTCATACTCAAACATTAATATTTTAAAAGATCATTTTCCGTTAAAATGAGCTAGAATTAAACCATTACGCATAGTTTGTTTTTAAAATCTAAGGGCCAATTACTGTAATTGCAGTCTATTTTTTGATTATTGTACTACCAATGAGAAGTGGTTTGGAAAAAAAATGTAAAGAAAATAATCAATATAGCTTTCGCTTTTTAATCGTACATGGTTTCAATGTGCATACAAATGAATACAACTTTTAGGTATTATGTAACATCAATTTCACCCAAATCGTCTTTTTCAAAGACCTTTCCAATGGTAGAAGATGGCATCTTTACACTTTTTTAAAAATATTGTGCAAATGTAATAAACGTCGTTAATAAACGGACTTTACACGACTTGATACTTGATCGTTAATTTTAACGCTCCAAATTGCCAAAACTCAAAAACGACATAAAGCAATGGAAGGATAAATATTTGCATCTATTATTTTGAGGATAATTTAAATTTCCAAAATTTGAAATGACGGTGTTTAACAGATACAGCATCGTTAAATAGCACAAACGCAAATAAGAAACTCTCTGGATAAAGCAATTTACGACAAATCGATTTAATGAATAGCAGCACCTCTTAAATTCACAGTTTTCGCTTTTGAACACCATGTACAGTTCCTAAAGTCGGGAGATTGCAGTACCAAGATAATGAAGGGGACGGTCTCAGTTGCGGACCTCTCACTTGAGGACCTCGGTCAAGTTTGTATCATTTGAGGACCTTCGTCAAAAGCCGTAAAATTTTCAATAACATAAAGTATCATTTCAGGACCTATAGGCCTAGACTCTAATAACACACCTGCAACTTTTTTGTAGAATAAATAAAATTCGGCAAGTCTGTCTCCCACACGATGTAGGAAGTGACGATGAATCTAATCTTCGAAGGCATTCACTCCATCCTGTATGGAATTGACTTAATGCTTATTCCATCGTTACGATGTTTTCTTTACATAGGTAATTCAAGTTAGAAAAAAATGCAACCAAAAAAATTGATCGACTTTTATTTTCAATATTACTAAACTGCCTTTAAATAATTTGGTGTAGGTTAAAATTGCCATAGTTCGACCCAGTGAAACTTTGTTTTGTTCCAAGTCGGTAATAGTTTTTTCAATGGCTGAATCCAGATCGGAGTAGACTTTTCTTCGCTTGTTCTGTGTCATGTTGATGTCTAGCCTGCTTCGTAAAAATGTGTTATGTTTAACATCTTCTTTGAAGGCACTGACTAATATTTGTGAACCAGTCCCAAATCCTGAACTTTCCGCCAAACGCTTTGATTGAAGTGGAAATTGCAACCCTTCAAAACTGCAACGGTCGTATTATTGAAGGGTTGTTGTTTACCTCAGGTAATAGATCATTTAAAGGTCCGCAAGTGATTCGGTTCAAACTTGTACCTGTAGGCTAGGTCCGCAAATGAGACAAAAACGAGAAAAATAAAATGATTTAATTTTCACCATCCGACTCCCATATTAGGGTGAAATTGCTTAATGTTAAAATTGAGAGAAGCGGTCTTCTGTATTTCATTTTCATTTCCATTTCCATGAAAGGAAACAAAAGGACTATATCTTTAAACCTTTTTGAGGGTATATCCACAACAAGAAAACAAAGTGTCCAATTTGTATTTGCAGTTTAAAGATTTACTTAAAAATAAAGTTTGCTTAATAATATAACATTCTGTTTATTAAGCAAAATGTTTGAAAGGCTTTGGACTATGTTTTCTAATATAATGTTTGAAAAAAGTTAGGGTTTCATAAAGGTTTTGACCCCAGTGGTTTACACCTTCTAAATATCCTTGAGCTATTAATTTAATGTATTGTGAAAACAGCATTCCAGGTTTTAATACAATTGGCATATTGGCTAAAACCTACTCAAAGCCGCAGAATGGGTTTGTTTATAAAACCAGCAGAAAGACCTTGAGGTTATACAAATTGGTTTCATTCCCTTAAATTTGCTTGGTGGGTTTATTACTGAGCCTATGAGCTATATTACATTTTGTTGTTGTATTGTATTTATTATCTCAGTATATAAATGAAGCGTATTTCATTTGTAATTGTATTTTGCATAAAAATTTAAATACAATGTCAATTCATTCATAATTTTTGTTTTCGTTAATTTTTTATTAATGCACATTTTAGAGCATATACGGTACTTTTACTGCATACTTCATGCATAATTTTCATATTTTTTACTATACTGCATGCATATTTAAACCACTTTTTAATTCATTTATGCCCAGCTCTAATTATTATTTAAGATTACGAAAATGATCCTCTAAATATTAAGATTGAGAGAATAAGGGATGGGAAAGGAAGTTATCTTATACGTATCATAAATAAATAGTATTGAGATTAAGCCCTTTTGCTGATTTGTCGTTAAAGAAGAAAATCGAATTTGGAGGTAAGATTGGAGTAAATTTTTTAATACAGACGATGGCTAACATTTTAAGCATTTCTTAGTGGGATGAATTTCTTTAATATGAAGAACAACAATTTTAGTCATTTCACTCGGCATAAAATGATAAATTTTAACTCCCGATTTACCCCCAGATATAGTTATTACGTTTAGATATAATACTTTAGATTTAATAATAAGTGTATTTCGATTCTGTTTCATTAAAGGAGACAAACTGATCAATTATAATTTAGTGCCCATTTTCAACTTTATTTACACGATAAAAGTAAGAGGAGAAATTGTAATTTTTGTGAATATCCTATGATGGCATGTATTTTGTGAATGGATAGTGCCAGAAGAATTACCTAATTTGGGAATCAAGTATTCTTAATACAAGTATTAAGGGCATCAATTGAATTATTGAATAGTGGTGTCCACTACCACATTTATTTCTAGTCCTTCATTTGCCACGAGACCTTCCACGAGTGTACCTCACCTCACGTCGAGGAAATCCACGCGTCGTCAATTAAACGAACATCAGGTGTGACTATTTAAATTATGTGCAAACCAATAGAACTATTTATAGCTATGTACAACTGGACGGGGCCAGCGGGACACATTCATCACAGGACCATCACGACTCTCGAATTGTGATGGTTGTGGTGGCTGTGGTGCTGCTGCTGGTGGGGACTTCCTCCCTCGTTCTGCTCCTGTTTTCCGTCGCCTGCAGCGACGGTGGGGCCCCACTTGCACATCTCCTGATCGCCGCCTAATGGTTCGCAACCCTCCGCGGCCGTCTGCAGGCCATACTCGGCCTGGGGCGACTTGTCCGACGAGGGCGCCGGCGACGGATGGTGATGGTGGACGTGATTCGAGCCCCACATGAGCACCGTCTGCCTCGGCATCTCGGCGGGCGTCGTCGTCGCCGCCACCGCCGCCGGGGAGAAATGCTGGGGGGTGACGGCGGCGACGTTCTGGATCGGGCTCTCGGACTGGTGGACGACGAGGCCGGAGTCGTTCTTGATCTCCTCCATCTTGGGGGTGATCAGGGAGGTGTTCACTGGTGGCGAGGAGTGATTCGAGGTGATGCCGTCCATCGAGGAATGCTTCGACAGCCTGCCGCAGTCCTTGTGATTCATGTCCAACTGGGTGCTCATCACCTTCGAACAGAGAGTTCCCGTTAAAGGAAAGGGACTCGAAAAGATTCCATGGAAATTAGGCAATCGACAGATTGCAACCAGAGATTACAAACGATAACAAGTGAGGCACAGACAAAGAAAAACCTGTTGTTGCGTCACAGACCGTTTCTACAGAGTCGCAGTATAGTGTAAACATAAGAGCGAAAGAAAGGCCATATATTTCTCGTTGGCTAAACAAAGAAAGAACTTTTGCGACGTTGCTAGCTCGCGAAACATCACAGTCATCGTCACACTCTACAGGCCGGCATTATGATAATATGAGGAACACACGTACGAACGTGATCATCTGTGGTGATCATTCGGCTGTATAGCCTCCGACGGTAATATTTGGAACGGGTTATGTACCGAATGAAAAGGTATTTATTGTAAAGTGGTTTTACATGCACTCTGTACTCTACTAAAATCCGAAAGCGATACGCGTTAGATGCCTGGACTGTCTGGTCGGCCGGTAACGTTGCAAAACTTCCTTCTCTGTCATACTAAGGAACTACTATTACTTTCTCTTTTGCTCTTGTTGATTTCGGACCCTGCAATTCAATAGAAAAGCTCCGTATATATAATGCGTAACTTAAGTCGACAGCACTCAAAACAAATCATCCATGTTTTTCTGGAAATTTGAAGAAATCGGATTGAATTTTTTTTTTCATTTTTAGGCTGAAAAATTTGAAATTTTCTAGGGAGCTCTTTTCGTATTTTCTCGAAGACTTACGGCTGAAAACTATCTATTAACAAATCTCTTTCGGTTTTCCTGGAAGTTTTCACTTACTCTAGAAGGCTCAGTGAATGTAGGCATGCCATTTAGCAAAAATGTTTTTTCACACACACCTAAATTTATAATATGTCATTATAGAATGTAACTAATACCTTTAGATATTGCATAAACAGGTTTCAAACAATAAATGAAAAATATTTTGCTCTTGATTCAACTTTCACTCATGTCATCATTAAAAGGAAATATTGTGAGCTGCTGTGTATGAGATGATTACAACTAATTGTTAGGTACTGAAATTGTTGGCCACAAAGAAAGAGGTAGGAGAGAATATTTCTCGCGACAGCCAACGATAACAAGATGCTTTCAGACATTGATTGCATCTATACTCTTTTTCCCAACAAGATAGACGCATATTAATGAGTTGACCGTCAAGGTCATAGGCGCGCCGGTAACAATATCATTTAGGATAACGGAGTACCAATAATTACGGTATTTTTCGTTGAAATAAGATTATGTGGGAGTACGGTTAATAGTAACGAGAATTATTACGACTGATTGGGGTACGCAGGTAATTTGTAACAAGTGGAAAAGTCTTCCTGGAAAAATAGATGTAGAGGGGATTTAGTCGAAAACGCGAAACGCCACTGACATCTCAATATTGGCTCGCCGGAGTTCTGCTTATCTCTTACCTTTTTCTTCTTCTTCTCCTTCGGACCTTTTATTCTGACACCAATAAACAGGGTGGCTCCTTTAAAATTATACAAAACAGGTAAAAATGCAGGTATACGGCTTAAGATAACTGCAATTTTTTTTGTCTTCCGGTAAATGAAAAATCGGTACAAGATGATCGGATATTGGAATATCGATAAGTGTTTGAAGAAACACTAGTAATCCATGTAAAACAAAGGTTCAACATATAGAGTGACGAATAAAATTGTAGCTTAGCCCTTACACCAAAATTAATAGTGTAAACTGTAGAAAATCTAACACCCCGTGATCTAAGACACTAATTCAAAATTTATACATGATAAAAATCTACAATACTGAAATAAAATGATTAAAAGATATGATTTTGTAAAATGTGTGTCAATTTAATTTGGCATAATAGTTTGTTCAAATGTTATGTAAATATGTAATAATCTTATGAAGTAAATTTGAGCCACCGACTACGACGGGAGCCCGCAACAACACAGGTAAGTTGGTCTTTACGGGAGTTCGTGCAAGGAATTATAGAGAGTCAGGTATAAGATTTTTTCAGCGGAAACCCTTACGGGAGTTCGAGTGCACCCTCATAAATCCCTCTGTTGACGACCATCTCATTAATATGCGTCTATCTTGTTGGGAAAAAGAGTATAGTTATCATATTTCTTTTCGATTACTCGACTACTGTGTTATAGTTAAGGGGGTAGGTAATCCCTTCGAGCGAGAAAGATGGGCGCATTTATTGATCAACAGAAAATATGCCTGCTTATTTTTTTGCCTGAAAATTTTGCTCTATGTTAATTCGAACTAAGGATTTGCTTGTCAACATTTTTGCTCCCAGTTTTAGAATTCTATAATTATTTGGTAATGCTACGCCCAAACATCGAAAACGCTCACTGAGCGAAAAAAAATACCGCAACGCGTTATGGACGATGCCGAACGACCAAATACCGAAATGACTTAATTTTTCGCGTTGTGTCCGTTCTTGTTAACCACAACGCGTCGTGGACAATGCTCAAACGGCCACGATGCGTTCTGAATGATTTAGAATGCTCATAAACCGACCATGCTTTAATATGTTAAGTAAATTTACAGAAATAACTGAAAATTTCAAAATCTTTATTGTAGGCTTATTTCTACATGAAACTATTTACAATAATAGGTAACTAAATCGCATGTAGATACAGCTATTTTTATTTGTTTTTGCAGGCACTATTATTGTGGCATTTAGAATCGGAAAGGGACGTTTTGACGCGGCCGTTTAGACGCGGCCGGTTCGACGCGGCCGTTTCGACGCAGGCCCGTTTTGACGCGAGCCGTTTTGACGCGAGCCGTTTTGACGCAGGGACGATTTGATCAGTGTTGTTAAGTATTTAAGTACATGTATTTAGAAATGTATTTTAAATACTTTTTATGTATTTAAATACATAGTTAAATTCATAAGCTTAATTTGTATTTACTGTGTATTTAAAATACATTTCTTCTGACATTTTAAATACAGTAGTTCAAATACATTTTTGGGCAATGTTAAGATCCAGGCTGTTCATTTGTATTTACATTTTGGTTTATATACTTACATGCTTACTTTGAAGCTAATTGTTAAAGTTATAATGATCTGACGACACTTTTAAAGGAGTTTTGATTATCTTAACGAAGGTGTACAATTCATAAAGTTTTTAAAAAAGTTGTGACATTGTAAAACAATTTTTAAGGTACTAAGTAGCTTGTCGACATTTTTAAAGAAGTGTCGCAGTTATCTTAAACTTAAACTGTTGTTTCAAAAGAAGTTAAGGAGCTTCTAAAGAACTTATGACAACTCTAATACAACACAAATAACTTGAACTGCCATATATGAATTTGGAAAAGTAACTAATGAAGCTTTTTAATTAGCTACTTCGTTAGATCAAGTTAAAAAGTAAAGTGTCTTATGTGTCGACATCTTTGCCTTGGGAATATTTTTTAGAAGTTTGGAACTTACATTAGCCTGTTGTATTTTAAAGTATCACTTCAATTTCTAAACACTTGTTTACACAGTAGGTGGTAAATTTCGGAAAATTGCAAATATTTTACGATTTCATGAAGCAAAGAAAATAATTCCTAACACTTTTTGAGATGGTTTTAAGTGTTAAAACCATAAATTTAGGTTTAGTGTATAAAAGTCAGTCTATGTATTTGAGGTTTTTCGATACAAATAACTTAGATATTTTGAAAATAATTGAAAACTTCACAACTTCAGGCAATAAAACAAAGATTTTAGAACTTCATTAGAAAGGTCCCATTAGAAATTAGATTCCATTTTCTTAAACTGATTTAGAAATTCAAAAATTGAATAATTTCAACAATTTCACGAATAAAATAATAGGAATTCTAAGCTTCCTGGGGTTATGCTTAACATTGTTGCAATTAAGAATAATTTACAACTTTAAATACTGTAAAAATACATAAACCATTACATAAACGAAATACTTGTTATTTGTATTTAAATACATTGTCCAGAGAAGTATTTAAAATACAAGTAAATATATTTTGTAAAAAGTATTTGCGTTTGTATTTAAATACATTTTTAAAAGTATTTTTAACAACACTGGATTTGACGCAGGGACGTTTCTATGCGTAAAGACCTAGAAATGTTTTTAGTACTATTTGCATATTTAAGGTGTCAATTCCTGTAACAAAAATAGTTATGTCGGTAGTAACATGTGGCAACAATGGCGATAAGCGATAACAAACGAGGTGATCTTTTGCTGGAATTGAAACCAAGGATTAGCGATAACTGCAACACCTTACGGCAGGCCAATTGTCCGAACATAAACTCGTATTTTTAAATGAAACATTTGACTTTTAAACATTTGGATTAAATAGATTTATATGATATAAATAAAGATATCCTAATTACAAATAGATAATTAATATATGTTCTCCCTATTCCTCGAATTTCCTAAATGATAAATTATTTCCCTAAGTTACATAACTAATTAAATTTAATTGAAAGTAATATTAAAGGTAATTGTAGTCAAAAAATAATGTGCCATTTTAGGTTTGGATTCCATGAAAGAAAAAATCTATAATCCTAGTATCGCTCGTTTCTAATATTTCGCGTCAAAACGGTTCGCGTCAAAACGGCTCGCGTCAAAACGGCTCGCGTCAAAACGGGCCTGCGTCGAAACGGCCGCGTCGAAACGGCCGCGTCGAAACGGCCGCGTCAAAACGTCCTAGATCGATTTAGAATTGCACACCTCATTGGTCCTGCAGTTGCACTTTTTTGTATTACAATAACGCTTACAGTGGCACATGACAAATCCTTGTTTGGATCCAGACGAATGAGCTGAAGCTTTTCTCAAATTTAATGAACAACTTGGAACATCCGATGCGTTTATAAAATTTAAATCAGTGAAGTTAAATTCATTACGAGTATATAGTCTTTCCAGCACGCCCTCTTTGGTTCCCAATTTATACAAGCTGGAATCATTAACGCTTAGAACTACAGCTAGAACACTCCTAGGGGCAAGCCGTCCTCTGTCGACACCTGGAACTTTGACTACGACATTTTGACGGATCTCAGCAGGAGGTAGTTTTTCACGGGACAGCGCCAGCATTTTTCCAGCTTGCTTCTCCATTCCGGCTCTAGCAGTTTCGCGTTGCTCTCTGATTGCATCACGTCAGCAGCAAAGGTTGCATACGACTTCTCCTTCAATTTCAATCCCACACTTCATGTGTACTTTTAAGCTGCATGTTTTACATGGTTGGGTAACTCCAAAATCTTCGCAAATGGAGCATGCTGCCTCAGTGGATACTGCATTGATTATATTTTCTTCCCCTTCCTGCTCCTTTCGAGTGTCATCCCTTCTAAAATTTTCTCCAAATCTTCTCCGTTTCCAAAGATTCATATGTTTCCGTTCCCAGAGAGGAATTTGCCGTCCAATTCTTTGCTTGTCACCAAACATGGCCTCGTAAGGACTTTTTCTAATCCCTTCGTGCAAGGAACGATTTTTTTTTGCTCTGGATAAACCGTAATCCCTCTGACCATTGTTTGGTATCATTGTAAGTTACCAACATATCTCTGACGTCCTGATTGGATAGTTTTACCGACCCTTGGCTCTGTGAGTAGCGGGGCTTACCATGCACAAGTTTAAGGCCTGGCTACATATTCTTTAACTCTTCGATTATCTTATTAGAAAATTCTCTTCCGTTGTCGCTTTGCAGAATAAAGGGAGCACTAAACATGCAAAAAATGTCTAATACATTATAAGCGACTTCTTCAGCTGTGTTCGTTTTGAGTGGTTTCAAAACTTTTCATTTTTCAAAACTTTCAAGAGTTTTTCATTAAACACCTCTCTCGTATTATCGTTTTTAGCTACAATAGTAGCGACT
This sequence comes from Cryptocephalus moraei, assembly GCA_946251905.1. Taxonomy (NCBI): domain Eukaryota; kingdom Metazoa; phylum Arthropoda; class Insecta; order Coleoptera; family Chrysomelidae; genus Cryptocephalus; species Cryptocephalus moraei. The sequence continues at coordinate 23,993,803 of OX276463.1, read as the reverse complement.
TCGCTCAATAACATAGACATAACTTCACTCGAAAGCAGTCGTAAACACACTGACAAGCCTAGACAAGAAAAATCAGTTTATGAGCTTTCTAAATCATCCAGAACGCGTCGTGGCCGTTTTAGGCGAATACAATTAAAAAAAAAAGTGTTTTTGTAAAAAACTGTGTAGACGGGTTTGACAGTTGGAAAAGGTAGTTTGAGTTATTACAAGAAGCCTCTCATCTAGAGATTCATCAATTTTTTAGTGGAACCATTATCAAATAAACAATTAAAGTGCCAAAATCACTCTTTTATTTATAACTCCAAATGGTTTAAATTTAGACGTCTGCGGTCAACAGTGAACTTTTAGTGAAAATAATTATCTTTAAAATGAGACTTTCTAAATTAAAATTGCACTATAAATAAAAAAGTTATTGCAAAAAAGGAGGCAAAATTGCTATTTTTAAATATTGTTAATAACCTTTTAATTAGTTGTTTGAATTAAGTGAAATGTTTATAATATAAGTATGCAAAAGATGGGCTCGATCGGTGGAGTAGTTTTTGCAAAATTCTAATTGTTTATCCCGTTTCTAGAAAAAATCAACAATTTCTAAGTCCTGTCCAGTCGATTTTTTTAAATGGATCTTAACAAACTTGGGTTCATTCTCTTCGTAAAGACTTATATTAACGTTATATGTAACCTACTTGATGTGTCATAAAAGCTCAGAAGTGTATAGATTATATAATGTTAACAATGCACAAATAATATTTATTTATAGGTGTAATTATTAAGCAATAATTTTTCTTCTAGTGCCTATTCGTTTCGAATATTGGCGACCATCCTGGCTATGATGACCTTGTTGACTGCTGCTTTAAACAGTTCTGTGGTTGTTTTTGAATACCATGTCCTTAGGTTCTTGAGCCATGATATCCTTCTTCTTCCGGGCCCTCTCTTTCCAAACACTTTTCCTTGAAGAATGGATTTTAAGAGTTTGTATTTGTTGTCATTCCTCATTATATGTCCTAGATATTCCAGTTTCCTTCTCTTATTCGTTTTCATCACCTCTTTTTCCTTCCCCATTCTTTCCAGTATTTTTTCGTTGGTCACTCTATCTATCCATGATATTCTAAGGATTTCTATCCTTCTGTATAGCCATATCTCGAAGGCTTCGAGCTTCTTTTGTGTTGCTTCGGTCAATGTTCAGGATTCCATGCCATAGTACAATATAGAGAACACATAGCATCGCAGGAGTTTTACTTTGACATTTAATTTGAGGTTATGGCTTTTGAAGAGCTTAGACATTTTGATGTAGGCATCTCTTGCTTTTTCTATTCTACATCTTATTTCTTGTGAGTGGTCCCATTGTTCGTTTATTAAGGTTCCCAGGTAGACAAGTTTGGATATCCGTTCTATTGGTATATTTTTAATATATAGTTGGCAGTTTTCTCTCTTCTTTTTACTTATGATCATAAATTTTGTTTTGTTGATGTTCAGTTCTAGCCCATATCGTTCACTTACTTCATTCACTTTGTTCATTAGCTGTTGTAGACCTTCTATACTATCTGCAAATATGACGGTATCATCTGCATATCGGATATTATTCAGTCGTTCTCCGTTTACAAGAATTCCATTATCATCGTTTTCCAGAGCCTCTCTAAATATCTCTTCTGAATACAGATTGAATATCAGAGGGGAGATAATACACCCTTGTCGTACGCCCCGCAGAATGTTAACTGTCTCTGTTGTTTCATCTCCAGCGTTGATTTTTATGGTGGCTGTCTGGTTCCAGTACAAGTTTTGTATAATTCTGAGGTCTTTATCATCCATTCCGGTGCCTTTCAGCACTTGCATCATCTTCTGTTGTTGGACTTTGTCAAACGCCTTTTGGTAGTCTACAAAGCAGGTATAAATGTCGCAATTCATGTCCCTACACCGTTGGAATAATACTTGTATACTGAGCAGTGCTTCTCTTGTTCCCACTCCTTTCATGAAGCCAAATTGTGTGTCTGCTACTCTCTCTTCGCACATCGTGTATATTCTGCGATGGATAACCTTAAGGAAAAGCTTTAGTAAATGGCTCATTAATCTTATGGTTCTGTATTCTCCGCATTTCTTTGCCCCTTGTTTCTTGGGCAGCAATATAAATTCAGAAATGAGCCATTCTGTCGGGACGTTGCCGGTGTCATAGATATTGTTAAATATTTTGCAGATCATTTTTATTGATTCTTCATCCAAAAGCTTAAGGAACTCTGTCTGTATTCCGTCCGGTCCTGGAGCTTTGCCTTCTCTCAGCGATCCTATGGCTGCTTCTATCTCGCTTGTTAGTATTGGTGATCCAGTTTCTGTTGATAAGGAGGGGGGGGGTCTCCTCTCTCATCGAAGAACAAATTCTCTATGTATTTCTTCCAAGTGTCTTTAATGCTTCCTTGGTTCACAATAAGTTCTCCGTTGTCATTGACGTGTTTTCCTACTGTTCTCTTTTTGTACTTGCCAGTTATTTCTCTCACTTTTTTATGTACGTTGAAGTCATCAAACCTTCGTTGCAGTGCTTATATTTCCTGGCATTTTTCTTCCATTTCTTTTTGTTTGGCTTCTCTGATCTTTCTTTGTATTTCCCGGTGTATCTCTCTGTATGTGGTTATGTCATTCTTGTGTTTTCTGCTCTCTTCCATCATCTGTAATATTTCCTCTGTCATCCACGTCTTGTTTTATTGCCTTCCTTCATTCTTCAGAAATTTGTCCTTGACTTCTTCTACCACTCTGTTAAAGGCGGGATTAGGATGGTCGTAACGTGACTTAACTTAACTTGGACTTAAAGTGACGTAACGTGAAACAGAATGCGTATCATTACGATGCACGTAACGTTATCTCGTAGACGTATAAAGTTGAATGTTCTGTGCAAAAGTGACATGACATCCATAACATTATTAATGACAAATTGTTTATTATTTTTGGTGGGAGTATTGAGGTATTATTTTATTTATAAATCCGAGCAAATATCTCTTGAAAATCCGGAGTTAATTTATTATAATGTTCTACTTGCTTGCTACCTATATGTAAGGATCAAACCAACTCATAGGTTAAATAGACTATAGAGGTTATGGACGTTATGGTATTTTAACGGGTTTCATGATCACAAACACATTTACATTTGAAAAGGTACATCACCACATTCACAGAATCACATATTTCATGGTATTTGACGTGTCTATGTCAATGCGTGATCCTTAACTTGAACTTAACGTGACGTGAAAGCTTGACCGTGCCAATGTTTCACGTTACGTCCCTTCACGGCACGTCAATCGTAAACGGTTCCATTCCCTACCATGCGATTATCTTTCACGTCACTTCAAGTCCAAGTTAAGTTAAGTCACGTTACGACCATCGTAATCCCGTCTTAAGTGAATGTATTTTCTCTTCCGTGTTTCCGGCTTTTTCTTCGATCTCCCTACAGTTCTCATTCATGGCTTTACTTACTTTGTCCTTCATTATTCTGTCCTTCAGTTTTCTGATGTCATGTTTCTTAGGAATTTTTCGTTGAAGTTTCTTATACCTGGTTTTGTATTCTCCCACCAGAGGGTTATGATCGGACTGGATGTCGGCGCCAGGGTAGGTTTTTACACTTGTGAAGCTGTTTCTGTACCTTGCGTTTACCAGGATATAATCTATTTGGTTCCTTATGATAACGTCTTCACCATTATCTCTAGGCGACTTCCACGTATACAGGCGTCTAGGTGGGAGTTTGAAAAAGGTGTTCAGAACAATTAAATTGTGTTCCGCCGCAAACATACTCAGAGTTTCTCCTCTGTCGTTTCTCTCTCCGAGCCCATGTGGTTCAACATGCTGTTAGATATTTGGTGGTATAATTCTAATTTTGAGACTTGGTCGACGGGCAGTGCGTCTCTCATGCTCGTCCATGAGGGTACTGCAAGTGCGACATCTCGGCCCATCTCTCGAACCTTCTCCCCTCCATAGGGTCTGTGACGTATTTCCCCCCAGAAATACCGCCAAGTTTGAATTTATCGAGAGGGATCTAACACGGCCATAGTGACAACATTCCGCTCTCGGAATGCTCTTGGAATAAAAATTCACAACTCACAATTCAGATCAGATTTCTATTAACATTTAGAAAGAACTTGTCATAAAAAGGTTTCCAGGAATGACAATAACTATTATTACAACAAAAAAAATTCAAGCGGTCTTCGATGGGGCTTCTGGCCCAGATGCTTCCTCTGCATCGTCCGTCTCTGCTGTAACAAGCGAATGAATCCTATAACGTTTGCATAAGGATTATACTTCATGAATTGTTACTACGAACAATTTAAACAAACTACTCAAAGTGTCATTCAAATACTTTTCTCTAACTCATGACATGACAGTCATTCCACTATAAAAATCAAAGACGATAAGATCCACACTGCCACGTGTCTGATAATGATCAACGCAATTAAGCTACTTATCAAAACACAACGGTTGTGGGATGTCTAGTGTCGCTCAACTCATAGGCTATATCTCAAACTCAAAGGTCATAGCGTGTCTAGCAATACTCAGCTCAGCGGTTATCGTCGTAACATGTCTAGTATTGCTCAGCTCAGAGGCTATACCGTAAAACTTCAATACTTAAAGGTCATAGCGTGTCCAGTATTACTCAGCTCAGAGGCTACACCGTAAAACTTCAATACTCAAAGGTCATAGCGTGTCTAGCATTGCTCAGCTCAGAGGCTACACCGTAAAACTTCAACACTCAAAGGTCATAGCGTGTCTAGCATTGCTCAGCTCAGAGGCTACCCCTGAAAATCTACGGCGATAGCGTGTCTAGCACTGCTCAGCTCAGAGGCTATATCTCAAATATAGCGTGTCTAGCATTGCTCAGCTCAGAGGCTACCCCTGGAAATCTACGGCGATAGCGTGTCTAGCACTGCTCAGCTCAGAGGCTATATCTCAAATATAGCGTGTCTAGCATTGCTCAGCTCAGAGGCTACCCCTGGAAATCTACGGCGATAGCGTGTCTAGCACTGCTCAGCTCAGAGGCTATATCTCAAATATAGCGTGTCTAGCATTGCTCAGCTCAGAGGCTACCCCTGGAAATGTAACGTCTTTCAAAAATAATTATCTAAACACATCTAACACGGCAATCATCAATGTGAGAATTCGATTACTCACCTTCGTCAACTTCTAACAAGTTTCGAAAATCTTCAGGAGTCCATGCCGTTGGCCAAGGACGTAACTGGTCTTTGGAACATTTCAATGTTGCCCTGGCTCCAACCTTACGGAGTAGATAGCGGTCACCAGGTAAAAATGATCTAATAAGGTAGGGACCCACAAATTCACAACTAAATTTCTCAGCTCGTTGCCCTCTACTCAACAGAACAGCGTCACCAACTTTAAAAGTACGATTGTCCCTTCGTTTTTTATTTGAAGAAGCTACTTGTTTCTCTGCATTGTTTCGTAATTTACATAGGATTTCGTGTCGGTTCACAGGAATACTAGTGGTCTCGGAAATAGGTAGGTCGGCAAGAATACTCTTGATCTGAGGGGTTTGGCCCTCTTGACCGAAAACGAGTTTAAATGGGGAACAACCAGTGGTTTTCTGTATCGTTGTGTTCATAACTAATTGAACTTTCCATAGTTTGCTCGGCCATTCTGATGACCTATTACATTCGGCTCGTAGCATATTGGTGATGGTTCGCATATAGCGTTCGACTTGTCCATTGGAGCGATGTGCTCCTGGTGTTGTTACGTGCACTTCGATGCCAAAATATTCAATGAATGATTTGAATAGTTTTGCTGTAAAATTGGTTCCAGCATCATGAATCAACTTAATAGGTGATCCGAACACACTTAGAAACGTCGCGAAATTTTCTTTCGTTTCTTCCATAGTAAGAGTTGATTGTGGATACATAACACAAAATTTTGAATAGGCATCGATAATGACAAGGATATATTTATATTTCTTGGGATTTTTAGGAAGCGGTCCCAGACAATCTGCATGGATCGTATGAAATGGTTCATTTGGTTTTGGGATAGAGACAAGGAAGCCTTGTTTCGGACCGGTTCTGTTTTTACGAATTGCACAGAGTAAACAATGTGTGATATACTTCTTTATGTAATGAGTCATCTTGGGAAACCAAAAATAGAGTTTGATTGCCGCCAAAGTTTTTTCCCAGCCCATGTGACTTTGATCGTCATGAAAGATCTTTAAGATACTATATCTATGCTTTTCGGGGACGAAAAGCAATCGAGTTGGTACACCATCCTTTTGGAAAACAATTCGGTACAACGTACCATTTTCAAACTCGTATATTTTCCGGTTTTCTTTCTCTTCGTGATTTAAGGAGTCAATGATTTGATTACATTCCGCGTCCTGACCTTGTGCCAAAGACAACCAATTCTTAAAATTAATAGGTGGGGAGGTTATCTGATTAATGGATTCAACAGGATTCCGACTAAGGAAATCAACATGCGATATCTCAGTTCCTTTACGGTAAACTATTTGGAAGTCAAAATCTTGCATATATGCCCACCAGCGAGCAGTACGTGGTTTTAGATCTTTTTTATGGGCCGACAACTTTAGGGAATTACAGTCTGTGACGAGTGTAAAATGTAAACCTAATAGATATACTCGGAAATTTTTAAGTGCTTTGACAACTGCCAGAGTTTCCAGTTCAAATGAATGGTAGTTGCTTTCGTCAGGCGAAGTTTTTTGGCTGAAATACTCGACAGGTCGAAAAGAACTACCATGTTTTTGTAACAACATGGCGCCAAAGCCGAGGCTACTGGCGTCAGTGTGTAATTGTGTTTCTAGACTAGGATCAAAAATTGATAATAAAGGTTTTTGCGTTAAAACATCAATTATATGTCTCCTTACTCTCTCACATTCTTCAGACCAAACAAACGGAACATTATTTTTTGTCAAGTTGGTAATGCAGGCTACCTTTACTGAGAAGGCAGGGATAAACTTTCGAAAATAACTAGCCAAACCAATTAATTGTCTTACTTGTTTAACATTAGTAGGCGGTAAGCTCTCTTTTATGGCTTTAATTTTATTTGAGTCAGGCCGTATACCTTCAGCAGATATTTCGCGACCTAAATAGGTAATGGTCTCCATAAAAAAACGACACTTACGAAGATTAACAGAAAAACCTGCTTTTTGAAGTGCAGCAAAAATCAATTCCAACTTAGAAAATCCCTCCTCTATAGTGGCAGAAGGTACTAAAATATCATCTAGGTAGACTACGGCAACGTCATATTTTAAACTGCCCAACGCTAGGTTAATGGCCCTTTGAAAAACAGCAGGGGCATTGGCCAACCCAAAAGGCATTCTCAGATATTCATATTGCCCATCGGGTGTAACGAAGGCCGTTTTAGCTATTGAATCTGGTGCAATTGGGATTTGGTGAAATCCCGACGCCATATCTAGGGAAGTAAAATATTTGCCCTTACCCAACCGATCTAACAGGTCATCTATACGGGGCAAAGGATAGCGATCTTTCACTGTAATTTTGTTAAGCGCACGGTAATCGACGCATAGACGATCGTTTCCGTTTTTCTTCTGTACCAAGATTATAGGACTAGCAAATTGAGAATTGCTTGGTCGTATTATACCGTTTTGAAGAAGATCATTGATAATTTCGCGAACTTTCGAACGCTCGGACTCCGACATACGGTACGGGTGATAGTAAACAGTTTTATTTTCTGTCAAGGTTATAGTTAACTCTCCTGTATTGACAGCACCAACGCGGTTTCCAGAAGTTACCAAGTCCGAAAAATCGGAAAGCAATTCAAGCAACTGCTGCTTTTGAGAAGATTTTAAATCCGTAGTAATGGCAATCTCTGCATTTGCCGAAACAGTATTAATAGCAGATGTTTTAGGAAGGATTCTCAGAACATGCTTATCTTTTACTAAAACAACATTATGATCGTAAACATTTTCTCCAATGACAATCTCATACTTGGAATGGTTATATGGTACAATAACAAAGTCAAGTAACAAACTAATGTCTGGAAATTCTACAACAGCTTCCGTGTGGAAAAATGAATGACGTAATGTTCCATCGAACCACTGTAATGGGGTTACGCGAGAGGTTTTGACAAGGTTTAATTTAGTTGCCAACATTTCGGTCATAAGTGAGCACGTAGAGCCAGTGTCAATAAGGCAGCTGACGCTACATCCGGCAATAACAGCGGGTATAGTTTTTAGTTCAATATTAGGAGGCGCCAAGGAATTGAACAAAACATGTTCATTTTGCCGACTGGGAGGCCGGCGACCAGCTCCAGAATCTTCAGAACGAGGCCGTTTACTTAGCCTAGCAAAACAGTTCTCTAAACTATGGCCTTGTTTCTTACAGTACCTGCAAACTGTTCGAACTTTTTGATTCTTAGAATCATCACTACGAATCGCGCAATCTCTCGCAATATGTCCCGTCCTGCCGCAAGAAAAACAGCAGATTGATCTTGAAGCAGTCGTGGACTGATTAGAAAAATTTCTTTTCCGCGGGTTAAATTCTTTCCTATCGGACGTCGATTCCTTAGTTTCACCTCTTTCATAATTCGCCAAAAGTGCAATCAAATCACCGACCGAAGTTTTGCAATTAAATGCAGCTGTACGAACAGTAGGATCATCAATCGAATGCGATATTATTTCAATTAAGTCGGCATCCGACCAATTTGCTCTCAAACATTTTAACTTTTCTAATTTTATTCTCGAATATTCTACATAATTACGAGCATCACTACTTCGGTAATTCGTAGCCTCAGCTAACAGCTTACCTAAGTTTTTCCGTTTAGGAAACGAAACGGAAAAATCTCGTCTGAAACACTCCCATGTATCTTCAATGGGCTGCCACGCGACAAACCAACTTTTGGCGCCTTTTAGTAAAAAATTGCCTATTCTACTTACAGTCTCTCTGTCGGACCAACCAAACTCTTTTTTGTATCCCTCTATTTTCTGTAGCCAAACAACAGGGTCGGTAGTCTCAGGGTCGAAACTAGGCAAGGCCAGAGTAGGGGGCGTCTGGAAAGGAACTTGAGCTGAAGCGGAAGGCGCCACCGGACATTCATTCGCCCGACGTTGCAGGCTCTCCAACACGGCAGCAATGGCCCCCAAGGACCGACTCAGGTCTTCCTGCTCCTCCGCCATGGTGCAAATCCCGCAAATACCCCTTGGCTGATCGTCGGTCGCCGCGAAATTCACGGGACACCACGCCGCTGTTTATTCCTCTCCGCGAAGCGCGAATCGTGCGCTCTGTCAAACTCGTCCAGCGTCAAATTCTGACGTCACACTTTTCTCGCGTATCGCCGAGACGAAAGCGTTCCCTGCTCGGGCTCGGAACGCAACACTACGTCTCACTCGCGCAGCTACGTCACAAAAATTCGGGGAATCACAATAACGCACCGTCGCGCTTAGGATACGTTAGGAAAGTGTTTTAATCGTTCCGAATTACACTACACCGGCACTATCTCTTCACCTGGCCGAACTTAGGCACCTGGATCGAATCCCACTTCTGATGTTAGATATTTGGTGGTATAATTCTAATTTTGAGACTTGGTCGACGGGCAGTGCGTCTCTCATGCTCGTCCATGAGGGTACTGCAAGTGCGACATCTCGGCCCATCTCTCGAACCTTCTCCCCTCCATAGGGTCTGTGACGTATTTCCCCCCAGAAATACCGCCAAGTTTGAATTTATCGAGAGGGATCTAACAATGCTGTTCTTCCCTTCCTTTACCTATTTTTGCGTTAAAATCTCCCATCAATATAAGAAGTTCATGTTTATTTAGTATTCATTATTCATGTTTATTATTTTATTTATAGTACTGTGAATCTGGTCGTAGAATTCTTGTATTTCTTCGTCACTATGATCGGCTGTAGGTGCATAGACTTGAATGATATTAGTGTTCACTGGTGAAGCGTTGATTTGTATGAGCAGGATTCTGTCGTTTACCGGAAAAAAATTACGTACGTGCTTTACTACGCTTTTGTGAACAAGCATTCCCACTCCGTGTTCGTATTTGCCATTCATGGATCCTGAATAGTAGACTCTGTGTCCATCTACGTCGTAGTAGCTTGAGTCGGGCTATCTCATTTCACTTACACCCATTATGCTGATTTTCATACGCTCCATCTCCTTTAGTGCACATTGGATTTTTCCAGATTGAGCCATTGTTTTTACATTCCATGTGCATATTCTCTTAATTTGGTTTGTGTTGGTCTTGTTGTTGTGATTCATGTTTCTGTTCATAACCGCTCCCTCCGGAGATCCGATCGGGGAGCTTATTACTCCGGACTTGTGATTTGATCTGAACATATCTATGATGATCTATACTAGGGAAAATCAATATGATCCTTAATGCAGTGGTTTCCCCTTGCCTTCTGCATTCCCCTGCCGTTGACCGTATAGGTTCATCCGCCTTTTGGACCGATTTCTCAGTCCAAGGACCAGAGATGGCCCTGCCTCTTAACTGCTCCTCCACCCGAAGCTGTTGGCTATTAAGAGGGGGATTACTTATACCGGTAATCACTCGGTCGACAGAACCTCGTCAGTTTCTAACAGGGTGCAAGCAATATTTAATAAAAATATATACAAATTGATGTATTATAATTAGAGTATATAAAAACATTTAAACTAATCATAACTGTTGGCGTCTTTGGATAAATCAATTTTGCACCGAAAAGTATTGTAACGGAACGGCTCGCCGAAACCAAATAAACACGTCTGGGACTGCCCGGGTTCCGCGAATGCGTTCTAGAAACAGCGGGACCTATCTCGTAAGGCCGGGACGCTTCGATTCCCCGAAAACCCGAGGAGAAATTCGTAGAACAATCTCGAAAACTGCTGGAATGTTCGGGAACCCTTCTACCTGCATTTATAAGGATTGCCCGACCCAAGGCGGGGGCCAGTTGAACCGGTGTGCGGAAACATTCGAGCGAGAGACCGCGCGTGTTAAAAATAAATAAACATCTCAGTGTACAAATATGAATTAGGTGATTGTTAAGTTAAGTTTATAAGTGTAGTGTAAGAATTAAATTAATTAGGATAATCGCGTAGTGTTTTAGTTTTAGTCAATAGGAAAAACGTTACAGTGGTGTCAGAGTGCGGATTAATTAGTGAAATAAATTAAGAACAATGAAGAAATTACGTGATTTAAAAGTGACGGACCTCAAACGTGAGTTGGAAGATAGAGAACTCGAAACGACAGGGTCGAAAACAGTGCTGCAGAAGCGTCTGGAGGTCTATTTAATCGACAATGGAGACGACCCTGAAACTTTCGGTTTCGAGGAAGAAGGTGAGCGCCTCCTGGACAACAAGATGGAAAAACTCCACGGTGAGTTGGATAACCAAATGAAGGAGATGAAAGAACTTCATGGCGAGCTGGACAACAAAATGGAAAAACTCCATGGCGATTTGGATAGCCAAATGAAAAAGCTTCATGGCGAGTTAGATAACAACATGAAAGAACTCCACGGCGAAATAGGGAAACTGGATAACAACATAAAAGAACTCCATGGAGAGTTGGACAACAAATTAGGAAAACTCCACGACGAGTTGGACAACAAAATAGGAAACCTCCACGGCGAGTTGGGCGAACTCCACGGTGAGCTGGATAGTAAAATTGAAAATCTTAACAGCGCACTTCAAACCGAGAAAATCCAACGACTGGAACTGGAAAACCAACTACGAGAATTAGGGAACCGATTACAATCCACACATTTCCAGCCCACTCCGCAAAACATGTCCAGTCCAGGTAATCCGTTTAACGACTCGGTGGAGGTAACCAGGATCGAGGCAGTCCCTGCTGCAAGTCATCGAGTGAAGCCGCCAACCTTCGACGGGGAAATTCCCTGGGAGAACTATCTCCGGCAGTTCGAGGCAGCGGCGAAAGCCAACAACTGGGCGCCAAGGGACAAGGCAGTGGCTCTGACGGTCGCTCTCCGGGGAAGCGCTCTCGACGTGCTGCAGACTGTTCCAGAGGGGGAGCTGGACAACTTCGGGCTACTCGTCCAGAGGCTGGAGAGGCGGTACGGGCACGCACACCTGAGGCAGGTCTACCAATGCCAAATGAAGACCCGACTACAGAAGCAGGGAGAGAGCCTTCAGGAGTTCGAAGCCGGCATCGCGAAGCTAGTCAGATTCGCCTACCCGGAAGCGGCGGAGTCCATGGCGGAGAGTCTCGCGGTCTCGGCCTTCATCGACGGCTTGAGGGATGTGGAGATGCAGCGGGCGGTACGGCTGTCACGTCCCAAGAGCACATTGGAAGCCCTCTCGATGGCCCTGGAATACGAGGCGGCGACGGAGGCGTCGAGGAGCTGCGGCCGGGTCAGGACGGTAGTCGGGGACGACGCATGCGTGGAGGCCGAACGGAAGGAGGACGCCCTGGAGCAGGTTGTCAACGCCCTCAAGGGACTGCTGAAGGGGAAGAAAAAGGAACCAGCGAAGTGCTGTCCGTGTGGAGAGGCTGGCCGTCTCCGACGGGACCGCAAGCGCCCCAGGGTCGACAAATCCAAACGGGTCGACTCCCAGGGAGCAGCTCCGACCCGTTGTCCGTCCCAAGACCCCGTCATCAAGATAGCTACCCTAAGAGGTGAAGGTGGCAGCCTGTACGTGGATGGCGAAATTAACGGCAGGAAGCACACCCTACTGATCGACACCGGGGCATCCAAGACGATCCTGAAGCCAGGCCTGCTGAACACGCGAGGGAAGAGAGTGATGGAGTCCAGGTGGAGGTTGCGAACGGCTACGGGCGAAGCTGCCGCCGTCCACGGAGAAGTCGACGTCGAGATCAAGATCGGCACTGCGCGATTTTCGCCACACCGAGTTCTGATAGCTGACATCGAAGAGGACGCCATCTTGGGAATGGACATCATGAAGACCCATGGCTTCGCACTCAATTTGAAACGACAAGTGATGCAGGTCGGCCCAGAGGAAATATTTCTGCACACCAAGGGTGATACGGTTCATCAGATAAGGCTGACGGAAGACACGACCCTGCCGAGTAGGAGCGAATCGATAGTGGTGACCCGACTTCAAGACGTCACCGGAAAAGGGAATCCTGCCGTAGTGGAACCTTGGAACCACGACGTGGAGGTGGGCCGAGGCGTTCTAGTGGGGAAGACTTTGGTGACGCTGGGTGATGAAATTCCAGTCCGGCTCATCAACATCAATGACTACCCAGTTACCATCCGCAAGGGAACCAAAGTGGGAACCTGCTCACCAGTGAAGTCACTGATCCACCAGGTGACGGGGAATGCTGGCTGCAGAGTCGCGAAAGTGGAGGAATCTCTAGTGGACGCCTGCGATTCTCTCGCTGGAGTCGAAAAGAAGAGGCTTATTGAGCTACTCCGTCGATATCGATCGATTTTTGTGTCTGACAAGGGACCTTCTGGGAGAACGAGTATTGTTAGGCACAAGATTGATACGGGGGGCGCGAGACCAATCCGCCAGTCAGCGAGGAGGTTGCCGCAGGCGAAGCGGGAGGTAGCGGAGAAGATCATCCGCGACATGGAGAAAGAGGGAGTCATCGAGCCATCTAACAGTCCTTGGGCATCTCCTGTAGTCCTGGTAAAGAAGAAGGATGGGGATACCAGGTTCTGCGTAGATTATCGTCTACTGAACAACGTGACGAAGAAAGACAGCTACCCTCTTCCCCGGATAGACGACACCCTGGATACTCTGGCTGGATCGAAGCTGTTTTCTACCCTGGACCTGAAGAGTGGCTACTGGCAGGTGGAAATGGACCCTGCAGACAAGGAGACAACGGCTTTCACAGTAGGATCTGGACTGTGGCAATTCACCGTAATGCCATTCGGGTTGTGTAATGCGCCTGCTACTTTCGAGAGGCTCATGGAGAACATACTCAGAGGGCTCTCCTGGAAAACGTGCCTCGTGTACCTGGATGACATAATCGTCGTAGGGAGGACGTTTGACGAACACCTGTCAAACCTGGAGGAAGTCTTCAAGAGACTCCAAATGGCTAACCTGACGCTCAACCCAAAGAAATGCCATCTGTTAAGAACGAGAGTACACTATCTGGGTAACGTGGTTAGCAGTAACGGCGTCGAGGTGGACCCTGAAAAAGTACGAGCAGTCCAAGAATGGCCAACACCGAAGGACAAACATCAATTGCGGAGTTTCCTAGGGCTTTGCACTTACTACTGTCGTTACGTCAGAATGTTCTCTGACATCGCAAAGCCGCTGACACGACTAACTGAGGAGAAGCGAGCCTTCCTTTGGGATGAAGAATGCCAAACCGCCTTCGACGACCTGAAAAGACGCTTGACAACAGCCCCTGTTCTCGGGTTCCCGACCCAAGAGGATTCATTCATCTTCTTGAGATTCATCTTGGATACAGATGCAAGCAACGACGGGATCGGAGGGGTTTTGTCACAACTGCAAGATGGGCAGGAGCGGGTCGTTGGCTACTTCAGTAAAGTCCTGTCGAAGCCCGAAAGGAACTACTGTGTCACCAGGAGGGAGCTGTTAGCCGCCGTAAAGTCGGTAGAACATTTCTACAAATACCTATACGGGAGGAAGTTCCTGTTGAGAACGGACCACGCGGCGATCAGATGGCTCCTGCGATTCAAGAATCCGGAAGGCCAGGTAGCTCGGTGGATTGAGCGCCTTCAAGAATACGACTTCGACATCGAACATAGAGCAGGAACCAGCCACCGTAATGCTGACGCTCTTTCAAGAAGACCGTGTCCAGAAGTATGTCCCCATTGTAGTCGTGCAGAGGTAAAGGAGGCTTCTGCATGCCGCACGACGGTCACTGACGAAGACTGGTCACCAGACGGGCTGCGACGAGCGCAGGAAGGCGACCCTGAACTTCAACGGATCCTGGAGTGGAAAGAAGGAGGTCGTCGGCCGGAATGGCAGGAAGTGGCCCCATCCTCTAGGACCCTGAAATCGTACTGGGCACAGTGGGACTCCCTGGTGATACAGGATGGACTGCTCAAGAGGGTGCTCGAATCCGATAATGGCGCAGAAAGGCGATTCCAACTCATCGTACCCAAGATCAAGGTGGCGGAAGTGCTACGTCACCTCCATGACGGAACATCTGGAGGCCACCTGGGAGTAAAGAAGACCATGCAGAGAGTGCGCGAGCGTTTCTATTGGGTGGGCTGCTCTGAGGCTGTTCGTGAATGGTGCAGGAAGTGTACAGTTTGCTCAGCCAGCAATGGACCGCACCGCAAGCCGAAAGCCCCGATGAGACAATACAATGTGGGAAGTCCTTTCGAGAGGATCGCCTTAGACATTACTGGACCATTTCCTGAAACCGATTGCGGCAACAAGTACATCCTGGTGGCGATGGACTACTTCACGAAATGGGTAGAGGCCTACGCGATTCCCAACCAGGCAGCAACAACTGTCGCCGATGTCCTGGTGAAGGAGTTAGTGAGCCGTTTCGGAGTACCCTTGGAATTGCATTCCGACCAGGGGCGTAACTTCGAGAGCGAGCTGTTCCAGGGAGTTTGCGAAAAGTTGGGAATTCGCAAAACTAGAACAACGGCGCTGCACCCTCAGTCTGACGGAATGGTGGAGAGGATGAACCGCACCATGGGCAAGTATCTCTCGAAGGTAGTGTCTCAACACCAACGAGACTGGGATCAACACCTCCCCTTTTTCCTGATGGCCTACCGTTCTGCCATCAACGAGTCCACCGGCCAAACACCAGCAAGGGTACTGTTCGGGCGGGAGATGAGGCTTCCCTGCGATCTGAGCTTCGTTTGCAAACCGGGAGAAGATCTGGCTGGGGAAGACTACGTCACAGAGCTGCGCCGAAAGATGGACCAGATTCACGAGATGGTACGGACGAATCTCCAAGTCGCCAGCGACCGCATGAAGGATCACTATGACGTTCGGGCGGACAGCGGCATTTATGAAGAAGGAGACCTGGTGTGGCTGTACAACCCACAAAGGAGACGAGGGTTATCACCGAAGCTTCAGAAAGCCTGGGAAGGGCCATATACAGTGAAGACAAAAATAAATGACGTCATCTACCGAATCAGCAAAGTTCCGAATGGGAAGCCCAGGGTCGTGCATTACAACCGATTAGCGCCATTCGAGGGAGACCACGACCAAGATCAACAGGTGCGCCAACTACGGCCTCAAGAAGATGAGCCCTCCTTTGAAGAGTTTATGGCTGCGTATGGTGGGACCGGAAATGCCCGATTCGGTGTGACCAGGGAAGAACAACGGGATCTCTTCGGAACACCGGCTGAATATCCGCTGGCTCATTGCGTGGCTCAGGACCTGCGGATGTCCCGGGGAATTGCTGCGGAGTTTCGGACGAGGTTCGGCAAACTGGACGAACTCCATCAGCAGGGACCGGCGGTCGGGCAAGCGCTGAGGATTAAGGAAGATGGATCACAACGGCCGCTCTTCTACCTGGTTACCAAGAGGAGGTCCTTCCACAAGCCCACCTATTTGGACCTGTGGGACGCACTACATGATCTCAGGGATACCCTACTTAGCGAAGATCTAACTAAGTTAGCAATCCCGAAACTGGCTTGCGGATTGGACGCCTTGGACTGGAGGGTCGTCAGGAATATGCTGGAGGTCTTATTTCGCTTCACCGGGGTAGACATTTTGGTGTGTTGTTGGAATCCTGAGAGGAGTCCCCACAAGAAGACCGTGGCATGTTATTTCCACCAAACCTCGCGCTGCAGACAGGGGACCAACTGTAGATTTCTACATGAGCCTGTCAGGGACACGTTTCGGGACGAAACATCTTTAAGGCGGGGGCAGTGTAACGGAACGGCTCGCCGAAACCAAATAAACACGTCTGGGACTGCCCGGGTTCCGCGAATGCGTTCTAGAAACAGCGGGACCTATCTCGTAAGGCCGGGACGCTTCGATTCCCCGAAAACCCGAGGAGAAATTCGTAGAACAATCTCGAAAACTGCTGGAATGTTCGGGAACCCTTCTACCTGCATTTATAAGGATTGCCCGACCCAAGGCGGGGGCCAGTTGAACCGGTGTGCGGAAACATTCGAGCGAGAGACCGCGCGTGTTAAAAATAAATAAACATCTCAGTGTACAAATATGAATTAGGTGATTGTTAAGTTAAGTTTATAAGTGTAGTGTAAGAAATAAATTAATTAGGATAATCGCGTAGTGTTTTAGTTTTAGTCAATAGGAAAAACGTTACAGTATCTTAATTTTTATTATTTCTTCATTGTATCCCAGTTTAAAAAAAGAATGAACAATTTTGGTCACGTACAACCCGAGATAAAGTCTTTTTATCGAGCGGTCCGATTTGAAGCCACGCGCTCAGTTTTCATGAGAGCTGTGCCAAGCGCCCAGTCGGCTTCCCCCACTCCGTGGACTCCGAGCAGGAAAGTAACAACGCGCAATTACTCTTTGTTTATAATGCTCTCCGTTAAACAATGTTCGGTTTTTTTAAACACTGAAAGTGCCATTGGAACCTTCAACTCTTCTTCTAAAAACCTTGTTATTTTCAGCCTTTAATATTAATTATCGTAACTACGGTGAATTTTTTTGAAAAAACGGCTATCTTGGCTCACAACGGTTGAGGTGCTTTTTTTTCCTTATTTAAAGGCGTATTTTTGAATCAGCTTTTCGAGTAAATCATTGCCATAAAGTTTGAACAAAAACCAACCAAGTTATTGTAAATGTTTATAAGCTTAAAAACCTATACTTGTTGTTAAGCCTTTTTTTATAAATAAACATTAAAAAATTTATTGTTTTTTTACATAGAACGTTAATATAAGTCTTTACGAAGAGGATGAGCCCAAGTTTGTTAAGATCTATTTAGAATAATCGACTGGACAGGACTTAGAAATTGTTGACTTTTTCAAGAAACGGGAAAAACAATTAGAATTTTTTCGCTAAAAAATTGAGGAATCTCTAGATGAGAGGCTTCTTGTAATAACTCAAACTACCTTTTCCAACTGTCAAACCCGTCTACACAGTTTTTTACAAAAAAAATCTAATTTGATTCGACTATTTGAGCATTATACACGACACGTCGTGGTCAACAAGAACGGACACAACGCGAAAAATTAAGTCATTTCGATATTTGGACGTTCGGCACCGTCCGCAACGCGTTGCGCTCGCTTTTTCCGCTCAGTGAGCGTTTTCGATGTTTGGGCGTAACCATATATACAAATACACAGAAGCTGCATGAAAACAACAGCCCACTGTGAGTAGATCTATAATAACTTACAAAATTGCATATTTATTATAATAACGTTCAATTGTATTTTTTGAGTCAAAAGGTTCCAGGTTGGTAATTGATACAACATAACATGGACATGAATCTGATATTGAGTTTATATATACCTTAACCGAATATGATTTTTTTTGTATCTATTTAAGTTCACCATTTTTTTACAATTTTACAATGTATTTTTAACTGCGATTGACCAAGCAAAGTTTATTTTCGCTATCTTAACAACTCAACTAATTATTGAAAAGTAAAATTTTGTTTTCTTTTTATGTCGCTTGCATATTATCGGCCTCATATATCCGCCAAGTCATTTAATTGGAATGAGTGTCTGTCTTATTTATAGACATAAAGAATTGGGAGGGTACGTCTGGTTTGTTTCCCTTCAACGACACAAAATCACCGGATGACACACCTGTATCGGTTGAATAATCCCTGAGGATGGGCTCACCGAGTAAGGCCAGGAGACGTCGAGGCACTTCCCCGAGTAGTTCCTCGACGTGTCGACGTACGTCGAGTACTTGGTCGAAGTGTCGACCACCTGCTGACACGAGTAGATCTTATCATCGACGGGCATGACGGCTGTTCGGTACGTCGCGTGGTGGGTGGCAGTCGTCGCTGCCGGATCGTACGTCGGTACGCCGGACCTCGATGACATCTCCAGGAAGCCGTTGCTGACGTACGGGCTCGCCGTGGGTGAGTGGTGGTAGTCCGGATAGTAAGAGCTGAGCGGCCTGTACTGGTGGAAGAGGTTGTCGGTCGTGGTCAGGTAGCGGTTGTCGAGGGCACCGGGCGTTGGGTACAGACCATGCTGGAAGTTCGAGTGGCCCATGTAGCCGAGGCTGTGGTCGGTCGTCGCCGTCGCGTACGGCGTCGTGTACATGTTGTAGGTACAACCATCGGGCGTTATGTAGTCGACCGTCGGCATGGGACTAACGACGGCCGCGGCGGCAACCGAATTGGCCGGCGGGGTCACCTGGCCGCTACCCGAAGAATTATGCGAGAGTTTGCGTTTCGTCCGACAGGTCGAGAGGAAGTCTCTCAACTGGGTCTTGTACCGTCTGTTGACCCTCGACGGGGTCGTGGGGAGCGGGTGCTGGCTTGTAGTCGAGCTGTTCGAGAGGATCTGGTCGGTGTCCGAGAAGTAGTTGTTTGGAAGACCGGCGTCCAGGTAGCTCACCTTAAAGTCCATCGTGCGCTTGCCTAATAGGTCGCGACCCTCCTCCTCCCTGGAAAGAAAAAATATGTATATTTACCACTGGCGGCTCTAACAATATTCTTGCTTCGTATTTCAATTTAGGTGATTTGCTTATTGTGGCGGTTATAGCAACGATCTGCTATTAGGCCAAGCAAATATGCGAGTGAAAAAAACAGACACGTTGCACTCTGGGGAGAGCCGACAGTCGAAAGCTAGCCTTGTTGTGCGTAACTTTATAGAAAACTTCAATATTTCTTATTTTTCACAGTTGATAGTTAAGAAATTTCGTTTACGTAGATTACCACCTACTTGAAATTTTTTCTCTTATAATCCCCCATAAAAAAATTCATTCAAAACAGTTGCCAGGGTTACCAAATTCTCACGTCACACTTTCCTCGCGTATTTTGTCACAACAAAATGCTCTATTGCTGGGCTTATTCGACAACCAAGCGGCGCCGTGGACGATGCATACCTAAATCACTTCAGCGCTTCCATTATTTTCCACAAATCCCATAACTTATTATCTCCGATCGTTTATACTAGTCCTTCTCCTAGACATTCGGTTATAAGTCTCTTGTTTACTTCGGTTCTAGTGTGTTTTTCTGTTAACCTCCCTTTTGTTGTTGTTGTTGTTGTGAGTAGTTAACGTCTCCTTTTTGCTGCAAGGCTAATCTGGACGGGACCTACAGTTTAACGTGGGCTCCGAACCACGATTAAACCTTCCTTTTTGCTGCCAGGGCTAATTTCACGGGACACATCGGTTTTATGACACGGAACGTCGATTTAAGAAACATTATTAGGCACAGGAACCGATACACCTCCATACTTCCTTGCCCTTCTACTATCCTGGTACGCGAAATTCGATTTTCAGATAAGAAATACCAGTGTAATTCAAAAGAACCTCGTACCTCAAAAACACGATTTTAAAATATAAAGGCGGAAACAGACTATCGTCACGTCGGAGTAAAAAAAGTGCGGAGTAATATTTCACATGGTATTTAAATGTATTAGAACCAGACTGAGGTTACGTCAAAGTGACGTGAGTTAACGTGACAGCACGTGAACTCACGTGACGTGACGATAGTCTGTTTCCGCCTTAAGCATCATCGTCACGTGACAGTCACGGCATCATCTCATGTGATCGGCAAATCTCATCAAGTATTTCAGGGTATAAAAAGCAGTAAATGTGCGATAAATTAAAGGACCAGCGAAACGGCGGCTCATTGGTCGTGACGTCACTTCGCGTGTAAACACGGGTCCGTTCTGCAGTCCACAAATAGATTTTTCGAAAACTAACCTAGGTAATCTGTGTTTTCGAGTATTTTAGACTTTCTTGTTGTTTCCGCTGAACTGTAGGAGTTAAATTGCGACCAAATCTAGTAATTTGTATTATTCGCGTCGTAAAATAGTGTTTTTGATTAGTTATTTAGTTAGTTATGGCCGCCGTAGGATTTGTCAAAGCTTCCACCAACAATTTACCATCTGTGGATATGTTTATGGTAATGGATTACATAAAAAAGGAGGAATGTTTTAATTCAGCTGAAATCAGAGGTGAAAAAGCAGCAATGTAAGTATATATGTGCAAAATATGCATTCAGTAAAAGACAATGTGACCATTGTTATAAATATATTATAAGAACAGTTCAGAACAAAGCCAAATCTATATCATGCTGGTTGGCGTTTAAGATTATAATTATTGTTGCTAACAATAAAAATTAACACAGCTATTGATAGTAGCTTCTGCTACTAAACGATTTCGTTCTCTCTTCATAGGCAAAGAAACGTGGGAAAATGTTAGTCCCAGTTCTTTTCCGAGCTTGTCGGCACTCAAAAATATGTGGAAATACGTCCCGTTTCATTATTATTTTTCCACCCATCAGTTTAAAACGTACATAATTTTCCATGTCTTCTTCCAACTAAATAAAAAAAATATTACTTTTGTATAAGATAACATAACATAACTTCACAACAGAAAAATTCACTTTCGGATTTGGGCATATCACGTCTTCCTGCTGAAAACCACAGTTTCTTACGCCCACAATCTCGAGGTACACGAACAAATATCTTGTTTGGTGTACTTACAGATGTGCTTGTACAACAGGGTACAAAACAGCACTTGTTGTGAGGTCCGTACATAGCCATTTATTTATATACCTTGTAGTCTTTCAAAAACTTGAAAAGGCTGTCCTAAACTGCTTTTATGCAAGCTTTTGTTTGTAGCCACGTAAATAAAAGCACAGGTTAAAGAAATTACAATAGGACTGAAATAGGTTAAAACAATGTTTACACGCGATGTGACGTCAGAGGGCTATAACCTTCAGAAAGCTGGTTTTGGGGCCAATTCCTAGCGTTTGAATTTCAAATGACTTTTTTGCTTGAATGTGTTTGATTTATTTATTTTTAATATTAACCTAAGATTTATAGGCATATAATCTCTCATTTAGCCAATTTTCAAAAAATGTGAAAATACCCAATTTCGCGTATTCACCCATGTCATCCTATACGTTTTGTTTGTGTAGGCCTATATTACCTAAAAATCTGGGTCTCCCGCCCGATGACTCGATGTTCTGGCGAAATCCTTAATTGATTGGTCTACTTGCCATAAGGTCTTACTTAGAATTATTGGTCAGAGTGGTGTTTTGACGTCATCTATGACTATAACGTCACTTGTTACGATTAATTCAGAAGCATACATCCGTTTATATTCACCCTCCAAATTTCATTAGTATATATAAGTGTAACCGCTCAAAAGATAAGAGGGGCGATGGGAGTTTTAATTAGTACTATATATTGAATTATAAAAGCAGTTAATAAGACTATAGTTAACGAGTTAATCGTTTAATACATAATATTTAATTACAGGTAACCTTACCAATATAGATTTGTTTACTTATGTCTTTATCTATACAGTTCATGTTCGGATATCTCTAGTACGTAAGAAAACCTTTACAAGTTTAATTATACAATTAGATCTATTTATTTTTTGAGCAAATTCTTTCAAATAATATCCTTATTAGATGTAATACGTGGTTAGGCTGTTTCTCAAAAAACGTTTAAAGCAATTACCCAATAATGACCCTACTTATATTTGGCACTATTAACAATAGTAGGTAATCTTGGAGCCCGTTGTGGTGTATAATTTATAATATATTCGTTTTTCTGAAGACTTTGCGTGTTAAATGGTTGCACGCAACACATTTGCAAATGAGAACAATAATGGTAAAAAAAGTGAAAAGTAACTGTGTGATTAATTTAAAATTTCTATTGAAACACAACCTATTGTTTCTATAGAGAAATCGTTCCAAAAAATAACGACGCGTTCTTAACATTTCGCATGACATTTTAGTTTTCTGAGTTTTTAATTTTATTATACTGCCAAAATTATTACTTATATAGATTTCCCTTTTTTGAAGTGGACTTCTTCCTCGGACATCTTCTGTTGTATGTTATTCATTAAGTATGCGAGCGTGATATAATAACCCGATATTTTTCTTATGAAATAATAATTTCAGAAGCCGAAGTACTCAAACAAAATGATATTACAAACTACAAATTCACTTCCAGCAAACCATCAAATGTTTACTTGTGAGCATGGGGAGTAAAAGTTGAGTTTAAATTAACGAATTCGCGCCAGAAGAAGTAAATATATTAATTTATATAATAATACTGATTATTTGTGTAATACCTTACAGTAGCATTAAAAATTACTATACGTTACTAATAGCGTGTTCGGACGAGACAATTTCATCTGCCCTGGAGCTGTCAAGTAACCTCGGAACACTGAGAGCTGATCTCTCGCCCAATCAAACGCCAACTTCTGAGAGAGAATTCCCACCCGAACGCAATTTATGCTCTCAGATTGCTCCCAGAGTGCTCTAGAGCGACCATCCGAACACGCTATAACTTGATATATAAATTGTTACTGAAATTTGCAAAAGCCCACTTGATAATATAAATTTCATGCCATTTTCCCTCTTTTTATAAATCGCCCCTAAATGGCGACTGATTGCCCTAGCTCGTAGTCGTAAATGACTTTATTACACGGCGAATACGTAGCACATACAATTTTAATGAAAGTTATCTAAAAATTCCAATATTTGCAACATTGTCTGATAATTTTCGTTTATTATCACGTCGGCTATGTCGGATCTTCACCTGTATAGTATCCATGTAGTAAAGGTGCCAAAGTAGGTCAAGAATTCCATTCATTCGTGTACGACAAACAATGGCTTGTTAGATCAATGTTAGTTCCGCTATCGTCGGATAGATGGCAGAGTGGAATATAGGAATATCAGTGATAAACACAAATAAATCAAAATTACCGCTTCCAATATAGCAAATTTAGTTGGAAACAGTGCACTGGCCGCTTCGATCGAACTAAATAATGAACAAGAATTGTATGAACAAGGTAAGGATTGGTTTTATTGTAGGGGATTTTGTGTGTTCGAGGTTGGTGGTTGGCAACGCGACTGTCACTGTCATTGTAACTATTAACAATGGCGGAGTGAAGTTGTAACAATGTTTGGAGGTCGATGTTGTTAAACGCGAGGACCGCCGAGAGCCCCCGTGTAAGATGTCCTGTAACCACTGCAGCACAAAGTTTAATTTCTTCCACAAGGAGATGGGCTGCGCGAGTTGCGGCCTCTCGTTCTGCAGCAAATGTCTCAAACAAAAGTGCAGGGTCCCAGCGAAGGGTAAGCCCGGCGAGCACCCCGTCTGCAGGATGTGCCATGCGAAGCTAAACGCCGGCATCGGTCAGGCGCAGGGCGTGCCGCCCCCGGACAGCTTCATCAAGCGGCTCGATGCGACGGTGGCGGCTTGCTCGACGGCCGTCGACCAGCGGCTCATCGAGCGACTGAGGAAGCTCAAGGACGATGGCAAGGGCCCCCCTCCGAAAGATGCTGAGATCAGGGAGCGCCTCGCGAAGCTCCGCGGTCAGAATCATTACATGGAGGGACCGAGCCGGCATCCTATACTTCCGGATACCCGAACTGATAACCAGAAAATAGATGCCTTACTGGAACAGTTTACGGACGAGAGGGAGATCGAGCTGTCGCACAATCCACAGGAGGAGATCGAGGTGAGGCTCGCGACATTGAGGGACCGTGGCGTCAGGCCAAACGAGGGTCCGTACATAAGCAACCTTCAGGACTCGAGTGACCTCGAAGAGGACGAGGTCGACAGCATCACAAGGAAGATTATGGACGAGGTCGCCCTGGACAAGAGACATCCCGAGCTCGATAGGACACGGCAGGAGGACGAGCCAGAACCGGAGCCGGAACGGGGCTCGCCCGAGCTGCCATGGTGTGTCCTCTGCAACAATGACGCGCGCTTCAGGTGCCTCGACTGCAGCGGCGACCTGTATTGTTCGATGTGCAACATTGAGGTGCACAAGACCTGGGGTGATACCGACCACAAAGTGATTCCGTATGAACAGCGGAAATCGTAAATCCTACTGGTGCTTATAACGAGACGAACAAGCGGCCGTATTCGTGAAAAGGTTCACATATTCTAAGTTTAAATGGTCATATTTGGGGGGGTATGTTAAGATTTACCTGTTGTAGTCAGAAAGTTTTAACTGGTAATCTAGTAAATTTCGGACAAAAGTTGAGAAAATTGAAAATCGGTACAGACTTTTATAAAGCGTCATAACATTTGGAGTATTAAATTTCCTACTTGTGCTAAAAGTTTTATTCTCAGTCAAAGGCAATAGAAATCATATCACTCTATTTTCAGGTTAAATTTCAAATGGTGAATTACAGTTATTGCAGGTTTATATAGATTACTTATGCTCTACAGAAAATAACTACATACTTTCTTCCCACAACTGCTTCTTCATAGGTAATCAGGATTTTAAAAATTGCAAAATTTACATTTTTGCGCATTTTTCATTCTTGCACACTACTTTAATGCTAATCAAAGACAGATCTCTATTGTTTAAAATAGTGGTATTGTGGACAACTACTATTAAACAGAACTGGTGATTTCTAAATTATGTTAAGATTCATTATCATCAAACTGAACCCTAACAATTATAAATTCTTTTTTTTCGCTTTCTGTATGTTTTATCAAAACTCCAGGCCAATTCCGGATAACTGAAATTTCGGATAATACGGAGGATAATTATTATATTCCTGAATTCATCATATTAAAATAAGTAAATCTATCAGTTCGCCAAACTTGCGTCGTTTCGAAATTCGCACAAGCGACATTTCACGAGGCGCGTTTATCTTTACGGGCAAATCGTTCCGTTACAGTACGATATAATCAAGTTGATACTGGCAAAATCTCGACTGTGTTCGGAGATCAAAACAAAACCAATTTTTATTTTTTTCTAAAGAATAAGAAAGAAACATGTGCAATTTTGGATAATGCGGCGACAAGTTGCAACCATTTGGGATAATACGGCGAAATCGCTTTTTAACTCTGTTTCAGATAATCCGAATTTCGTATAACCCGATTCCGGATAACCGGAAAGCTACTGTATTTTCAATTTAAATTTCAGATGGTAAATTGCAAGTTTATAAGATTACTTATGCTCTACAGAAAATGACTACATACTTTCTTCACACAACTGCTTTTTCATAAGTAATCAGGATTTTAAAAATTGCAAAATTTTCATTTTTGCGCATTTTTCATTCTTGCACACTACTTTAATACTAATCAAACAAAGACAGATGTCTATTGTTTAAAAATAATGGTATTGTGGACAAATATTAAACAGAACTGTTGTTTTCTATATTATGTTAAGATTCACTATCTTAATTCTTCTTATAACAATCATAAGTTCTTTTTTTTCGCTTTCCTCCTATTTCTGTATGTTTTATCGAATTATTTCTATATACCTATATAAGAAAACCACTGCAAGTAGCAGAAACATCCCATGTTCTATAGAGATGTGCAAAAAATAATATGTTCTTAACCTGGCTTCATCAAAAAATAAATGTATAATTGAATTTAAATTTAAAAAATGGTTAGTTGTCTGAAAATACATACAATGGAATAATGGCAATTTAATTTTATATTAATTCAGTTAGCAAATAGTCATATCATTTGTTCTTGTCCATTCCATTAACTTCTTTTCCACAGTTTCTTTGTGCATTCAATTCTCATAAATAAAGTTTAGTTCTTATTGTAACAGTAAACATAAATGTAGTCATATTTTTTTTACTTTCCTCTGTATGTATTTTATGTTTCATATAGACCTGAACATTGTACAGAACGACGAACCAAATGGCAAATACAACGAAGAATGGATGTTTGATTTCACCATACTGAAACTCAAACGGACCAGGTTTGCGCGGTTCCTATAGTTTCTTACAAGCAATCATGGATGCTTTCCTCTCCATACATGTGTCATTTTGTTCATGATCCTATCCAAACCTACAAACACATTTGGAATTTTCCCTGTGGATGTTAAAAATCCGACAACTAATGGATCGATCATATGCAAGAACGCAAACTGATACCAGATTTTAAATTGTTTTCAAATGTTTTCATAGACCCATCCAAACTGGCGTTCTGTTTACTCTTGTTCTGTTTGTCGTATTGCCAAATGTTCAGGTCTGTATGAAGCATTAGGCAAAATTAACATTTTGTTCCTTATAGTTCTTTTTGTTATAACTACATTAGTATAAATAGATAAATCCCTATAATAATAATCAAAACTCCAACTCATACTTTTGTTCAGGGGTGTTTTACATTATTGCTTTCTTGTCAAAATTTTTGTGATTTTCTTAGGCACAGTACCATTGTTTTCTCTTATTGGATCTGTCAAAATCTTGCATTTTCATTTAAAAATTTAAAACATATTCATATATCAATTTTCCAGAGTATCTAATTTAGTTTGTCTAGGTAGCACATAATGTGCGATACTTGATGTTTCGTAATAAGCTTGCAATCTGGGTTCTGGGTGATCTCATCATAGAAGATATATATGCCTACTAAGTTGTTCATTTTTTTTAATGATTTTAGTTTTTTGATTCTAATGATAACTTTATTTAAATGTAAGAAACTTTATTAACTTAGTAGATAGGTATATGTATTTGCATAAATCCTCTTCATTATTTAGAGCTAATATATTTATATCTAGCCATTTTTAAATTTTTGCTAGTGTGTGGTGCTGAGTTCAGCCTAATTATTCACATTTATTCACAATTACTTATGTACCTGTAATTACTGGACTTCTATGGGTATTTTTTATTTTTATGGATTGCCTACCGTTCTTCAGATAATCTCGGATTAAATTGAAAACGATTCCTCTAATACCTACTTTGTTTAGTTTTGTAATGTGTGATTATTTAGTTTATAATGTGATGGGGTTAAAAATCTTCTAGTGTTCCTGCTTTACCGGTATTTCATTTAGACTTGTTTTTCAAGGTTTGTGGCGGAATGAAGTTAGAGACAGTCATATTGATAATCATACAATTTGTATTAATTTCGTGGCAAGTCATACACAGACCAATACCTATCTCAAAATTTCAACTTAAATTAAACGTTCATTGACATACATGGCTGCATATTTGTATGTATTTGCAATTTTTAAGATTGTGGTAATTCACTGAAAAATGCTTTGTAGGAAAACTATGAGAACATTTTATATTTTAAAGAATGGCCCAATCTACAAGCTTTATAATACCACTATTTTTAAGTAACACTTGATGCTTAAGAGATGTTCATGAAAAACCGATTTGCTGAACTTCACATTGAAGTACATTTTTAGCACAAGAAGAACCGCTGGAGAATTAACATTTTATTTCTAATATTTTTTACTATGTCTGTATCGATTTTTTACCCTTCGATTATTTTTGCTGTAGTTTTACTAGTTTATATTATACAGCCAAAATTTGAGGAATGATAAGTTTAATAGTGATTTTTAAAACAACAAATGTAAGATTCTATTGATCTCCAATAACTAAAAAGCAAGCAAAACAATGTAAAGAGTTTATTATCCACTTACTTAATTTCACATTACTTGCGCATTCGTTCATTGTCAGTAAATGCCCTAAGTCAAAGAAATACTTTGTTAAATACAAAGTGTTTTCGCTACTTACTCAAATGAGCCACAGTATTTTTCCCTTGTAATTTCTTTGAATTTGTTCTCCCTCTAATGTTTAGCTTGTCACATCATCTTTCCTATGGTCGACGGATACTTCTATTCCCAGGTAATTTATGTCTTGCAACGTTTACCAATCTGTCGTTTGTCATTCTGTTGATGTGGTTCCATTTTCATTTCCTTTTTTTAGTGCCCAGTCCTATATGCTTTCTACGTGGAGGTAAACTTAAGAGGAGAGGACATTCATATCTTCACAATAGTTACCACTTGGTTACTTTTTATGACCGTCATCGCCATCGATTGAGATCGTTCGGTTAACGAATTTTTAAAATAGGCGTAGGCACAGGCGCAAAGCAGGTACCGCAGTTTTTTCCTCCTGTAGAATATTTTCTGAAATTCGTGTGTTTGTTCTTGTTCAAAGTATTTGTTTTTCTAGTCTATGTTTTAAACTTTCTGCTGGTTTATTCGTTTTGATGCACTTCATCACCAGTGTCGCCCAATTTTATTATAGCTATCTCTAAATGTCTATATTTTACGGTTATACTAATATTTTGATGTTATGATTTGAAAAAGATTCATCCAGGAAGGTTTAGAATTACTTTTGGCCTTATTGGGGTTGGTAAGATTTCACGACGTACTTAAAATCAATGAAATTTTCTTTAATCCACGGAATTCAAGTGGGAAAACATTAGATATGGGGTACTTACAATTGTGGCATGTAAACCCCCAAATCCTCCATGAAAGTTTATGACCGTTTTTGATTTTTTAGGGTTGATTACGATTTCAAAAAGTTTATTAAAATGAACAAATGAGTTCTACAATGTTCAAATTTTGAAATGGAGCCACATGCTTAGTTCTTAGGAAACTCCTAAATCCCCTAGGATCGTTTAGAATAAATTTTGACCTTAGGGTTGGATAAGATTTCACTAGGTATTCTGGAATAAACCAACTTTCTGTTATGTTGAACAGTCCAGTAGGATCCTTAGAGAACCTCGAAATCCTCCAGGAAGGTTTATAATTTTGGACAGTTTAGACATCAAAAAGGATTTTCAAGTTTAAAATCGAAGTCATATTATTAGACTCTTTTGGAGAGATTGTAGAACAGAACTGTGAAGTTCTATTTACATTGCAGGGGTTTTTCAAATGTCATGCATTTCGTTGTTTCGGCTGAGATTATCATCATATTGTAATACTGTTTGTTACTCTGCAGATCATCTTTGAATTGAGAGAACATGAATAGAGCAATTTAGCCTCTTTGCCACCTTTCATATATCGTCTGTCAAAATATCTTTACGAGGATATCATAATAAAACAATATTTATATTATTTTACTTTAGAGGATTTCAATTTTTAAAGCTGGTTCACTAGAGACACAGAAGTATTCATTTTGGAAATTTTAAGTAGTCTGCATTTAATAATTAAAGTCACAAGGAATGTAGACGTGTTTACATTCGAGGCAAGTGTGTACGAGCCGAGGCTTGTCACTTGCCGAGGATGTTAACAGTCGATAACATTCCGTGTGGCTTATTAGATTTTTCACGCTGCCGTTGAAAATTTTCTCATAATTCCTCAAAAAATGAAATGTTTGCTTTAGTTTGGACGTACGTCACTCTGACATAAGTTGACTGACATAAGTTAACTGACATATGTCAGTCTGACATATGGGTAACTAGGGTTACTTGATGCGACAAATTTAAACAAAAGACTATTAACATCCTCCGCAAAATAATAAATCAATTTGATTTACTCTTTTGATTTTCCTAGGAATGTAAATGACAGTACTTACATTCCGTCGTCACGGCAAAATAATACAGGAATGTTATGTGTCATTTTCATGCTACGTATCTATGCATGTAAGAGCTATTTACGATAGCGGCAGCGTGAAAATTGTATGATTTTTAACAAATTCAGTCAATTCACTTCATTTATTATTATGTCCATCCCTATATTGTACCGTGTAAATAAAAAAGTGCTTATAATGTAAATAAACTAGGCGAACCATTTAAGTAATTCTTTAGCACATGCCTTACACTCGATTGTAACCATTTCTTTCATGGCAGCTGGGGACAAACCCCTTATTGTAAATAACAGTGAAACAATCAAAAATAGACTTCCTAGTGCTGCTTAGTACACTAGGTCGCTCATTCGCCTTCAAGCATAGTGTGATTTAATTAGTAATTAATTTTTAATCAAGTTTAAAACTTCAGTATCCACTCCTTTATAAAACGCTGCATTAAAATATAATTAAGTCGCTATTACAAGCTCTCATTCCTTAAGTTTATGAATATCAGTTAAGACACCTCATTTAGAAATGTTAATTTATATTTCAGGGAATATAGATTAGTAATCTAAAACATATTTTTTTGATATGAAGTATGTATTTTTTTTTTCAAAAAAAGATACACTGTATTATAAGTGATTACTCTAGTTTATTGATTTGTATCCTATATTCACTTCATAATAGACATATTATGTCGAATTGTATTGATTCTAAAGAACGCTTATAACTAAATCAAATTGTCTTATTCGATCGGTCAATCAGATTAATTATATGCATTGTATATTTTACATACCTCTACTGTGTTTTTATGAATACGGCTGAAATTCTTTAGCTTTCTGTTGCCACCAAAGTTTCTCAGGATGTTATTACTTACTTATGCTGTTAATTCTTATTGTTGGCAGTGTAATGAAGTCGCAATATCCCATTTTTGTTTCATGAATAATATATATATGATATAGTTATTTATTTTATAGGAGGAAGAATAAATATCGTGTTAAAACTAACTGGAATATTGTTATAAATTCTACCTTCATACGTGCAGGTTATTGTTACTTACATTAAGGGGCGATGGGTGCTTATAACGAAGTCTGGCTTGGAGTTCTTGTACACTAGCCTCGAACTCGTCTGCAGCCACTGCCATTGGCCGTCTTTGGTTTGGAAACGGTACGCTATCATCCCAGAGGCCCCCGTTTTCAACACTAAAATAATTTATTATTATTATTATTATACTATGCACTGCGTTAGTTTCAAAACTTCAGGTTGTTTATAACTCTGAAATTAACTATTTTCTTCGAACATTATAAAACCGTTTCGGCAGAATGGAGGGGCAAAGATAAATAGTGGTAGTAGGTACGTAGTAGGTTTGTGCACGTGTTCCTAAGCGGGGTAGTTACCTCGCTTACAAAATTTTTAATTATAACTTCTATCAAGTGTTATTTCATTTTAAAGTTTTTGTAAACTGCGTACGAAAAAGTTAGTTTTCGTAAAAAAATTTCATTGGTGTTCATTGTTCACTTTATTTAATTGAAATATTATTTTTATGAAATATTCGCAAGAAATGTTCAAAATGTGTCAAAGCCAGTTTTTTTGTGTTTTTCTCTAATCTTGTACCTACGTTCAGAAGTAGTCATTCAAAGCCATTTATGATTCGTTGTAAGTTTCAATTTTGTTATTGACGAATTCTGATGAAATACAAGTCTCTCTTTGAAAATAATTTTGCAAAAATGGTAAGTATGTAAAATGGCTGAACGGGTTGAAATAGTTTATTTTTTCGCCAGTGAAAATCGTCGTGCTTTACGGACGGCTAATGATAAGGATCCAGATAACAATATCAATGATCTTTTACTTTAGGCTTCGAATTCCGATTATTTTTCTGTTTTGGAAAACCGGTGACCGTTGTGAACAGTTTTTATGAATATTTCTCAAAACTAATATTTCACATAAAAATGTTATATTTTTCAAACAACCACAATTTTTTATTCAAACTAATTTTTTTCGTCCGCAGTTTACAATGACCATGAAAATTAGATATCGATTGATAGGGGTTGCAATTTAAAATTTTCTAGTTGGGGTAGCTACCCTACTTAAGAACACATGCACAAACCCTCTACTACTATGAAACTAGTTGCCCCTCCACTATGTCAAGACGGTTTTTAAATGCTCCAAAATAACTAGCTATACCCAGTCAAAATCTTTGACATTGACGCCCTGTATATCTTATTTCGACCAATACACTGACAATAAGGAATAAAACTTACATTCCTGGTGGGCGCTGGCGACGTAAGCCAAATCATCGTAATGCACTAGATCGTAACCACCCATATTCGCTAGCTCCGTGTCGGAGTATCCTAGAAGCATCTTTCCCCTAAAGAAACATAATTACATTAAAATGTTTATCATCCAGTTTTCATGTAACCAACACAACTACTTTGAGTTAACCTACTATTGGTATTTTATTTGGATGATATATAAATTTGATACATACATGGTGAGGCACGGCAACCGCTTATATGAAAACCAGTTGGGAATCTTGTCTCTTAGGGAGACTTGTCTTGTATATCTATTGCTCGCTGGGCAACACGGATTTTTTCTATGGACATTTTCGTCAGTGTAAGTGTCTCCTCTGCACCATATGTAAGTACTGGCATACCACATTGATGGAACAGCTTCCCTTTGAACCCATCTAGAACCAATTCATCTTACCCTATTCTCCTACCCTCTACCAACCTACAGGGCTAGCGTGGAGTATGGTCAATTTTCCCTTTAATTTTTAACATGATGTAAAGGTGTTATGATAGATGCCACACTAGGTCCACCAGTTACTAAAGGTAGCTACAGCAATGAAGCTCGCAAAAAATGGGAAAGCAATTAGACAGACGAAGTAAGCAATGAAATTTTAAAACTATCTGTCGAAATAGAAATGTATAAAATAACTGAGACTTGTGCTGAGTTTGGTTTGAGACTTAATGCCAGAAACCAAAGTATATGATCAATGGCAAAGAATCTAAAATTGAAGATAAGGATATCGCCGTCAGCGGCACTATGCTGGAGAGAGTTCAAAAGTTGGTAAATTTTGGTGGCAATATCAATGATCAGTGTAATCCGACTATTGAGATCAATATCCGCATGAAGAAGGCTCCTGCTGCCTTTGCAAACATAAAAAAGTTTTCATGAGCTACGATTTGACGCTGAAATTACGCCTGAAAGTGGTGCACTGTTACGTATTTCCAGTCCTCTTGTAATAATAATTAATGAATATGCTAATATTAATTAATAATAGTCTTTTTAATACTAAATAATTAATTATTATTTATTAGATAATTAAATTTTAATAATAATTAAATAATAATTATCTTTAGTTGCAAAAACGTACATAAAAATCAAAAACGTTCCATTCTAAAATAATTTAATTTTGACACAGATCTTTTCTCATAAGCACCCTGTATATTATAATTATAACATCATAAGCATATTTCATGGGCAAATCTGAAGACAGCGTACATGCGTGGCAGAAAATATTTTGAAATCCCCACATACTGGTTTCCGCATAAACATAGAGTGCCTCACCCTATGATTTAATGTATCTACCTAATCTACCTACAGATTGAATTCCAGTATACATGTGGTAGTTTACTTTTTGTTTAATTAAAATTGATTTTGTCGCAATATTGTCAATTTTGAGTTTGATTGGTTTCAATTAGATTTCAATTATTTTGCTATTTTATCATTTTGAATTTAGTTTTAAATGTTAGAACATTTAAACCAAGTTTAAATAAACTCACTATAAATTGCGTGTTTACAACGGTGCCCTAGTGTTTCGCCCAAAATTCAATCATTTTGAATTTAGTTTTAAATGTTAGAACATTTAAACCAAGTTTAAATAAACTCAGTATAAATTGCGTGTTTACAACGGTGCCCTTAGTGTTTCCAAAAATTAAATGAAGAAAGTTACTCATCCAAGGAAACTGTGTAATTATTTTTTGGATACTTAATTTCTCTCCCGCTTTAGGTACTTATTCTTGTATTATATTTCCTTTCCTTCTCTTCTCAAGAAGTAGAATTTTTAAATTGATTAAAAGTATATGTTGTCTATGAGTCAACTAATAATGTTATTATATCGGGTGTTTTTTTAAATTTCACCTCATAGTAGGCTGTGGATAGTGTTTGTGAATGCGCCTTACTAAAAAATGTCAAAATTGACAACCTCACTTTTTTAAGGAAAACTGAAACTGCTCCAATCGGTTAATAGTGTCTTGAAAAAGACAGCTCACTCATCTACGCCTAATTACTAGAGCCAAGCCAGTCGCCAAGCTGTCTTTTTCAAGACACTAGTAACTGATTGGAGCAGTTTCAATTTTTATTAAAAAAGTGAGGTTATGTCAATTTTGACATTTTTTAGTAAGGCGCATTCACAAACACTATCCACGGTCTACTATGAGGTGAAATTTAAAAAAACACCCGATACGTTTATATTACATAAGTGTGCATTTGAATATTGTGAAGTTTTTGAATAGGTACTACTTTTGTTCACTTTTCGTAGAAAGATATTTGTCACTATTATACAGTCATATCATTAAATATCTACTGTCATTAATCATTCTTCAGCAGAGGAGGAATATAGTAAAATCAATACGTTTATCGTGAGTATCACTATACACTTTATATGATGTTAGGAGATAGTACCATAGCTCTTACCTTTGATCCATGGAAACTAAGGCTAAGTCTAATTTGTGTTTGCTCTTGAACATCACCTCCTTCTGGGGTATCTCGAGTAACGAGGGCGGTCCGAAGGGAGTGCAGATGGCGAAGAGACCCAACGGGGGCTCCTCAGATTTTCTGTTCTGACCGTGGAGGACCTTCACCCTACCCCTGATGTCCAAACGCTGGCAAATAGAGACGAACGGTTGTAGTAATACAAATTTAATTGAATCGAGTTAACTCGGGTACGTAGCGTTCTTACCAAAAAACCGGAAGTATTGTCAAGTAAACATCGGAAGCGCACTGTGAAGCTGCGTTCGAGCAGATGGCAATTCTCCGCTAGGAGCACGTCCTGAAGACCCATATTGGATGACTCTGGCGGAAGAAACGAGTTCCACATGAGCTGCCTCTGCAGCTCTTCCCTGTCCTCCGAGTGGACCAACTCGTATACCGACTGGTGGACGATATCTGACTGGATAACAGTGTGTCATATGAATAATTTAAAAATTAAAAAGTTTGAAGAAACGAACAGAAACTGCAGGAGTTCTGAGTTCGATTTCCGTTGGAGAACGTAAACAAAAAATTTTTGCCATGTGTTTCAACTAGTCAACTTGACTTGAAAAAAAAATTATTTGTATCAAAATTATTTGCTTTGGCGAATTTACAACAGACAGGTAGAAGCATATTCTTAGCAGAAAAAAAAACTATTCTAAAGAAATGAACAGACGATAAGTTTATAGTTTTTAATTTTGAATGGTAATAAATCATGCATTTAAATTCAAATTATAAATGTAAGATCCACTGGAGAAACTAGGAAGATAAGTTATCTCGTTTAATTATATTGCCATATGTATTTCAATTTGTCGTGAGTCAGAAAATACCATATCTGATCCTAAATCAGATCAATCGACTTGCAAAGCACACCAAATGATAAAGTTACTTTTAAACTAAAGAGAAATTTATTCTGAAAGCAGAAAACAGGAGAATGGTAAGAACTTGCCAACTGAAAGTCACTATTATTAAACTCGAAATCGACGGCATAATAAAAATGGCGATGTGTAACATCGTAAGACTCTCATATGGCCGGACAAAATATTCATGGCAACATTATCACCGTTTTATAAAATAAATTTAGTATTGAATATAACATTTTCTTTTATTAGTAAATATTTCTTTTGGTTGCTTGTTAGATCACCAAGGTTTTTGAAAAATATTTTTGTATAAAGTTAAATTACAAAAGCCACATTTTAAACAGAAAAAAGGATATCAGGAGTACCCGACAGATATTATAAAAATTATGTGTAAGTTCCTCTATGGAAAACATGGAAGCACAAGGAGTACCTATATATTTTATTTTCATTTCAATTTGTCAATTCCTCAAAAGAAATAACAGAAAAAAGTAGTGCAAATTTCAAATTAAAAAACAAAGACAATTAAAAAACATAGCTTTGAACACGAAAGTAATAAAAAATCCAACAGGAACTACAAGCCAGAGTTTGGTTAGAGAAAGTGAGATAATTGTATCTTATTTATTCTTGTTACGATCTGCATTTCACATTGTTGATTTTGATGTCGATACACTTAAATTCACACGACATTATATTAAATAACATAAATTTTAACCACAAAATAATAGTTAAAAAACTCAACACCATTCACAGATATTATGAGCATGAGTTGTTGGAGAAAATAAATAGATAGCTTTCTTTTTGTTGTTGTTAATATTGATTATGTACATCTCATCTTGTCCATGTTTTAGAAAATATTACATTTATACTAGAATTAGTCAATTTGATTTAAATACGAAACATACCAAGATTATCTCCAAAAAGTCCTTAAATCATGATTGGTTTATTTCTGATACTTTAAACAGTTTCTAGTAAGATTTTCAGCGAAATTGTAATTTTTGAGGGCATAAAAGTATGCGAAAAATGACAGGACCAGTAGGTATCAGCAAATATTTTGTTTAAATGGACACATCGTAAGAGAAAAATATTCACAATTTAGTTTGGATAAAGTATAATTCCACGTCTCATGGAAAAATTTGGAAACCTCTAAATTGTAACACAGTTAATGAACAGATGATGTGAAAAAACAATTATAGTTTAAAAAACTAAAAATACACGCTTTAATGGTGAATCCAACTAAAAAGGTAAAAAATTTTTTTTAGAAATAAGAATGGTATAATTAACGAGAGAACAGATGTTGTTGTAATAAAAGCGTGGGGTGCTTGATATGTATAGTTCGGATTTATAGGCACAAAAATTAAAAGAAATAGGTGTATATATAGGCAGCTATGTCTGCCGAAATAGGCAAAATCTTTAGACAAGTAGACAAAAATATATATTATAGGAAAAAATGCACCTTTTTTCTACACTGGTTTAATGATATTATTTGTAGGTAGTTACAGTGTATGTACATTTGCAAACTGGTACTAACTAATTCATTGTCATTTTAATTGTATACAACATTATATATATCATACCATGAGATCATTTAAATTTATAATTAAACTAGGCTATGATTTTGAAATTAGGTTGGCAACACCAACTGCTGACAGTTTCATTTGAATTGTCAGTGACGCTCCAAAATGTTTAATTTAGAGTATAAGATGTTTCTTACGGAGAGTTATTTTAAGAACGCAGAACGGCAAGAAAATGGTGAATGGAAGTATTCCATATAACGGTGCGTAGATGATTTCCAAAATGCATTCCCTAATTTTTAATTATCAAAATGTTTACATAACCTCTAATTTTTGTGTGTGTGAATTGTAGTTAACGTCTCCTTTTTGCTGAACCTCTAATTTAAGAGAGAATTGTAGTTAACGTCTCCTTTTTGCTGCAAGGCTACTCTGGACGGAACCTCTAATTTACACAGCGAGTCACTTTGACAATTGAAATGAAACGAGTAGGCTATGGTAGTTGGCGTTGCCAACCTAATTTAAAAATCATAGCCTACTCTAATTATAAATTTAAATGATCTCATTGTATTATATACATTATACAAAACATTTCAGCTGCCTAAAAATTATAAATCTAGTTACAAAGTATAATAAAGAACATTTT